>OV743716.1:226132972-227332972 GCA_928272305.1 Volucella inflata | reverse complement strand
TCCTGCGCTGAAATTGAAAACCTTATTAACATCTCCTCATGATCCTCGTGATATTCACGATTCGAAATACGAGTAGTAGTTTCAAAACATCTATCAAAGCATTATTTCATAATAGTGTAGTCAGTATCGGCATTTGTCCTAGCTTATCTTAGACTGTGAAGTGCCCTGTGTGGATATAGGACTCCTATAGAGATGTTTTCAACCTTGTAGCTGCGTTGACAGATAGTTGTTTATGGGGATGCGTAGAGAATGGTTTCCAATTTCCAGCAGAGAAAGTAGTCCTAAGAGCATTATTGATGATGTACCGTGCATCTTCTCTGAATTGCGAAGATAAGTTGGCTCGTCAGAGGCAGTTGACAAGACAATAACTCCATACATTAGTATGGGCCTTATGGCAGTTTATTACAGCAAGTTCATGGTTGTATACCGTATTTCTTTCCAAACGCTTTTTTGCAAGAGTAAAATTAAACTTTTTTTCTTTTTTTATGAGCACCACTCTTCCATATTTGGTAAGAGTTTCAAAAAACGAAAAAACTTTCTACAGCAGTTAATTGAATGATTGAAGATATATATATTATGGAAGTGTTATAACACAATTCGTTAAAGTATGGTTAATGCAATGAGTAATCGTATTTCATACGTCATTTCATATAGTAAGGTAACAAACCAAAAGATCAAGTGTCAATGAAGTTCAAAAAAGAGCTGCCAAAATACTTCAAATTTAAAAGTGAATGACGTAGAAACTAAATCCGGAAGACCTAATAAAACCTATTCTTGATGAGATTGTAATGTCAAGAGACGACACCTGTATGTATCTACGATAGTAGGTACGCTATAAAGCTCCGAAAATCGGGCTCCTTGCACTTATTTCTGAAAAAGGTTACACGTTCTTATAAACATAACTACTATAAACATTAAAACTATCAAATAATAAGTGACCCTCTTACATAGACGTCGTTTAGCATAGAACATTTAAAAAATTTGTGTAATAAATAAGACATAAAAAAGAGACTTTAGAATTATAGCGAGAATAAAATAAAAAAAAAACAATAATTGAACTGAACCAATGTTGTTTTGCTGAAATAGGAAAATCGAATGGCCCTGCCCTTAACATTGGCCCATACTCTCTAGAACAATAAAGTACTAGTTATGACTGTATCCAATGGTTAAAGCCTTATAAAATTTTACTCATTCAGCTTACAGTTTAGGTGTAATCATTAAAAGTGAGACTGGGATATGAGTAAATATGGGAAAAATATAAAAGTATCTGCGCTCTTAAAAAAATTAAATTTTATAAAAAATTGCCGAAAAATATGTTGATTAAATTATTTATTGGCTGTTGACCGGGCACAATTCCAGCATAATGACATAATCCTCCCCTCTTTTAAAAATATTGTTGCTGTAAGGTCAGGAAAACTGTAATGAAAAGGTGCGTACCATGGTGGAATGAAAACCTTGAAGCTATTTGGAAAAGAGTGAGAAAACTTTTCAACAAAGCTAAACGCACGGGTAATTGGGAACAATACGAATCCCTCCTAACTTTCTACAACCTATAGTTGAGAAGATCAAAGAGAGCCTCCTGGCGGGCAAACTGCGAGAAGATGGAAAACCATAGAGCCCCCTCCAGAGATCACAACAACTGCATAGGCTTGCTTATTAAAACAGATGGCAAGATCACATGCGACCGAGAAAAAACCCTGAATTCCTTACTTTAGGTTCACTTCCTATGTTCTTACAACATTTAACTACCAAGAAGTCTCAGTAGAATTAACAGTTTATCGGGAAAACTTTTCAGCCTGGGTAAGGTAAGATGGGCTTTTAGCTTATTCAAACAAGGCACCGGGTACGGACGGTATATTCTCAGCTCTGCTGCAAAGAAGTAAACAAGCCTAGTGAGCTACCTAAATCATACCGTCCTATAAGCTTGATATCCTATTACTTGAAAACAATGGAAAAAATTATTGACGTACACATCAGCTTGCCTCTGCACACATGTCAATACGCATATTAGAAAGGCAAATCGACAGAAGGAGCTCTGCTAAAATTGACAGCAAAAATAAAATTCTCCTACAGTGGTAAGAGGATTTCACTCTGCGCATTTCTGGACATAGACGGTGTCTTTGATAACACTGGATCTGACTCCATATCTAAAGCTTTGCTCCATAGCAAGATCGACCAACCGATCATAAACTGGATTAAGGCGATGCTAGAGGGCCGGGTAATAACAACTTCATCAAGACCGACCTCGGCATCTATTTCAACCGTAAGAGGCTGCCCACAGGGAGGTGTACTCTCACCCCTCCTGGCTACAATATAATGGGCTACGCCGATGACCTGGTCATCATTATTAGAGACAGAGAAGCAAACGTACTCACTGCATGCATGAAAAATCTCCTTAAATTTGTCCTAGACTGGTGCACCGAAGAGTATCTCTCCATTAATCCAAATTAGGCTATCATGGTCCCCTTCACATAAAGGAGAAAGTTAAACCCAGGAATAGTATAACTTTACCTCACAAACGTTCAGTACTCTGTTGGAGTGATGAACTCTCAGCTAAATAACAAAATAACTGAAACAATCAACCTTTATGGGACTGCCGTCGCATGTATGGACGTGTTGTTCCATCACCAAAGATCACTTTCTGGATCTATACAATGAAGGTAAGACCCATCTTAACATATGCTTTTGTAGTATAGCGGACTAAGATCACGCAAAGACTCCCATTTTTAGAGTATAAAAAAGTGCAACGTCTCTCATTCATGGGCATCCCAAAAGCAGCTATGGAAGCAATACATCAGCAAAGTGACTATACCCAGCTTGACCAGTACGGTACAAGTCAAAGAACTGGATCTTCACGATCACCCGGACTTAAAGGTCTTACTCTCTGACTCTCGACAAAGGATTCTCCACGGCGATTCTCAGCAAAGAAGCATGGGGCAGTATGTACCCATCAAATAGCCAAAACGGCATAAAGTGGTATGCGAATGGCTCTAAAATGGAAATGGGAGTGATATCAGGAATACACTGACCAAGCAGAAACATATCAATTAGTATGGGTAAGAGTCCTAGTGTATTCCAAGCCGAAATACACGCCATTCACAAATGCGCCAATTTGATATACAACTCTGGTGTCGTAGGTCCATATATTCATGGACAATCAAGCAGCTATAAATGCCCTTAGCTCGCACATCATTTGCTCCAAATCAGTCATGTACTGCTTCTATATCTTCCAAAAACTAAGCTCAAGGTACAAGACCAAGCTATGGTGGATTTCTGGGTATGAGGGTATTGACGGAAATGAAAAGGTAAACGAACTGGCCAGAAAAGGTTCAGAAACCCCCTTCAATGAACCTGAACCCTTCCACTTTACCTCTAAACCAGTAGAAAATCTAGCCATTAAGCGCTGGGAGCACTCAAAATGCATCTCGTAGTGGAAGGAGACAGAAAGGCTTACGAGTCATCCTACCCTTTAACAAAAATGCCAACAGATGTTTGAATCTAGATCGGCGTGATATCAAAAACCTAGTAGGGTACCTTATAAGACATCACGGTTGAAGATATCACCTCAGCAAAATAGGACTTGCCGACTCTGTCTGGAAGAGGAAGAAACAGCTGAACACATTTTAAGTGACTTCCCAGTCCTTGATGGAATTAGACGGAGTACCTTGTTTAGGGAACAACTCGACATCTCTCAATTTTGACATATCAGCACAAAAGATCGCTAGTTGCGATAGAAAAAAAATTATTTTTACCTTTGACAAAAATTATAATCCTTGTATCCGAGAACAGCAGGAATTTATTATGACAGACTTAGCATCATAAGAGTATTTGTTTTGCTAAATCCATAATATTTTCAGAATATTCTTTAAATTTCACAAATTTTGGAAAATCCAACAGAAATCTTTATGTAAATACGGCAACTAGGAAATATTGAACAAAATTGAAATGTATATTTGGTTTGCTTTGGAGTTCATCCATTAGACTCATTAAACTCAAATCATGTTTTTTTAGTGCAGCTGGGAAAACGGTTCATTACGATCCATTCTATTTTTATTATGCAAACTGTAACAAGTACAAAAATTTGTAAGGATTCTGTGGCTCAACAACAATCTCACAGACATACTCTGAGTCGGAATCATGTTCACAAAAATGTTTTGATATTGAAAGTGCCAATATTTGGGTGTGTTGATTGATTGGAAGATGAATTGGTTTGATCACACATTGGTCCTAAAAAAGTATCTGATGATAGTCACAAGGCATATGTACTTATTAAAATCGTTTTGCTCTAAAGATCCTCTTAAGTACATTTATTCTAAGCTGCAATATGGCACAGTTCGTTGGGTTGATACACATAATAACAAACATTTGGCTGTTTCAGAAAAACGTTATTCGCAAGGTATCATTTTTTACACAATCAACATCTATCAATTTAGATCATATAACCTTAATCTTGTTGGAATACCTCCTCACAAATTACAAATTTGTTTTTAATTTTTTTACATCCGTCTACCCAAAGATATTCAACATCATGCCAAATATCATAAGAAAGAAACATTCAGTTAAAGCTGTTAAATTTAAACTATAAAGATATTGATGTTTTGATATCTGTCCCTAACCTAGGTACTTCTTGCCCTTTAGGTTGTATAATAATGTAGCTACATATAATTTTTTTTTTATGTAAATCCTTTAAAACTTGTAAAAAAACGAAAACAATTTCTATATTTTTTTATGGCTTATGTAAAATAATTATCTCTGCTTTCGAGTCTAGTTCCTCGAGAACTTTAGATTGCAGTTTATTTACAATATTATTATACATTAGTATAATAATTTTTATAATAAATTTAGTATATAATTTTTATGCAAATGTAAATGCAAAAGTAAATGAATAAAAATGAAAACAAGAAATAAAAAATGTTTATTAACCTAATCGTACTCGTATATTTTATGGTTTTATAATAACAAACCAATTTCATGAACATAAAAAAAATAAGAAGGGATACAAATATCGATACGATTATAGTGTATTTTTTTTGTAATTTTTTCTTACATTTTTTTTAATGTGAAAAATGTATCTAATAGGCACATGAACTCAGAGTGCAGATTTATATTTTTTTCTTTGATTGAACTGACTTCGATACGAGGTGAAGGTCAGTCATTTTCTTTCACGTGGTCTTCGTAATCGGTTTAAATCTCGGCAGACAGATTAACTAGGTCGTAAGGTTCGTTGCAACTTTCGATTTTATTGTCTTTAAAAACTAGAACGAGATACTTTTTTTTTGGGTGCTAAGCCGCCAATTATGGTGGACCCTGGGACCTTAAACATCTGTTGCGTAACAAAGTCAGTTTACTATGCCAATTTTCGTATTAAAATAAATTCGGGGATCCCTGTGGTAGAGATACTTTATGGATCCCCAGTCAGTTAGATTTCTCTGAGAAAGTCATGTCTCCTTATGACGCACGCGCTTGCATGGCATGTGTTCAGTTTTCTGACTAATTCTAGATCTATTGCGTATGTAATACATGTAGATGCTGACGGTTTCCCATTAAAAAGCTGACCAGTCCTCTGATATCATACTCTTTCAAAGGTTTAATAGTTTCTTGAATGCTGTCTTATGCCCGATCTATTCTTCCAATAACATATAGGTACTCACTTCTCCCAACATTTGATTAATGTAACATGTTCAGAAAGGCGCTTGGCCTTTTTTTTTAAACAGAGTTGCGATAAATATTGTAAATGCTGCTTGCCTGTACGTGTGTGAGTCTTTTCCCATTGCCTTTGCAACGCCATAGTGGGTGCAGGTATCCAATTTGGAGTTCATTTTGGATCCATCTATATGATGAATTCCAATTGAATAATCTCTCCTGGTTCTGCGACTTTCTTTTTCTGTTTTACCAATACGTGAAGTAGAGTGAGTCTAATGTAAGCTTCAATGGCATTAGGTTTATACATAAATAAAAAGGGTCTCCTATAATTCACGAATTTTGCGCCATTTAATAGTACAGTGATGACAACGGAAATAAAGATAAAAATGTGACAGCTGACATGGAGCGCTATACGAAAGAAAAACTCATTTTCATTGTTTAGCAACATTTTAAAAATAATGAAGGTTTGTCAGCTACAGTCCGAAATTTTCGTACAAAATATGGCCGTCATAGTGATTTAAAACCATAAACTGTGAAGAGAATAATTGAAAAATTAAGGAGACTGGATCAATTAATGATCTTAAACACTCTGGGTATCCTGTCACAAGTTGTTCAATAGAAAACATTGAAGCAGATCGCGACAGTATTACTGACAGTCCAGGAACGTCAATTCGGGACCGTAATCAAGAATTGGGCATATCGGGAACCTCTCAACAGCGAATTCTCAGGAAAGACTTGAAACTTCATGCTTGCAAAGTTCAATTGACTCAAGAACTGAGACTACTTTGAACAAAATCATCTTCAGTGATGAAGCTCATTTTCATCTTGTTGGCTTCGTTAATCGTCAAAATTGTCGCATTTGGGGTTCAGAAAACCCACGAGTAATTGTTGAGAAACAAATGCATCCACAACGCGTGAATGTTTGGTGCGGATTTTGGAATCGGAACATTCTTCTCTGAAAATGCTGCTGGTCGGGCAGTAACAATTAGTGGTGTTCGTTATCGCGACAGTTTTTAGTGTCTAAACTATAAGAAATGAGTGTGGCCAACATGTGGTTTCAACAAGACGGTGCCATATGCTATATAGCCATTTAACGCCATTGGACTTTTTTTTGGGGGGTTTTTTGAAGTCTATGGAAAAAAGCCCATGACCACCAACACCTTGAAAGAGGAAATTGGGAGGTGTATTATTAAAATTTAGCCACATTTATGCGAAACGGTCATAGAAAATTTCAATAAAAGAGTACGTACTTGCCAGTACAGCCTTGGCGGCCATTTATCCGATGTGCTATTCCATACATAACCCAATCTGTATACTCCATGAATCAATAAAAAATCTAAGCTTTCTGATTAAAAATCTGTATTTTCTCTGAAAATTACATTTTACGTGAATTATGGGACATTCGTTATTTGCATGCGAATCTCTAAAGACGTTGCAGCTTTGATTTTACTAATGAGTTGAGCCTGACTGAAAGGGACTAGTACAGCCTTTCCGGGGATAATTGAGGAGATTGACTGCTACATTGACACAGACACTCCTCATACGAAATTTTGCAATCTGGTCCAAATTTCCTTTGGGTGTTTACCTTTCACGATGATGGCCAAGTCATCGGCATAGTCAATTGCTTTTTCGTCCTAATATTATGTTTGACTAATAAGTCGTTAAATATCAGTGACCGCGAAAGAGTTGATGTTTGTCAAGGCAGTAATCGATAATCGCTCATTTATACCTCTGCATCCCACGTTTTTAACATGGAATCGTATGTAATATTGTCAAAAGCACCTTTAGTATCTAAGAAAACAGATAGAGCATTCTCTTTTAGTCGGTTAGAGCATTTTTCTTCTGCCAGATTGAACATTTAATTTTTCATACGAACATGGGTTTTGCGAAATGATTTTGATTGCGCTGATCTTTTCTTTGCTTCCATTTTCATCACTATTGATCTTTATAATCGTTACTTAAATATATGAGAAAAATTCCAGCAATAAGGAAACCCAATTTCCAATTGAAAGTTCAAATGGATCAGACAGCATCTCTAATGGAGTTGACGGTCCACACGTCATTAAGGGATGATATTGTACTCGTACTAAGATTTAAAGCCCAAGCACACTGTTCTTAAATTAATTCGTCGGTAACTATGCACCTGGGTTTGAGTTCAAGTTTTAGACAATGTCAAGTGCAATGGAAATTATTTACTTATACTCGTACTATATATGACGTTGCCATAATTTGGGCGAGCTATATAAATCGAGAGTTAGAATCTTCTGCTTCTGAAAAAGTCTCTAATTTTTTGATTGGCAAAATTCCCTCTCATTCTTGGCGAAATAACAGTACGACCAACACAATGGGTCGGGGAAAATATCCAGTCCACATCAAAGTAAACAATTCATATATTTTAGTTACCGCAGTACCTTTGCATATTTTGGATAGACTCATGGTGCATGTTAGTCAACTTTCTGCTTAATAGTTCTAACGTCTACGTGTAAGCAAAAGCACATGATATGGTTTGTATTGTGCGTCGAATTTTGTCTAGGGTCTGTTTGATGTACAGCGCGGGGAGCTTTAGAAGTTTGGTGCATGTGAAATGAGGTTCCCAGCAATTCTTAAAATAGAGACCGTTTCATCTCTCATTAAAAAAATCCCTAATCCAACGTTTTTTTGTGGAAGTTTTCTCATTTGGTGAGCCGCGACTTTTCATGATGTTCTACTCTTTTATACTGGTTAAGTGAAGTAAATAAGTTATAGTATGAGTTAAAAGGCAGGAAATGGAATTTTTTTGACCCACTATCTGCAGCTGTGTTCCTTTGAAAAATTCTCGCACTCTCTTGTTGCTTGGATCGACCAAACGATTTTACGTTTCTCTCTCTATGCACAAATTCACAAGGCTAGCAGCACAATAAGTATGTTTTTGGTCTCTACTCGACAAGATGATGATTCAATATTAATTTATTGATATTGTGCATTTTGCTTCCCTCCAAACAGCTTATAGATCGCATCTTTCGACATATATCAGGCTCCACAGCTAAACACCTTCTATTGTAGCTCTTCTACAGGTTTCTTTTTCAGTGTTCAAGATTCAAAGTGAAAATGGTTAATGGTAAACTACCTGCGCCAAAATGCAGGATTGTTTCGGTTGACTGTGACCTACAGGGCTAAGCTGCTTCGAAATGAAAATCTACTACTCTTAAAGTAAATATTAACGTCAAAAGCTTAAAAGAGCCCCATATCGTAACATCAACGAATTAACAACTTCTCTCACACGAAAACCTCCAACGCCGAGGTTCGAAACGGAAAAGAACTTCAAATTGAGATGTTACATGATCATGACTTTTTGGGTGCTTAAGTATGTCTATTTATCATGAAACAATTTAACTATTAAACGACACCGAAGTATTTCTAAATCCCGTAGTGTACCAAGTATTTCGAGGCCAGTTAAACAATCAGCAGGTAATGAAAATCAATCAAATTACTTAAACTTCAAATTGCACCTGTCATAATAGAAAATTAAAGCTATGTACTCGTACAGTAGGGTTGGATATTGTCTACGATATTTTGGCGTAAGATACACGCAACGCAGTGCCGGAAGGCAAAGAAACAATCCAATGAAGAATTAAGTCCTGTCTAAAATCCTAGGGTAGGGTGAAAAGTTCTCAGATCCGCAAAGAAAGATTTTTTTAAGAATTCCAAAACCATTTTATTTCTGAGTATATTCTCCCCTGAGCTCAACGCACTTTTGATATCTTATCTCCAGCTTAGCTATCTCTTCCCGGAAGTGGTTTCCTAAAGGTCTTCAAAGTTGTCGTTTACAACTGATGTCATTATTGTTTGAATGACTGGCGAATACGGTGGGTGATGGATAAGTTGGAACTTCAGCTGATCCAAAATCTGTTGGAACAAAGCACAAAAGTGAGGACGTGCATTGTCATACAGAAAATGTAGTTTTTCCTCGCCGTTTTGGGACGTTTTTCTCGAATCGTTGTCAGAAAAAGTGATGAATAATATTCTCCATTTATTGTCATTTATGATCATTTGTGATCAGCAGAGCTCCCTTCGAAACCCAGAATCACCTTGCCGGCCGATTTAACCGTCTCTGCCTTCTTCGGTGCTAGGTTCGCCCCTACTCTTTCGATTGAATTTTTGTTTTTGGTGTGCAGTGGTGAACCCATGTCTCATCCATAGTCACAAATCGTCTCATAAAATTCACGCGATTTTTCCCGATTAGTCCCAAAAATTAGTCTGATGTTACAACTCGAACGGGTTTTTGTTCAAAATTGAGCAAAATTTTATTATAATTAATTCTTCATGCAAAATCTTATGTACACATTCAGTTGAAATGCCTATGGCCTCAGCTATCTCTGACACTTTCAATCGCGATCTTTCATTACCATATTCTGGAGTTTATCGATGATTTCTGGAACAACTACCGACGTTCTTGGACATTTTCGAATATTTTGGATCGCGGAGGGCAATATCGGAAGGCGATAGCCCTTTTTTAATTATTATTTTATCGCGCTTTGGTTCTCTTGATTTTAATGGATGACAAAAATAAAACTATCTGACAGATCGCTTCGGAGCTTCGTGTATGTGTTTATGAAAGATGTGCCAACATAACCGCAAAATTTCAAACTGCCCTCTCTGGGTGAATCTAAGAACTTTTCACCCTACCACGTAACTTTATACGATCTTTATAACTACATAGATGAATCTTTATTATTTAGAGAAGTATCCTTAACGATCAACGAAACTGGCAGTGTACTTGTTACAAATGAAGTCGTAAAATACGTTGTATAATAAAGGCCGTTGACATAGTGAGAAAGGCGACAGATTGTTTGAAACAAATGTGGCGTAAAGCAATCGATGCAGGATTAGTTGATGTTGGGAAAATCAAAAAAGCTGCCCACATAGGCATTTTTGGTGTCTTGTGCCTCACGAGATATGGCAAGAGTAAAAGAAGTATTTCACGTATGGCATCTAACAATTTGTCAAATTATTCCGATAGTCGAAGAGATATGTGTAATTACAAACAGTCGTTTTTCGAATATATTTTGCCATCCGCCTTATCTGAAACTGAACTTGTGAAGCATTATAAATTGTGTGGACAACAATTGTGCGGTATAGATGGGGTAGAATGTAGGCAAAGCCTTTTTGTATCATTTGTATCATACCGGACCCATTAAGGAATTTGTAAACAACTTGGTAAATTTTTGTTAAGATGTCACATCAGTGCCAAGTATAGGAGACTGATTTGACCATATGTTGGATGTTTACAGAGCTAGTGATTTGAAATATCGTCATTACTTTCACGGCAGACATCGCAGGATGGTGTGTCACTTTTGTCTAGAACACTTAAATGTTTAGTAAAATTGTAATACACATTCTGTAGCCCCTAGTGACGGTCATCTGGAAAGCCTCTGACATTTTAGAGACGTTGGGAAGATCTCATATAGTCTGCCTTCAGTTGGAGAGTAATAGCACTCGAAGTTCTAAACAAGGCCAAAAGCAGACTACACGTAGGTTTTGGGTCCTGAAACACTGTTCTCTGCGTCGCACCTAGCAAGATAAAACGCGGTTTCATAAGCTCATAAGCCGTCTCCCTATTGGGACCTGAAACACACACTTAAGTCTTGCAACTTTGAACAAGCGTCGACATTGTGACAAGGTTCAGCAACGCTGTTAACGTAGTCCGCGTGTCAATACTGATGCAATTTCTTTGCCTCCTTTACAATATAGTTCTCTGCCGGCAGGATTGTCTGAATATATTTTCTTTTTCAAGACAGATGCAAATTTTTTTACTGACTTAACTAGATGAATTTTCAATACATATTACTGCTCTTTTAGGTGCTAAGAATAGCAAGTAATTGCTGTCTTCTCTTTATCTGATAAAGTTCGTGCTTTACAAGACACAATTTGGCCCGGTTACGTCTTACATTTACTTTACTTTCTTAACCGATCGATGGCATGTAACAAATATTTCAAAGAAAGAAAACTTGTCCTAAATTATTGTTTGCATTCCCACAATCACATTTAGTTTTCTAAGTAGACCTATGTTGTCTAAGCTATGAACCTGACTCATATTAAAAATGCCAAAAATATTTTGAACATTCTTCCTTTGAAATGTGTTGTGACGCTTATTTCAGACTTTAGAGTCTATAAGTAGATTTCCAAAGAGTGCCGTTCAATCTCTTACATTGCCCAGACATTGAGGATTCAGCAATACCAATGTTCATTACTTTTTCGCAAGTATTATACTCGTAGAAATACGAAAATGAGTTAAAGAATTTCTTTTTTGTCGGTTGTCCTACCACTTCTATTATCCTACAGATAAGACTCTCGTCTAAATCCTTGAAGCGAACACACATCAAATCCCCAATTAAGTTAAAAAAGAAAGACTTCTACATCTGCTTGTCATATTCGAAGATGGAAATTTGAAATTGCCTGGCGAAACTTTTAAGTAGAATTTAGCTTAAAAATAAAACTTTGCCTACAGTCTCATGGGAAAGATTCTGAATGAATGCGCTTAGCTGAGACATGAGTCGAAACCATCAGCAGTAAGTTTCTTTATTTCTTTTACATATTTTATGGATTTAACTGCTTCTTGTTGGATACTTTTCCATTGTGAATTCACGGGTCATGTACGGATATAACACATACTTAAGAGTACATTGAATGCATACGATTATATTTTACATTTTCTGTAGCCTTTGTGGCTTCTGTGGCCTCTGCAAGCCTCCTAAGTGCTCGTAGAGTATTGATAAAATTATTTTCAATCCACATTTGCATTTGGTTCCATGACGCTCTTTCAAGATTTTCCACATCCATCGAAGGAATGTAAATCGCAATGTGATGAAGTACAAACGAGTATTCGTAGATAGTCTTGTGGTATCTATATGAGTATCTTTCAATCTTAAATCTTCTTTAGAATTCTTAAATACGAGTGCTTACGAATAGTAGAGATTCAAAGAAATTGCGACTACTTTGCATGCAGACAAGTACAAGAGTTCATAGATACGGATATTGTGCAGTATTACGGATACATATTGAAAGGAAAAGCTATCACGCAACATTGGGATTAGTTAGGTAGTTCATTGTTAGTTTGTAATGCTATATTGACATTTAGTTTTAATATCGGAATTTCACTTACGTAATACTGGTTATATTAATTTTATGGATGCATGAATACGATACCATTTCAAAAAATATTTTATTAAACCTTGAGGAGTATGTCAGGTCATTTGCAAATACGTACAATTGAATCATGAGGCGATTCACCGAATTAAGTCTGATGAAAATATAGATCTACATCTTGCAGGCTTTCAGTGAATACAACGGCGGACCACTTGAAATTAAGTCAACAAGGTCTTCAATTTTTTAAATATGCAAAAATTAACTATAGTAAATAGCGTCGTTTCTAATGAAGGCATCCACATATAAAACGTTCAATCAAGTCTAGTGTTTTGATAGCATTATTGAAAAAATAACTTTTTGATTAACTTCAAGATTGTTGTTAAAGAATTCGTGTAGTTCTTACAACGGTTTTTTTTTATACGTACGAGTATACTACAAAGCTGTCAATTCAAGTTGTTTTTGCGAATTAATTATTGAATTATAAATTGTTTGAAGCAAAAATATTTGGCCTTGAAACATTAGCTGAGATATAATTGTTTTTACTTGACGGCAGAGTTCTTACTTTCAAGTGCTATATGATGTATCTATTTGGTTATATGCTGTTCATTAATTGCCAGTAGATACACACATAGAAACATTTGGTTTTTAAAATTACAAAGACTATAAAAGAGACAGTTTCAATTTGAAAAGCAATTCATTGAACGAGTGCAGTGATTTAATGAAATCTTTGCGATATATGACTTGTTGATGGGTTTATGTCAAACGTTCTCAATACGGGAATGTGTAGCATGATGTGCCATGCTCTTTTATGATTGATAAATCAACATTTTGGTAACCACTTAGTTTCCGAAAACCGACTACCTGGGTAGTTGTATACCCAACGCTTCCGGTATTTCACGAAAATATCTATTTCTCATCTCACATTTGACCACCATATGTCTACATTAATACAAAGGGACAGGATTAGACTAAGCAACAAGTGTTTAATTTTTTGATTCAAGCGGCATTTCCTGTCACAAAATACCGCGGACCATCAACGCCTTTTAAGCCATCGAAAACTCAATCATTGCAACACAGTCATCACGATTTTCTTGCTGATTGACGACAGAGGCTTAGTTTCCTTGGACTTTGGTACGGCCACTCGTTCTTAAAGGAAGTCAAGGGTTTGGTTTTTGGGTTCAGAGCAACAAAAATGAAGATATTCGGTTTTAGTACAACTGATACGTCACACATTATCTTGCAGCGCCTTAAGTGTTGCTAAAAGCCCAGCTTCTCCGCCCATTACTAAGATGCCTCAATAAAAAATTATGCGGCGTCTTTTGTACCTTTGTGCACTTCAATTTTAACCTCCGGTTATCCGGACATTCCCTTTGTGGATTCAACTGTCTTTTCAACGTCATTTCATATCGCATATTATCCTCAAAAACATCTTGCATTCATCTGGAGATGGAAACTCTATCGAACGCTTTTGCCATTTCGATAATTTCTTTGTATTTTCAAACATTATCCGCAAATTTTAAACAATTGCTCTGCCTCGGACAAAGCCCATTGATAACTTTTCATGAAGTTTAATAATTTTTCGTCTTCGAGTATCCTAAACACTTTTGTGTATTGTCACAGTATTGGTCAACAGTTGTTGCTCTTTTTCGTGTCGTTCGCCTTTATACAGTGGATTATGAATGCATATTCAAGCCTGCAAGATCCAATTAGTCTATCAGTTGAAGTCAGCTTGTTTGAATGCTCGTTGCCGTAGCTACTTGATAAAGAGATAATGTTGCCCTATCCTGCTAGAACCATTTATATAGGTATGGTCAGCATCAATGTCATTTATATTTTCAAAGAAATAATCAGCGATATCACAGTATAATTCCGGCCTCATTTTTGGGGAAATAAAAACCGATTTTACAGCTAGGCGTTGCAATTTAATGGCTGTTAGTGAGTTCCATGAGAACTTTTCGTTTAAAGAGTCGACTATAAGCTCCCAACCCGCGAAATCCCGTCGTAAGCCATGGTGTCGTGGCTGGATCATGTACAAATGTAGGTAATGGATTATGAAAATTTGAGACCGATTTTTAAATGAAGGTTGAATTATACGAAAGCGTTCTTCTTACATATAGATAAACATTATTATAATATACATACGAGTATATTAACTCTAAGAAAATTTAAAAGAAAAACAGTACTGTTTGAAAGTTATCGTCTTTGTTCAGCGTAGACACTTTCATAGGCACAAATTGGTGGCGAAATCAGAGAAGTAGGTTTCCTTTTCTGCTATTTAGCACTCTCTTGCGGAGCAGGAAACGGACTTAACCACCGTCTCATGTATTTGCAAACCAACCAATATTTTTTTGATGTATCTGTTATGAAAAGCACTAACACTAAATGGTTTGGCTAGTCCAAAATGTTAAAAATCAGATTGATCACTTTGCACAGATAACAATCATACCGAAAGCAAATTTAATTCAGAAATATTTACGATTTAGATTTCAATCAAATTTTCACTTCAGAATATTGTTTGGATCTTGCCATTACAAATGGAATACAACTTCATTCAAATATTCTCCACAGAAGCTCTTGCAGGAAAAGTTCTTCTGACAAGTTAATTTTTGATGACTTTTCGTCATACATTGGACAATAAATCGGCCATAACATGACGAATATTTGTTTTCAAAGCGTCAAAAGTTTACAGATTATGTACATAAATACGATCTTTAACACAGCCCTACTAATAGAAATCCAAGGACGACAAATCACATGATCTTGGTGGCCAGTTCGGATTACCAAAACGCGTAATAAAGCCAAAGCAGGTGGTATTGGATGCAAAGTGGAAGCGTCTTATTAAAACCAGATATCTTTCCTATCTATATCTTCGATTTACGTCTTAATTTGGTTATATTGATAACAATAATTGACAGATTTTTACTCCCCCACATCCGATAATTTTGTTTGTTAGCGTGTTCACCGAGTGAAGAATAAGTCTTAACGCTGATTCAAGCACGTAATCGGCGGTAAAATCGGGTGATCTTGCGGGCCAGTCTTAATCCCCAAAACGCGTATGGTTCGTGAAGTATGCGCCGTTGCTTCATCGTCCAAATTCATCTAATTGGGAAATGAAAACTTTATTGATCATGGCTTTGAAGCGCACTCTATTCACAGTGACCGTTTCTGACCCTCGCCGATCTCACAAAAAAAGGTCTGCTTACTTCTCCAGCGTAAACAGCACACCATACTATACAGTGATTTTCAATAGATGTACTCGTAATGACCCTTCGGGCATTACTCGCGGATTTTTAGTTTCACAGAACCGCACTTGTTTTGGAACATACATATGTAGGTGAAAATAGGCCTGGTCACAAATGAGATTCAGGAGGAAATGCTCGTATGTTAGACGCAGTTCACGCATATTACCAATCAGCTGATACTCGTAGACTCTCTGCAATTTGTAAGGAGACATTTCAAATTTTTTGACCAAAATGCGTCGCCAATTTCGTGGCAAGTCATCTGGTCGATGTCGACGGCGTCCCTACGACATCTTCAGCCACGGCAGCTATATCTCAGGGCTTGCTTAGTCCTGTGTTGTGTCAGTCTATAATTCGTCAGATGGCCAGTTCAGTGCACGTTGCTCGAAAATCACTGGCAAATTGTATATAAAAAAAATCGTGAAGAATCTTTCGTGTTTTCAGGAGGTTTAGAGTTCCATAGCTTATTCACACAAATTCTAATTCTGCTTAGTTCACAAATGTCGAATCGGAATTGACATTCGGGGCTATTTGTTAAATTTATTGGACTTTCCGATAGGGTCATACATCATGGCCCACCTTGTATCTTCTGAGCTGGACACTTAAATCTGTATGTCCAGTGCGCCCGAAATTTTCACGCATCTTCAAGGTTAAGTTAGATTACTGATCTCGATGCATAGTTATATGGTAGACAAAACACCGCATGAATTCATGCAAAATTTCTTACTGCGCAAAAGTGTTTTTCATATTTATCAATTACAACATATTCGATCTCATCATGACAATCTATCTCTACTTGATTGCATCTTAAGTGTGTTGCGACCGCCTCTAAACAGGCAACGCAAACAGTTAAAATCTCTTAATTGCTGTATCGCAAAACACCGTGAAGCCATCAAATTTGTTGAACGCTCCATCGGACTCCAATGCAATTTAATCCACTTATAGCCACATCCAAATTCAGACACTTTTACAGCACATAATTTTCGATTGGGACACGTTTTTTGACTCACCAAACTGTACATAGATACACAATGTGTCTACGGCTGCAGATATTCGTACATTAACTCCAGGAGTAGTTACGGATACCTCTTTGATTGTTTTGCTAAATTTTTGGGGGAGTGGTGTTAAAGCCATTAACTTTATGTAAATGATTCGACTGTTGCCCAGCGATTAAGAGTCTTTAAATTGCCAAATCTAAGAGCCAACGCCTCTGCAAAAAAACAATTTGACTTCTTGATTCCAAACCTGCCCAAGATTTTATGCGGAAATATGTAGTCGAAGGCGTAGGTGGTGGATCAACCTGATTCTAATAAACCACGTACGTATTAGATGAGCATTTTAATCACCACATAGAAAAGGAAAACGATCCAGGAATGCTCTTGCAAACCTTGACATTCAGTAAATACGACAATTTCAAAAGAGTTAATTCTACGAACTAAAAACATGCGCTTGTTCAGTGCTATAGATACTATTCGTAGTATGGCAGTTGATTACCAGTATACAGATACTCCTGGTAAATTTTGTACTGCTTTAGATTTCACTGCCTCGTTAACTGTCTTCCTTTTTCAATTTGTCAAACATGGAAATGAGTAATGTCTTTTGTCTGCTATCTTCGTAGGAAAGGAGATACAAATTTATATTCATCTCAACAATGAGTTTGCATTTGAAAGTGAAAAACCAACTCACTTTAGTATCTATTTCTCATTTTATAAAAAAAAAAAAACGATGATAATTAGCGAAGAGTTGTTTGATAGGATTATTAATTTCAATTCATTGTGATGGCAAATTGGTGAAATCATGAAATGAATCTGACTATTGCCCATAGTCCTCAGTCGACCCCACGTGTTGCAAAAATAAATAATTAAAGAAGATGATGAATGGGGTGATTTATTCAGGAGATCCTTTCCAAAAGAAATATGACAAGAGCCGAAGGAAGCTTCCTTTTAAAATGTTTCAAGAATATTTCTAAATTTCGAAAGACAGATTGTCTTCAACTTCTTCTTATCCTTTTATTAACCCTTTCCTCGTTATACGAACTTATGCGTAACGAGTTTCCCATTTTTACTGCATCGCTGCTGCTCCGCTTATGGGGTTGGCTAATGTCGCAGACAGCAGAACGCGTCTACATAATGCTCGGTCCTGGATCGCTTCAGTGGTTAGCCCCAGGCGTTGTTGCGCATTTGCCATCTGAGAAATCCAGGAATTCTTTTTCCTACCTCGTTTTCTTACAGTTGGAGTGATCGTAGTTGATAGTGCAATACCAGCTTATTCTATTCGCCTCAAGCTGTTCGGTTACCGAATTCTTTATATGTCGACTTCCCCTTATACGCGTTGATCTAATGCGATCGCGTTTAGTGACTCCACTAGACATCCTTAACATTTTCATTTCCGCTGCCGTCATTTTGTTTTTAAACGCTTCGTACATTGTCCAGCACTGTGAACCGTATATAAGAGCTGGTCTAACAACCGTGGTGTAGAGTTTCCCCTTTAATTTAAGTGGAAATTTTCGGTCGCAAAAGATTCCCGAATTTTCCCGCCATTTCATCCATCCCACACTCACTCTGTGGTTTACGTCGTCGTCACATTTCGCTTCCATATTAACGATTGATCCTAAGTACTTAAAGATAGTGCTTTTCGGAAGAACTATTCCGTCTAACATTATATCCGGAACAGGTCGCAACGGATGCGCAAATGGGCATGTCAAATGCTCCATCTTTGAACGACTTATTTTAAACCCGTTTCTCTCTAGCGCATTTCTCCATGAATCTAAGGCGTTCTGTAAATCTTCGACGTTATCGCTAAGTATAACTGCGTCGTCAGCGAAGAGAATTGCCGTTACATTTGCTTCGCGCATGCAGTCTTTTAAAAGATAGTCGAATACTACGTTAAAGAGGAAAGGGCTAAGTACGCTTCCTTGATGCACTCCGACATTAACTGGAAATTCTCTCGTTAGTCCAGCAGAGCTTTTAACCGCAGTTTTCACGTTTCCGTACATGTCTTGTATTATTCTAACATACGTTTCCGGTACGTTTTGAGATCTCAGCGCGGCCCATATGAGATCCCTAGGCACTCGATCGAATGCTTTCTCGAGGTCGATAAATACCATGTGTAAATCCTTAGACGAATCTCGATGCTTTTCCATTATTATTCGTAGGCTTTGGATAGCGTCCACCGTCGATCTTCCTTCAACAAATCCACACTGGCTATTATCGAGTTTTATTATTTGCCGAAGACGTTCGTTTAAGACTCTTTCGACGATTTTCATTGTGTGTGACATAAGCTTGATTGAACGGTAGTTGTTGCATTCTCGAGTGTCGCCTTTTCCTTTGTATAATGGAACCAAGAAGCTACTTCTCCATTGATTCGGCATAGGTTGTCCACATTTTAATTTATTTAAAAGTTTCGATAGCCAAACGCTGCCGACAGATTGTCTTCAACACACAGCTCATTAACGAAATCGGAATATCAATAGATCTCGAAATAAAGTATCTTCATTTGGTATGAAATGCGGCCGAATCTGCTCTGAGAAGTGGACTAATGTTCGCAAGATATTGTGAACATAAAGTTTTTATAGCCAACTTTAAGGTTTGCTAAGGAAGTGATTTATAGTATTCTCTATCGGAACCCCTGATGCTGCTGATTTCACAGAACTCGGATTTATTCTAAAAAAAATAGTTAAAATGAAGGCGATTATTGGTTCATAACCGCCAGAGTCTTTTCTGATCGAGTGCTCCTTAAACCTTCAAAGAATCTAATGTTGCCAGCTTTAAATGTAGACCTCTAGTGCCATCACTGTAATCAGATAGGTCGTCTCTGATGTACTGGATTTCAATTCGACTCAACAATGAAGCCCCTGGTTCGATGAGGAATCCAGACAGTCAAATCTAGAAAAACAACAAAATGTACAAAGCACCCCCGCAGAAAAGAACAAAAGGGGTTTGCAACTTCTACCAATAAAAAAAAAGGAATAACATGGGCTCCTCGGAAGTGCATAGAGGCTTTAAAGAGGTTCTATCAGATGAATGAAACTCGAAGGATTTGCCAAAAAATAAAAGACTATGGCAGAGCTGTAAAGCTCAAACAGAACTGTACATAATTGGGAACGACATAGTAGAATCCCACTCGGTGCTGAGAATCTGGACAGCCTATATCCGTATACTGTCAACTAGTATTTTTTATATTTTTTTTGTTTATCGGTTGTTAATATAGCTATATTGTTCACGAATGTAGCTCTAACAGCACGTTCTTCTTGCAGTTTATTTCGAAATTAGAGTAACTAGGCTGGACCAAGAACACTTTCTTGTGGTACTCCGGCAGCGATTTGCTTAAATTCGGAGAATTTCGGTTCGTGTTTATTACGGAATAGGCTATCCGCAATGTAGGGTTCTAAAGTCTCATATAATTGTCTTAACTTAAACTTGAGGCCTTCATGTCATACCTTATCGAAGGCTTGAGACACGTCCAGAAAAGAGCCAGAACATATCTTTGTCTCTCTTGGTGTTTTCGCTATAACATTTTTCATTCTATTGTATAAACCTGGTCAGTAGTGGAATGTGGAATCTGAAGCCGAATTGATGGACAGGAATCAAACTTTTTGCCACAATGACAGGTTGTAGGCCCTTCAATAAAAGTTTTTCAAATAAGCGATATTGGTCTGTACAATTTTTTGTCATTTAGAGGTTTTCCCGGTTTTGGAACCATTATAACCTCGGCACCTTTCCATTATCTTAGAACGTTTAGTTATCTTGACGTCGTATTTATAATATGCATAAGCTAGACCAGGTCTTTTTGTTTGGCAAATTCCTTGAGGATCTGTCGGCTCCAAATGCTCCTGTTCCAACTCCTTCATCTGTCTTAGATCCATCCGTGGAATCTAGGGAATCTCTGACAAATGTGGGTTTGTTCTCTTCCCAGTTGCTGCGGTCCGGGAAGCTAATTTTGAAGTTGTGAGTGAAGTTGTATTTTGGTAGACATATGTCTGTAAAAGTAATCCCAAGCAGATTATTGCTCTTCATTTCTTTAATTAACTCTGGGTGAACTATCTTGGAGTTAGATTCATCTTCAGAGATGAGCATATAGGCACTTGCTATGGCTTCTTTCATTTTGTGGAGATGAATGGGTTGGAGGTTGAGAATGACTTCTAGCGATGCGTTTGCACCGTTAGCTTGTTAATACAAGCTAGTCTTTGTAGTTTGTTAAGCTTTGCTTATGCGGACTTTTGTTTTATTTTATACCACCACACAGGTGCTGCATAGGTAACAATGGCTCTCTCTATGCCAGTATACATGCCAGTATGTTTTTGCCGGCTGGACTTTTGCTAGTCTATAGTGAAGCCCTGGCTTTGTCTATTGTCATGGAGAGGTGAGTATTCCAGGTGAGCCGTTGATTGTTATCTTGGGCAAATTACACAGATGGTTTAATTTTGTTTTGTACCCGGAAACTCGGGATCAAACGGTACAAACAGGACCAACATCGTACCGTCAGGCAGAATGAAAAATTCAACCTGGACTAATGAAGCCAGCACGTCAATTTTCAAGCTTGAGTCTTTCAAAACTGCTGGCCTCTATAGCTTAACTGCTGGGCTTAACTCATCACTTAAATCTGGGTTGAGACAATCCCAACATCAGGGGAATAAATGTGATTATGAGAACGGCTAAGTATAGTTTAGGCCATGAAAGTCGGCAATAGATCAAATCATTACATAAGTATAGTTCTTGGAGAAAAGCGCCTAGGACGAAATGATCACGATGTGCAGATACAACTTTGGGGGAGAAAAAAAAGACATTATATATCTGGACCCCGCATCAAATCCAACAACTGTAACTCTTGCCTATAGGTACCTTTTTCTTTGGATTTAGAAGTAAAATACGAGTAGCAACCAAAAAGACAAGAAGACACTGATCATTCCAGTCCTGCTTTGTGGTGCAGAACTTGGATGATGACGCCACCAGATGAAACTCTTTCGGCTGCTTCAAAAGGAAACAAGACATTTCAACAGCAACCTGTATGTGCTGCATAAGGGATGCCGGCCTTGTCAGAGATGCTTGTATGGCTACGTCACCTTGAGCGGTGTCCATACATCAGTGTTCAAACGCGAAAAGTTTTGGGATACGATCCAAAGGTGCAACGCGAAAGTGAGCTGCAAGTACTTTAGGTGGCTCACTTAAGTGTAAGGGGATACCATCCAACTTCGAAAGAAGCTGAGATAAGATCGCGATAGTTGAAATGTCACATTAGTAAAGGCCCTATTTCACCCCGGACTGTAGCGTCATAGGTCTATTGTTTCATTGTTTCATGGAACGTAGTCCCTTCGCCTGAGCCTGTGGTTGAGCCTGTGGCTTGTTAGATTTTATACACTGTTACAAGAAAGGCTCCTCTCCATTTGACAACATGTTTTTGACCTATCTTGTTGAAAACAGATTATACTTATTGAAAATGTTCCTGTATAAGCTGGATGCTACAAGTTAGGAATTAACAACAATATAACCAGGCCTATTCGTTCATTATCGTTCTCGCTCTAAAGTTTATCGTGAGTCTTTCTACCATCCTTCATCCTTTAGGGCATTATCGACTTAACCTAGCCTTAACCTAAACGCAATGTGGTCAATCTGGTTATGAATGTTGAAATGGGCGAACTTTGCGCTTGCTACGGTGACATTTCACTTGAAATCGGAGTAGATACCCTAAACCTAGAGGGCCAGGCCCTTTGTAGAACTCTTTGGATATAAGCAGCAGTGTATATATATCCTTGTGAGCAGTCCTGGGCGGAAATATGGGTGCTCCCGTTAATCGTATTTTACATTTACCTTAGCCATCTCTACTTTAGTAACTCGACAACTGCTCTAGTCTCTACAGTTCTGGGCTTGGAATATATCAATAGTGTGGTGAAAAAGGATCACCATTGATTCCATCTTTAAATTTTTTCCACTGTTGTCGCGACGACGCGAGGTATGCCTTTATATGGGCGTAAAGAACAGAATTTTTTATCAATTAACTGACTTGTTTTAGGTTTTGTTTTTGAAATCATAAAACAGCAGACACTTACTCAAACAGCAAAAAACTAGATGACAGTTGGGAATATTTCACATTTAATAAGCGAATTCTGTCACTCTTTAATCAAATATGCGTTCAGATGGCTGTCATAAACGAGCATCGACTGTGTTGCGTTTTTGGTTTTTGAGATCATAAATGTCTGATGAGAACTAGGTTTTCTACTAAGCTCAACATCTTCTCACACAATGGAAAGATGGACGGTAGGTAACTCTTCGTCAAAATACATTTATTTTGCAAGGCTTAGTTGCTGTTAATAAGAGTGTTTGTGTCACCAAAAAACGTGTTCGTTTCTAAAATAGGTGTTTAAAATTCTAGAAGCAGATTCAGTCGAGGCTGTCGAACTTATCGTTTCAATTAGGTCTAACAGCAGAGCCTGGTTTTTCGATAATCACTTTCAAACCATCAATTAACGTAAATAAATATTTGTCAATCGGCTTGTCACCGCAAGTTGAAAACGTGGTTTTCTTAGTCACCTTGGGCATCCGAATATTTTCTTTTAAGTGTTTCTACTTTTGGCATAGAAGTCTTTAAGTAAGGCAGGCGGATTGTATGAAGCCTACGCAGAATTGAATGGCTTACATATTAACTTCCCAGCTATTGGGCCAGAACAGGGTTCTTTTGGAAGGGTCGATTAAGACAAGCTCTTATATCAGGACAGACACGTCTTGTTTGAATAACATTTTAATTTTGAATATTTATGCAGGAGAACCCTACAGACGTCATAGAGGTTAATACAACTGACACGAGTTGGCGGGAAAAATTTTGGTGATTCAACGAAATTTGATTTATGATGTTGTAATTAGTCATTTACTGCGATCAAGGCATTCGAAGAAACAACACTTGAAATGAAGTTTATTGACTTCGGAGTCAATTTCCTTGATTTGTTTGTTTCAACTGCAATATTTGCTCATTACAAAGGATAAGAAATCAATCAAACTGTCGAAACTCAACGAATTCCTGAATCACATCCGAAAGATTGATGTAGCCACCACTTGCACTGACTGATTGATCATCTTTTTTTTAAACCACATTAACGAGTTTCTTCGGGAACCCCTTTCTGTATATTGTACAAAGAGCTTGTTGATTCTTGGATCCCTGCTCTAGCATACCCCAATCACTGATCAAATCAGATACTAAGACAAAATCGTGACCGCATTCTAAGGGGAAATTCCCCTGTTTGCACTTGAATTCATATGATTACATATGTACGTACGACTAAGTATCTTCAGTTAAGCATTATTCCGCTCACGAATTTCTGCGTCAGTTACAAAAAGCACCAAAAGAACTTCGAACGTCTGTACATTTGTTATGATGTTTGTAGAATTAATAATTCTCAATACAACATTGTTGTTGTATCTTTATTTAGATGAGAATTCCGTTAAATCTATTGCAAGCATTCTGTTGTTAGATTTGATAAAAAAGAAGTATCTTATGCAAAACAGGCACCTTAAACCTGAAATCCGACACTTTGTCGGTTCTCGCTCATAACAAATTCAAAAATTCAGCAGCACCAGTTCCGAGCTACCTAATTTGAATTGACGAATTTCTTCACTGAACGTGCCGACGTGTTTTTTTTTTTTTTTTTTTGAAATATTAGGTAAGCTGGTTACGTACTTAAAGTATGTGTACTAGGTCAACTAACTTTTTTAAAAAAAAAAAAATTTCAAGTTTGTCGACAAGATTTCGTAATGAAAGAAATATAGTAAATGGCCTGCTTATATGGTTATTGAATGGGGAAGTACGAGTATTTGAAATTTATGGATGAACTTCCAGTTTATTCGAGTTATGTAAGTTGTGGGAGCAGGTATAGTACATGAAAGCAATTCAATTCATTGTATAGAAGTTAGTTAGAAGCCAGTTAGTGGATACCGGGTTATTGATCCGCGCTGAGATTTTCTTAATTTCCTTTTCGATCTTGGGTACGTTGTTTCCTGTTCTCTATACTAAGATCAATTCTTTGGGGACTGGGATTTGAAGACCTGTTTTACTGGAGCTCTGTTGTTATTCTGTTGTTAATCTCTGTTGTTGCCGACCTAGTTTATTCCACGAGTTTTCGTTTGAAATCGAAATTGTTTCTTTTATTCGTGTTCCTTGCAAAAAATGTATATATGGAAAGTGTTCAATATCTTGCACTCTTTTCCTATTTATTACAATTGGGATAATCAATATCTTATCGAGCCTCCCAAATTAGTAGTTTCGAATGTATTTGTCTTGCCAAACTGAAGTAGCAGCGATTTCTTCTACTGGGACTCTACATCTCCAGAATCTCAAAGGAGCGTCTGTTTCTAAAAGTTTAACTGCTTTTTCTTTACTGGTGCCACCAATTTTGTCCTTTAAGTATATGTTTTTAGAGTTGCTCTGAGCCTTTTAGTTGACAGGAAGGGATAGGTGACGTCGACTTCGTCTGCAAATCTTAGTAGCCGGTAAGATTTGTTGAATATAATGCTTCCTTTGCGAAGATCCGGTATATATTTGAAAAAGGTCAAAGGGTTGGTTTTCGAACTACTATTACATTGTTCCCAAGATATGCATTATGAAACTGAAGACAAACTAGGGTCTACAAACATAGAAAGGGCACAGACCCCAATGATAAGTTAATGTCACGCCATCATGCTACTTGGTTTCTAGACTTACAAGGAGTTACCTTTATCAAGCAAAGGCATAGATGTACATTTTACGCCACTGTACTGTGTGCAATTTGAGGAAAGGGGAGGCAAAATAATGGCAGTTGTATTGTGCTTATCAATATTGCTCCTTTTGCGTCGGCTTTCGATTCTTAGGTTGCAGTGGCTTAAGATATGCATCTTCCGTTAAAACACAGGGATCCCTTCGTGGGTATCGGGAAACATAAAGTAGATTCGGCGGTTAAGGCGTTCATCGAATTCTGTTTTGCAGTCTCTGGCGATAACAGTCATGCTAAATGTCAAGACTTCTGTTTTTTGCGTCTTATGCTTATTTAGTTGGGCTCTAGTTTGGTCTCGACGAGAGAAAGTCTGCCTCAATGTTTGTAATTTAGAAGGTGTGTACATGAAGATAGCCAGATTTTAGTTGCAGGACCACCCGGAGAAGCTCTGTAAACTAATATTTTTGGGAGCCTAGTACCTCTTAACTCTATAAAGCCGTTGCCAGTTGCCGTTTCGTGAAGTTTGCGTTTATCTACCGACCCGCTGAAGAATTACTCTTCATTAAATTCCTCACCGATAATGATTTCAGCATTGTACCCCGTACAGACTGCATAGGCTCCAGAAGTCCTGATGAGATTTTTAATTTCATTTTTAAGGATATTTCCACATACATATGTGGTTGATGTTATCCTGTCTCGAATTAAAGCTAACTAGAGGCAATTCCAACTAACTAGACCTAACTATTGCGTTGTGTCAATTTTTCGAGAAGAAAGTGTATCCTTGCATGAAAGTCGCTGTTGTTTGACGGCTTCATATCGCCCATGACTGATGGCACATACCCAGTTATGTTGCAAATAGGTACAGTCTAGCTGTTGGGAGCTCTGAAGAAAATCTTTGTTGCCAGCCTGGCACTGGTGTTTTTACTTAAATCCTGACGAACAGTCTTTATGTCGAAAATCGGAAAAGATGACTTCACACTCGCCAGGATTTGCCGATCTATTAGTCTGACTTCCTCTTTTTCAAAAGCTAGAGAGTATGATCGAACTACATATGCGCACAACTGTTTGGCGGATGCACTCACTGTCTAATAAGCAATATGCCAGAGCGGAAGATCTTGCCAGAGTGCGCTTCCATATCGTGTGGGCAGAATTGTATTGCGCCCAACAATTCGTACATCTATGTTTAGGCATGACATAGCCGTATATAGGGTTTTACGGAAATACGTCGCTACTGCCTTTATCAATAATCAAAGAACGGTCTCTATCGGTTGCATTGAGGGGTTTTTTTTTCTAACAAGCTTGAACTGCTCTCATTGACCTTTATATCATGGAGTAATCTGTCAGAGATATCTTTCGTTTAAAGAGAAGCAATGTTTGGTACAATACAGATTGGAGCTTTGACGACCTAGCCCGCTGACAGTCTTTTGACTCTGATTCTGTACACATGCTACCTGATACAATGACACTAGACCTTTTACGGATGCCTCTAAAGCGTAGGTTGCGGCGTTTGTGTAATTTCGGAGGGTGACAAGGTTAGATTTTATTCCTTGTATTTGTCTTTCAAGTGGTGATAAACAAAAATCTGTTGTCTATGAGCTATATTATGAAGAATACAATGGAAGATGCATTTGTAGTAGAAGGGAGAGCTAAGCTGCGCTTAAAACCTTGATGAACCCTTTATGACTTTCAAACTGATTCGAGAGTGTTTCACCGAACGCAGTCGAAAGCTTGAATCCACTTGGGATCACAGAAAATGCAGTGTGCGATGAACTTTCTACTCAAGGGTTTGAAAGAAATTTCTCACGACTCGAAAATGTCCTACGACTGCCTGGCTGCTGGTTTAAGGCGTTCATTGTTGGGTTTTAGTTGACCACAATTGCAGATGTCATGACTCTCCAGGTTGTTGGTAAACAAAACAAATGCCTCTGGACAACTTTAAGACTTCGGCGGCCTCTCTGCTGCCCCTCGGTATAAAGGCTTGCAGGCTGCTTATTTGTGTAAACAGCATGACGGAGCTAAGCACTTGAATGTGATGGGCATAAGTGAAACAATATCCTGCAATAGTTAGTTAGTTAGTTATAAGTTCTAAACACCTTTACAAGTGCTCAACTGGGTTCAAAATTTCAAGAACCTCATCTTAATACCCATTCCTTCAAATATTCTTTCTCTATTTAATTTACAAGTCAGCTTTCGTCTCATCAATTTTCAATAATAAACTTTGCACCCATCGGGTATTTGGCAGATTTCCCACAAAAGTAAGAAAATAAATCAAACCAACTTCAAATAGCAGTAGAAAAAGTTGTAGCAGTTTTGAAAATTTACTAATCCTCTGCAAAACTTTCTGACAGAATTCCTTACGAAACAATTTTCCTCCAGTAGTTTGGAGTTGAACTTGCGGATGCGGACAGTCTGCACGCAACAGATTGGTGAGATATGAAATTGCTGGAATTGATTTAGATTGAGTACTTGCGAATGTATGTGTATTGAGTTAGCACATAAAATAAAGAAGGTCTCTCCTATTAAAAAAAGAAAAAAATCAATTTTGGAATTCCCTCACAAATCCCTGGCCAATCATGGGGGATTTATTTGCGAAACCTATCCATTATTTGCATCACATCGGACGGTCGCTGCGTTCTACGAATGGTTGTTGAAGTGACTTCTTATTATGACGCAGGTAAAAGGCTGACTAATGCTTACCCTGATGATGTTTTAAACATCTCAATACTTTGCCATAAAAGTCTGTTTCTTAAATAAATGATGCGATGAGCAATGGATTTGAAATAGACCTACCGTCTTTTGGCTGCGGCTTTTTAGTAGAAAAGCTTTAGACTAGATCTGTGTGCTTATTTCAAATCAGGCAATACAATTCTGTTGTCGAATTTTGATTGCTTCGAATTGATGCTCTCCAACCAAATAAATTCGTTGTCAATCCATAGACGTCCGAATGTCATCGTTTAATAGAACTAGAGTATAGTAGAAGACCAGGTTGTGGAATGAAAATCGTTCCAAACTCAAGATAATAGCAAGAATAATAATCAAGTATACAGAAAATCCATTAGATATATGAATTGGATGCTACCAAATCGATAAAAATCTTGAAACTTGTCAATACTGTCATTATTTATGTCCTATCGCCCTTCTTCTGGTTCTTAGGGACTTTATTGCGCATATGGCACTTCGTGTTATGTGTGGTATTCTTCACAACTTGTTCTTACTTTTAGCGATTCCTGGTCGGAATTCGTTATAGACATGATATGCCTAGAAGTGCTTGAAGCTATCAAGTGGCATAAGCTCTCGATTTGCGTGAGCTGCACTTATACAATTGCGCGGATTACTTAAAAGAGAGGGACATTTGAGTCATGGTGTCCTTGTTCCATTTTATCTAGGAATTTTAGGAAGCATTTCAAATGCCACCTTTGTTTTGCAAAGATTTCTACATGTTTGATTTTGGATGTTAGAGGTTATGTTTGACATTAAACATTTTCCGTTTTACCCTCCTTTAGATCTCCAATGCTTTCTTCTATGTGTGGCCATTTTAATCGTTTTTTAATCCCCTTATCGTAGCTATTTGTCACATAAACTCTGGTTGACACTTACAATGGGAAAAGTGAGAATCGATACTAAACGCACTCAATATACTCATCCATAATGCCAAAGGGGTTCAATTGTCGGCGCAGAAATATTCGTCGTGGAATCTGCTTCTTTTAAATTGAGTGTTCGAGTGTTAAGCTCGCTAAGGATATACTTTGTTAATACAAATATCTTACATACTCCTGGGAACTTTGCAATCAATCTCGATTTCTATCCGCCATCTCCAGAAGAATGCTGAAGTTTCATTTCTGTTGTTGACACTAGTCAGCAGTCGTTGTACATGCGCATTTTTTTAAATAATATACGGCGGCGATAAAGTCTATGCTTGTTCGCCATAGATTAGGGCTAATGTCGAATGTGATGACGAATGCGGACTTTATTGCTAAGTCACCTTCTTAGCATCTTCTGGCGTAAAACAGCAATAAGTCTAAGGAGCTCACAGAGTTTGGTAGAAAACCGTGGATCCAATAGGCGATTATATTTACAACAATTCAAAGGGCCTTCTTTCTTCACAAATGCTGAGATTCTATCGCGCAAAACTATTATTCCATCTCTTCTATTCGTAGAGTTCGAGGGCAGTTTTGGTTCTTTTACGAAGCGCCTTTGAAGTTTTCTTCGGCCAATTAGTGGTTTAGTTATAGTTATGTTGCACTAGAAAACCCTAGCATATCAGAGGCAGCATTTTGCGATGTTTAGTACATCTGTTACCATACTCTGGCTACAAGACGGCAGTGGTCTTAGTCAATGTTCGCCTCCCGGACATGGATCAATACTGTAGAAGTAACATATGGCATTTGCAATGGGAATTATCTGTTTGCATGTCAGTATGTAGCAGGCAGAAGGGTCTATCAGCTTCAATTCTCCTATACTATACATGAGTGTTGCGCATGCTACTTTTCAACAGTACTGGGAGAGATACCTCCTGATACCGCCGGTCTGCCCTACCCTGTCCTACCACTTAAATAACCAAATGTTATGAACCATCTTACAATATAAAATACATATATGTATGACTCTACAGCAGATACCATATATACAAAATTAACGGCAAAGGCTTTAGCTATGCACACGGAATGTTCACAAAGGCTCCGAACTGCGGATGTAGCTTCCGTTCACAAAGTTAGGAGGAGTAGGTCATACCTAATAAGAAAAGAAGTGCAGCTTTTGTGGCAGATTTAGTAAAAGCAGTCACCAGCAACAGCACTTTCAACAGTGAGTTTGGCTAAAAGTTTGTCTGATGCGGCCCGATACTCTATAGCGGGCACTCATTTTCTTTGACTCAACGTCTAAAAAGTTATTCATTATTAGAAAAATTTGCAATCAGAACTGATAACATATCGATGTAAGCAACTGAAATTAATAAATGAACATTGACCCGGTCCTCATACATCTGTAGCCAAGGTACGAATATAGATATCAGGGATATAGATATCATGGGAGACTGCTTTAGGACTTATAGGTTGAGTCTCTCAAAAACTTTCGAGAAGACATATGCTGACACCACCGAGCCAAGGAAATCAGTCTTACCACTCCCAAATAACAGTAGAGACGTAAAGCTCCTTAACAACTTTCTATCAAGAGACAAATGAACTGCTTTCACCGTCAAGAACAAGAACAGGTCTACACGGGTGGACCTTGATCTGGTCCTTGGTACCGCGCCTCATATACTGCTAATCGTAATGTTAACGAACCTGTTCGATAGAATCCTAAATACCCTGGCATTGAATGTAAATCCATTGGTAGATTAGGTTAAGTAGCAATGGCTGTTGGGAAAACGAACCCACTTAGGCTTATAGATTCGTTGTGATGTTGCATTTATCTTCTTACTCTTGGAACCAGTTTGAGTTTTTGAGGTCGATGTTTTTTAGATCGCTAGTCCTAGTAGAAGAAGGTTCCTAAGTGGACTTTTCTTATTTGCGGAAGAGTAGGGCGTGCACAGAGTAAGTAGAGGACTGTTTCCTCCCCTTCTTTGCGCATGCATGTTCAGCAGATGTAGTCTCTAAAAACACCGAGATTTTTTGAATGCTTGCCTTATAGGTAGTGTCCAGTAATAATACCTTAAATAGTCTTGAAATGCTTCTTATTTAGAAAGGTTAAATTTTAGGAGCGATTCAGCCGATAGACATGTTAACCCAACAGTCTATCTTAGCTTTGTTATACTACCCAAGCAGTGAGGGGTATGCCGATGATATTGTTTAGTTAGTCAGATTCAATTAGGCACGTTGCGAGCTGTCTCCGGTCACTTTTTCATCGAGTTTTCTTTCGTATCGCTTAGGCTGCTGTTATTTTTAAGATTTAACAACCATTTAAAAAAGTGTTCCTTAGCCTGTTTCTGGCATATGTAAACATGCATTTGAATTTTAAATAAAAAACCCATAATTATCACTTAATGAGATAATTATCAGCCGAAGTTCACCTGCAAATTACGACACTAAAACAACGTGATCTGTGGTTCTACTTCTCTTAGCAGGAACGCAATTATGTCATTGATGGGTGCAAAGGGTGCAAAGTGACCTGAGCTTCGAGAAAAACCCGGCCTTACTCCTGAACATCAATGAAACCAATCCATTTCGCAGAGCTGCTGTAGTATTACCATTTAGGTTCTGGATAACCCGACAAAATTTTAAAGACGTACCTAAGTTGTAGGCTTTATAGTATAACACATTACGGTCCACTATTCCCAAGGAGGCTTTGAAATCTACAAAAACTGCGTAGATTAGTTACTAGAGGTCAATAGTAGGGATATTGCGGATGAAGATTTTTTGACATTATTTAAACGAAAAGAAGCTTTTAATTCTTAAACATAAACATAGGTACGTTATATTTAATGAACAGCAACTTGGCTACCTTTTCTGGGGCTAGATAAGAGGACTTTCCGATAAATTTGTCCTTTTTTTTGCTGCGATATGATACTAACTCCTTTTTAAGGTCTGTTCCGGGACTGTCTGATCTTTGGACAAGGTCGTCATCTTCACTTGAAGAATCTAGCATCGCTTCCAGATCACTTTTTAAACAGGGTTTCCTAGTGGTACCGGATGAGCTAGGTTGTTCGGAAGAATGGTCAATCGATGAATCTCCCATTCTCATTCTTTTAGATTGGTTGTAGTTTGGAGAAAATGTGCTGTCATGATCATGAAGATGATTTTTGTGAACTCTCAGTACTTCGTCTTTCATCCTTTCTTCTGTCAACGGTTTGAAAAATTTCTGCTTGTATCGTGGGTCTAAATAAGTGGATATAGAAAATGAATGACTTTCGTCCAAGGCCGAGAATTTAAAAAACATTTCCGTTTTTAAAGTGGTGACTACCAGCCTAATCGCATCAGAATCCTGTGATCTAGTTGAATGGTCACCCAGTTTTTTCATAAGCATTTGAGTTATTGGAATTACAGATGATATGAGCGTCTCAGAGCTGCTTAATTCTAGTGTCGCTTCTTCAAAAGGTTTCAGAAACTGGACACAGCATCAGATTATTTTCCAGTCTCCTGGCATAATTGGGTCCATTTCGCTGTCGTTCATGTAGAGACTCAATGCGTCTTTTACTTTCAAAAAACGCTCGAACATATAAACAGTACTGTTCCATCTGGTTACGCACTCTTGGCAGCACAATAGTGCTTTCTTAAAAAGATGCTGGTCTATTCCTGATTGTAAGATGTTTTTGAACAAGGACACAAGTTTAAGGTGAAATTCATTGACACTATAGTAGTAGAATTCTGAGGGTAAACTGCCCAAATCTGCCGCTTAAATTATCCTAAATTAACCATATCTTGGTGAGTGAACGGACTGTCCAGAATATTATATTGCAGACTTGGCATGGTATATCGAAAAAAAAGGATCAATTGATAGGTTCAAGCTCCTAACATACCTTTCACCAATGACTTTTTTCGACAGCTTCCAAAACTCTGATAAGTTCTTACATCAAACCTTTACTTTGTAGAAACCACCTCTCGTCTTCTACCACAGGGCTCTTTATTTCCTATTTGCTTTCATGTATCTCCAACTTTAGTTCAAAATGAAAATGGAGACCGATATACACAGTCGCAAAGGGTAGAAAAAACTCGGTTTTCACAACTCCAAGTAGCACGTACATGGCCGACAAGATGGGAAAAAACATATATAGATCGACTGAGTACTGACTGCTCTCAACCACTTTGCTACGGATATTACGAGCTAGACATAACCTCTCCTTGCTTAAAGCACTTAAGCTTCTTACAGATCTGCAACTTCACTCGACTCAAGACTTCCCTATTCATTTTAGGGAAGTAATTTACTAAGACTAAGACTATTAAGACTAAGTAATTTATGCAAACAATAAAATCAGTGTCATAAACGCCTTCTTTCTCGTGTTCAGATACAATATATTGGCAATTGTAGACGTTTTAATAGACTTGACCACTTTGCATGCCTCGATAACCTAACATAACAAACAAGAATATCTTTTATCATGTGACACAAGCAAACTGGTACTTTTAAACCATAAAAACCTCTTACAAATGACTTCTCCGTAGACCTCGTTTTAGGCACTCCCATTTACAACCCCAACTACTTCGAACATCAAATTTATAACTATTAAGAAAAAGAATTATAATTATGTACCTGTCACGATTAAGATAAAGACTAAGTAAGTACGTATCACAACTTAATTCCCTTTCAACAGGATCGTCGCTGATTGATTTAATTGTTATTTGTCGACACACGGTCACGATTGCCATAATGCAACTTGACGCAACCAGCCAAAAGTGTAAATATAGTAGAACGTTTAAAATTAAGTAACAAAAGCAATGTGATGATGTTTTTGATTAATTTCCTTTTCTCAGACTCTGACAGAATTCGTCAGATGATTTAAATAATAATTTGTAAAATTGTTGACAAGGCAGAAGTCATTTCTCAAAACTCCTAATTACTTTATTATTGCGAAGCCGATGATGTTTTTTATGTGGACTTGATAAACGAGAATAAAACGTTCGAACATTATCGTTGAATTAGAATTGATTAGACGAAAATATAATATTTATAGAATGCTGTGCTCGTAGATCATAAGTAAAAATAGAATTGTGTTAGCATCAAATTCAAATATGTCAAATCAGGTCAATCACCTTAAGACTGGTTGTTAATTAGTCCAGGTTGTCATACAATTTTGAAAGACAAATTCCTACACGAATCATATTTTTTCTGGCCAAAAGTTTCTAATATCGGGTTCTCCAATAGGGACTTGACAACTTGAATTTAATTTGTGAACGCACTCTTTCACTAATCATCAAACTGTCACTGTCAATTTATTCAGTAAACTCAACATTTTCATCATGGTAAAGTACACGAACGAGCAACGTCTGCTTACTTTAGGTGGCGCTACAGTCCGGGGTGGACCTGGGCCTCAGTCAACAAGCTTCTCCAGCCAGCTCGATCCCTGGCTAGCTGCCTACAGTTTCGCACGCTAAGTTGGCTGAGGTCCTCTTCCACTTGCGTGCGCCACCTGAGTCTTGGCCTTCCTCTACTGCGCTGTCCCTCGGGGGCGGATTCGAAGACTTTTCGGACCGGAGCATTGGTGTCCATGCGCTCTACATGACCCAGCCATCTCAGTCTTTGGATCTTCACACTTCTGGCTAGGTCCATGTCGCTGTACAGTCCATACAGTTCGTCGTTGTATCTCCTCCTCCACTCACCGTCAATGCAGACGGCACCGAAGATCGTCCGAAGAATTTTTCTCTCGAAGCAACCCTCATCCGTTTTTGATAATGTCCATGCCTCTGCGCCATAAGGCAGGACCGGGATTATTAAGGTCTTATAAAGGGTGACTTTTGTTGTCCGAGAGAGGGCTTTGCTACTCAGTTGCCTTCTTAACCCAAAGAAACAGCGGTTGGCAAGAGTTATTCTTCGCTTGATCTCAGCGCTGGTGTCGTTGTCTGTATTTATAGCAGAGCCTAGGTAGACAAAGTCCTTAACTACCTCAAAGTTATATCTGTCGAGGGTGACGTTCTGTCCGAGACGTCGGTGTTGGTTGTCCTTTTTGCTTGACAGCATATACTTGGTCTTGCCCTCATTGACCGCTAAACCCATTTTCGCCGTTTCCGTCTCAATACTCGCGAAAGCGCCACTGACATCACGCTGCTTTCTCCCGATTATGTCAATATCGTCGCCGTATGCGAGTAGTTGGACGGACTTTTGAAAGATAGTGCCTCTTGTGTTTGCTCGTGAGTTTTGCACTATTCTTTAAAGTACGATGTTGAAAAAATCGCATGACAATGCATGGTGATGCATGTCTAAACGCTTTCTGGACATCAAAGGTCTCGGTGAGATCTTTACAGACCTTGATGGAGCAGCGTGCATTCTCCATCGTCATCCTGCACAGACGGATGAGTTTGGCAGGGATGCCAAAACTAGATATTGCTCTGTGTAGCTTGTCTTTATAGATGCTGTCATACGCGGCCTTAAAATCGATGAATAGGTGGTGTGTATCGATCTGAAGCTCATGGATCTTCTCCAAGATCTGCAGTAGTGTGAATATCTGGTCGATGGTGGACTTTCCTGGCCTGAAGCCACACTGATATGGACCTATCAGGATGTTGACGAACGGCTTCAGGCGTTCACACAATATGGCGGATAAGATCTTACTTATATGCGATGTTAAGGAGTCTGATGCCTCTGTAATTAGCGCAGTTCAGAGGGTCTCCTTTCTTGAGAATTGGACAAACAATGCTGAGGTTCCATTCATCGGGCATACATTCGTCCGACCATATTTTTCAGATGAGTTGGTGTATGCTCCTTACCAAGTCATCGCCTGCCGCTTTGAAGAGCTCGGCAGTCAGGCCATCCGCTCCAGCAGCTTTGTTGGACTCAAGCTTCAATATGGCTATCTTCACTTCATCCAGGTCGGGTGGACGGAATTGTTGGTCATCATCGTCCAGGTTGAAAGGTTGATTCTGCCTGACAGCGGTATTTGGGCCGTCATCGCCGTTATACTCGTACAGTCTGCAGAAATGATCTTTCCAAATCCTCAGCATCGACTGCGATTCTACTACGATGTTCTCTTGTCCATCTCTACAGGCTTCGGTTCGGGGTTTGTTTCCGCGGCATGTTATTTTTACATTTTGGTAAAACTTCCGAACCTCATTCCTGGAGTGGCATTTCTCAATTTCCTCGATCGCGCGCTTCTCATTCTCTTTCTTCCTCCTCCTGGGAAGCCGGTGTTCGTCTCTCCTCTTCCGCTTATAGAGCTCATGAGAAGCTCTGTTCTTTTTTGGCAGTGCCGCATTGCGTGCTTTTTGCTTAGCTACATGTGCTTGCCGGCATTCGTCATCGAACCAGCGGTTTCGTTGTGGTGGACGAGTGAAACCCAGCACATCAGAAGCGGCATCTCTGATGGGGTTTTGGCAGTGTTTCCAATGGTCTTCGATGCTTGATGCTGGCGGCATTGGACCTCTTAAGAGATTAAGAGACACTCGATCGGAAAAGGACTTGGCGATCTCTTGCGATTGTAGCCGTCTGACGTCGAATTTTCTCACAGCATTAGTTTGTCTTGGCGTAGTTTGGGATATCCGCAACCGTACCTTGGCTACAACAAGGTAATGGGCCGAATCGATGTTGGCTCCTCGGAACATAAGGACATCCATAATACTGGAGGAGTGTCTTGCGTCGATCGCAATGTGATCAATCTGGTTGACTGTTGATTGATCAGGAGTTCTCCACCGTTATCGTGGTGTTGTGCAGGCTATATTTTCCGATTGTTCCACCAAAGATACCCTCTCTTCCTAGCTTTACATTAAAATCACCGAGGACAATTTTAATGTCATAGCTAGGGCATTGCTCGTAGGGCTTGTTGAGGAGCTCGTAGAAGGCATCCTTGGTGTCGTCATCTTTCTCCTCTGTGGGGGCATGCGCGCATATAAGGCTTGTGTTGGCGAATTTAGCCTTGATGCGGATTGCTACAAGGCGCTCGCTCACATGCCGGAAGCTGAGGACTTCTCGTCTTAGTCTGCCTCCGACAACAAATCCGCATCCAAATAAGCGCTGCTTTTGCCGTCTATAGCAATTGCCGTAGTAGATGTCGCAGTTTTTCATCTTCTTTTTGTTCGGCCCATCCCATCGCATTTCTTGGATGGCGGTTATGTCTGCTTTGCAGCAGTCTAGGGCCTCTGCTAGTTGCTCGGCTGCACGTGGTCTATTAAGGGATCTAACATCCACGTGCATATCCGAAGCTCATTGTCCTTAAATCGTTTGCGTGGGTTGTCAACAGTAGATCCGTCCATATCCGAGGCTTGTTGATGCTTCGTAACTTAATCTTTTTTAAATGGCCAGACAGTTACTCCGGCGGCACAACCCCCAACCTGGAGGACCAGTTCCATTTTGAGTGCCCCTAGGACGAGGGGTCGGTTACACCAAAACCAGTAACCCGTTCCGGGATGTGAGCGCTGCCGTTGGCCCTTATAGGGCTCGTCCGCCACCATCTCTTTTCCAAGACCCTGACTAAGTCCTGGAAATCCTTTCCGGCCTGAGCTCCATATATGTCGGAGTAGCCCGGATAAGATCTTGTTTTGTTTTTCCGACACTAATCCTGGTTAATGGCGCAGGAAACTCGCCATTTGCCCCCTTCACTTCGCCACCTCTAGTGAGATTCCCAGATGGCGCCACTGGGAGGCGTGAAGAAGCACTTATTAGCAGAGCTGCAAGATGTTCGGCTGCAGAGGCTCATTCTCGCCATTTAAGGAACCAGCACCTGTCGGAAGATGCTACTTCTACGAGGCCTTATACTAATCGTTGCCATCTAGCAACGTCTGCAAATTATAAAAATTTTCTACCGAAATTCGGAGTCGTTGACTGCAACTTTAAGGGCGTTAATTCCAATTTCGGTCGTAATTCTCGCCCTAGTAGACAGGCAATAACATGTTTAGTCCGTAGCAAACGCTCCAAATCAGTCAATCCCACGGCGTTCTCAAGAATTGGACATCGCTCAGACCACATTATGGCGTATTTTGCGTAATGATCTTGGTTTACACCCATTCAAGATCAAGTTGACTCAAGAATTAAAGCCGATGCACCATTTGAAGCGACGTACGTTCTCCGATTGGGTTCTGGAGAAGATGCGCCAAGATGGTGAAAACTCACAGTCCTAGAAAGCGTCAAATTTTAATTCAGCTTTGTCGCATTTTGCAAATTATCTTTCATGAGTGCTCTACTCAATGCTCAATTTGAAGTTGTGTTTATTCATCCCCATCCACGTGAACCAAAATTATCTGTTACAGCTGAAACAAATTTTTCCGAAAGCCAGAGAATTTAAAAAGGAATTGAACGAATACGGGCAAGAAAAATCTGATGAACCTTAGAAGAGCAAGACTTTCAATATACACACTTCTGAGTGGCTTCGATTGTGAACAGACAACGCTGCGGAAAGGAACTTGTAAATGAGCCCACGCGAATACCAGACGTTGATAGGCATATCCCCAACAGCCTTGACTTGTTTCTAACTTCGGTCACTCCAACGGTCGAAAAAAGAATTCCCGGTTTCTCAGATGGCAAATACGCAAGCGATCCAGGACCGAGCAGTATGTAGACGCATTTTGCTGTCTGCGACATTAGCCAACCCCATAAATAGTGCAGCAGCGATGCACTAAAAATAGGAAACTCGTTTCACTCCAGCTGTCTACAATTCTTTTGTCTTTTTTGTTTGTACTTTGCCCCCACCTATACTTGATGGCGTCAAATCTTTCACTGGACGAAGCCATTTTCGCACTGGTGTAGTAGCAAAGTACTTAACGATTTTAACATTCACAAATCCGCTGGTGCCGAAGGTTTATCCACCATTCCTCTAAGGAAATGTTCATCCACACTGGCAAGGCATTGTTTTTGTATTTTTCATCAATCCTACGCTTTAGATCTCGTTCCTTAGGCGAATCTTCTCCTTTGTACTCCTTTAGATTCATGAAACCTTCCTTATGACCAGGAATAAGGTTTTCGTAGCAACAGGTCCACTAGTGATATGATGGGATGACTCCCCGGGCTTCCATTCATTTTGCGAAAGCAAGATAGTTCCACTTGAGATTATTTAGGCATTTAACAGAATTTGTGGGCACTTGGGATCGACGACTCTATGCTTCAATAGATTAAAAATTACTTTTCGAAATTACTCTTCGAAAGCTTCGAGTCTGATATCCACAAAATAAATGCTGGTGTGCCTCAGGGCTCCGTTCTGTCTCCGAAACTTTTTTTTTATTTTCATTAATGATATTTTGGTTGCTACTTCTAATCCAATATATTCCTTTGCTGCCGCCAGCACTCTCTGCTTCTCATTTGTTCTCGGACTTACGTTCCTTCTCACGACATGCTCTTCGGCTGTAAAACGAAAATGGCATCGTTTGCTAAGTTGAACTAAAACAGCATATCAATCGGATGAAATTTAAATTCATGGTAGTCATGGTGGTTGTGATCTTAACCTTAAGTCGGAGGAAGGGTCTTCCACAAGTTGTTTGACCCGATGAACAATGCAATAAATACTAAGTGCCGTCACCCTAAGATCGGCAATAGGTTTTAGGCCGGTCTGGACGTTAAATCCTGGCCCCTATGGATGTATGGGCATCCAGTGAGATTTATTCTCATAAGGACAGAAGTTCACGTAAATCGCCAGCGACTTCTGCAGTAAATGGAGATTCACAGATGAAATGATTGAACAGCTAGCGAAGCCATCTGTAAGACTTTCTCGAATACCTGTTTAGTCTGTATAGCAAGTGCATTGTCCGAAGTCAGTCTAGAGCTGTACTGGAAATATTAAAAGAAAGAGCTCTTTCCGTCTTCGTTAAATAAGAAGAAAGATTGTGCATGCCTCGGAAGATGACTTTGCTTAAGGCCAAATTGAAAATGAGAATTCGAACACTCGACTGGCGATAGCATTACACATGTCGTGTCATATTCTGAAATCTGTCTGGGGGCTTAACAGGCACACACTTTGGCCCTTTTATTGTTTCTACAGTGCGTCAACTAAAGTTCACCTTACTAGGCTCTTTAGTTTGTGTCCCAGTGACTTCACGGAGGCATTACAGGTATCGTTGGGAGTGCCGTCTCTTAATTTGGAAGTGATGCGTGCGTCGTAGTTCTCCCTTTAAATAAGTGCGATTTTCTTTTCTGAGGAATAGAAGGTTGCATATCGGTGAGGAAGTGTTAGGCCTTGCTTAATGCGTGCGTAGTGGCTATATAGGAAGGTACTTAGCGTGCGTGAGTTTCCTGAACAGAATTGGTCTTCTCCAGTTTGGTCTTCTTGTTGATCGGACATGGCCTATTAAACGAAATTTTTCTAAGGAGAGGCAATAACGGAGGAGGTGAGTTGCCCATGTGTAGCTTCTTCTGAGGATTGGTTGCATACTCTTTAAGGCATCCTATGATGTCAGTGGAGTGTTCTCTGACACCATACGGTTCGAAAGAACTCGTAGCTTTGTTTTATAGAAGATAGAATAGGAATTAAGCGGTGTCAATTTATAGTTAGGCTGACGATTTCGTTATGGTTGCAAAGGTCGCCAGTCTTGGACTGTAAGATTCCTAACTAGAGGTGACCGCATGATAGCAAAGCTCGGCCGGAAGCTATGTAACGGCGTCACGGGAAATCAGTTGCATCTGAAACTTTAGTATCAGTCTGACTTAGGAATTATCTCCCTTTGTCAGGAATTGTGGTGACTGTGGGTTATACCAACTGAAACTTGAATAGCCCGTGGTTCAGAATAGGTTTTAGCGTGCTAAGGCTGGTCTTCAACTATTTGATTGCTATGGAACTGATCGGTTGGAGTTGGACTGCAACACTGTGTTTAGGGGCATGGTAGGTATGGTATTAGACAGGTCTCAACCCTTCACCAAAGGGGAAGTTGGTACCTTACACACGTCTTCGATTCTTGAACTGGCGATGGTACTTGTACTACTCAAAAAGCTCTGATCTACGCATCGTTTTGATATCGCATACGACGACGTACCGTGGGATTAAACCTTTACAGCATGTATCTACGTAAAACAATCGCCACATCTGCCGAAGACGGACCAAAAGACTTCTAGCAAATCATGTATGTGTAAGTGACTTTCAGAGTGTCAGATAAAATCAGCATTCTTAGCTCCAGAGATCGTAAATCTCGGGAATTTATGTAAAAATAATCTTTACTTCAAATCTAAATTGAGTGGATCTCAGACACAAGAGCAATTATACTGTTGCTGCGGTACTTAAATATTCGCTTAATAAAATTTTCAAATTTGTAATATCATACAATGCAAGGTCATATCTTTTATTACTATTTCTTGTTTTTTTTTTTTTATAATCAAATAATCGGAGTAACATTGTTTTACATAATGTATATGCAAATGTGTCTGTACTTGTACGAGTATGTTCAGCAGTTAATTTATGACTTAATTAATTTGCCAATGAAAGGAAAGTTAGTGTATTGCAAAGTTGCCATGTTCGTGTTGCTGCCATAATTGAATCTGAATAGTCATTTGTGGTTTCATATGGAGATACGAATGTTTTGCTAACGAGGTGGTCATTTAAAAAAAAAAAAATAAAAATTTGCAGTTTACAGAACTTTCTTTGGTTCCAAGCCGACTTACCACAAAATCTCCAATTCGCATTTATATTACTGCGCCTATCCGCTTCTAGTGCGACGAAATTGCTGCGGCAACACATGATTCCCAGACAGGTTTGATTAGACAATCGAGCCTCAACACACGTGCTGGCGAGTGCAATTTGAATTCTTGCCATATCTTATTGATGACATTTCATTATTTAATCGAAACAACGCCGAATTGAGATGATCATATACACGAATGTGTGCTGTAAACATCGCTGCTCTTTAGAGCAATTTTTCAATGCATATGTAATTTTCATAGACGATCAGGTGTTATTCAGTTGTAGGTTTACAATGTTCGCAACTACTATGGGAGTGTAAAAACGTCCTCAATTGTGATAAGATACTTATATAAATTTCCTTTGTTTATTTATTAAGAATTACAATTATGTTGCTTTAATTGCAACTACAACTAAATTTTTAGTCGCCAACTGTTTTGATAGCAACTAATCCATATGAGCACAGATAAGATAAAACTTGTGATCCTGTGAAAAAAAAAATGGTGTTGAAGTAGCGGAGAGTGATTGATTAATTTTCGATCGCCTAGTTGATCAATAACTGCAAGTTAGGCACCTTAAAGAATTCTCAATAGCCATGTTGCGTCAATTACAACAGTAATGACTTCCACAGACAAATTGCGCTGTTAAGCGTCTTTAGATTTAAGTTTTACGAACCGCCATATAACAATTTTATTTTGGAGAGTTATTTGGTCCAATTAACTTTTCAAATGAAAAGAGGAGTACCGTCCCCTCTTTTGTAGTCCGAAGTTAGTGCTGTAAAAAATAAACATAGAATAAGATAGGACTGTTGTGCATTTGGTAGAACCACGAAATCGCCACTAATTCAAATCACTAATAAAGCAAAATAAATTCCCGCATTTAAACCTAAAGCCTTCTACTAAGTAAACTACATGAACGAGTTAAAATAACTATGATCCCGAATAGTCGATCGGTACTCAAAGCATATAATATCTTCTCGCTTGTAGCGATAAATTTTTCCGCAACAAGTTTTACCCTCTTTCCTGTTCATAACCTTTCGGTGCTTCTTTTCGTTGAGTGGGAAGACCGAGCTCTGGCCGAGGTAGAGGGCAGTCATGGTCCCATCAGACATAGGTTCACGGGCTAGTTTACCCTCAGAGAAGGACGAGGTGGTTCGGTCGGTGAAGCCCTAAGGACGGTAGGGAGACTCACGATGAACCAGGAGCCCAGGGTGCGACAGGAGTTCCACCAAGACCACCGTTGTCGGAGCCCGCAGGCTAGACGGGAGACTCGCAATGGGCTGCATCAGACAAGACATCTGAAAGTAGTCGACGTGTGGGGACGGACGGTCCTTTCTAGAAAATCCACTCCTAGAGTATCAAAAAGTACTCAAACAATTCTTTACCCTGAAAAAAGTCTCCCAAGTATGGTCACTAGAGAATATTGATGACAATGAAAAGGTGGACCACCAGATTCAAGCAACACTATGCACAGTTAAAAACTGAAATGATTTACTGTAGAAAGTCAGAAAGTACACGTAGACGAGTAACATTCCTAAGAAAATATATTCTCTATGAAGACAATCTTAGTCTCGCAGAAAAAAGGGCTGACCCAACCCTTGAAAATATTCAAAAATAAATGGAAGAAAAGGCCTTTGCCCTACGATCGTATTTACCTACTCATTTCGAAACCTACTTGGTATCGAGGATCAGTAAAGGAGCAAAGCGTCTGCATCAATAAAGTTCACGACGCTGTTGAGTGGCTAAATTTACACGGTCTTACTTAAGTCTCAGGTCATTATGACAAAATGGAAATGAAATCGGGGATGAATGAAAAACTCAGCGGAAAGGAGAGGATCCGCATTAGGACCTCTTGCCTACTCGGCTAGGGCTTCGATTGACAGTTGACTTTATCATTAGCATTACTGCATATACTCGTAGAAGCATCACCCTCTAGTTACTGGCAGCTTAAACGAATGCTTCCCGAAGTCTTTAGGAAAGCAGCTCGCAGCTGTCACGGCGTGCTCCCCTTTAATAGGAAAGACTGCAGACTGCAGGATGTTCATTGATGTTGTGACTGGGCATTACGCTTTCTTTAAACAATGTATTGTGCTGGGCGTAAGTGACACAACATCCTTACCCATAGATAATAGCTAGGTTCTTAAAATTAGCTCTTTTGGCAATTAAATCATTTAAAGCTTGGCGGGATATAGATTCTTGTTGTGAAATAATCAAAGGTTCTTTCATGCCATGTAACTGACCTCTTAAATAACTGGAAAGCCACTGCCCCCTAGCCATAGGTTAAGGGTTTCGATGCCAATCCTATAGAGTAACACTTGTTGAACCAACTTGATAAGGAAAATTTACTATGCCAACTTGATCGCATGGAAAGCGGAAAAATGTTAACATCTACATCTCTTCATAGAGAGAGAAATCAGCTTTTACGAAGCCCTCAACAAATAATTACACTTAACAACCATTACCCTTGAAAACGGACTCGAGCTCATTAACTTTTTGCCTCGATAGCATGTATCTGCAACAAACGAACTCCGTTTATACCTCAACTAGGTCTTATTCTGCTTTCACAAAAAAAACTCTGATGTAGTCAAGAGTGAAAATGAGCAAGAAGGCAGCTATAGTAGAGATAGATCAGTGTACTTTTTTCTGAGAACCGCTCAAATGCTGTGTCAACAATCTGAAAAGTTCTTCTATGTCGAGCAGATATTCACAACACTGCACTTTCAAGGTTTTTGAAACAACTCACCCGGGAGCTTTGATTACTCTGCATCCCGATGTCTTATGACTCATGACGTCTTACGCATTGACACTAGAACTGCTTTGCTGCAGTCAAATTAGCTCAAGTCTGACTTCAACCAGAATCTGAGCCAGGAAACGAATGTTGTCGGGTCTTTGCGGAAGGCTCCAAAACTTTTAAAGGAACAAAACATTCGATTTCATTCTTCTTTAGGAAAACTTGCAAATAAATACGAGTATGTTGTGAAGAATCGGTGGATGGGACTAAGCATTTGCAATTATTATGACAGCTAAGCCGCGCTTAGAGCTTACTGAACCCTCTTACCATTCCAATTTAATTCGAGAATGCAAGACTTCACTGAACGCAGTTGGAACTGAGTCTTGTCTGGGCCCCAGGTCACAATGAAATCGCCTATGAACTTGCTTTTTATTACATCGAATTCATTTCACTTACAAGCTAGACAAAGATAAGTTTTCGGGACCCGAATTTACGGTAGGTCTGGCTGCGACCTTGTTTAATGCATCCATTAACAGTTGGATTGCATATGAGCAGAAGAACTACAGATTTTATTGCTGCCTAGGTTTTAGGGAAACCAAACCAATGCCGCCCGACGTCTCTAAGACATCAGGGGCCTTTCTGCTGTCTGTCAGTAGAAAAGCCTACATGCTGTTTGCTGTCGTCATTCCGGGGCACTACAGTTTTGCTAAGGACTTGATTGTGCTCGGCATATGTGATGCAATATCTTGCGACTCCTGCTGTAGAATTCATCACGTAGCACTACGTCTGTTATGTTCAGCTTGCAGTCGCATGAGACATCAAGTACTTGGTGTTGATGCGGTTGGTGCTTGTACTGTAGGCACGCTTACTTATCCTTCTTCTATAGACTGAAGAGTTTCATAAAGGGAACTTATATGGAGTACAATTGACTATTTTCATATTTGTGTGCTCTGTTCGTTACAAAACAAAAAAGGTCAGTTGATACAGTCTTTTGTCATTTGTGAAAATACTTAAAATGATCGTTTAAACCTAAGATGCCTATCTCGGGGTCACAATATATTGCTCAAACACATTCTCCCATCTGATGACACTCGTCTATAATGGGCTCGAGCGAATTAAACAATAGCCCAGGTCATAGGGATACATGTTTCCGACGAATTTAGGCTCATCTAATTGATATCGAGCTTATCAAAACAACAGGTTTCGACCTTGAGTAGGAAAAGGCTTTACCTAGCAGAAGTCGAATCTGAACTCAATAAAACTAAGCAAAGGAGTACCCTTGTTAATCGCTGCTTTTCGACTCAGAACTACATTTTCCTTCCCAAATCAAAGAACAAGGTGACAAGATTCGCATGAGTAACTCATCGAATTTTTTCGGTGCTCGTCCCTTAAAATTTTTTATTACAAAAATAAGGAAATAGTATTGTATACCAGATACTTTAAAACAGGCTTTTTAACGTGGATTAAGGAGTTCATGATTTTGTATGGTATTTGCAGGCAGTCATGATACTCGAAATTGATTTACTTTTTTTTATTTTTGGCATAGGACCTACCTCAATTACACCACAACCTTGTGTCCTTATACTTTACGACTGCCAACAATAAACATCCACAGAAAGGAAAAAAAAAGCCCCTAACTACATCTATCCGACCCACAAAGCCGCAAAAGCGAGCAACTACTCGTACGCTACGAATCTACTGCGCAAATTTAGGTCATTTTTCCTCTTTACTTGTAGAATTGTTTGACCTATCTTAGAAGTCCTATTCGGATAGTCATAATCCCAATGGACTAATCAGTAATTTATCAAAAAGGAAATTGTCCCAACTTGCACCCATAGTGGAAGGCCATCTTTATAGAAACCCATCTGTCACTGCTCAGATTATCACCACTTTTGAACTACTTTTCTGTTGGTCCAATTGGTTTGCAGTCCATCTACAATGGACACAAACGTAAGTGTCACGTTCATTCAGACAATCATGGTCATATATATGGACGTCAGCATGAGGATATGATTGTTGTCTCTCACAAACTTCAGATTAAGTTTACACCCTTGGGACATGGTGTGTAACATTTTCATTCACTAACGCACTATAACTACTATAAACTATACGTCAACTACACGAATGGTATTCGTTTCATCTTTGGTAGAAGGAGCTCTTCTTGTAATTTTAGAGCACTTCCGCCTTGATTCTATGAAAAACTATTTCCTTTGTTACTACGTTACTACGAACGAGCATTTCATTCCATTTTTCACTTTTTATTTTCATCTCATTCTTAAGAATGACATTCCTACTTTCTCCATGGCATTCGTCTTCGTTGGTCTTACATTTTTTTCCAGGACACGATTTAAGGAAAGTTCACTGATTTAGAACATATCCCTCGATGCAGTAGAATGTTGTTCTTTCAAAGACAAAAAGAAAAAGAAGAAGATACTCCTGGTACAATCAAAGTTAACCACTAGTTTTTCAATTACTCATACTACGAATACGAAGACGAAGTCCCACAACCGAGGAGAATTTACTTTGAAGACCCACTATAGACACTCGTGCAAGGAACAACAAAAAAGTACGAAACACACGAAATGTAGGCACAAAAATCCCTACAGCCCTTAAGGATAGAACTCAAAGGACCATCGTATTCGTATCTCACCGGATTTGGAGAATTTCAGATCTCATCAAACAAATATTTTATATTCATTACAAGTTGGCAAACAAATGTAAATTTCACCCCTAGTGGTTCTAGATACACCCGTTTGTGTTGTTCAGTATGAAGGTAAACAAGAACGCAAGCTCTACGAAGTAAGAACATTGCAATCAAAGTTCAAGAATACCAGTACGCCATTCGGTATAATCTCTCTAAATGCATTTACCTAAACAAATGTTTTCCCAATAAATGCAACTAAACGAGCAAATACGTACTTTTCTTTGCTTTCCTCTCCATTCGAGATACGAGTTCGTGTACTCAGTGCCGGGGAAATCTCCTTGGTATTGAGAAGATTACTGATATCAAACAACAAACCACCCGACTAACTGCTAAACAGCATCTCAATGAAATTACGTAAATCCTACTCTGATGGTGTCGGTCGGTTGGTGGTGCGATTTTGTGGGCCCGACTTGTACTCTGTACTTGCACGTCTGAGTCGACGTAATCAGTTTTCACAGGAAACGCCAGTACGAGTAAACTTTATGTTTCTGTAAATCTGTACACCTGTTCCCTGGTACTCGTATCTCTTTATAGATTTTATGTTCTGCAGTTCATCAAATCAAAACGAGTATAGCGGGGTACACTCGAAATAACTACGCACTTGTCTGTACAGTCCATTCGTATCCATACTTACATACTCTTATATCTAGAGATCTACTAAACACTAACGGATACCAGCAAATCCTACTAACGCGGAAACCAAGAGCGAAACCGAAACCGAAAACGTAAATGAAAACGAAAACCCATCCATGTCCACATCGAATGTCGGTTGGAAAACCTGCATTCATGTTGCGCCCGGAAGAGCACTATCTTTTGGCTGAAAGTAACCGACTTCCTGGTTATTTCCCATTATAATGCCACTTCTCCTATAAACTTGTGTAGGTATCTGAAAACGTAAACAAGTTTGGTGTTTTGGATTTGGAGTTTTCATTTGGTGTTTAGCGTCTTGACCACTTCACTTAGGCTATGCTACTTTACAAAGACCGATACCACTTTGGCCATCTGCGGATCATTAACAATCCGCAAAGTGGTTAAGTACACCGTATCTGCAGACAGGACAAAAGCCAATTGCCAGTTAAACAGGGTGATACAAATACAAGCGAATAGATACGAGTACTCATGTGGCCGTAAAGACACATCTAGTATTTCTGAGGCAAATTAAAACTTTTGTACATAATCGGAGTTTTGCGAATTTCCTGTCAAATCTATAATATGTGACAAATGACGTAACACGTAAGGCATTCAATTGTTTTGTAAAGACTGAGATATTGGAGACTAGTGGAAATATTGTAAGTGGAATCTTACACGCTCATTAAGAAAATGATAGCTTTGCATGTACTCGTATTAGTCATAGATACAAATACAAGTACCATATATGAAAACGAGTATTTGATTAAACTTATTTTTATTGACAACTGATGGGATGAATTGCATCGCATTGCACCGTATATATAGGTCTGCATATGTGTGTAGGTAATGCGGTTTGTAAGCTATCCGTATATGATGATGGAAAGTTTACGATTTCGCTTTAATAAGCTCTTGAAAATTGTCATAACCAATTGTATATAGCCGCACATATCAACAGGTAAGGTGCGATATTTACTCATATTTAAATCAAGGGTCTACATACGAGAAGTTACATCAGATGTTGGAAAAATATTTACATTCTACTACGTGTTTTGAATGAAACTATTGAGGCAAGGAGTCTTGATAGCCAGTGGTAGGTTCGGTTCGTAAAGAATTTATTTACCTACAGGGCTTAGTTTGCAATATGTGCATCCATGTTTGGCCCATTAAAATAATTATATTCGTTTGCTTCGAAAAGGGTATATGAAAGTTTGCCCATCTGTTGGTATCTTCTTGAATGATATGTTATTTTGATACTGACTAATGCTCCTATGTGCTCAGAAAATTTTACAGAAACTAGGTATCGTATTTTAGGGGTACGAAATAAATCAATTAACGACTCGACAATGTTCGGAAATATTGCAAAGTAGAATATTGAACCCGTTACTGAAAGTGTACGCCTAAAGCTGATGTTCTCAGCTCATCATCCCAAAGATCTTAACAACTAAACATTAGTCGCACTAGGCTGGAGAAAATTTATCATAAAGATCTCAGGTTGCGAATGGGGTGAAAAGTAACCTCCTTGGGGATGAAAAACAATTTTTTCTTGATGTTTTTTTTTATTTTATTCAATATAGTCCCCTTTTAGCTTGATACACTTATTCCAGAGATTTTGCAACTTCTTGATCCCGTCCGAAAAGTAGTTTTCCGGAAGGTCTGCAAAATACTCCTCCGTGGCGTCGATGATTTCCTCGTTGAATTTTTTGAATTTCTCATTGATGAGCCATCTTTTGAGGTTTGCGAAGAGATAATAGTCCGAGGGAGCCAATTCGGACGAATACGGTGGATGCGACAGCAATTGGAGCCGTAAGTCATTGATTTTAGCCGGCGCATTGTCTTGCAAAAACAAAAATTTTTTTCGCTTCATGTGAGGCCGTTTTGCTGGGATTTCGGCCTTCAATCGCTCCAATAATGCGCAGTTATACTCACTATTGATGGTTTTTCATTTTTCGAGGTAGTCCACGAAGAGTAAGCCATGACAATCCCAAAAAACCGACGCCATAACCTTTCCGACCCATTGAGCCTCCCTCGGCCACTTCGGAGCACTCGTGCCGGCTTCACTCATTCTGTTCTCTGGTGTGTAATAGTGGATCCAGGTTTCATCAAAAGTTACCAATCGAGGCCAAAAGTCCGCCCGATTCCGCATCAGCAAGTCCAAACACTATTTCGAAGTGCTCTCGCGTTCGTATTTTTGGTCAGGAGTGAGCATGCGCGGCACCCAGCGGCAGGATAACTTTTTCATATGCAGAATATTGCCCAAAATATGGCGCCCAGTACTAATCTTTGTGGTATCTGCCAGCTCGTGCACCTTCACTTTCCGGTCAGCCAACACCATTTCCTGTATTTTATTGACATTGTCCTCTGGAACCGCATCGGAGGGCCTGTCGCTGCGGACTTGATCGGTGGTGGAGTTGCGGCCACCACGAAACTCTCGGTGTAATCTGACGGAGCATTAGCCCCATAATATTTATCCAACTTTTCTTTTGTTTCATTCGCCGTTTTGCCTCTCAAAAAATAATGTTTTATGAGAGAACGAAAATCGTTTTTGTCCATACTCAACATGATGCCAAACACATCAACAACAATCAGCTGTCAAAACAAAACAAAAGACAGTATCGCACTGAAATTTGGCATGTCTGCCTAAATATGAACGGATTAAGGCACCATAACGTTTTTTGCAGTAGCAGCGCATTCTGGCATTCAAGGAGGTTACTTTTCACCCCACCTAGTACGCCCGCACAATTTTGCTCAAAAAATCACCTTTTTCGATGAGGAGGGTACGTAAATAGGCAAAATTGTCGTATTTGGGGCTCGGTTAATCCACACATAGTCATAGAGAAGCAATTGCATCCTGAATGTGCTACTGCTGGATGGCGGTTTTGGAGTGGTGGCGTTATTTGCCCATTTTTATTCCAAGATGACAGTGAAAGAAACGTTAGAGTCAATAGAAGGCGCTACCGATTCACGATAATCGATTTTTTATGACCGGAAAATGAGGATTTCGACTTGGACAAGCTATTTCTTCAGTAAGATGGGGGTTTTGCATACTACATTAGTTCACTGATCATGCAATCAGTTGTGATTTGACGCTGTTGTTTTCTTGTGTGCCTTTAAAGATCAATTCTATACAAATAATCCAGACATGGTTCGGGAACTCAAGAACAATATTGGCCAAGCTATTCGTGAAATAGCGATCGAAACCATCGAAAATGTGCTGAAAAGTTTGGTTGACAAGATGTAGTAATCTATAATTGAAGCAACAATCGTTGAAAAAATATTGAAAAGTGTTTTTTAATAGGCGGTTTAAAAATACACCAACAGATGACCCACCTTTTATTTTATTATAAAAAGAGTTTGATGCTAGTTAAATAAATTTAAGAGTCACTAGATGCTTTTTTATTTACATATGTCCAGGCACAGATAGAATTTTTACTAAAAAGATGTGAAATCTCACATTGTTGTTCTTTTTTAAAAAAAAACCAACGCCGCCGTATAGTAGATCTTTCTTTTAACTATACGTGAGGAAACGATTACATTCCTTTTTAGCTAAAAATTTGATTATTTCATCACTTCTGCATCAACAGGAATTCTAGTGTCACCGTATCAGCCCGTGTGAAGTGTACATAAAACCAGAGCCAAAAGACAATCGGCTTATTCAGTGGATGATACACAGAAGATCACTTTAAATGCGGAAGACGGCTATGGGATGGCAGCCAATGATGATATCAAGAGTGAGGAGATTTATCAGTACATTTTTAGCAGCGCCAATTATTGTAATAAAGCAAAAGTGCATAAATGTGAAATTTCGATTCAATGGATAACCCTTGCATGAGGTAAAATGTATCAGCGAAAGGACCCTTTTAAGTGAAGAAGGGCTACACCGCTATTCTTCGACGTGATATGTTTATTAAATATTTGAAAATGCCAAAGAATTGGATAGATGGGGTTGAACTCTGAAGGTATATTTGACGTGGGTTTTTGTCATCTTCTCTTAAGTTATAACTTGCATATTTTAGCAATGATCAGTTGCCAATGATGAGGCTTGAACTATTGGGTCATATTCCAATGGATATAGTCGATGTACGATAAGGCTGGATCGTAAGAAAAACATATACTCGTAGGTACTCGTAGAATCCTTGCTGAATTTGTTTGGTTTGTGAAATTAAGATATGAAGACGACTTTGTCTAGAAGCAAATTGTGATCGATCCGTTGGCAGTTTCTCCTTCGTATTTGGTTTTTTCCACTTTTTTCCGATCGAGACCAATTTGGTTTAGTTTTAGTACTGTATAGTAATGTTGCTTACGTTCGGATCTATGCCCCATCTTCCGCGACCATTTCTCCAAGACAAAGGAATTTGGTAACCTCTCTGACTACATTGCCGAGCAATATACATTTCAGCTTTGAAGATCAAAGATGACAGGAATGCCAAAAATTGCAGCTTTGTCTATCTTTGCTGCAGACTTCGAATCCATCTGCACACTTTACCATCATGAACGATGTGACATTTACCGTCTAAAATATGTGGGTCTGTTTTTAGCATGGTGAGGAGCCCAATCGTTGTACAAAGTTCAGCCATCTGTATCCGTGGCGTTTGTGTCCATTTCAGAACTCATTTTGTTTTACGATTGCGGCTCGCTGGGCCACAGACAAACAAGAAAATTATCCATTCGCGCTCTTTCATTCTTTTCTGTTTCCGATAAAACTTTCAGGATGTCCCTGAATATCTACCTTACAGGTGATGCTGAGGTCTTCGTTTTTAGGGGCGTGATACATTCATATGTGAAGCTCGCATTAATAGTCATTCAGATCAAATGTTCAAAGTGTATAACCCTTTTCAACCTGGTGATTTTAAGACCAGTAGTTTTGCCGTACAAAAATAAGGTGTCAGGTGTCAATTATGAATCGAAGTTAATATTCATTGCAAAGTGGTTTCTTAAGTCGGTAGCCCAATTATATTTCATCCTTTTGAGTACTGTACGGGGCTTCCATCGACTTGATTACCTTTCCAATATTGGTCGATGGTAGATCGGGGATAAATTTCCCGTCCTTTAATTTTGGGCCTGAATTTAGCGGCCAGTTGATAGGAGCCAGTCAATCAGCTTGGATAAACTTTTGTTCCTTCAATCGCTGGACTTTCAATTTTTTTGAGCTGAAGTGTTTTCTGGGCTCATTGCTTCTGTTTTTATCGGCCAACGATACTCCAGTTTTAGATCACGAGGGCTTTTAGAGCGCATCCTAATTTACGCATTTTCGTTGTATATTTTTTTTCTCACATCTTGTTGTGTGGGCCCCGTATTGGATCAGTTAAAGAGTGGTTGTATACCCCGAACATTTTTTCCCAAGCTCTCACTGTATATCCGTGTTTGAGATATCCGATGTTGAACTTGATATTTTGTCTGCGTCGCTTAGTTAGGCAAACAAAAATCGTGGGCGACTATAAATGCCCAGAGTTAAAATTTGTAATTTTGAAGCTGCACACATCCAGGGCTTATATTCGAGCTATTTTTCAAGTCACGCAATCATCGATAACTTATTTCAGCTTCTTTATTTGAAGTGTTTGAATGTAATTCTGCCATGTTTCTGGAACACTTGACTCGATTGAAGTTTCTGTATTTATCAGCTTCGGCATGCAATGGCTTTCAAACCGAGAGACTTAATTAAGACCAAAACTTAATAGACAGAAGTTCTATGTCTATCTTCTAAGAGCAAGGACCCCATAAACTCTATGTAATTGGCATTCAATAAATACTGCGTGATTGATATACTCATTTGTTGTTTTTCAAATAAATTGCACACTGAGGCCTAAACTATCAAACTATTCATCGATTTAACTTCAAAACCAACCAAATGCATTTGAAATGGTAGACGTAGTTGACCTTGACCTCGATCCAACACTTCAAAAAAATTTCCGCAATCTTTCAGACAAAATCAAAACATCATGCTCTCGAAAAGCCCTCGAAATATTCGATTAATACTCAAAGACTCCGATTTATAAGTAGACACGGCTCTTGACATCATGAAAAATTAATTAAATTGCAAATTCACTCAACGCCATTTCTTAAAGTGCCTGCGACTTAATACGGGTATTTGACATCAGCCCGTTTGAATTGATGCAACATCAACTTTCAATCAAATCACTAATTGCATCTGGTAATAATCACCGTTTAGCAGTGTGGTGGTTTGGTTATTTCTTTTTAGCTTGTAGTGGAATTCTTCAACCGTGTCTTCGTAACTAAATGAATCTATTGCCAGATAATTGGTTTGAGAATTGGAAAACGTGTCAATGCATTGTTCACATTTTAGCCGAGTATATAAAGGTCGACCCCAGCCATCCCCATGGGTCGGATTATTGGAAAGACTAAAGATTTCCACCGGCTTATTGTGACAAACGCGTCTCTCCTTCACTTCGATTTAGTTGTTTGTGTTTTGATTTTTGCATTTAATTGCATTGCATTTTGAGATACGATATTTATCTCGTTACAAGAACCTACGTATCTGTAAGCTAACATTCAGTATACACTGTTGGGTGTTTTTTTTTACAATTGAATGGTACTCGTATGTGAGGTCTAACATAGCACAATATTCGCACTAGTGCTGTGAAAATGGTGTGTTAATTGACCATCCATCAAGTAGACTTGTCGATGTTGATTACTTTTTATAATTTACTACTTAATACTCCTGATTCAAAAGAATATATCAAACGAAAACATTTTATAGTGAAATTATGAAATGAGCTTTGGAATGATACAAAGTTACAAAATTATAACTTATCTCTCGAAACGGAAAAGGAGAAGTGACAGAATACGGGCTAAATGTCAATGCCTCTGCAACACTTATTTCCACATATTGCTCACGATCGGATTCATCTATATCTGTACTTGCACCCAATACTTTTGTGAACCTGCCAATCCTGACTGAAATAGTTCTTTCGATCGCACTCTCAAACGCAATAACGACAGTATTTCTGTAGATCCGTCCGCTTGCTTTTCAAGTTTCATATTCGCGATCGTTATGTTTTGGACATCCTTAGGAACAATTGTGAGTTAAGATGGCTGCGGGGAAAATTCAATTTCCTTCGTACTGCTCCCGGTACAATGCACTTTTTGTTTCGGCACTTATTACTCATTAAACTGTTTACTCCGGAGGGCATACTACTTTGAAATGAAATGAAAAATGAAATTTTACGAAATATTTTACATGTCCCGTAGATTCCCTGCAAAATGGGATGTTCTTTTATCTTTAAGACTTTTGCGAACAGCACCTGATGTTTTTTGAAAGGTTTCGTGCTCGGTTTTTACTTTTCGACAATTCTTCAATTGGAACTGTGGGAATATAACCATACTATCGCGAACCACTTTAACAAAATCTTTAGTATTAAGACTACCCAAACTTTCGTGCCACTATCGGAACACTCACTGCCGCTTTCCTCATAAATTTAATTACAACCCCTCCGAAATATTACGTTTATCTGTAACCTTTGCAATAGAAATCAAGTTTGTCCCTAAGTGGGGAATATGCTAGTTTTCCTTATGTCAAACGACGATAATAATCTCGTGCTTTCGATACTTCGGTTAAGGCTTTGTGTGGAAAATTAAATTTATTTCTTGGTGAATCATAAATTTGAATAAAAAATTTGAATAAATCCATTACCTATACATCCATTCCACGTTAGAAAAAACTTTATTGTGTATACCCTTGGTGATTGTGTGACTTGCTGCCTAAGACACATCGACATCATTTGCTGGCTACATTGGCTTTCTTCTGACATTCTTCTACCTCTTTGTTGGGCAAACGTTGGTTTGATTCTTCAATACAGTGCACGTGTAGCTCTTTAAAATCCAGGTTTGATCCATCCGATGACAAGTTTGTTAGAGCTCTTCACAGCTGCGATGGCTATGACAACATCTCTTCGTCCAACGGTTCTTCAATTCCTTGGTGACGTCGAACTATTTCTTCATTGTTAGAAACAGGAAATAAATAGTCGTAGGAGGTTAAATCTTAGAGAATATGATGGATGAGGGATAAATTCATGTAAATTTGCCATTGCGACTACAGATTTCTGAGCCAGTACGTTGTCCTGGTAGAGGAGAACTTTTTTTTCCGCCAATTGCTGTCGTTTTTGTTTAAAAGTGATCCAGCAGCTCTGCATAATAGGCGCTGGTGATCCTTTTAACCTTTTTACGGGAATCAATGTGAATGACAACGCGCGCATCCAAAAAAAACTGTCCCTATGTCCTTATTGGCAAACAGATGTACCTTGGCCTTCTTCGCCTTCGATTCACCAGACGAGTGTTCGAATGTTGATTGAATATTACAAAAAACTCCTTTGAAGTTGTCCAACGATTACGTTTGTTGTCAATTGTGGGCAAAAGCGCACTCATCTTGTTCATATCTAAATATGTTTGAAAAACTGAAATCGCTGATCCATGTCATCAACCATTTCTCAATTGGGCGACCAACTTTTCCAACTTTTCGTGATGCCTATTTTGCGCAATAAAAAGTGATTGATAAGCACACGAAATTCACTTTATCCACTTAAACGAAAATTTAATTTATTTGACAGATCTGTCTAAAATTTGTGTGCGTTCTTTTAATGATGCTTCTTCTTCTGATGGATTTGAGGTGGCAACGCCATCTATTTTCGTTTTCAGGGAATTATTGATCCAGCCTCGTGTTTTCACCGAATTTTATTTTCATTACGCAAGTTGTGAGTTTAAGTGGAAGCCATTTCTGAAATAAAAGGCTGTGAAGTTGTTTTCAAGTCGGTCCAATGTTTCAAAAAGGAACAACACAAGACTGATTCATCTAAAGACGCTTGGACATCTTATTTTCTTCATATTTTCTGAAAATTATATTTTAGGTTCCATGTTTGATTTAGCCTTGCCATGGATATCTGTAATGGAACAGCACATCATCCAGAGTCAATAGTGGGTAAAGAGTTGTTAAATCCTTTTCGTCGAATTTTCGTTTACTCTTCCGAGCGTTATTATGGATAACACACTAAATATTTCCTTTTGAGGTTTACATAGTTTGTGGGTTATCAGCATTTAGAAACAATTTTACATAGCTCTACATAGGTATCCGATTGGGGTCTAAATGCATGATCTCGGTAATCGGCGAACTGATTTGCCGATACAGTGTTGTCGTTTACTCGAGACTCGAGTAAGTTAATGATTTCATAGACACTATTGCATGAGTTGGCTTCGGGCTAGAACCACATATCATCTGAACAACATTTTCCATAGAAAATGTAGCCGATCATTGTCCAGTTACGTTGGCAATCGATTATAATATGAGCTTCGGATTTCTTTTAATAAAATAGGACTGTTGATGCCACCAGCATGAAGACGGCATCGAATAGTATGTCATTTTGGGTGTATTTGAGTTTCATGAATTTCTTCTAAATTTGTCTCACTACAGAAATGCCAAACCTATTGAACTAAACGCATTACTAGACACTATTTTTCGATACAAATAAGAGACGACATCAAACTGCTAAAGAGCTCTATCAACGAATTTTCTTCAAAAGCCATGATTCCTTTGCTTAAAGTTCTACACCGGCTGGGTCTTATATGGGCGTAGGTCGAGATCTTTTCGCAAAATCTTCCACATATCGGACGAACAAGGGCCAATCCGATGCAATCGACGACGGGTTGACAATTCCGGATTTCAGTCACAGGGGTTGCTAATTTGTCTGTGAGCCAATTTGTTAACGCTTGTTGCCTTTCCTTATATAAAGTGTATGTGGTTGGATATTTATCAAAACCAAGACACAACATGTAATTAAGCGACTTACCAAATAATCTTGAAAAAGACAAAATCGTTCTGCTGAACGTCTTGATGACTTGAATCTGTTTTAGGTTATACAATAGTTTCTTAAAGCTACTTTGGACATTTCTAAATTTTTTGCCTCTTGAAAAAAGGTTCTCTGACTTAGAAAAATTAGGGAGGCACCATTGTGCATTGGTCTTAAATGTTTGGAAGTTATAATGGATAGGGAGAAACAATCACGATATATCCGAGTACGTCAAAGAGTGGGTTTGAGGGCGAAGGACGGAGTTTTAGTGGGGGAAATAGCGATACGAGACAAAATGTCGGTGCTTGAGGGTGCCTACTGACGGTGCAATATTGGCGTAATCTATGAGTTTAAGCTCACGGTTTACCTGCCTAGATGTATATTGAAACCTGCTCAAAAAGGGTGAACTTTTTGTAACATAGCCTGGGGAAACCTAGAAATTTGACAGCAAATTTCTATGCATTTCGATGATGCAAGTGCTATTCATGAATAATAGCTAGTTGTTCAAATTTTATTTTATCGAAAGCAGTCGGCATTTTGTTTGTTTAGTACTAAATTCCACTATGTTCATGGTTTCCCACTAAGTGCTGCTACTTATATCGGTATGAGCTGAGCGTACACTGCCGTCCTTGTTCTCCAGCTGAGGAATAGGGACCTGAGTCAGGGAACGAATATAGAAAGCAGAAAGTACGGTCGTCAGCAAAGGAATGACGGCTGAATGGCATATAGTCATTCATAGTTTTCCCAATGCTCTGAGAATTTCAGAGGTGCAAACGATCACTATTTCACCACTTTTCCTTCCGTATTCATAACCATGAGGTCTTAAAGCATAACTTGGCACACCAGATTTTGCATTTTGTGACCAGACTGATTCGTTTCGCTCATGCTACTGTTTCGAATGTGATCATTGATGTCACATTGTGTAACCGTCTTAAATGTTTTATCGTCACGACTTTACCCGGGAAGTTCCTACATTTTTGTGGCTTCCCTCCAAATCATTGCCATAGCAGATAGTCATTTGAGTATTTCAAAATTTCTCTTACTTGTAAGTGGTTCAATCTTTGCATTTTACAGAAGTCTCGACTCGATGCTATGGTATATTATTAGAAGATAATTAGGTTAGAGAGGGCTAAAATAGTTCGGCCATCTTGAAGATCTGCCAACGATCTCTGTAAACTTATTGCATAAGAAAGCAGGAGCCTTCCATTCGAATTCATAAAAAGTTTTGAAATATCTTTAAGTTCCAAAGGTCATTCTTGTCAGCATATCCTACTTAATTTTCTAGTTTCTTGTAGAATTAACCATCCATCAATGTTTTTGACAGGTTTTTCCACAATCTTTTCACAGAACTTTTCTTATAATCTGCAAAAGGAAGAGAAGTTGATCTAGGGTAAGTTTAGTCTAAGTGACCCTCAAAATCTGTAAAACAGATCAAAGAAGGAACTAGGGGATCTGTAGACTTGTTGAATATAATCAAAAGTGATTAAGTGATTTCCAACACTCCTCAAATATAATGTGTTCCGTGTACTCCTCTGCAGAAATGGAAAAACGGCATCACTGTCGTGAAGGTTTTTGTTTTTTGTTTTTAAATTTATTCTCAAACTCGAGCTCAGCACCTATTAGTTGCGAACAATATCTCTCACCGTTGTGCACACCTAGAATCCACAGATGAAGGTCATCCTTATCTGAGTTTTTAGGTTACTACGAGAGTAGTTACCATCAAGTTCTTATGATCAATTAAAATCTCACGAGTATTAGTTCTTGTGTTCGTATCTCAACCCTGTGTATCTATGTATATTATTTTTTCTAATGTTTTTTTCATTTTTTCTGATTACAGAGTTTTCTTCATGTATCTTCGGCATTTGCTAACTGCAACCGACAGCACATAGATGAAGTATTTTACAGTGCTGGCATTAGTGGGGGGAATGCATGTCTTTTGGCCGAATTATTAAGTTCAGAAGTTTTGGATAAAATCAGTTCGAAGCTGATTGGGAATTTTCCAAATACATACACATATACCAAGGCTCTGGCAGAGGAGACCATCCTAATGAATGGCAAGGAACTTCCGCTATGTGTTTTCCGACCTGGCATCGGTAAGTTAACCCACCGTACATGCTCAAACGCACAATTGACAGATGCCATGTTTATTATGGCCGGTTGATGATGATGTAATTATTTGATTATTGCAGTTATCCCAACATATCAGGATCCAATACCCGGATGGATCGACAATTTATACGGACCAACGAGTATTCTAATTGGAGCCGCAGCTGGAGTGCTTCGGGTACTCTATGCCAGGATGAATCAGAATGCTGCCGTTGTTCCAGTGGACTATTGTGCCAATGCAATACTGGCTTGTAGTTGGTATACCGCTAAGAACCAGTGAGTATTTGTATGATATAAACAGACAAACAGACAACCCAACAAATAGACAGATATTTCGGACTCACTGAAACCATAACCTTACCATGCGCTTATACGAACAGAGGTACTCGTACATATGTGCTATGTTAAATTATTTATTGGAATCCAATAGGAGCTATGCGTATAGACGGGTACACTACAGTCAAAATGGTTTGCTCATGTTTGCACGAGAGACATGAGTTAAATTAATGGCTTGTCAGTGTTTAAAGATATAAATTGACTGACTGAATGTGTGTATTCTATACGTGATTTCAGTTTATAAAATTTGCGTTATGATGCTAAGGGGGCTGAAATTGCAATTGGAATCTCATTTGCTACCGAATACTAAAGGAGAAGGGAATGTAAATAACCGCCACAGTCTAGTAAAGCGGATGTTTGTACACGTAATTGTTCAGTGAGGTAGAGTAAAGTTTTTGAACTTTGGTAGACTTTGTACAAATAAGCCTTTGAATGCATTTATAATGATATTCGTAGGAATACTTGTACTGGTGTTTGTGTCTGGGATTGATGCGAATGCAATCAACTTGCAGAATTTAAAGTAGCTCTACTACATACTGCCACTTCAACATTCAATTGTCAAGTATTTTTTAACACATTTAAAAGATAAGTGCTCTGTTTACTGCAACAGAAGCTTAAGGAAGCTGGACTCTTGAAAACTTCTGAAGTGAAAAGCTTCTGACATTAGGAGAACCACTGAAATTATTTAAGGATCAATTGACATATTTGTCTATTTTACACCTTATTATAGAGAGGCCATTTAGAATCAGAGGAAAACAACTTACAAGCTTGAAATACATTATCACCGCTACTGAAATATGTTCGTAATTTCAGCCTTTTGACTTCTGTTTGTGATCCATTAAAGATCTTAGTAGGTAAGTCCTAATGTCAATCAATGAAATATCCACATTGTAGATGAACTCAGTACACATAGTGAAGTTGTGGAGCCCTGTTCGGGTAGAAGACGATGAACTTTTTCTTAAGTCCACCATCGAAAGAAAGCCCACTGTTACGGTAAGGGAATTCGCAAGCAACCGCAAAGTACATCAAATGACCTCGATAAAACAAATAACAAGAATGTTAAAATGCACAATCAACAGAGCTTGGCTTCTCAAGGTGTTACTTTCTGTTTGGTGAGATGCTGAGGGAAAAATCTATTTTGAGCTATTGCCTCGTAGCTAGACTATCACCAGAGAAGAGCAATAGAGCAGAAACGGTCAGGTCTGTTCTATTCCATCAGGATAGCGCCCACCATCATAAGGCCAAAAACAACTTCACACAGTTAAAAATAATACGTCCGCCTTATTCTCTAGATTAGCGCCTTCAGATTTCCACTTGTTCCGAAGTTTGTAAAACTTTGTTAATAGATCTCGGGATAATGTCAAACAGGCTTCTGGAATATATTTTTCTTTTCTTTTATTGTTTAAAGATTTTTTTTAAATGTCAATACTGACTTCCAAGACCTGGAGATGGCTTGGACAGCTCCCCTATCAAAAGTGAAGGGTGAAACGTTGTGCAGGATTGAGTCCACCCTAGTAGTCTGTAATCGAAAGTTCAACAACACTTTTATTTGTTGTTACGTCAGCGAGACGTCAGGGACGTTAATTTTTCAAAATATTGAAAAATATTGAAATATTTTTTGTACTGTATTTCTTGTCTTATTTGAAGGTGTCAAAATCAGCAAAAGGAATTTTTTCCAAAAACGACCGGTACCTATTTGAAAAATACAACTTTTGGAAAAACACGTTGGAGGTTTTAGAACATTACAGCATGTACATCAAGGGACTCACTGTCAATAGAGCTGTACTCTCGAACAAGAGAGAAATCCAACATACCCCTTTAGATTAGAAAAATCAAAAATTGTTTGAAACGTTGGTTGAAAGCTGTAAGTCCCCCGTAAGAAGTTGGCTAAGAGACGGGTAAAAGTGTTATCTACTGAATGAAATAACATTGACAACACAAGTTTTGCGTTTGATGCGAATTTATTAACAGTAAGCAGTCATTCAAAAATCGAGCAGTACTAACATATTCACAACCTGCTATTTTATGTTAATGCTAATTACGAGTTTATGCTTGTAATGCCGAGCTTCGCAGTATCTCTAAATCATAGTTGACATCTAAAAACAGAGTAAGATAAGTATAGTATTATACGAGGACGCAGTGGTAGTATAGTCATCAAAAGCAGTGATATTTTCGTTGAAAAGCTGAATGAACTAGGAATTGACATATAAACATACAGAATGGGATGCAAAACAGACTCTTGAGGGACATCTATAAAAATTGATTTCTGCGAAACAAAACAATTTCTAATCTTTACGACCTACGATTTCTAAGGGCAGGTGAAAATCTATCTAAATCTAAACACTATGAGGATCGTGAGCGCGTGCTCATAGTAGTGTGTGATTCTTTCTCACTAAAAACACCTCCCTCCGATAATCATGTCAGTATAAGCTCGTTTGGTAGGTGACCTACATGTTCCGCTTTATTAACGCGGTTTCAATTTATCGTGCCAGGTCCAGAGGTTTAGTTCTTTGAAGACGGCGCAATTAATTTTGTTCATCTGTTCGTCCAGAATTTTTTTGACTGTATTACTCGTATTAATATGCGCGTTAACCCGGATCCTATGTTTTCTTGCGAAGTTTCTTCGAAACCACGGTGCGTGTACAATTTCTCGTAGGACTTTATTTAAAAAAGAAAAGAAAAAAGAACACTGTGGCGCTGGCAGCCCGGTATGGGCTCATGTTGTCATTTTTGTCACATCTGAGCGGGGCTTATGGTTTATCGCCGAATCCGAACGGCACTCTTTAGAAGCTTTTTCATAGGCAATTTTACTTTCAGGAGTTCGCCATTGCCCGCCGATTGGGTGATGACGATTCGAAAAACTGTTGGCGATGCCGGGGATCGAACCACCTACCCTCTGCGTGAAAATCCAATGAGCTAGACATCGCGCCATCGCCACCACCCTATATTTTCAAAAGTTTGTAAAATACTAAAATTTGTTTTCCTGGTACAACCCCAGAGTTGTATAACATAAGTCCACACCAGTTTTAGCACCTGCTTATATAAAAGCAGCTTGTTTTCTACGCTAACCTTGTCATGTTTACCAATTAGCCAGTACATTACTCTGCTTTATGTTTCTTTTTCAAGTTTACTTGCACCAATTTGGTCTCCATGAGAGCGATTCGCCAGATCTTTGTCCACTGATATACCTTATTTAGAACGCTTTGCAGTTTCGCTGTTGATTCTTCTATTGTTTTTCCGACAGCTAAAATGGCAGTGTCGTCGGCAAAGGTGGGAAGAACAGTCCCCTCGACTTGTGGTATATCTCTTGTATATAAGAGATACAGTAGTGGACCGAGCACCCTTCCCTGCGGTACACCAGCCAATATATCTTCAAACTGCGATACGTCATTTCCGTATCTTACTCAATATGTTGCAAAGTTTCGATGGCAAAATTTGCCATAATTTTAACTTTAAACTTTCGTGCCAAACCTTGTCAAAGGCTTGTGAGATGTTAAGAAATACGCTTGAGCTTTTTCAATTACGTCGGTAATTCTGTGCTTAATCCGAAATCCAAACTGGTGGTTGGGGATAAGATTTTTGTCTTAAATAATTAGCATTAAGCATTTGAGCAGGATCGTCTCAAAAATTTTTGACAGGATCGGAAAGAGAGAAATTTGTCTATACGATTTTTAATCAATCGGATATTTACCTGGTTTCAGCACCATAATTACTTCGGCAACTTTCCTTTAGCATGGAACTGATTCTAGCTTAAAAGCCGCGTAACATACTATTTTTAAGCTTAGTGAGTGCTTTTAAGGGCAACATTTTAAGGACTTCTTCGGTTATCAGGTCGTATCCGTGAGCTTTTTTGGTTTTAAGTTGATTGTAATATTCCTTAATTCAGCAAGAGTTGCGTTTTCTCTTGTAAAGTTATCAGACACTAGATATACTAGTATAGTGTACTAGTATTTGCCCATCAAAGGGCTTAAAAGTTTCTTATAGATTATCCGCGAAGAGTTCCGCTTTCTCCGTATCCTCCTTCGACCATTCGTTGTTATCCATTTTAATTGGCGGCGCTAGGATTTTGTGCCTTTTGAAGCTTTTAAATGCTTTACAAAGCGAGTTATTGGTTTCTTTTCTTGTCGTCAGGTTTTAGACATACGTATTTACTACGAAATTTTTGTGGTTTTTTAGAGTCTCCTTGAGCAGACTACAAAATTTATTTAGACGTCTTTTATCCTGCGGAGCTCGAGTTAGTTGCCATTTCTTGCGTCTTTTCCTCTTTTCTCTTACCATTTCTTTTATCTCTGGTGGGTAATTCGTGCTATTTTTCGCCCATTGCACATTGAACGATTTACACGAAGGAGTCAACTTCGATTTCAAGTTATCATTCTTTGATATTTCGAACATTTTTGTGAATTTCCTGAAAACTCATCACTGTTTGGATGGTCTGTTAAAAGGCAACTAGAATTATTGAAAATAGATGAGGAGAAGCTGCGGTTACCAGAAGTATTGGCATAAGAATTCGACAGAAAAAAATATTTTTAATCATTTTTAAAAGTTTCAAGTTGAGAAACATCTTCAAACATTTCTTGAGTACAAAATAAGCTTCACAACTGTGCAAGAATTTGTACATTCAGAAGTCTTGTGGCTCTACTTTCTGTCATTTCATAACTTCTCTTCGTATCTACAGGTCAAATTTGAGGAAATCAGATACATATTACCTAAAGCCTGCATAGACTGGGGAAATTTTCACTTTCAAATCCAAATTACATAGGTAAAATCTGGCATTTCTGTGAGTGATCCCCGAACTCCACATTAAGTGCAGCTTCAATCATAGCAGACGATCCGTCTCTCTTAGGAACCATTGTCGAAATCACTTTTTCTGGAGAGGGTTACTTAGGTGTAATTTTGGGCAGCAAGTTGAAGTAAAAACAAATTTAACAGAACGAGACCAAAAAGTTACATTTGCCCTCTACCCGACGATGTTTGTAGACTCATAGTCGGGTCTACAGCACTAATTCACTCCTTATGACATAACAATCATAAACAGGCTACCTGTAATAGAACCACGAATGCTTCATAAATCCCTCTAAGCTCTGATCTGTTGGTTGTCTATTGACATTCCCGGTATGTTGATTTCCTAAAAATATGTCCTTAAGCTGAGAGATAATCAGCAATGAAATGAGCTAAGTGTGGAAAATTCAAAAAAGGAAGTGATGTAGACAACCGATGCGTTGTATGACTTTATGTCTTTTGCATACACGAATTCTTAGTGTTTTCCGGTTGAAGTTTAAATATCTACCTAAATCGAATATCCTTGAGGGATACCATATTAAAATATGAGTTCAACTCAAAGCCAAGTGAAATTTTTCTGTGTATCTTTTAATGATATGGCAATCACAATATAGTTGGCTCCGAATACTTCGATCCGTGCAGATAAAATTTGAATTTGTATGAGCAAATAGAACGCGGGTTATCAGCGATGACCCATTACCCAACTTCTAGTACAATGATTGGTTACTACAATAGTTAAGTTTTGAAAAAAAAAACAGGGGAAACCAAATATTTATCATCGAAAATATTTTTCCAAATATTTTTCATGAAGATCAATACACTTTTTCCTGAGTTTGAATCACTTTTTTCACTCCGAACGAGGTAACTCTAAAACATGCATCGCATTTAAATGCTTTTCTCGGCGTTGAAAAACGTTTTTTTTTCAAAATTCGGGAGTAAGAACAAGTTATTCGGTGCTAAATCAGAGCTGTGCGGCCGATGTCCCATCATTTCGATGTTTTGAGTGCTCTATAAGTCACTTGTTTGAGGCGACCTGTGAGAGGCGGAAATTAGCCCTGTTCGGCGATTGCTTTTCTCTATTTCTTGAAAGACTTCTAACTAACAAATGGTGGTGTACCTTTCCGAATCGAACGCTCTACGTTTCTCTTATGGCACGGTGGCGATACGTCCCATTTTTCCGAAGAAATATGCCAGCATCTGCTATACTATATACTATGCAGTATACTGCTATTTAGCTTCGGTCCCATGAATCGATCGAGTTTGTTCAACATTTCTTTGAAATATTTTGACAAAAAGCTTTTTTCTAAGGATTATCAGATTATGTGGTATCCAACGGGACGAAATCTTTTCGATGACCAAATATTCATGCAAATGTTAGAGCGTGGCTCTTTTTCACAATAAGTCACATGACAATATTGCAATATCACTTTCCGCTTAGCATCGATGTTTTCTGGATCAACAAGCATTTTTGAATGCATTTAGGTGATTCGGCTGAGATGATGTGCCATAAAAACATCTCACTTTCCGATGTTGATGTCAGATTTGTCATATTTACTTTACACTGGTATTACCATATCAAAACTTAAACCACCGTAACGAAAGGAAGTTTCTTATCACGTTTTAAGATATTATATTCGATGCGGCGATGGCGATGACGCGATAAATAGCACATTGGACTATCACGCATTCCTGGCTGGGTCACCAACAATTTTTCAAATCGCCATTAGCCTTTCGGCGGGCAATGGCAAACTCCCGAAAGTAAAATTTCCTACGAAAAAGCTTCTAAGGAGTGCTGTTCGGACTCGGCGATAAACGGTAGGACCCGCTCAGATGTGATAAAAATGACAACATGAGCAACACAAATGAGTGTCAAGTTTTGTCTGTTGCGGTAGTTGGCACAAATTATCAAAACCATAGAGAATCCAATTCATTCAAATCCATTGCGCGAGCAGAAAATACAAATTTTCACCGTTGAACAGTCGTTTAAGAAACAGACACTTGTCTGTCATCACGACATGCATCTGAACTCGTAACGAGGCTTTAACGTGGCCTACACCTGACTACTGTGATGGTTTTTAGTGAGTCGCCTACGATGAGGTGGACAAGCTTAATTTCTGAGAGAACAGTGATATCAAATGGTAGTTGCGGAGCCTATCAACAAATAAACTGTGGAAATCGAAATCAACAAGATTTCGCTCCAACTCATAAGATAAAAACTACTCAAACATGACTCACATTCGACTCATTTTATTCCCATGGAGAATTGGCCATCTAATACCACATATCTCAATCCATTAGTCTACAAACTATGACCTGTTCTGCTACTCGAGGTCCAAATATTGAAGCGAATCCTTGTTCGAGCAGTGGAAAGTTTTCGCATGCATGAGGTGCGTACAGTAAGATCAGTGCAGTGTCAAGATCGTAAACCAGGTCTTTTTGCCATGAAATAAACAGTGATTTACTATAATAAAGGCTTTTGCTATAATAAAAAAAAAAGCCATCAAGAATGTCTAATATTTTCGAACAAAAATGTTGATAGAAATGTTGTTGTGTTAAAAAAAAATCACAAACCCAATGAGAGTTGCCTGTATTTGGCTAAGTCATCAAGTGCTCTCTTTAAAAAATAAAAAATAAAAATATCAGCAATATTTGAATTTTTAATAATGCAGTTGTTGCTTGAAATTCAAAATTGCGTTGCGGCACTTCTTCAGTAATCCATTCGGTGATCACAAAATGAGAGGAATCTGGGATCTTATTAGCAGACAAACTCGCAAAGTGTTTATTAAACGAGTAAGTAGTATCGATATTGATATTGTTATTAATGTTAATATTGAATAGATCATCTACTGTTGATGTTGATGATTTATTAAGAATTTCATTGAATGAAACTACCGTAGCCGTCACAGAGTGATCTGGAGGCCTTAACTCAAGACACAAAACGAACAAAGTTGTTAAAGCAAATAATGTGTTTTTCAAGTAGAGTACTAAGTTGAACTCTGATAGTGCAACGGTGGATGTGGCAACACATCCTAACCAAGCTGCAACAATTGTTGCCGAGTGACCAAACTTCTGTTTGGTCTCGCACTGTTATGGTGAAACATCACACCTTTACGAATGATCAGCTAGGAAGGTTTTTAAGCGATTGTATCACTTAACTTTCGTAGCTGCTCACAGTATATATTGGAAACAATAGTTTTGCTCTTAAGAAGAAGCTCGTAGAATCGTAGAATACTGGTCCCTTTAAATTCCGCTAGACTGACAGCACAGCCTTCTTTTGGTGGATGTCTGCCTTTTGTCAATGTTTTTCAATGCTTCATTTCGCCGAATCTAATTATTTTTTCGGTTGATATTATTTTATTGAATAGATCCTTTTTTAAAGAGAGAGGCATCGAAAAAACTCCATCAGATGATCGACGTATGTATTTTTCTTCAGCAAGAATAAACTTGACAATTGCAAACTGATTTGTGCTTCGTTTAGCGATTTTACCATGACTAGAATTATGTAAGAATAATGCTTGCAAATTGTGTGGAAGCTATTTTTGATGTGGAGCATAGTATTGACGAGGATCTTAATGAGTATTATCCAAAACTTATTTACTGAGACATCTTGGTTTATGAGCTTACAAGATCCAGATAAGTTTTCATCGAGTAGCTACGTCAAAAAGCAAAATTTCCGCTTTTATAGCAACGAAAGTTAACAAGCCATTTTTGAGACGCCGTTGCGTCCATTAGAAGTCAATGTTTGATATACTTTATGGACAACCAGTTGAATGGCATGAGTATGGAAGACCTGTGGTTTCAACAGGACGCCATAACGTGTCACACAGCGCGCACCACAATCAGGTTTATCCGGGAATATGTGAAATCTCTAGTCTACGGTTAAAGAACGACATAGAAGTCAATATTGTCGATTCATGATCCTTTCCTATTTTTGTTTCCTGTTTCATCCCAAATTTGTATGCCACTTAAGGAAAAATCCTTTATTCGCTGCTAGAATATTATCTAACGTTATGAAACTTATAGTAGAAAACATCCAAACTTTCAAACGAGGTTGTTTAAGCAATTCTTACTTTTAGTTGCATCTCGAATAGTGACTGAACTCAAATATGTACTGAGATCAACCTCCAAGCTGGATATTCAAATTCTTTCATAAAACGTTTCATGAAACATATTTCTGTTTTTTAAAAAAAAGAAAGACTAATCAATGCTTTCACTAAACAAAAAGTCATGTACAACCTTCAAGAGGGTATCCTTAGGCACTCATTATTTTCAATATGTTAACCTTCAACATCCACAGTATTTCTTACACTTTCAAAGTTTGTCTATCCTCTTTCATTTTTACATAACCCTTGTGTTGTTCTGCTGTGTTCAGATCTTTAAAAGCGTTTTTTAAATATTCATTGTATGAGTATGTTACAATTTTCCGTGTCGTTTTTTCTTTATGTAGAAAATACATGAAATCTTAACGGATCATACTAGAGCTGGCTGTCAGTATTCGAATTAAATGACCTTCCTTATGACTTCAAGCACCGATAATGCCACCGACAGAATTGCAAACTTTTCTGGTTCGCAAACCCAAAGGACCCAACATTTTTCGACAAAAACGAGAATCGAATGCTCAAAGGCCAATCCGCAAACTAACTTTGCAGGTCTTGATCTATGGTTTTAGTTTCTGCACCAGCTGGATTTAGCACCTTATTGACAATCCTGAATGTTCTGCCACCCTTTCACGTCATTTTTCTCAAAATTTCACTCTTAACCGTAATCCATTTGACGAACTCCCTTGGATATGCGTGTTCAGTAGGTTTCAGGACAAGAGCCAATAACATTTTGTATGCTTTTCGAAATGTTTAAATGTTAACAACGATACCGAATTGATGTTCCTGAACTCTTAGAAACACTCTCATGAACTAAAGGGTGACCAGATAGGAATAAAATTTTAAATAAAACAACAACGGTGTGAGCTATAAAATTGATTCTGTCTATATTTTGAAGCTACGTTCATGTCATTATGTGTGGAATACCCCATCATTCAAATGATCGCCTCTGTTTCGCTGGCAGTGCTTCAAGCGGTCGGTCTAATTCTTGATGACTCGGTCTAATATGTGCGGCGCTATACCGACTTATTGTTGGCCTCGAGCTCGTCCAAATTGGTTGGCTTACTATCGTAGACTAAGGACTTGACGACGTCAAATCGTATGATCGCAGCGTCCAATTGAAGAAGGCTCGCCATAAGATGACCCAGTCGCCAAATTTCTCCTTCACAACTTCGAGCGTTGCTTCGCTTGTATGGCAAGCTGCGTCATCTTGTTGGAACCACATCTCGGATATATCAATGTTGCCGAGCTCTGACCACCGAAAGTCATATGATATCACTCTATACCTGAAACAATTGACTGTAACGATGTCTCCTTCCTCATTTTGAAAGAAATAGGGTCCGCTGAAGCCGCCATGCCATAAACCGCACCAAGCAGTCAATCCTTGTGGATGTTGTTGACAAAGCCGATGAGCCAAAAATGGGCCTCGTCCGGAAAGATGATTTTTGACAAAAATCCGGATCTCTATCCAACATTTCCAGTACTCAATTACCAGTACTCACAGCTTTGTCTATGGTCTTCTAGTTTTAATTCTTGCGTCAGCACAATCTTACACGGATCTGCCGAAAATGGGCCGTGTTGACTATCTGGCGATGTCCAATTCAGCTGATCGGCGCCGAATCGACATTTTTCGCGTCTTCTTAGATACTGACCGCTACGGCGGCTATGTTTTCTTCATTTCGTACCATCCTCTGCCTGGTTGGTGGCTTAAGTTCCGTATGAAAAAAAAGTTCTACGGTGCGACGAATTACCTGCACACTGAAGCCATAATGACAACCGGCCCAACGACGAAATGCACGTTGCGTATTTAAAACTGAGACGGAATTTCGTTAATATTTCTTTTAATAAAAAATATTTTTTTAAAAAACGATGCATGATGAAATGACAAACCCTAATGAACATTCTGACAGCTGGATGTCATTCGTAACTTCGACAGCTGCTGAAACATTACAACTGGAAAAAAATCATTGCTTTCTGGTCACAATTTACCGGCCAGAGTGTCTGATATCACTAAGTTTTGAATCAACCTCTTCATAGACATAAAATTGAATCACAATTGCGACCATAGCTGTCAAATCTTCATGACTCGACAAATATTCTTCAAAATTTAAACTCGTTTGTCTTTCCCTGAACTGTAAGCTGTCACAGTGTTTTCGCAAAATTCTAATCTGGCATACATTTTGGGACACTCTTAAGAAGTACAGTCCCATTCGTTTCTTCTGATACTCAAATCAAATTCGTTGCTCTTGTCTGAGGGCTTATGCTAATTATACCAACAGTCACTTTTCTCTTGATGTAACATTGCGTTATATGAATACCGAAGGGAGGAAGATTCATCAGTGCTTCTAGAGAAAAAGGCGATACTTCCCAAGCAGTAACACCAACCGTTGGAGTCTGTTTAAGGCAGCAGTGACGCATCTGTGTGAAAGCATATTTCACACAAATATTGACATAAGAATATGACTGCTGTGCTTAGAACCACATGACCCTCCTAAGTAAAAAATCCCATGACACCATAATGATTCTGTTTACTACATTTGCTTCATTGTGAAGCTTCTTCAACACTTTCTGTCTGGTCGAGTAGAACATCTGTCAAAATTTATGTTGTCGATGAATCCTCTGAGCATCATGAAGAACCGAAGAATTCAAGATCTGACAGCTCGCCGCTGTGTAGGCCATGATGATTAATGTCAGTACAGGAAGGGACTATTTTGTCAGAAAATGCTATTTCGTCGAACTGCTCCATTTATTGAAGAAACTCTTTTACTTTTGGTGCAGGAAGAGCCGGAGCTAGAGCTTGCTTGATGGATAGGCACTATAGCCGAGAAAATACAGGGCAATCTTAGTATTCTTTCGGATTGGACTTCCCCTATTCCACTTTTTGAGTCAACGATAATTTTTCCATCTGCTAGGTATAATGTATTGAAAGTAATTAAGCAGTGTCCCTATGCACATTGTCTCAGCTTAATCTCATTCAAAAAAATAACCTTTTTCCCTTTCATAGGCGTTGAAGCTGCGTCATGTTAAAAGATTGTTCTCGGTCCTTCTGACGTACTAGTTTCCTAAATTTTTTGCATTTGCTGCTGAAGCTTTGATGTATTTCGTTACATCGGTATGTTTGGATATTTTCTTTATTATTGCATGGTACTGGACTTCAAACCTACGTCTATGGGTGCAAAAATTTAAACTTTTACATAAAATAAGCTAAACTCCTCAGTTTGTTCTAAGGTGTCTGCTAATTACCGGACACCTTCATACAGATCTTTATGGATAATCCACAGTTGTATGCGCTGAACTGGATTTTGAACACTGAACTCTAAGTTGTGAGCACACTAGGTACTCAATCCCGAAGTTTATCAGTCTTACACAATGCAATTGCTTCTAACGGATACAGAAAAACAAGGCTTACTTGATTTGGTTGCCCAGCTTTTTTGCTGGTTGAACAAACGTGTTCCGAGTGACAGCTTGTGGGTAATAATCTGGTATACCTATCATAGTTTTCTGATCAATGCGTTTCAGTTAGTTTCGTGAAATCGGGTTGAATATCCCGAATGGAATTCACTTTCTTAATAACTTCGCCGATGTGGCAATAGCTAAAAATACGATAGGTATACTACAGTAAATTGTCCTTGTGATCAAGATATGTAGGACAACATGCAAAATCTGGCCAAATAACCTGCAGGTATTTGGTAACTGATAGATGATGCCAGTTTTATACGAACGATTAGAAAGTGCACTTCAATGTCTACCATTACGAGGATTGAACTTGACCACCTTTCTGATTAATTCGAAACAGGCACTGATAACTAAGAACGATAGACAATTATTAGCAGTCCTTCTAGTCTGATAAGTTGGCCAGCTAAACATCACATGCCGTTCAAGACGAAGATAACCTTGTCAATGGTATAGGAGCCCAAAAGTTAATTAACAAAACTCATTAAGAAACACGGCACGGGTACAAAGACTTCTTATCAAACAATCATTTGCTTCAAGAGACTTCCACAATGGTATCTAACAGTCAAGCAGTGACCAATCTAAAAACCGAACATTTCGAGCAATGTTCTCTGTTCCGAATTTTATTGTATTATGAATATTTCTTTTTTTTACTCAACATTTTCCACTTATTTTTAAAGATGTTGACAAAAGCATTTTCCCATCAAAGGACGAACTCCACAAAAGCATTCAAAGTTCCACCTTGAGGAAACTAGGACATTGTACGTCCTCCCAAAAGATGCAATTAATACACTTAAATGAAACCCAAATTCAATCCGGCAAATTCATGAAAAAGATAGATTCATACTGTCCCCCAAGGACTCTAAAAATCCTACAAAGTTACGAGTATATATCCATTGCAACCAGTGTTTTCTGGTTACTCATTATTTTCAGCTCAACTGCATTCATCCCATTCTAACCGGAATCATTTGAAATTGTATTCTCTTTGTGACAAATGTAATATAATTCAGCAAAATATTCACCGCAATTAAGACTATGTTATACTGTCCACGAGTGAACTGAGTATCCTGAAGGTACTCGTTCTCGCATTCGTAACATATATCTATTACAAGCAACGAGAAACTGCAGTGCGGTTAAGCGCGCAGTAAAAAAAAAAACAAACATCCGCATGAGGAGACAAACATCCAAAACCAGAACCCAAAACTTGGCCCACACGGATACGGATACTAGTAGTCGCAGTGAATTAATTTTTAGTAATTTCTTTTTAACCCCCCTGAAGACCAACTACGAGTAACTTGAGGTTCAAATATACTCGTACATATAGATGTATCTACGATATATTTATGTACCCGAATAAATCTAATTATCAAATGGAACGAGTTCTAAATTTATCTATATAAAATTTGAGTACCTGATCTGAATTTCAAGGATGTATGGGGTAACAATTTGCACATTGACCTAGTCAATTTCGGCAGTTCTACATGTACCTACTCGTATAAAAAGCAGATGGCTGGAGGGAGGTTAAAAAAAAGGAGAAAATGTATCTACAACCAAAAAAGTACCTTAGCACGTACAAATTGCTTCATTGACCGTTAAATGAACATAAGTTACGATACGATAGATACGAGTACGGTAGCTACACCTTGTGAAATTCAAATGTCAGCACACTCGCACTGCCGACATTTTAAAGACAATTTTTGTTCGTTTTTCGTTTGCACCGAAAACTCAATCTCTTCTATCTGTTCAGCATGCTTGCCATGTAATACAGATAAAAAGGAGAATAATATCCATTTGGCGTGACGATAGATACTCTATTCGTACTCATAGAAATACCAAAGTCAATGCTCCTAGTACATTCAAAGGGGGGAGGGGGGGGGGGGAGCACACAAAAAAGAACATATTATAGACCTCCAACCCCCCTAAAAATAACACCCTAAGCCGAAGGCAATGTGTAAAGGCTTTGTTACCACCGCAATATAGCCCTAAACCAACGTAAACCTTCTCAAACCGGAGAGCGCTACAATTGTTAGGGCGAACAATTTCATATTCTTTGTACACGGTACAGTGTATTAAGTATACCATTTGTCAGAAGATACGACCCATAATCCATTACAGACAATAGAACATACTGTAGTCGTTGCCTTAAATTAAATGCAGTATCCCCCCAGCTCAGTCACATAACCACTAACACTGCCCAACTGACATTCACCCAGAACTCTAGAAATGAGAAAGCTAAATCATTCATTGTGTCGTTTGGTTCGTTCTATGATATTTGCAGTGATACAATTCCACCCATTTACAACTTCGTACCGGATTCGGAGAATCTTGTCCAATGGGAGGCCTACAGGACATCCGCCCTCACAGATGGTGTCAAGATGCCATTCTCTCGTATGCTCTGGTATCCATGCTTGACAGTTACTCAATCCAAAACCTGGTACAGCATTCTTTGCTTCTTCTATCACATAATTCCAGCAATACTCTTTGACTTCTTCCTCGTCCTAATGGGACAAAAACGAAGGTAAGTGACAACAATGTGCTTCCTTTTTGCATCCTTTCTATTTGGTTGGTTTTATTATAGAATGTTAAAAATGTACAAGAAGATCCACAAATCTACATCGTTGCTGAATTACTTTGCCGAAAGAAACTGGACATTTAAGAATAACAATATAAAGAAAGTTTGGGCCCAGCTACCGGAAACGGATCAGGAAATGTATCCCTTCGACATGACCAAAATTGAATGGAGTCGACAATTCTATCACAGCATGTGCGGCGTTCGACGCTACTTGGCCAAGGAGGAACCCAAAACGATACCTAAAGGGATAAAGCTCTTAAGAAGGTTAGTTTTAAATATTCTCCGTCCATTAGGCAGGGATAAGCAATACGATTAATCGCTTTTTCATTTGAATAGGTTGAGAATATTGCATTCGGCAATGCTGCTAACTGTCTATGGATCTGGAATTTGCCTGCTGCTAATGTTCGTGTTCAAAGCATTCTTTGAGAAATAACCGCTGGGTGGAGTTGGGAAGGAATTTCAGTGCCAAGCAGCCTTGAGTAGTCTATAAATGTCATCAAACCACCCCAAAGCAGTACACCCCAAAATATCATCATCACCCGAAGACATCACACCATCCCAATCCCTAAGGATGCCTCACCTTTTTATCATCATCACACATCGAGTGGATATTTATGAGTTAAGCTTTAGCTTCTAGAACTGTTTGTAGAATTGAATCTTTTATTTGTATTTGTATTTGTATTTGTACTATTGTTGTTATTAGAAGAAATACACACACACACGTATACTCAAATGATAAACATATTTAGATACACACATATGGCATTAGCTCGATGTACGAGTACGAGCAATGCGAGTATGTTTAGTAAAAGTGGTCCATTAAGCGGTCCACAACGTCTGTTAAAGTTAATTTGAAAAGATACTACATATTTTATTTATCCATATGTACGAGTATATACATATGTATGTACGTACCAGAGCTGCGAATCAGTAGGATATTAGTTTCCGTCACCACATGTGCCATTGTTATGGTTTCCGGCACGCGGCGCCCTTGACGTGGTACACAAATATTACAAACGAACAGCACTAGAAATAGGAATATAGCCGTATGGAAATGCCCCTTTGGTGGTGGCAACGATTGGTAAGAATACACCATGCCGTTCCAGTTAAAAAGTTCAAAACTCATTTTGAAACTCTGAAACTTTACAGATTTGCACTGCACCGAACGGATAAAACCGCTAACATTGACGGCACTAATAACGACGACCACATTACGTTTTCGACAGTAAGTAGTCGGCTTTTTACCAAAAACAAATAAAAAATAAAAAACACACAATCGAGATAGTCGTTCGTAAGTACTCGTAATACGTACGAAGTTCGTATCTATCACGAGTATGTACTCGTAGCGCGCCACACGGTGGGAAAAAAAATTGTGCTCCGCTCTGGGGAGCTGCTCGGCGAAGACTACCAGCGAAAGGATACGAATGGGAATCCTTTATAACTTCATTTTTCTTTTTCATCTCATCGGGGGTTGATAGGATACTGCGCTCCTGGTGTTGCTGCTGCTGTTTCTACTATTCCTACTGATCTCTGTTAGTGCTACTGCTATTACTACTGCTACTGGTGCGAATATTGTTGCTTATGCTACTTCTTTGGTTCGGTTTCAGTTGCTGCTTCTGTTTCTGATGGAGAATTTCGAGATGTGTGTTATCTGGTTGGTCCTGGTCCTGGGCATATTTGCGCGCGACAGAAATGGTTAAGTAGAAATTCGTTTGAAATTCGTTTGAAATTCGTTTGAAAGTCGTTTTCAACATCTCATCGTTCTAGTCATTGTAGGATTCATAAATGTCTTTGCCTTACTCGTATTTTCAATGAGAAGCAGTAAGAAGCGGTGGTAGTAACGATGATGATGGTCATGGTGACGGGGATAGTTACGGTGATAGTATAACGAAGGCAATTTAAGTTCTTTACTGGGTGTATAGGACGGGAGGTAAACTGAATTGAATGTGCTTTTCTTGATTGTCTTGTTGGTGTGTGCGGGCTTGTTGATGTGTATGTAGTTTTGTGTGAAAATAATCCACCACTGGCTGCTTGTCTGAAATAGGAGCTAAACAAATTATACAAAAAAAAAGAAGAAAGAACCAAAACAAAAAAGTCGAAATAAAATGAATTCCATTAGAAAGCTTCGGAATTACAAAAAAGCTTAGGTGAGTGTTGCCATTGTAGGAAATTTGTTTTACAATATGTGAGTACTATTTAATTATGCCCCGTCTACTTTCGGATACGAAACAAGTGCGTCCGAAGTGAGTTTGTATGTCGATTTCGTTATCGAGAAGCTTTTAATTGAATCTAGTTCACCTACGCAAATTCATTTTATTTGTACATACACGGCCGTTTAAAACCGTTTGAAAATACTTGGTATCTACTGATTTTTGTTTTAGTAATTCAGTTGATGCTAGGATTTTATTTTACTCTGCTACTAGCCCGAATTTCATTATACTTGGCTTAGAAATTGTAACATCGTTTTTCCCTTTACTTAGTCTGGCCAGTTTCTCTGTGGCATGAGACGTCCAGGCTATTCTGTGCTGTTTGGCTATTTTGTTGAGAGATACACGTCTGCCTTAAATTTTCGTCAATTCTACAGTGTAGATATCTTTGGTTGGATAAGATTAGTCTATGAAAATGGATATGTTCTCACTCTAAAAGACTTTCCAGAATCATATTAGTGAAATCGGTGGTCTATTTCGTTAAGTTGAATGTCATTTGATTTTATCAAGACTCGTGAGTGTCCTCTTGCCTAATGGAAGCATTTCTGGTTAGATACGAGTACGTATTGAAAATTTCTTTAAGTAGATAATAAGCAAATAATACACAGCTCGATAGACCGTTTTTTAGTCTCCAGTGCCGGTCGCCTTTTATCTATCAAGTTTGCGTTAGTCTTATTTTCCTCTGTAAGGCATCGAATAGTTGTGCCATAAACAGGAAACATTCTCAGGACCGTGGTGTATACCCACGGATATACGTTTGCCTCCTTTGAACCTTTTTTGGTACGTTCTGCAATGATGAGACTTTCGTACCAATCACTTTCCAAAAATCTTCTAGAAAACAGCACTATTTTGAACAGATTGACCACAGAGCTGAAGCAACAGGCGCATGTTTAAGAGGAAAGCATTCCTGAGCCATATAAGAGAATATACGAGGGTTGTCTGAAAAGATGGCGGCACTCTTCGATAAAACCTAGTGAATGCTAGTTGTGCATCTTTTGACAGTTGCTTACTGAAGTTTCAGTCATTTTGGACGCGCAGTTTTTAGTTGATAATCGTTTAAGTGAGTCGATGTGAGTGTTTTTTGTGAAAATGGAAACAATATGCCTACGCAAATCAAAAATGAGTTGGAATCTGCACCACAGTGACATTTTGGGCAGCTGAATTTTAAAACATGGCCGTAAGAGTTTGGGACATGATGAACGTTTGGGAGGTCCAAAAACTGCAACCACTGACGATAACATTGCTAAAGTTCACGAAATGGTGTTAGGCGACCGCCGAATTAAAGCGAAAGGGATAGTAGAGGTTATGAAAATGTCCAAAGAAAGTGTTTGCAACATATTAAAACAAGATTTAGGCATGAGAAAGCTATCCGCTCGTTTGGTGCCGAGTTTGCTTACGTTAGACCAATAACGTGTTCGAATGAACATTTCCAACGCTCTGTTGGCGCAGTTTAGGCGCAATAAATCTGAGTTTTGGTGCCGAATAATTACTGTAGATGAAACTTGGATGCACCATTATACGCCCGAAACAAAAATTCAGTCAAAACAGTGGACTGCAAAGGGGGAGCCGGCTCCAAAAACTGTTTTTTCGGTTGTTTTTTGGGATAGTAAATTATCTCAATCGATTATCTTTAAAAAGGAAAAACCATTACAGGAGCATACTACGCATCATAACTTGCCAAGCTGAAGGCAGAAATTGCGGAAAAACGGCCACATTTGCAGAAAAAGAAAATCCTGTTTCACCAACACAACGCGCCGTCTCACACCTCAGTGGCTGCCATGGCGAAAATCTATGAATTATGATTTGAACTGCTTGACCATCCGCCCTATTCACCAGATCTAGCCCCAAGTGACTTCTTTTTGTTCCCTCATCTAAAAACTGCGCTCGGAGGACAGAGATTTTCGTCAAATGAGGAGGTAATCACCTTGGTGAACAATTATTTTGCAGAGAAAAAGGCCAAGTACTATTTAGACGGGTTAGAGAGATGGGAGCATCGCTGAAAGAAATGTGTAGAGTTACAAGGAGACTATGTAGAAAAATAAAAAAATAAAAAATTGAGAAAAAATGTCTTGTATCACTACTCAGACAACCCTCGTAAAAAGGTGTCAATAGGTACTTTTCTGACTAATAGCAAGTGATGTCGACGACCTCATATTTTAAATTACATATTCGGTAAACATTCCGTTAAGGACTTAGTACCACCAAAAAAAGCGTTTCATGGATGAAGTACATCAGGCCGCAGAAAAAGTCACTTTTGTTTAACTTAAGAGAGAAGTTAAGAAAAGGTTCTGTAACTTGTAGTGCGAAAAGCAGGGACGTTTACAACAAAGTTTGAATTAAAATATAATAAATGGCGCAAAGGGAGAATATCCAAGGCCCTGAAAAGGTCCATTGTGTGCGCATAGCGGTGAAAATCACAAACACTACGAATTGCAGACTTTTGAGAGACAGTTAATTGCTGCAGTTTACTAATATAAGCGCCACCTCAACTACAAAGTCCATATTGCAATCTTGATCTTTCTAAGGCAGAAAAGGCAACGAGTAGAAGAAAGAACATATTTTTTCAAGGCAGAAATGTGATTGGATCAGTTCAAGTTTTGGTCTATGGTAACACCAAGATACTTGAAATTATCTACACCTTCAAGTTTAAAACAATCAATACTGCAGTTAGTATTGCTGTTGAAAGTTTGACCGCCTTGGACTCTGCATTGGCTGTATAGCAAGTCTTGACACGAGAAGACTTGAGAATGAAATATTATGTCTAAGTCGGGGTACACTTACTCGGTAAGACTGATAAACATCAACTTAGTTTTGTTACTAACAATAAGTTTGTGATTTGCAAACCAGCATCTCAGTAGATAAACATCGCTGATATACGATTAGATCTAGCGGACTGGCTGAACAATATGCAACTCCAAGGTCGTCGGCAAAAGCTGTAATTTTACCTAAAAATGGGAGAGAAAATAAGGAATTTATGTAAATTAGAAATAAAATAGGGCCAAGTACAGAACCTTGGGGTACCCCCAGGTTATTGGTTTTTGAACTGCTTATATTGCTTCCAATTTTTACATATTGCATTCTATCTTTAAGATAAGACTCAAACCAATTGTATATGAATCCTCTGAATCCGATCTTATATAGTTTATCTAATAGTATGACGTTTTCAACCATGTCAAATGCATTAGTTGTATCCACATATTCGTGTTAGTGATGCATACTTCTTATTTATATAATCTTAATGCTGTTCGGTATATTTACGTTCCGATGTGTTTAATTTAGCAAGTTAAAGTCCTTCGTACTCTTGCATAAGGGTTGCTATCAGTCTTGCCACACCACTGCGAGCATCTATTCTCGGCCTTATTAACGGCTCGAAAGGATGAACTAAATTCAGGAGTTTGCGAGTTCTAACTGATTTCCAAATGTGATCTACAACAGAACAAAACAAAAAACAAACACTGTGGCGCTGGCAGCCCGGTATGGGCCATGGCCTAGCTTCTTAACACTCATTTGTGCTGCTCATGTTGTTATTTTAGTCACATCTGAGTGGGGCCTACGGTTTATCGCCGATTCCGAATGGCACTTCTTAGATGCTTTTTCGTAAACAATTTTACTTAGATTTTTACAATTTTACCCAGCCAGGAATCGAACCCAGACTCTCTGCGTGATAGTCCAATAAGCTAACTATAACGCCATCGCCATCGCGATCTACTACAGAACACCACGCTTATACTACATTCTTCTCCGACTCTAGTTTTTGAAATATAGAGCTTTTCAAGTTGAAATATTTTTCATTTATAGGACTTTCTTGCATGAGTTGACCCAGGAAAATTACTTTGAATGATCCAGCATTGGTATCGCTCTTCCATAGTGCAAATATCCTGATAGAGTCGCTTAAGTATCCTGATTTTCAGGAAAATGTCCATAATGACTTTAGAGAAAATGTAGCTTAATACTCAAATTGCATCCAAGTTGCTGAAAGTGCAGCATTAGTTGTTCATTGTGTGGAGGGTAGTCGGCCGAACTTAGGAGTATTCCACGCAGATTTTTCAACAACTGTTACGCAATCCTTTTTATCCAGTGCTCAGATTTATATCTCTGCTGTCTCATAGGTACTTCCCACCTTGCTGGCTCAAGAGAAAGTTTACTGTTTTCAGAACTCTGCATATAACCCAGTTATGTTCCATTGAATGCAGTTTATTTTCTCCAAATCTGAGGGTATCGCTCATCTATGATGACATCAAAGAAAATTTATTAAATCTGGTTAATTACTTCGCTGTTCTTAATAATTTGTCGGATGGGAAGTAAAATTATACCCGGTACATGTATCCCAAAAATTCGAGCTACTAGATAATAAATAACAGAAGATTCGATATCAACAAAGTTAAATTAGTAAGAGTCAGTTGAAGAAACTCATGCAACAGATAGAAGTGTGATTTTGTTTATCAGTGTTAGTAAAGACAAAACTGACTTCAAGAACATCTTTGTGTTTCTGACAATAACTGTCGCATTATTCCCTATATTGTAAACTACAGGAAATATACATGAATTTACTTCTCTGGTAGAGTCTATGCTATCCCATAATTTGCACTTGCATAGCAGCCCAAGACGATTTTCTCCTGATGGCAACGGACCTCATCAATCAACATTCATGGTGACCAAGAGCAGATTTCTAGATTCAAATCATGTTTCGTTTTTGTAGGTTAACAACAAAGTCGTCTGTATTGTACTGAGGGTAGAAAGAGATATTTAGTTTGGAGGTAAACTGGGTACTGTTCCTGTTTCACTCAAGTCATGTTTTCGGAATAAAGGCTCGCTACACTCAATAACATAAATGGTGAGGTTTGAGACGGCGAGTAAGTAAAATGATTGGCCGTTTAAGCAAATCCCAATTGAAATACGCAGTTGAATTATTCGTCCCTATAAAGTAGATGAATCTGAAAGAACTACCTCTTATTTCCCTATCAAACGATTAGAATGGAGTTCTAAGAAACACCTGAGCTAGATGATAACTTAATTGTGATAAATAGGAAGAGAAGTCGATCTTAGTTTCCATTCTAACAACCAAAAGGCGCCTTTTGGAGGCAAAATTTGTTTTGTTGCGAAAAAAGAGGAAACTACGGAGTTGAGTCTTAGAGCAGCTTGCCCGAAGAGTTTTTCTTTCACGTTCCGAAGAACAAATGCAATGCCTACATTTATTTTATAATAATGGAACTCGATACTGGTGTAGAAAGCCTTTTTCTTCGGCGGAACCAGTGAAATCGGCTGCAATGAAGGTATTTTGAATAAACGATCGCAGCTTATTGAAGAATGGTTCAACTTTCAATAAGATACCTCCCCTATACATAATATACTTTAGATTTGTGTAATCACATTGTTTGGGCACATCAGTCACCGAATTTATTCTCAGTCATAGAATTGTTTGCGTAAAAAGATTGTGAAATGATTTGTTCTTTACCAGAGACATTAACATCTGAACATCCCTGAAAAGCATTCTAACCTATATTTGGATCTGTTTAATCTGTTTTACGACATCCAAGAGTAATATTCGTAACAAAGTTAAACAAAACATATAGGAAACTGGGCACATTGCTATAAAATAAATCATTGAATATCACTTATGATCTAAGAACAACTTGACAGGTCTTTACTAAGTTGATAGGGCATAAAAACCATCATTTTCCGACGAACCGACGAACCGAACTTTAAAAATTATATGAAGACCAAAATGTTGGACATACGGACTCTACACCAATCAATTGTGAAATTAGAAGTCTTTCAGACACATGAAGGATTTTCAACAATAAATTAGCAGCGAAGCCATAGAAGAGTTCGCAAAATTTAAAATACATTGGAGCCATCATTTGGCAGCATTACTTTATTCGGCTTCGTCTACAACTAAATTCAGTACTAATGCTCAAGGAAACTAGAAGAACGTGGATTACTTTTTAACTGGGTCATGTACAGATACGCAATACTTGTTGGGGGCAACGCCTAGATCCTATGTAAACATTCAACAACGTCTACCACAAAAACATAAGTATATGGTGAGCCAGCAACTAGTGTGGATATTTTCATTAAATTAAACACACACATTTATTCCAAAATATATATAGAATCACCTTCTCCTCTAACCGAAATAATGCGATCTTCATCTGTGTACGTAATAAATTGATTGATTGATATCAATTCTATTGAAATCAGAGATCATCCAGACCCAATTTATTCAATTTTAGAAAAAAATAAGCCAATCAACAGGTTGCGGTAACGATCTCCATTCACTGTCACTATCTCTCCAGCCTCATCTTCAAAAAACTACGGGTCAATCATGCCGCTAACCCATAATCCACACCATACAGTGACTTTTGTTGGGATGCATTGGCGATTGTGCGATAGTTAGCTCATTGGACTATCACGCAGAGAGTCTGGGTTCGATTCTTGGCTGTGTCACCAAGAATTTTTTTAATCGCCATCACCCTTTCGGCGGGCAAATTCCCGAAAGTAAAATTGTCTACCAAAAAGCGTCTAAGGAGTGCCATTCGGAAGCGGCGATCAACCGTAGGCCCCACTCAGATGTGACGAAAATGACAATATGAGCATCACAAATGAGTGTCAAGAAGCTAGGCCATGACTCATACCAGGCTGCCAGCGCCACAGTGTTTTTTTTTTTAGTTTTTCTTGCATTGGTTTTTTCATGCATCTAGTATGGGTTTTCCGGTCCCCAAAAGCGCCTAACTTTTTTATTTACGTACCCATCCATCCAAAGATAGACTTTATTCGATTCAAGGATCCAAGGATTCAATTCCTGTGTAATTTGTATTTTATAGGCGTGCAAATAAAGATCAACTTCTTAAATTCGCCGTAAAGCGCCATAAGTGAGGCCCAATTGTTGACTTCGGCGACGAATTGAGGTGCCTGGCTGGTTTTAAACACTCTTGCTCACAGTGGTGATGTTTTGGTGTGTATGAGCTGGCCAGGCGTGCTGATATGGAGTTTGACCCAATACCGAACCAGATTCTTCAAAACGCTTCACTATTGCACGAATTGCGGACTCACCAGGGCCATGCGTTGTTGCATGATAAACGACTCCATGACTGAAATTGCCAAAGATTGTATGACATTTGTCAACAAGATGAACCACATTGAATTCAGTAAAAGACAGTAATTGACAGCCAACAGCCACACCATCTGTTGGCTCATCCTTAAATAATAACTACCATTTAAGAGTATTACATGTCAAAAATGCATATATCAAGATAACGACATATTTTAAAAATTACGATGACAACATATTTCACATTAGAACATAAGAATTCGAGTCAAGAACTAGCCCATGTGATTCCCACACTTTTTGATTCAATACCAGTCGACTAAAATGAACTCTAAAATTGTTATCTAAATGTTAATTTTTTTAACAATTTACCTCAACCCTTATAAGGCTTTATTTCAAAACAATTTAAGCCTACATAGCACTGAACATTGTTAGCGTCCAAATAAGTACTTTAAAATACCAACTAAGTAGCCCTCGTTTTGAGTAACACGGATGTATCTAATTGAGTTACTAAGAAAAAAATAAAAAAATTCTTAGTGATCCTAAACTAATGAGCTGTAGTGTATGAATACATACGGAATCCCATATCGACCGGTTTAGCAGTCCAACCCAAGGGTATGCAACATTTAGTGGCCAAAATTTGAAGAAAAGATACTTTGCGCTGTGGTTATGCTCTATTTTCTACTAACACTATAAACAGAACCAACTAACGAAGGGGAATTTTTTTTATACCAATCTGAGTTGTATACCAACAATTTGAATTGATTTGATGACTTGGTAACATAACTCTTGGGACAGCATTGAACAGCAAAGCGTCTGTGATATGACCTCAATTTTTGGGTAGAGAAATTTGCAATTTCCTAAAAGGCAGCAACCAGCTTATTGGCTTCCACTGATCGAACGTCATTTAACAATTGTAAGATTCTTGTGCGCAAGTTTTACACATCTTAAACCAATAGATAATAATTAGAGATTATGTATGTATAGGCGCAAATTTGGGAGCTAAAAATAATTTTAAGAAAGAAACGAAAAATGCATGAATAGGAAGAAACAATGGAAGTATTGACCAATCAGAAAGTCTTCAATTGCTGCAGCTGATCTAATATTTTCAAAAATAGATAAGAGGGTGGAACAATTTCCTTGATTTTTGTTTTTGTTTAGTGAAAGATAGTTTTTTCGGTTAAAAGACAACCTAAGATATCTCAACGGAAGCCAACCTTTCAACCGATTTTCAAAATTGTAAATCATTCAAGACTATGATACGAGTATCTACTTGTCGAACACTGAATCAACTAAAATTTAAAAACTTATAACCCCTTACTCTTTTTCAGCAGCTTCTAATCAACAATACCGATTTTCATGACCTATTGCAATTAAACTCACGAAATCTTAGAACAGTTATTTTCTTCCGCATAAATCCTTTCCGAACGAATTATCGATATTATGAACCCTAATCCAGGGTGCTTCGCGAAGTCATCTCTATTCAACCTACTTTGACCTCTACGTTATTGGGTGAAATGCAATGCCCACTTAATGATCAACGAGTGCAAGACCAAGCATATCTGTCAAGCAAAACGGACACCAAACATCGACGTCTCGGGCAGAACATCACCTTCGACAGATATAACTTTGATGTAGTTAAGAACTTGGTCTATCTAGGCTACGCTTTCAATTCAGACAAGGACACCAGCGCTGAGATCAAACGAAAAACAACTCTTGCCTATCGCCACTTCTTTGGGCTAAGAAGGTTATTGACTCGCAAACCTTTGTCTCGAACAACAAAAGGACCTTATGAAAGGTGGTTTTTTTTATCATGAATCGTTTAATGCTTCCAAGTTGTAGAAATTTACTTTGAAAAAAATAAATCTGTTCGTAAAGTTCATAGAGCACTCGTCAATTTTGCGGTCAACATAATCGGCCTAATGAGCAAGCAATTCGTGCAGTTATTGATCGTTCTCGCACTTATTTTACTCTTCTCAATTCAAAATCATAAACAAGACAAAGAAATGTGCGTACCGAAGAGAATATTGCTGCTGTAGCGCAATGTGTTGGAAAAGACGCCAAAATGTCGATTCGTCGCCGTTCTCAACTTGTTGGCCTTTGTCCTTCGACTACGTGGACAACTTTACGTAATCATCTTGGCTATAAAATACAGCTCGTGCAAGAATTAAAGCCAAATGGCGATCGTTCACTTCGCATTTTTGCAGATTGGGCTGATTTGAAACTGGCCGAAGATTGCTCATATTTTGTTATGGAAGAATTGTATTTAGTGAGAAGCTCATTTCTCGTTAAATGGCTTCGTCAACAAGCAAAATTGGCGTATATGGAGGGAAGACAATCCTCAAGCTGTTAACGAATCACCATTACATCCATTAAAATTGACTGTTTGGTGCGGTTTACACGCTGGCACCATCATCGGTCCTTATTTCTTTCGAAATGAGGAAGGAGCTGCCATTACGGTGAATAGCGTGCGTTATCGAGCAATGCTGACTGATTTTTCCTCTCCAAAAATTAGTCCCCTAAACATCGACCACATTTGGTTCCAACAAGACAATGCAACTTGCCATACAGCGCGCTTAACCATCAATTTATTGCAAAATCAATTTGGTGTCAACTTTATTCCCATCGTTCGTGCGACTTTTTATAGGGCTATGTTAAGTCATTGGCTTGCGCCAATAAACCAGCAACTCTTGAAGCATTGGAAGCCAATTTTCAAGCCACCATTTACGCGAAACGGCCAGATTTATTGGAAAAAGTAGTGAAAAATTGGACTAATCGAGTGGACCATGTAACTCGTAGCCACGGCGGGCATATGCCGGAAATCATACTTAAAAAATAAATGAAATTAAATTATCTTCCAGGTTATAATAATAGAACATTTATTCCAATAATATTTCTGTCTTGTATTATTATTTAAAGTTTTTAAGTTCTTAAAAACACACCCTTTATAGGACGTTTGTAATCCCAGTTCACCGTTAGGAAACTTGTGTCTGTCCTCTAATGGGAGATACCTATATATGGAATCCTGATGGCAACGAACTATAATGTGAATAGTCGGTAAAGGTGCGAGGCATTTGCCACTATAGAAATATCCAGGCTGCGTTAAGAGTCTGCTGAACCACTTTTCCATAGTTGTTCGAAAATGAGAAACAGATACTGGTTAAGGTCATGAATGAACTTGCTAGGCAAGGCTCAAGGAGATATTTTCAGGACCCGAACCTACATTCAGTCTGCTTTCGTCATCAGTTAGCGCTTTTATTGACAGTTCGCTCTCATATGAGCAGATGACCTGAGTATTCAGGTGCTTTTCTCCAGTTTCTCGATACAGAAGACTGCATAATATTTACTGGCGTCGTGACGGGCCACTACACTTTGTTTTGTCATTCACAGTGTTGAGAATAAGTGATACAAAATTGTGTGACGCTATGAAAGTGATGACGACACTGCGGAGAAGAACCTCTGTAGGTCTCTGGTCTTCCTGGCTGCAGGTACTGGGCAGGTACTGGGTACTGAAGTAGTGAGTGCTGGTACTGTAGGCACTCTATCACTGAAGCGCCTACTTTGTGAAAGAAGTACTTCTCTCAGCGGTTCTGTAAGGATGCTCCTTATTCCTTATTGATTATAGGATTGGCGTTACTTGATGCATTTTTAGTGCCATACTCCAAAAAAGAAACCTGGCCTTTAAAGACTCTATATATGAGTTCGTATTCTCGGTAGAGCTTTGAATTCATTAGCCAAGACGTCGGTAAATATTATTGTAGACAACAAAGAGGGCATTTGATCTTAATTTCACCACGTTCCCCCGGTTCCCGGCAGCTGTAATAGTTTTCATATGTTTTACTTCAAAAAAAAAATTCTATTTATCCTCTATCAGGAAATTGTAACAGTAATAATGACTGCAATAATAATATTTTAGGATGTCCTTGTAAAAGTGGTAAATAAATCATTAGCATTGACCAACAAGATAAACCCTCATTCCGGCGGATTGCAGGACATTGCACGATAACCCCAATGGTTGATAAATTAAACATTAACTCACCACAACAATTGTCGAAGCTCCCATGGTATAATGAATCCCAAATGTTAATACTTCATGCATATGTTCCACGAGTAAACAAATCTCTACACCGAACCAACCAACCTTTACTGTCCGTAAATTATTTGAAAAACTGGATAACTTCGCAGATGTACAATTGATTAACATTAAACTGCTCGCAAAGAGCAGAGGTTGCTTTGGCAGAATGTGTTCGTACATACTCGTACCACATGCCATACCAAACAACGAAAGCGAATAGTTTAGCTCATTGCAAAATTCTTGTGTAAAGACAATTAATACACACGTCTACTTCAACCAAACCTGAAACTAACAGAATCGTTATCCTTTGGAGTAGTGTTTGGTATTTAGGTACTTAGAGCCGCAAACCATGTGCCACCATAGAGCTCCATTGCTTCATCGCAATTCAGCCGTTTGATATTTTAGAAGTAGTCTACGTGGCTGTAGTGGTTAGCTCGTTAGAGTGCTCCAAATGTAGACTCCATGCATGCATGATTAACACGCTCGATCTTCTTACGTTGAAATCACCCCCGGATTTTACTAAAAAAAATCCAAAAGTGTGATTTTTGGTAAGCAAGCTCTGTTTACTAAGGGTTTGTAGGTATTCGGCGGGAACTAGTGCATTTTATTTAAAATAGAAAACGATGGAGTTAACACACACACCACAAAAAACCGCACCACCGGGCTTAAAATGTTTAGTACACTATCATGGGATTTAATGTCACTTATACGTGACACACAAAGGTGCTAAGGTATGATGGCAGCAAACAGCATACGGTGTTCGCAAATTAGGGCCAACAGGAAAGTGGCCAACTTTTTAGAGACCTGGGAAGCGAGCTGTCCATAGTTTAAGTTACAAGAAAACCAACTGTCAACCGAATACTGAGGACAAAGGCAGACCTATCATGAGGCCTAAAGAGCCCTCAGAAAGTCTATCGCCAATCGATTTCTTCGGAATCTGGAATCCAGAAAGTTTTCAATACCTTCAGCATAAAGAGAAGTTTTGTATTCTCGAATTAGTTTGGAAGTGATGAGTATGTTTGCTGTCGCTACAAACCCAGATACTTCCTTATCCTGTCGTCCTCGCAGAAATCAATTAAATATGACTAAATTTTCTTCTGATCGAAACCATGGGCACAGAAAAGTTGCCAATAAGTGTGAAAAACAATATCATTCAAATGGCCGCCTCGGGAAGATTCGCAGCATGCGATTCTTTTGAGGTAATTTTCAACCACATTTTCGCACATTTCGGGTGGTATCTCGGTCATAACTTGAGTGATGTTGGTTTTTAATGTGTCTAGAGTTCGGAGATTATTCGTGTAAGCACGGTTTAACGGTGTCAAATCGCATGATCTTAGTGGCCAATCGACGTCGCCAAAACGTGAAATTATGCGACCAGAAAACTTCTCAAGCAATAACGCCATAATTGGTCGTGTCATGTGGCTTGTTGCCTCGCTTTGTTGGAACCACTTATCGTCCAAGTCATGATTTTTAATCGCCGGCCAGAAAAAATCGGTAATTATTCGATAACATCGTTCCGAATTGACTGTAACCGTATGCCCATTGGCATCTTCGAAGAAATACGGACCAATGACACCTTTCGACCATAGAGCACACCAAACAGTCACCTTGAGTGGATGCAACAGCACCGCTTCGATTACTTGTGGGTTTTCCGAGCCCCATATGCGGCAATTTTGTTTGTTTACATACCCACCGAGTGAGAAATGTACCTCATTACTGAAGAAAATGTTGTTCGAAAAATCGGGGTTTATTGTCTGCGGTTCTAACACCGAAGAAGCGTATCAACGGCGTTGTGAATGGTCAGCAGGCTTTAATTGTTCCGTAAGTTGAACTGGAGATGGAGATCCAAATGCAAAATATGCCATAGTGAGATGTACGACACGTTCAATTGCGGCGAACACCAGGAAATCGATAAATTCGGATCATCAGCAACACTTGCACTTACAGCAGCAATATTTTCGACTGAGCGTGCATTACGATGATGCACAGGCCTTATGACATCAGTAACTCTGCCACTCTTTTCAAATATCTTCACAATTTTACCGATTGCTTCCGTAGTCGGTCGATTATGACGACCACGATCATCTCAAAATGCGCAAAAAGTGGCTACGTTTGAATCACCACTTTTGTAGTAAGTTTTAATAATTTTAACGCGTTGTTCGATTTGTAAGCGACCAATTATTGTAAATGGCAAACATTCAACTAATATTATGACACTTCAAATGACAGCTGAGTTTGGCAGGTGTCGAATGCCAGTGCTACCAACTTGAAACGACGAAATGAATGACCCTGTACCAAACAACCGACGCACAAGGTGGAATTTATCTTTCATAATCATATGGATTCAAAGGACCCTCCTAAATGACAAGTTCCATGTCATTTATAGTCCCAAGCAGGAGGGTAACAGTACGTTTCGGGTTTTCAATGTGACATGTTTAGTGGAATGGAGTTTGTTATCTAGGATAACACCCAAATACTCAGCTCAGTTGAAGAAACAGATGGTTGTGCTCTAAAGTACTAAATGCGCCTCCGCCTTGAAGTTTCGGAAGAAAGACCAAAAAACGTTAAGCAGTGTGACTGGGTTTTATGAGCTGGAGGGCAAAAAAATTGACTGCGGCGCCGCTTAAGTGAGAGATTTGACAACAATGGGCATAATGACAGACGCAAAGCTCATTGACTGATTTGAAAAATTGATAGTACTTCTTTTACTATGTTGACAGCACTTAAAGAAAATCGAACGAATTTAATTTTATTTTGCTTTTCCATTACATACTACTTGAGATAAAGACAAGTTATGAGTTCATTATTTATTAAAGATGATGCCTCAATATCGAAGTCGTAAATACGTGTAGTGAAAGGTATAAGCATATGATGGAGCATTATTTGAGGCCAGCGATTTGTGACAGTCCTCAAATGTCAAATGTCAGCCACTGCGTTCACCGCTCTTATCACAATGGTGGTACTAAAGGGCATTTTTGGCGACCGAATAGTTTTCAAATATTCGGATATTTGAAAGAAGGTATTGTATTGTACATGAACAGACTATTCACTGTTTTCCAGGTAAAAGAGAATATTCGTGTTGAGATACTTCTTGTGAGCCAAGATTACTTGAAATAATATAAAAACCTTTCAAAAAGAAGCCAATATTTGGGGCATATGGCGAAAGTAAGATAGTTGCACTTGATATTTAAAAGACCAAACTGTATCATCATCAATCAAGCTCTTTTGTTAAAAATGGGTGCATTTCGTACCGACAAATATCTTCTTCCATGAATAAGAAATAACAGTTTTAGGCATTCAGTTTTCCTGAATGGTTTAAAGTCTAATATCCACAAAATAAGGGCTGTGTGCCGCAGGGCGCTGTTTTGTCTACGCTACTCTTTCCCTTTCCATTAATGATCTCTTGTCTGCTACTCCTAATCCAATATATTCATTTGCTTATGACAGTATTCTTCGCTGTTTGTAGGGAAACAGCAGAGTACATAGATTAAGTTTATTGATTCCGATACCGAGAGGTAATGTTTCTAAAACACAATGCTTTTGACTGTCCTTAAAGATAGACTAATATCTTAAGTTGGATTGACCGTGTATTTAATTCTAAAAGAATTCCATAAATGTCTAGGTTTCCTCAAGCGATCTAAGCAACCCCTCTTATCTGGCATTAATATAAAGGATATCTTTTTTTAGCCGGTACTCTCTTTAATGTTGAACAAAACTCAGCACATTTCATTAAATAGCCATTTATTTGTGTTCAGTCGAAAGAATAAGTTCTGCAATTAATTTTTAAATATCGGGTTTTCCAATAGGGACTTGACAGCTTTGAATTAAATTTGTAAACGCACTTTTTCACTAATCATCAAACTGTCACTGTCAATTTATTCAGTAAACTCAATATTTTCATCATGGTGAAGTACACGAACGAGCAACGTCTGCAAATTATAAAAATATTCTTCCGAAATTCGGAGTCGGTGACTGCAACTTTAAGGGCGTTAATTCCAATTTTCGGTCGTAATTCTCGCCCTAGTAGACAAGCAATAACAAGTTTAGTGCAAAAATTTGAATTTACATATTCGTTGTGTGATGTTGCGTGTCAGTGAGACAACGAGTTGGTCGAAGTGTCAAAAATATCGCTACCGTTCAGGCGTCCGTACCAAAAGATCCAAGTCAATCTATTCCACGGCGTTCTAAAGAATTTGGCATGATCACCGATTATTTTTGGCCCGAATTGGAAGATATGGACCTGGACGACATGTGGTTTCAACACGATGGTGTCACAAGCCACACAGCTCACGTTACAATCGATTTATTGAAGAGTAAGTATGGTGAGCGTGTTATCTCAAGAAATGGGTCAGTCGATGGGCCCCTTGTTCGTGCGATTTAACGCCGCTTGACTATTTTCTGTGGGGCTACGTTAAGTCATTGGTTTATGCCAACAAGCCGACGACGTTGGAAGAGCTCAGAGCCAACATTGAACGCGAAATAGCGGCCGTTTCGGCCGAAATGTGTGGCCGAGTCGTTGACAATTGAGTCCAACGAATCGAACGCTGCAAACGTGCCCGCGGTGGCCATATGAACGAAGTCGAGTTGCATTCATAAATGTTTTGATAGTACTTCAAAGTTTTTGAAATATCTCAAAGGGTTTGCGTTTTATTTAAAAAAAAAAGTTATCAAGTCCTTATTGGAAAACCCTATACAACTTCGGGCATATGCCCACCATGGCTAGATTTGATGAATCTCATTCGAGAGACAAAGTTTTCGACCACCTTTTCAAGCATTTATGGCTAAGACTACCAAAATCGAATGATTCCTTCAATAAGTCGATTTTTTCATTTTCTCTATGGCACGAAGTGCCATTTTGCTAGAACCACGTCTCTTTCGCATTCATGGGATTAAATCCTGGCTCTATAGCGAATTCTCTTGATTGTAATATGCTAATTAGCATCATTCTTGAAAAAATATGGTCCGTTGACCCCAATCACTCATAGACACTCTTTCGATGAAACAGCGATTCGAATGCCAGTTGATTTTGGACCCATTCACCGATACCTCAAAGCAAATGATGATCATCTGGCTTCAAGTTTTGCACTAGCTGGATCTTGTAAGCATTCAAACGAAGACCTTGGCGTAAAACTTTATGACGGCATCGTGTCGATAAATTTGTATGTTCTTCAACACTAACCGACTTTGATCATTTAATCTAATCGGCCATTTTCGTAGTTCATTTCAAGATATTTTTTATTTCCATTTGAAGCTTTATTTGTTCCTATTTTGACATTTGCTCCTAAAATGCCGCATTGTCATCTGCAAAGGTTGCTATAGTGGTTTTTTCACTTTCAGGTGGATTGCAAGTGAATGAAATGTATAGCACTGGACCTAGCACACTGCCTTGAGGTACACCAGCTTTAATTTCTCTTAATATTTCTCTGTCGCTTGTTTAGTTCTGAAAAATCTATCTAATATATATGATTGAAGAATTTTCGAATACCGCTTGGGCAGTTGCTTTTGTAATTTGTGGATAAATCCGTTGTCCTAGGCTTTATTGAAAGCTTTTGTGATTCTATGCACTCGATCAATTATTGAGTTCTAACGATTTTTCGTCAATTACTTTTGCAGAAGTCTTACCAGTATTTTTCCGAATAACTTGGACATCTTTGGTAGTATCCATATTGAGCGATATGAGGTTACTTCCATAGGTGGTTTGCTTGGTTTTGGTAGCATAATTACCTCCGTGATCGTCCACATGCTTGGCACAAATTTCAACTTGAATGTAAAATTTACAATCTGCGCTGATTATTTTTAAACCGTTTCATAGAAATTGTTTTATAATTTCTCCTGTAATCAAGTCAAACCCTGGGGCCTTTTTTATATTTATGGCTCCTTTAATATCGTTATTTGATTTTGTTAGATAATATTCAAAACTGTGTCAAAAAAACTCACAGATGGTGCTTATTTCACAGAGTTAATTGACACCCTTAAACAATGACGAAATATCTGTTGCCCTAATTTGTTTTAAGGCTATTTTCACCACCTGTCCTCCATTGGGATTACCTGTGACATTCCACATACTTAAACTTTCAACCGCCCCTCTGAAATATTGTAATTCTTTCTCAAGTCGCTAATGGAATGTCTTTCTCAGTACATTTTATCCTAATCATTAAAACATGCGTACATTCAAAACCAAGAACATGGGTACCTCTCTTTCGAATTCACCTTCGCCCACGTTGTGTGCAAACATAAACGAGTCGAATGATACATTTCCCACCAACTACCTCAAGTCCTATGTACAACAAAACTTTGGTTGAGATGTTCAAGAGAAAACTGAACTTCCTTTGATTTTTACCATAGAAAACCACAATTACTGAAACGAAAGGTCAAAGAATGCGACATCTGGTTGGACACGATGCTGAAATGAGTATGTACAACGTTCTTCGTGATACTGGTATATGAGTATATACAACGTTTGTGCTGTCCACAGACTTTGGAGACCACACTGTTCACATGCTACTTTCTCAACGTATTCAAATACTACAATAGTTATTGGTGCTTTTAAACACACAGGTGTAAGGTATCTACAAACTTTTTACATAAATCTATTCCATGGAAAACTTTAGCTCATCGTTTAAAAAAAAACTGTAAAAAAGTAAATAAATAAAAAAACAATCTTAAATGTGACTTTTGGTTTGGAATCTCCCCCGCAATAAACAATCTGGGAATATAATTGCCCATCTATTCACTGGGAAGAGCTTGTTCGTAAAGTTTTGCAAAAAAAAAAAACAAAAATATTTGCAAGCCACCCTGCAGCAGCACTTTCATTTAATATACAGGCTTAAAAATTTGCAAGTCAACAAAATTCATTATTCAAAATATGTACGTCCCTAAGTTCATTACGTGGACAACGGCCGACCAGACCGCCGTCGCGTCGGTTTTGTCGTTGCCTCTTCGGTTATCCTGTCCTATTGCTATTCAAAAGGGGGCTCTGAAAACTCTTGTAAGAAAGAAACGAATCCATACCCTTCCTTTCCCCCGTTGACCGACTGGACTAGACCGATGAGAAAAATTTTGAAATCCATTACATAGTTCATAATTTCCTTTCAGAGGAAGTTACTGTGAAGCGCGCGCTTGGAGGAGGTGGGTGTTCACTGTTCAGCTCTCGGTGTTCATTGCTTCTATCTATCCCTATCACCTAGGAGGACACCAACGTAATTGAATAAGAACATCCTTTAGTTTCAATCGGTTCAATTTTCAATGATTTTTCCTCAGTTCCTCGTTTCCGCTCTGACAGGATGCTGAGATATTTTATTGAATTTTTTTCAAATTTTCTTTCACTTTGTTTTTTTTTTTTTTTTCATTGTACTCGTACTCGTACCTATGAACGAGTATATAATTCAATTGCGAATCTATCCGTGTACAGGTCTTCCGACGAGGTAGACAGAAAAGTGGAAAAGGACAGAAAAGATGGGAATAGAGAGTAAAAATAGTCCTGGTTACTGGTATCTATTCGATTACGAGCATTGTTTTCGATTCCATTTCTGATGATGTAATGACTTACCCGTAGGATTGACCAGAGGTGAGGTGAAACCACTTTCGCCGGAGGTGGTATCCGTGTGAGCCAGTGCATGCGTCTCGTGGAAGAGAACTTCGTTTAGCTTGGGATTCGCAATTACAGCTGCAACATGAAAGGATTTTTGTTCAAATTTTTTTTTGTCTTTTTAGAATCAGTTAGAGGCAGTACTCATATGTAGTCGTTCGTATACTCACTTCTGTCCTTTTTGAACCTTATCGCATCAACAAACTTGAATTTACCACGAAATCCTTTGGCGGTTTGGTTGGAGCTGGCATTGAATTCAATGAGCAGGTCTGGACCGTTGCTGAATACCCTTTTGTTGTGGACTGTTTCGCAGATTACATCGATGATAGAGGACACGTTGGGAGATTCTGCATCGTAGATGGTAACTTTGTCCAAATTGCAACTGCAGCCAAAATCAAAGAAACATTTTTTTTTAAAAAAATTTCTAAGAAATCAGGAGGTGGGTGGGTGATGGGTTTGAGGATGTGCGTTCTACGTTTGACTTCTTACATGTCAAAAGGTTGAGATTTTTGAAGGAAATGCTACTGGCAATAGTTTCAAGAGATGTTGAGCAGAGCATGCAGTACATTGCTGAAGGAGCATACACAGTGCGGTTGGGAAAGATTTATTTTACATTTTTTTTTTGCTAAAAGTGAAACTTGGAAAGGTTCCGGAAATGGTTAATAAAATTCGAATTTCTTTTATGCGGTATTCTTTATACTTTGGACGTGCAATTTATGCATCGGAAACTCGGAAATGGTGAAAAGAAATGGAGTAGAGTGGTCTTTTACCACTTGTGACCGTGCAGTCTCATATCAGAACAATGATCAAAGGAAATTATTTAATGTGAACAGTCAAAGCTACGTGATGCTTCAATCTAGGATTCAGATTCAAGTGAGGGTCTTAAAGACCTCAGCGATTTTAAAGAAGAGAAATACTATCTTATGTAAAGATATCATCTAACAGTCTTATTTTGTATTGTATTGCCAAGAACGTTGGTGAATTATATGCATATTTCTCACAACATAGATTGTTGGTCTTCCATTGTTCTTCCCAGAATAGCTGAGCAGCAGAAGCGAAAATAATGCCAACCAGGGCTTAGTAAACCAAGTGAAATCCAAAATGTATTGACCGGTTAATTGCGATGGGTACTGCGACCCTTAAGATCTATTCTACCACAAAGTCAATTCAAGATTCCGGATGAGCTTAAACTCTCTGGTTTGAAAATTTTTCAGCTCCTCAATTACCAGGATTTCTCTAAGAAAGTAAGAAGATAGACGTACCTACTTAATCATAAATTAATTTCTCCATTCAATATGCCACAGAAAAAGTCTGGACCATTTATTTCAAGATCTGGACCTTTCCCAGCCAGTTCATCGGCTATCTTATATTTCGAAATACCTTTTTCTCTTGAACAAGACCTACGCGCAATGCCCTAGCTGTGACATTTGGATTGTTCTTGACGTCTACAGACCCTATGACGGCGATGACGAACCAAATACCACTGTCGGGCAGAATGAACTCTTCAATGAAGTTTTCAACCTGGACGATGTAGAGCAACAATTCCGTTCACCCGACCTGAATTAAATGAAGGGAGCAATATCTAAGCTGACGTCCAACAAGGCTGTTGACTCATCTGTAAAATATGGTAGGACGAATGTATGGCCGATGAATGGAACCATTGTTTATCCGATCCTCAAGAAGGAGGACCCTCTGAACTGCGCCAACTCAGAGGGATCGGTCTTCTTAATATAGCATACAAGATCTTATCAGTCTGGCTTCAGGCAAAGAAAGTCCACCATCGGCCAAATATTAACACTACGGCAGGTCTTGAAGAAAACCATCGGCTTCAGATCTATACACACCACCTATTTATCGGTTTTAAATCCTGCTCTATGGCGCAGAGGCATGGACTTTATCAAAAATGTATGGAGCACCTTCGCTGCTTTGAGTGAAAAATTCTTCGAGCGATTTTCGGACTGTACAGCGATATTAACCTAGCCAGAAGGGGGGAGATCCAACGGGTGAGATGGCTGGGTTATGTAGAGCTGATTGACACCAACGCTGCGGTCCGAAAAGTCTTCAAATCCGAGACTCAGGTGGCGCAAGCAGGTGGAAGGGGACCCTAGCCAACTTATCGTGCAAAACTGGAGACAGCTAGCAAAAGATCGAGCTGGCTGGAAACGTTGTTCGACTAACTCTACTATAGATGTGTAAAATACATATTAAGGATATTCTTCATATTTCAGTAAGCATTGGTATTTTTGTCATTTTAGTTTAGCCTTAATTTTTTTTATATCTTGAGCTACTCTTGGAGTGTTATCTTTATTGAAAGTTATGCAGGGAGATATTGTTAAAATTTAACTTTATTCTTCGAGTAGTACAGCCTTTCCGGGATTGACTAAGAGGTTTGCTTCAAAGAACCATTCTGACACTACTTTAAAGATATTTTGCATTTTAATCTAAATTTACTCTGGGTGTTTGCGTTTCACGATGATGATCAAATCATCGATACAGCGAATCGCTTTGTAACATCAATTTCTAAACTACCAACTGGGTCCTTTCGAATGGTGTTCTTCAGTCAGTTAACTCATCAACATAAAGAACTGAAATTGATTTCAAAATTTCATGCCAAAAATAAATTGAATGTAAATGTGCAAGCAAATCACAAATTTAGGATAAGCAAAACTTAAGATATTCATTTAATAAATAGTTCTGACAAATTTTATAGAGTAAGGGATTAAAAAAATCTTACTTTTCCTGTTTTTTCGGCAAGGAGAGTTCCATGAAAACAACTTCAACTCTGGTGTCGGGCCTGTAAGTATTCATTTAAAAATGTTTCTTAAAAAACAAACATGAAAACGTGATGAAAAGTGAAGAAAAAAATATTATAGTTTACGAGTATATAAATATTGCAGCCTGATATGAACACTTTGATTGTCATCTGAAGGATATTTTTCAATAGTAAACAGATGAGCTTTAAAAATTTCTTTTAGAACAATGCGTTTGAGAAGTTTTGGAGTTTATTATTCCACTGACTGCAAGAAAGGTCAGATTTCCGAATTAAGCAAGAAATATATCGATGGATGGGACGAATAAAAATAAAATTTAATTTTTGCCTGTCGTACTTTAGTTGCGCCTAGAATTTTTAAATCGCCTAAGAAGAACCAGAAATTCGATCCGTTTTTGTAGTGAACTAAGAAATTGGCTTTGATTTGATTAAAATAAGCAATGTAATAAATTATTACAAGATTTCTACATTATAAACTGATTTTCTTCCTCTATTTACGCAGTAATTTAATTTATGAAAATAATTAATTATTCGACAATAGTTTCTACTACTTAAAACTAGTGAATGCATATTACATGAAAATCTGCGGTTCTTAATAAAGATTAACTTAATCTCTAATCTTTAGCCTAAGCGGATTTCCGAGCCAAAGTCAGGATCTGAAAGAAGATCAATTGCAGCGCTCATATCCCCAGTTACTGGCTTCAGTATAACCTACCCCTCGTTCTAAGAATCCCCACATCTCGATATTCAAAAGGGGGCCTGCGATCGATTTAAGCCAACATCGACTCGGACCATTACGTTGTAGCCAAGATACGGTTGCAGAAGATAACCCTTATAATGCAAAACCAAACTGTAAGGACTTCCGAGGTGTAGATAGTGCTGTAGTAAAGTTATTTCATATTTACATCAATTTAACACTCAATTAAAAGTATTCATTGAAATTAAAAACGTTTTTCAAATTTTATTGTAATTAAAATTAGAAAAAATTGTAAATGAAAATGTAGCATTCTTATTCATTTGTGAAGTTTAAAACATTTTTAAAATGATGTTGAGTGAAAAACAGCTTGTCGAAATATACTGACGATTTAGCTTTATTTGTAACGACAAATGGACAATTGTTATCGAAATAACAAGAGGCCATTTCTGATAGAGTCATGTTTGCGAAAAGGAGACTTTTTTTTTTTCTTTTTGGATGCGTCAGGTGGAACTGGGAAAACGTTTTTAATTTCAGTCATCCTTGCTAAAGTTAGATCGGAAGGCAAGATCATACTATTTGTTGGTATCGCTGTAACTTTTTTTAGATGGCGAAGAAAAGCCAAATCGACGAAAGTATGCCCGATGAATGGAACCTCAGCATTGTTTGTCCAATTCTCAAGAAAGGAGACCCTCTGAGCTGCGCCAACTACAGAGGTATCAGTCTCCTTAACATCGCATATAAGATCTTATCCGCCGTATTGTGTGAACGCCTGAAGCCGTTCGTCAACAACCTGATAGGTCCATATCAGTGTGGCTTCAGGCCAGGAAAGTCCACCATCGACCAGATATTCACACTACGGCAGATCTTGGAGAAGACCCATGAGCTTCAGATCGATACCCACCACCTATTCATCGATTTTAAGGCCGCGTATGACAGCATCTATAGAGACGAGCTTTACAGAGCAATATCTAGTTTTGGCATCCCTGCCAAACTCGTCCGTCTGTGCACGATGACGATGGAGAATGCACGCTGCTCGAGTACTGGACATGTACAAAAGAGGTGGAGGATTGTCACCTTCTTCCTTATCGTCCATGCCGCTTTTGCAGAAGTCGTTCGTAAGCATGCCGAGCCTTCTTGCATGCTTACTTAAAATACAGTGTTCAGTGATGGCACCTATGATGCCGCTGAGATGTTTTATATTTTGAAGAATCAAACTCTTAAAGTGATTCAGATCCAGTTTTGGCCAGATTTGTTTGGTCGCTATACATGTCGATACAACCGTCCACCTAAGGTTTGTTTTTCTATAAGTATCCAGCGTTACTTCTGGTTTTCATGTAGCGATAGATAGGTAGAATGGGTATAGTGGTTCCAATTTTTGCAAGTTCGTCGGCCCTAAAGTTCCCAGCAAAAGTGAATGTTGAACTGCTCTGCCATCTCAATGAGAGAAGATCTCCATTCTAATACGTTCATTGAGTTATAAGACGATGAGTTCAGGGATTTGACCTGACTGATGGAGAATGTGCGGATATCCATTGAAGATATTACGTTTTTCTTCAGTCAGGTTAAGCTTATCAGCGAAAGCACCGTTCGTGTAAAAATGGAAAAGTAAGAGTGGACATTGTCCGCGAAGCCATTTTCCTCCCAGAAGAACCTTGAATGAGAATGCTTACATAGAAGTTTTTGTCAAACCAATGTTTGGGTATGGTGTAGTCGATATTCTCTGGTAGGATTCCTAGTGTATTAAGAATAAAAGCGTGGTCAAAAATTGTATTTGTCCGCTGCGAAGTTACTTTTAGAAGAAAAACTGCATTGTATGCTGAAAGTGTCGAGGGATATCAAGTTGAAACAAAACGTCCAGAACAGCGGAGGGAGTTGTGCGTAAGACCCCGCTTGCGTCCAGACATGCTGTCCGATGGCTTTTTTGAACCGCCTTGCGGCGTACCTCTGCTAGCACATATTTAAACAGAACACCGACAATAAAACTGATCAACTACCCAAGTGAGTCATTTACCTTTAGAGCCAATAGCGCCGTCGAGATTGCGGATGTGTAGACGTTATTAAAGGCGCCTTCTATGTCCTGGAAAGCGGACATTGTGTATTCTCTATAATATGGGGCCGTTTCCACCGACATTCCTCTACGGTAAGCATGTTTTGTTGTGAATAGAAGTCTGGAGTTAAGACTGGATCGTAAATAAATAGAGTTTTCAGAAGGAAAGATGATGGAATATTAGGTCTGCGGTCGTTTGAAGCGACATGAGAACATTTTCCGAATTTGGGGATGAAGGCAAAATTTACTTCTCTCTATGACAGAGGAATGAGAGTTAGTTTTATGCAGTACCTCATGATATACTCAAGTGATGGCAGGATTATATTAGAGGATCTTTGTAGTTCGGCAGGTGTTATACCATTCGGCCAGCAGACTTCTATGGTTTGAGGCAATGCAGTGCCCAAAACAGTTTGTCTCCCGTGATAAGACCATCAACTCCTGTCGTCTGTTGTTGAGGTTGTTGCTGTGAATTAGGAGCTACCTGGGAAGTGGGTATCGATTAGTAGGTTGAGCCATTCATCCCTTGACGTCGTAAAAGAGCCGTCACTTTTTTTCAAGCAGCTAGGCATCGAAGGACTTGTTGAGAGCGTTTTCTTAAGCGCGAAGGCTAAGTTGTTTTAGTTATTTTAATGACTTCCAGGGTAGACGCTTTGCTCTCCTCAGTGCCAATCTGACACCAACCTACCAAAAAGGGCAGGCACGGTATGTTCAGTACAACTTCGTGACAGTCAACTTAAATAAGTTATATGAAAATGTTTAATAGAAACAGCAATGATATTTTTATTTTTAATATTTAGTTTGAATAGTACCTACTATCTTAAAATATTCTGTAGGAAGTGGGGTCGACACGTCCTTCACGTCGAATTTTATGTCATCAAAAAAGTGTAAAATATTCCCCACATGTTATGAGTGTTTACTCATATTACCAGCTGGATTGCTTCACTGTTTTCATACTGTCCTCAGATGGAACAAAATTTTTAAATTTGGAAATCTGGTCACTGTGGCTGACTGCTTCTTTATCAGTGGGGTTGCCAGGTTACTTCATAGATTTTGTTGGGGTTATTTCTGAACATGCTATTGTGCAGACAAGCCCTTCATCTGTATTGCTCATAAAGCTCGTCCAAATCTCCTACAGGAATATTGGTACATTTTGTCCTTTAAATGTATTAATATCTCCAAAACTATATTTCTTGAATGCAAACACTTGAAGAATGTTCCAAGTAAATTCAGCTTCAACATTTTCCTCTCTATGAAAATGTTTCATAATTTGCATTTAAAATGAAATCGCAAACCATATGTACATCTTTCTATACAAACAGAAAAACTGGATCCATCATGCCCAATACGAACTTCAAGTCCTTCTTACTCATAGAAGTACAGTCATAGTCATGTGGGTATCTGTACGATAGAACCATCATATTTTCCCTTCCAAAAGAACATCGAAACGATCCTTCATAAACAATTAATTAAATCACAAACAGTTTGAATCAACTTCAGCTCAAAAGCTCGGAAAAATGATTCAACAAAACTGCATGACAGAAACCAAACATCATCTATCTCTCTGTGAGAAATTAATTTAGACAAATAGAAATCGAAAGTAAAACTCTTGCATCGTATTGATTAATGGTCCGACTATCAGCCCGTGAGTTTGATGGGAGCTTGCAAATTCATATATCTCTCTCATGACGAAATAAAAAAAACAGCTGTTTCGAAAACCTTAAATCAACTCATCCAACATAATCTGAAATTATCATATCAAAAGCTTGCAAATCCCCAGAGGAATCTGAAAATTACTTTCAAATAAATTCACTAGATTGAAAGCTCAACGGCGTTTTTAGCTAGTCGTTTGCCACATCATTTAATTCACCTAATCTGCCCATAACTCCAACACTCTTGGTATCTTAATTAATTAAATGAATCGCTTCATGGTCCATGTGCACGAGTGGCATGTACACTTTCCCTCCATAAAAACCAACAACCAAGGGTTTCATTGAAATATTTCTGACCAAAAACAACGACCTATAACCACCCCCTCAATTTTAGCCCCCATTGCTAAATGAAAACAATTAACAAACAATCGTAAATTAAAGTCATACCTGCCGATGAATTTATAGGAGCACTGGATATGCGCTGCATAGTTTGCCGGATACCTGGGCGAATGGAAATACTTCCACACATCAACTGTCTCGTTAGTGGGGCGTTGCTGTGGGTCTTGCTGTTGCCTCTGTTGCTGTTGTTTCTGTTGTTTCTCCTCAGCAAAGAAATAATAATCACAATACGTTCCCGGTATCAAGCGGCCATCATTCGTGAAATTAGCTTCAAGGAAAGTTAACAGCATATTGTGAGATAGTGAAAATTTAATTATCCTTTGTGCAACGTCATACCCTTATCCAGAAAGGAATACCTCCCACGAATGTACAAAGCCACGGAGGAGTTGTCATCCCTTCGCAGTGTGGATGGTTTTAATATCACCCGCAATCCATAAATTCTTCCACCGCTGAAAAGTTGTCGCTGTTTAAGCTGTGGATCTAGATTTGCTTCTGAATACCGATGCTGTTCCCGTTGCCTTTGTTGTTGGTGTTGCTCTTGCTGTTTCTGTTGCTGATGATGCTGTCCATCAGTGGCAGACACATCCACCTCCTCTATCTCCATGACATCCAACTGTGAAACAATTTCATTTTGTTCCTCTGGCGCATAATTAAGTGAAACATTCCGTTTAAAGTGACTGTGACACATGGTATACTCTGGTACGGTGCTGTTCTCAATGACGGGCTCCTTCAGATACGGAAATAATTCAATGTACTCAATGCAACTGCAAAAAAGAAAAAAATACAAATATACGAGTATTTACATACACAGCTACGAAAACACGATAAAAGATACAAAAAAGAAATCATAAATTTCATTAATTTGATTTAATTTGTTTAAGATAAATGGTTAGTTTGTGAAGTGGAGCTTGTCGCGGCCAGTGCGTCCCGCCCCTCATTTGCAATGACACCACCTATACAAAATTAAATCGACCAGAGAACCGCCTTCAACTCAACAACCAACGACCCACCACCACCACCACAACAACAACAACAACAACAAAATTGTATCTACAAGAATTGCAATTTTATTTAGAGATTTTCATTTGGTTATAGTGATTTTTCGTTTTCTTAGGCCAGAGAGCATCTTGCAGAAGGCAGGATAGTCAATCATGGGTGGCTCCTCCAATGTTTTCGGTTTCGCCATGGGCGCATTCGATAGTGCTTCCTTTGCTTCAGATTTAGTCATTTTATCTCCGTAGTTTGTGAGTTCCTCATATATCCTGGAAATAGTCAAAACAGTGTCAAACAATATTTGCACGTTAAAAACGTGCTCCTCTTTGGAATATTGTGAGAGGTGGGATGTTTTTACTTTTTCTCCTCAATTAACCCAGTTCCGTGATCGTCCCATTTACTCCACGCTTCCAGTAGCACATCCTCGGGATCCAGTTCAATCGTCCGAAAGCCCATGAGCTCCACGAATGCATCATAGTCCAATGGTTCTTTGGCCTGCAGCCAACGAACATAAACTCATTTATGTGAATAAATCTCAAAAGCGTGTCAAACAAGCAATTTTACCTCTTTTATCATTTCGTCGAGAAGTTCCTCTGGTGCTTCGTTTCCCAATGCTAGAAATGTTATTCGTAGATCCTCTCGGGATATGAGACCGTCCGAGTCCGTATCGAATAGAACGAAAACCTACATTTTGTGCAATCATTAGTAAAACGGGGGGGTGGCAAAATATACATATACATATACATATGTATGTATGTGTAAATTTAAAATGAGGATTAAAGTACGTATGTATGTACGTATGAACTCGAACGTGTGTACCTCTTTTAATTCGACGAGTTTTTTTTCATCCAAATCCTTGAGCTCGTCTACATCGGAAGCGTGTACCTCGTCGGGGACGGTATAGTGGCCAACAGTTTCCGGAATTCTTAGTTTAGGATTGAAAATCTCATTGATCACTGCCATGGCTGATGATTCATCGACTTCCTCTTTGAGGGCTTCTTTACGTTCCTTCTCCTTGAGCCGTTTGGCATTTGATTTTTTTCGTTTCTTCAAAGAAAGCATAAAGAAGGAAGTAACAAGTCACAAATCAAACAGAAGAGATATCGAGTATCCTTCTCTTTATATACATAGATACTCGAATTCTGTATGTTAAGATATTCACCCTATCGAGTTCTTCAAATGAAATAACATTCTCCATAGACATTTTGATGAATTTTTGAATTTGAATTAATTTTGATTCGTTTTTTTCTTTTTTCTTTTTTCTGTGTCTTAGTTTGGGGGTTCCGAATTGAACACTTCACACGAGAACCGGGCGACTTTCGCGAAACTACTCAACACGTTAACTGGGAGCTGATTTTGTAAAAATCGCGCATTTTATTGGAAAATGCAATCGATGGCGAATTTTTTCAGTATTTTTTTGCAATTTCTCTTTACAGATACATGGACGTAGATTTTGTTGTTTTTTCTTCTATCATCATCTTTGTGTTTGATATATATTTTTAGAAAATGAAATTTATTTTTATTTTTATTAAAATATATTTAAAAATATTATTCGTAAAGGTTCGGTGATATATGAATTTCCTGATTTCCGTTTTTAGCTTTTGGCAGTGTTGGACACATGGGTGGCGAAGGATATAAATTTCTGACAGTTATAATGTGAAAGGCAATATTAATATAATTCATATACAAATTAATAAATTTACAATTTATACAGAGTTCTTTTTTTTTTTTTTAATTTAAGCTCCAATAATGGGTACAAATGTGTGACTTCATTATACGTATTCACTATAATACAATTAACCTCATTACCATACCGTATACAGTGAAAAATAATGTTCTAGACTTTAACCACGTTAATAGTGCGATACAACTGTTTGTTTTGTTGACAACTTCCAGGTGCATGTACAACTACAACTGTAAGCCAAAATTGCAAGTGTTGAGTAGTGTTCTCGGAATTATTTTATACCTAGCTACAAGTAGGCAAACAATATTACGGTCTTACAAAGCAAGTAGATATTTTTTGTCTCAGAGAGATTGTAGATCTCTTAAACTATCAGATCTTTAAATTAGGCCCTTGAATGCTTGCAAAATTTACCGCCTGTGCTATAATCTTTAACAGGAAGCATTTTTACTCGTAAAGTAGCAAGAGTTCTGTTAGATTTTAATATATATATATATGATACACAAATTCACTGGTCCGGAGAGTTTATCTACCCTCATTTATCTATGTTTATCAATCAATTATAAAATAAGTATAAATAATTTCTACTTTAAAAAAATTAAAAAAAAGATTGTATGCCATATCGTTCCCGAGGCCATCTGTAGTTTTGTCCCTAATCGCGGGACTAGAACTGGGACACTCCTGAGCATTAGAAACGCATATTTCGTAGATGAGGCGCTTGTCCCTCTGACTACGGTGGCGATGGCATATTACTGAGATACCATAAAAGTGGTAACTTTCATTGATGTAATAAGCCCCAAACATAAGGCTATTGCCTTTGGTTGTTGCCCATGAAATATGTATTTATATATCCTAATTTCGAACGTTTCAAACAACCGAATACTTTCCTACTGATACGGCATGGGCAAACACCAACGCTGAGGACAACTTGATTTCGACAGCCCTCTTGTCAAGGCTAAGGCTTTCTTGACCACAGCAAGACAAACATCAGCATGTTTGTCAAAATACAAATACTTAATGACCCAGATATCAAGGTATCTCACTACGCCTCTTACTACTAATGACACTCCGTGCTGTCTAAAGAAGGCCAAATTTCGATGGTCCTTTCTGGTGTCCTTGGAACGCTCATCTTGACGGGGTTCTACAAAAAAAATTTTCACGATGCAGAAGTGTATTTATTATTTTAATTTTTAGACCTAATCTGTGCCCCGCTAAATCTCCTGGGTACCCTATGGTGTAGTCGTGGGAACCTACTAGATTAATTGTGAAAATACAGGGTCATTCATTTCGTAGTTTCAAGTTGATAACGCTGGCATTTGACACCTGCCAAACTCAGCTGTCATTTGAAGTTTTATATTATTAGTGGAATGTTTTCCATTTACAGTAATGGATCGCTTATAAATCGAACAACGCGTTTAAATTATTAATACTTACTACAAAAATGGTGACTCAAACGTAGCCACTTTACGCGCACTGCGCTATGATTATGGTCGTCATAATGGACCGACTACGCAAGAAATCGGTAAAATTGTGAAGATGTTTGAAGAGAGTGGCAGCGTTACTGATGTCATGAGGCCTGTGCATCATCGTAATGCACGCTCAGTCGAAAATATTGCTGCTGTAAGTGCAAGTGTTGCTGATGATCCGAATTTATCGATTTCCTGACGTTTGCCGCAATTGAACGTGTCGTACACCTCACTATGGCGTATTTTCCATTTGAATTTGCATCTTCATCCTTATAAAGTTCAACTTACGAAACAATTGAAGCCTGCTGACCATTCACAACGCCGTAGATACGCTTCTTGGGTGTTGGAACAATAGACAATAAACACCGATTTTTTCGAACAACATTTTTTCAGTGATGAGGCACATTTCTCACTCGGTGGGTATGTAAACAAATAAAATTTCCACATATGTTGCTCAGAAAACTCACAGGTGATTGAAGAGGAGCCGTTGCATACAGACAAAGTGATCTTTTCAGTGCAAGCATCTGCAGCGAAAAATGTTTTAGGACTGATTCCCTGAATCGTTCCAAACAAACATTGGGCTTATGTAAAAAAAACATACCCGTAATGGCTTTGAAATACCATTTGCCTGTATTTTCCGCAGCAGAGAAGCAAGGGAAAGGAAATAATGGTAGAAGACTTGATATCCAGCTTCACGAATGAATCAACGATAGAGAACAAGTGCCGAAATCTTCTCCGATCAATTAAAATTAGGTTGCTTACGTGATGCACCACAGCAGTGTTTTCCAGGCTATAGCAGAAGTGTCCATTCCGGCGAAAATATATGCAATATCCTACGAGGGATTTACAATATTCATTGACAGCCAGGCCGTCAACAACAAAAAATATGGAAAAAATCAAAATATGTGAAGCGCTGTTGTGGAAAAAACCTTCCAACCTGGGAAATTTCAAGCTAAGTAAAATCAGATTATTAAAATTGGATTACTCACACGTCGTATTCTTCCAGGCGCCTACGCAATGAAGCTACGCCTTACCAACGACGACCTCTGCATAGGCTGTGGAAACGTGGGAGGATACTACCCACCACATACCAAGAATTCTATGCTTTAACAGGAAGTTCAACATAGTAGTTCCAAATCAACAAGCACCAGTCTTCCAAAACAAAATACCAAATCTTTTAAGTAAAAAGTATTATTCGGATGGATCAAAAATGCACACCGGAGTTGGTGCTGATATCCATGACCATAAGCAAATATTGCGGGGCTAAGGGCAGAAGTCCTTTAGAACTTTAAAGTTCTTTAAGCCGGGATTGATGTCATCGAAGAAATTTTCCAGTTCTTATTCCAGTACTTACTACTAATAACAATACATGTTTCTTAAAGTATACTTTTGCTGGTGACTGGAATCACCTTATAACTGACCTAAGGGCCGAAATGATGGCGTTAACGTGAAAAAATAAATCAACGAACAAATGCACAACCACTTACACTTCTGCCAAAACTAATTTGGAAGGACAGCCTAACTACATATTTTCAGAGAAATCTAAACGAAGTACTCACCAGTCTGAAAGTATCAAATATGCCAATAAACTTTGCCAACGTTACAAAAATAATGAAACAAGCTACACCGAACATGTCAATAAGGAAGAATGTTCTAAGTAAGCAAACGTGATTTGATTTCGAATGTCTGAAAGTAATAGAGAGAGCTTTTACAGCGCTTGGCCTTCTGCGAAAATACAACAAAAATGTGTTCAGAACCGTTTATGTTGAAGCGATGAAAGACTTCAAACGCATTTGTCACAGAACAAAATTGGGCTTCGAAGAACACACCATTGATGTTATCAACAGATCGAGGTCGTCAGCAGAGTTTTGGAAGGCTGCAAAGTATTCCAACGATAAAGCTAACATCATTGGACCCAAATTGCAGGGCGCCACAGCTGAGAGAGCATTTAAGCAAACCCCTAAATACTGTACCGAATTTCGCCAGCTGATTGATGATACCTTTCTAGACGACCGGCAAACGATCGCATTACTTGAATACTGGGATTCCCCCTCTTTTCCTGCACACTCTACAACTAGACTTTGAATATACGAGTATAATATATAAGTCACCGAGATGGAATAAGGCAGACTACCTAAGCTGATTCTCCATCATCTCATTTCAAGAAGAGGCCATCTTTTGCAAAATAAGGAACATTTAGCGTCTGAAAGCGACTTCAATTTTAATTTGACTACGGAGGATCAGGGTTCTACTTTAAGGCTTAAACTCTGCGCGCTTTGTTTTTAATCGAACAAGATACACAGATGTGAGAGATTTGTTAACGATGCGCGGAGTTCCCAACATAGGTTATACCAATCGCAACTTAGATATTGTCTGCAAGATGAAATATATTTTATAAATAGCAACTCATCGCATCGTCCAGATCTGCCAATACTTTGCACTTTATGTTAATACAATGTGAGGGAGGACGTTTTCCAGTTTATAGCGACTTGTCATATTTTAACAGAATTTCGGCAGAGTTACTTTGGAGCAACTGTGCTAGATGAGGGAAGAATGCTGAGCATTTTAAATGAAAACTATGGATAGGACGCACTGTATAACTACACTAAGAAGACGCTAATATATAGAAAATGTATTGTGAAGGAGAGTTTTTAAAATAGAAATGTCGAGGTTATCTCCACCAGAGTGATTCTCAGTTTTATAAAGTATTTTCTCCTATCACTGTTGGAATGCGCGGTCCGTTTGAAAATATCTGAATCTAGCTACAAATTGGTATTCTAAATGCCAATCTTAAAGGTCACTCCCAGCTGTCGTAAGCAACGTCATAAAGAATCACAAGTTCCGCCCATACTCGTTAGATAACCACTTATACTGCCAATTATTTTAGACAAGTTCTCAAATTTAATAAAAATGCCACATCTAATCGTATGTATCCACTGCCCTTTAACGAATGTAAAAGCAAAAACAAAACGCTCTATTCCAGAAAATAAAGCATGCGACAGGTGTCGACTACTTCGTATAAAGAGTGTGAGGATGATGGTTTCCATCGATAAATCTCCTCAATACTTTCACTTAATTTCTCCCCTTGGGCATGAAAAGTTCCTCAGAGACAAATAAACTACATCGACCTGCTTTCAATTATCACAACAACCCAGATATCGAGAGCAATAAACAGCTTAACTCTTTGACTAGGATTAGTCGGGTCTAGCAATAAAAGTTTGTTCCTCAAAATGGATTAGTCTATCGGATTAAATGAAGCAAAGTGCCAGACAACTAGCAAGTACAACAGAACCAATCCAAGCCAATAGGTATTGGAAAAGTTTCCAGGATAAGTGCTCACTCCTCAAGTTCTGTAAATACCATCTTCGGTTGACCTACCACTTTTACAGTGCCTGTAACTCTTCTACAAAAGTCAACACACAATCAGAAAAATAGAAAGGGGTTTCAATCACCCTCCTGCAACGCCACTGATATACATACATACTCGTAAATGTACGTTGCATTTGTATGTCAAAGTCTAATCGGTCGATTGCACCTTGCCTATAATTCCAAGATTGATATCCAAATTAAGTGGGGTGGAATCTGTTGCATTGGTTGCTGTCGGTCTCGTGACATCTATTTTAAATCAATTTTCGCGAACTCGAAATTTATTTTCTAACCAAAGTACGAGTAGGTATCCATACTGAATTCAAGCACTTGTACGTGTATCTAAGATATTTCAAATGATTTTCGTTAGCATAAATTCTGTGCACCATGAATAATTAATTGACAGAGACACTGTTACCGAACCGTACGATTGCAGGCATATTCGCCTGCCCCAAAACACTTGCACAAATTCAATCATAATTTTTTTTTTTTATTTTTTTATTGGGACACACTCACTTGGGTTGCAGATGAACGTCCTTCAACTGTAGCTGTACGATGTTGTTGGATGCTCCCATTACAAAAATCAAAACACAATCACTGCGACTGAATCGTGGATTGCTGGAGTTGACCGAAAACGTTCCGGAATTATTTGCGTCCACTTCTGTGGCATAGATGCAAGGACAATCTGCAAATAAAAACGTCACCCGCGTTATTTCTGACTTCCTGTGGACTGCATCCGAATTCAAAGACGCGAATCGTGCGCCTAACCAATTACCGAGCCATAAATTTCTTGATGCAGCAACCACAGATGGCACCGCATATCCAAATAAGAAGCAAATTACTCGTAAACAGAAAATCATAAAAACACTTCTAGTAACGGCCATGGCGTGGGTGAAACTATGCGATGAGATGAGATGAGATGAGCATTCCTGCTCCTGTTGCAGCATCCTCTGCTTCGACCGATTCACTGACGATGACGCGGGACTAATGAGAACACTTAATTTCAAATTATTTCTCGTCTGATATGGCGTTTAGGATATTTTTATAAGGATGCTAGTATCACAAAATCCACCTGATGGGTGTGATGATGATTAAGGGATACTGAAACTCACCCTATCTAAGCTTGTTTGAAAGGAAGTGGTAAAAATAGCTCGACCCAATTTGTGCGGATGTGCACAGATCCATCTATGTATGACGATGACACATTAGCACACATCGCGCTTCATCCTCAAAGTATGTATGTAAATTAATCGCTTTTAAAGCAACAGTAACAGTAACAACAACAGCAGCAACAAAAGCAGGAAGAGGCAACATTGACAATAACAAAACCCAGAGAGGTTTTGGGTCACAGGATTGATTGTTTTCGGCTCAGGAAGGATGAGCGGAAGGAAGTGAATGGGCTGGTGGTTGAATGCTGGCCACACTAGAGCATCGAAAGATAGTTTGCAAATTAAAGTAAATTGTTGTTGGATACTGTATAGTACATATGTATGTATTTACATAATTGATGTTGAGGGTTGTAGTTGATGTCGATAATAGTTATATGAGCGTTTTATATTTAGATTGGAGCCATATGGTGGCACACTACTCGGATGTGATGGGTTAATCGATGGCTTTATTTAATGTTAATCAAAAGAGTAAGTGGTGTGAACAATTAATGGGCTTTGATTGGATTTTTTGTTAAATAAAACAAAATGCGTATAAAAGTACCTTTCACTTTTTTATTTGTTTTTAATTGCACAATTGTGTACACGGTCGGTGATTCTTTTTTGATTTTGATCGAATTCCAAATTTTTTTGAAATAGAATAGTGTTTCAGACGTATGAAGTCTGCCGTAAGACATTTAAATGTGAAAAGATGGAAGACGAGGGGTGCTTTCCGCCCTTTAGACTGCTTACTATGACTTGACGGACGATATCTTTTAATCTGGAGCTAAACCTCTCAATATTTTTATTGAAAGCGCGCTTCCTGTCCTTTCTTTCCTTCTTCTGTAGAAGTCGATGTTCTTCGCTGTAACCCCCCTTTATACTCTTCGTTTTTAGCTGCATTTGATTGTCGGCATTTTTCATCATTGTGGTCGGGCGAAACCCAGAACATCAGTTACGGCCTCTCTTGATACTGGCGGTTTAGGAATTGTTGAGACATCTGATGAAACGCGTTCGACTAAGTTCTGTTGGCTTTTTTTCTGAAGTTATACATTTTCTCACAGTAGTTCTTGGGTAATCTGTGATCTAAGTCAATGTTGGCTGCCCAGACAATGCAAACGTCGGGAATACTGGAAGCATTCTTAACGTTTATCGTAATGTGATCAATTCAATTTAGCTTTTCATGATCCAGAGACCACATTGTATATTAAAATGAGGAAACCATGTGCTTACTGTAGTGATTTTTCGTCACCTCGTATAGTCGATGAGCCTAAGCCGTTTTGGGTTATGCATACCATATGTAAGACTGTCCTTCGTTCCTATCCCGGCGTTAAAATCGTTCTTGGCGATATGTTATAACCGATTTTAGCTTCAGACTTCAGACATTGCTGATATGTCCTGTTGAAGAACTCGAAGGAACGTAGAAACTTTCATTGGTACCGTCGTCCTTGTATTCCGTTGCGGTATTGGAGCATAATAGGCTTATGTTAGCGAATTTCGCTTCGATGCTTGCTCAAGACTTCTTGCCTTAATCTGCCGCATATCAAAAATCCTAATTCCAATAAGCGCTGTTTCCTATCACTACAGCAATCATCATCACAGTATCACAGTTTTTCATCCTCCTTATGTCCGACTAATGCAAACATCCCACGTGCAGATCCGAGGGTCATTGTCACTTACAACTTAACAAAATACGTCAGCAATGAATGGAGTTGGATACCTTTGGTTGGTTTGTCACATTAATGAACTCTTCGTATAGAGTTTTGAGGACTATGACGACGTAGGCCAGTGCTACTGGGAAAGCACGCCCTTGCCATTTTAGCCTGCATCAGGAAGGATTTACCTTTTCAGTTAGCTGGGACCATCAAGGGGAGGAAAGTCAAACAGCAAGCACTTCAATACGGACTTGATTGAACTTCAATACGGATTCGAATTGAACGCTTTTCAGAATGATGTTACATACTTTCCTTAAAAGTGCTTAGCACTTGAGGTAAGAGTATAGTCAATAATCTTAAAAAGTTATTTTTCAAAAAGATCAGAGAATAATCCCTTTGCCAAACTTTGCCGGATGGTTAAACAAGCTATCCATTGATTTAAAAAAAATTAGCCATTACCGCACCAAACTACTGTTAAAGACAGGCAATCAGCTGTCAAAAATTCACACCTCTAAGCATATTTCTGTCATAAAATACTGCAAATTCTCTAAATTTTGCATAGCTGATCAATAATATGAGATTGAGAGGTCGATCTATTTCTACAAAAATTCATCCCCACACTTTTTCACTGAGGGATCGTGGTAACACAATCTGATATACATAAGCTACAGAGCAAATTTATCACAACCATCATGTTCTACTAAAGTCTAAAACTATCAGAAGTAGCTCTCCACCCTGTTCAAGAATAATATACTTTGATTCATTCATGAGTGAAATATTTCCTAACACCGTTGGAACGATGTAGCCTACACAAAATGTAACGACAAAATGGGTATACTGGCAATCCGTTTGGAGCAGGTCTCTGGAAACACGTGCGCAAACTCGAAAATGTCAAGAACGGCTACTACAAGCGCCCACCGAAATAGATCCAATCTATCAGGCCCTTTAAGTGCTGCTCACACTAGATTTCTGCCGAAGAAGAGTTGAAAACTGCACTTCAATTCATTGGCATACGAAATATTTCCAATTCAAACTCTTGCTATCTTATTAAATGGGTCGCCAACAAGGTGTGACCGTGGTTAAAAGAGATGCCGCAGGGATTCAACCTTCGGACGTTATTATTTTCGTCATATGAAAATGAGCTTCCCCGACTTTGAAGATGCGCATCTTGAAATAACCCAACAGTAGGCGTTAAAACTCATCCGTCTGTGACAATGGAGGATACATGCTGTAGATCTCACAGAGACGTTTTATGTCAAAAAAGGATTTAAACAAGGCGATGCGCTGTCATACGATTTTTCAATATCGTACTTAAAACAATAGCGCTAAACTCACGCTCCTAATACAAGAGACAGAATCTTTCAAAAGTCCGTCCAACTACACGTATACGCCAACAATATTGACATAATTGGAAGAAAGCAGCGTGATATCAGTGGCGCTTTCGCGAGTATTGAGACGGAATCAAAAAGAACACTGAACATCGACGTCTCGGACAGAACGTCACCCTTGACAGGTAATGCTTTGAGGTAGGTAACGACTCCAGCGCTGAGATCAAATGACGAATAACTTTTGCCAATCATGATTTTCAGTCCCGTCAGCATTGAGGGAGAGTGAAGAGGTAGACACAACGACGATCTATATGGACTTTATAGCAACATTGACCTAGCGACAATGGTGAATCCAACAACTTACATGGCTAGGTCATGTAGAGCGGATGGACACCAACGCTCCCGTCCGAAAAGTCTTCGAATCCGCTTTCGAGGTACAGCGCAGTGGTGGAAGAGACTCAGGTGGCATACTTGAAGGTGATCTCAGTCAGAATGGTCATAGAATAAAATGGTCTAATACCGGGCCTAATCCTTTTGCAACAAAGAAGTTGCAACATTTCTTTATATCGTGGAGACCGTGCAATAACTGATCACTGCAATATGAAGTTAAATACAAACAAAAGTTTAACTGAAGAGGAGAGAGAACAGATTCTGTTATCTAGGTGCCCCAACAACTCTAAGCCGGAGTGTGATACCAATACCCTACTTAGATACGTCAAGTGGTGCATATTACTTTGGAGAATCCTGCAAAATTACCAAATACCGAAACCTCTACAATATCAGTCTAGTATGTACAACGATCATTAACCCGATGACAATATTTTAGACGTTCAAAACTATTGACACCGGAAGTACTACTACAATCTTAAGGTAATTGCATTATCCTTTCGTAGTGCATCCATCTACAGTTACTATTCGAATTATCTGACAATACCCAGACATCATACTGACAGAATTCTGAACTCAGGAACAACTACAACGCACTCGACGATCAACAGTCCGTGGAGTTCTGTATCCGTAGATGAAGGTTGCCGTGCAAACTCCTCTACCGGTAAATGTACCTCACTCGTTTTGAATTACAACCACATCAGCAGTAGGAAGACCTGTTACTAATGAATTGGATGGACACGATCAACAGTTTAGCTACTCAGCCCGAATATAAACCAAACGGGTACAGCAGAAGATCTGTTGCTAGTCCCAACAAAGCACCTAACATTGGACATAGGGTATAAGTTCCAAAAGGTTCCTTATTGATATGGGAAGAAAATTGACTAATCAGTTGATGTTCCTAAATACGAATTAGCGATTCATACGAGTGTAAAGTAAATATTTCCGAAACAAATGCCTGTGAAACTGCCATATCCTTAAGGCGTGCGGTTAAGTAGTTAGGTAATCTGTTCGACTGGGGGAACTGGATGAGTACGAATACATGTATATTTCCATTGTGACCAAATAAGAAGGGAGGATAATCTTCGGCTTGACCATGGTCAAGGAAAACCTTGATACTGCATAAGAACTATAATAATCATTAAATGCCGACATTATGTCAAGCAGCTGCCTATTCCTTTCGTAGGTACTTCAAGAACCCAAGAAACTAAAAAAAAAAAGGATCAGCTTATGTTTGCGGCCGAATCGATCAGACCTGTCAGTTTGACAGTTCACAAATCTGAAAAAGTCGAACCTATCAGTATACCTAGTCAAGTCAAAAATACTGGTACACAACTGAACTCACTCATTACGAATGCAACACTGAGCGCATCCATTTCGTATTGATTGCGATTTGACTGTTGATATTTATGCTTCATTGTGACGTAAAAAGTTTTGACATTAATTGCTTACAATCATGGAATGGGGCGACATCGGAAATCGTATTGTTGTAGTTGGCCTACTTAAATGCAACATGGAAAAAGGCGATATCTTTAGGACGTTGCGATCGCTTGCAATCACTCGCAATTTTGTGTATCGTGCTATGAAGTTGTTTGAGGATACTGATGGAGTACGAGACCTTCAAAGATCCGGCTGTCCGCGTACTGTGAAGAAACGAATCGACTGAAAACCGATGCGAAAACGGAAAATCTTGTCGCGGAAAATGCAAATTTCGCAAAAATCCATGTCTCGCATTATCAAAGAAGATTTAGGACTCAGCGCGTTGAAGCGACACACTGGACACCTGCTCACGGCCGCATTGAAAGAAAAACACAAGCGAAGATCGAAAGCGTTACTCAGCTGGTACGCGAAGAACGCTCACAGACAAATTCTGTTTACTGACGAGTAAATCTTCACCGTAGAAGAATCGTTCAATAAGCAGAACAATCCTGTGTATGCTCGGTCATCCAGAGAAGCATCCCAACTCATCCCGAGGGTTCAAAGAGGCCACCATCTCGCGTCTGCAACGGTATGGTGGGGAGTTTGCTACGATGGCATTACCAAACTCCATTTTTGCGAGAAAGGTGTGAAAACATCGGCCAAAGTATATCAATCGACCGTCTTGGAACCCATTGTGAAGTCTCTCAACCAATCAATATTCAACAACAAGCCATGGACTTACCAGTTAGACTCTGCTCCAGCTCTCAAAGCAAAAACGACTCAACTGTGGCTCAAAAACAACGTTTCGGACTTCATATCAATGGATTACAAGTTTTGGTCCGTATTAGAGGGCAAGGCTTGCTCTACTCCACACTCAAATATTGAGTCGTTGAAGCGAGCCCTTGTCGGTGTAGTGGACAATTTCCCCATGCATGAAGTGCTTCTCGCAATCGATGAGTGGCCACATCGTCTTAAGTCGTGCTGGAAGGCAAATGGAAGTCATTTCTAATAAGTTACTCTAAGATTTGAAGCCATTGAGTAACCCAATAAAAACAAAAAAACAAATTGTTTAAATATTAATTCGTTTTCATTTGGCGCTGATTTTTCTGTGTACCAGTATTTATGACTTGACTAGGTAATACTCAATCAAAATTCCAGAATTTCACATTTTCTCTTCAGTTTCCTATGTAGATCAGGACGTTGTCGCCACCGAAACGGACTAATCTGCAAACAACTAAATAGAAGATGAGTTAAGGGAATATAAGAAACAAAATTTATCTTCTGCATAACATTTATTCACTAAATTTTTCTTATAAAGAGCTATAAATTAAATTAATAAAAATAAAAGATACATTAAAAATCCAAGCACATTCGTCAGTTAGTTAACTTCTTGTTCGTCACCACCAAGCGCACTTTGTAGCTCACTATATTTCTTAATAGCTGTTCGTACGAAACTTGCAGCACGTCGGACACGTTCTGGAGTGATTTCATTTCCAAGCATCTTGCCAACATCTCTTGCAGTGCTATTCCAGTTGAAGAATGACAGAGATCTAAATGTCACAGTACAGAAAGGTGTTAGGGAGCATACAGCTGTAGTGAGAGCGCCACCCATAAAGATGATCGTAATGGTTCCCATTATCACAGCCAAGGTCTTAACTATCCACGTGATCATTGCATTGGGAATCAGACCCCGAAGATACGTTAATGGTTCTGCTTCTGCGACTTCTCGCCCTGGTGTGGATGGAACAAGATATCCTTCATAGCCGGTTTGAACGACATACGATGTTGGAAACGTCGGAGCTGGTGCATATCCAACATGTGTTGCATAAGATGGAGCATATGCTCCAGGAAAAGGATCGGGATATGATGGTATATTGCCCGGCACGAGAGCAGGATATAAATTTGGATCATAAACAGGGTGACCTTGTGTTGATGCCTTTTAAAAAAAATTATTTTCAAATAAAATTCAAATTGCAAAGACTGTGTATACATACGGTATTTCCAGAATATTGATGCTGGGACACTTGAGGTTGTGTTGGGGGCTTTGGACTAGGCGGACTGTCATCCTTTTTCGTTGGCGTTGGCTGACTTTTTAATTGCTCTTCATTTTCAATTGCTGGGATGGATAAAGTGCTGGGGGTGATTAACAAAACCACACCGATTGTGTAATATATGCTCTTCATGCTTGATGTCTCTTCACTTTAACCTTATAACTGAGTATCCTTTTACAGAATGATAGAAAGTCGCAATTTGTCTTCTGCATTTATATACCACCGTCCCCGTCAGTGGAAAACAATAACCAAGGTACGATTAGATGCTTTCTGAGTCATTATTTGCTGCCGAAAAAGGTCCTGAAACTGATTACTATTCCCGGAATTCTGGTGAATTACCTACAACATATAAAATGTTGAGGCGACAATAACTTCAACGTATAGTACCTGTTTATCTATGTATATGTGGGACGCGGCAGACTGGCATTTTAGCGCTTGATAGTTAGGTAGGTAGACAGGTGAAATTTACCGCGAAACTGTTTTCCAAGATTGACGACAGGTACGAGTATGAGAGCTGTGAACCACAAATGAGATAGTGGTGTACGGTGCAGATAGGTTACCTGCAGTGGATGGTATGAAAGTATAAATATGTATGGTACGTATCTGTCAATGCCATTTGCATTAATCCATTTCCTTCTAATTGTTTTCCAATATCTTAACGAAGGTCGGTAGTAAAATCTAAGAAATTGTGCGCTTAATGGAATACTGCAAGGTATGTGCGGTTAGAGCAACTATTTATACGCCGTGAGTCTTCTTCTAAGGAATTCTTAATGATAGTGCAGGAAATCCTATTGATATTTTGGAAATTTTCATTTCAGCGTATTGTCGGGTGAAGGTCGTCGTTATCCTTTTGTTTTGGAAAACATTTTCTAAATTGATATTTGCAATGGTGCTGCTAATATGACTACCTTTAGAGGTTAAAAGTTAACTATTTCGGAAATACATAGGTACATCATTATGCACGTAAACATGGATTGAAATAGAATCAATCAAATACATAAGACCCTTCACACTATACCGCTTCTCTTCAAAATAAATAAATTAAATAATTAAATTCAATAACAATGAGTTTTGTTGGCTTTAACCCGCCAGATCATTAAAAATCGATTATCAGTCAATAGGCGTTTAATCTATGGACAATCATATGCTCTTGCAAATTATGCCCGATGGATCAAGCAAAGATGTTTTAGGCACATGTATGTCTATGAATCCTCCTTTCAGGATATGCATGTTGGTTAAAGCTACTAAATACCTACATACATATATAAAGGGGAAGCTGAAGGCTTCTAAATTACCAGTTTTGGAGCAACCCTCATTCACATTGCGTCGATATACTTTCCGACTAACTTTCAAATAAAATAGCATTTTGACTGTCTTTGAGAAGGGGTGCGACCGAGTATATTTATTGAAAATTCTGCCCACTCGAAATAGAGCAACGCTTCCAGAGGCAGAGAGGGCTTTGCTAGACAATGCCCTTTTAGCCAAAATAATATGCGATTGATTAATTGAGCAGAGCCTAGGTAGACCAAGTCCTTTACTACCTCAAAGTAGTAAAGTACCGACGGTGACGTTCTGTCAGAAACGTCAGTGTTAGATGTCCTTTCAGCTTGACTGCACATACCTGATCTTGCCCCCGTTGACCATTTAACCCGTTTTCGGCATTCAATGGTGGATTTTCCTTGCCAAAGTAACACTGATAAAGACGAATAAGGTTTTTGGCGAATGCTTCCAGGCGTTCACATATTACGGCCAAAAAAGATCTTGTATGTAATGTTAAGAACACTGATGCCTCTGCAGTTGGCACAGTTTAGACGGTCTCCTTTCTTGATGATCGCACAAACAATGTTGACGTTTCATTAGTCGGGCATGCTTTCGTCCAACCATATTTTACTGAAGAGTTTGAGGAGCTTGCGTCCGTCCCAATGTGGTCAATCTAATTGATGGTTGGTTGATTAAGATTTCTCCAATTCCCCTCGTGAATGACGAGGTACGAGGGCGGGTCAATAAGTCCGTGACTTTTCGATTAAAACACAGATTATTTGATAAAAAATAATTTTATTTTTCAACGTAGTCTCCCTTGAGCTCTATACACTTTGTCCAACGCTTCTCCAATTTTTTTATCCCTTCCAAAAAAAATGATTTGTCGAGGTCCTCAAAATAGGCCTTTGTTTGCGAGATGACTTCATCATTGGAGTCAAATCTTTTTCCACCAAGCCATTTCTTCAGGTTTGGGAACAAGAAGTAGTCGCTCGGAGCCAAATCTGGAGAATAGGGTGGATGAGGGAGCAATTCATAGCCCAATTCATGGAATTTTGCCATGGCAACTGCACATGTGTGCACCCTTGCATTGTCTTGGTGGAAAAGAACTTTTTTCTTGGCCAAATGAGGTCGTTTTTTTTTTCAAATCGTCATTGAATCGGTCCAATAAGTTGGCATAATATTCCCCATTGATTGTTCTTCCCTTTTGAAGGTAGTCAATGTGGATTATCCCGCGTGCATCCCAAAAAACAGTCGCCATAACTTTATTGGCTGACAAACCCACCTTGGCCTTCTTTGGCGCCGATTCACCCTTAGAAACCCACTGTTTTGACTGTTGTTTGTTCTCTGGTGTGTTGTGATGGATCCATGTTTCGTCCACGGTTACAAAACAGCGCAAAAACTCCTCCATATTGCCATTAAACAACGCCAAACCTTCCTGTGAAGTTGTTACACGATTGCGTTTGTGGTCGACTGTGAGCAAACGCGGCACCCATCTTGCGGAAAGCTTTCTCATGCCCAAGTGATCATTCAAAATTGAAACCACTGAGCCATGCGAGATCCCTACGGCTTCCACAATCTCTCGCACTTTCAATCTTCGGTCGGCCAACACCATATCGTGAATTTTTTCGATTGTTTCGGGTGTAGAGACCTCAACTGGGCGTCCAGTACGTTCGGCATCTTCAGTGCTTGTACGGCCACAACGAAATTCAGTAAACCACTTTTTTACCATTGATGATATGATGATGATGATGATGATGACATTGATGATCGATGGTGCAGAGTCCCCATAGTATTTATCAAGCTTAGCCTTGGTCTCGGTAATGGTTTTTTTTCGCAAGAAATAATGCTTAATAAGCACACAAAATTCACTTTTTTCCATTTTCTCCTCAAATTAGTGAGTAGTCTGATAAAAATAGCTGTCAAACACAAACTAACTGACGCAGCAAGTTTAAATTTTGACAGGAGTCAACTGACAGATGCCTGTTGACAGGAGCAGTGTTGCTGTTTCAGTAAAGAGGTCAGAAATTCAAAAAGTCACGGACTTATTGACCCGCCCTCGATTAATCGATTAATTTGAATTCGTTATCGTAGGTGGTGTCATGCAAGTTATATATTAATTAGATAAAGATGCCCTATCATAGGTATGGTATTGCTGGTAAGTAGATCTTGTTGAAGAGCTCGTTGAAGCTATCTGTGGTGTCGTCTTCTTTCTCCTCTATTGGGGTGTGTGCGTATATTAGAACCTAGGGCAAGCTTGAACCTTTTATCTAGGAGCAGATAGTCCTTCATGTCGTTGTATTTCATCTCATTTGATGGATTAGAAATGTGAAGTTCAGTTGAATGAGACTAAAAGAGTGGCAACTGATGTGTAACTATGAGTAGACTTTTTTTTATTTTTTATTTTTATTTATTAGAAATTTAATGAAAGCTAAAATATTAAGAATAAATCTTATAACTTCGTAATTTAATTAACATGATTACGATGGCTATGCGAAAGAACAAAAAATATGAAATAAATAATACAATAAACCGAAATCAATTGTTTTAATCCGTGCAGCATCGGATAAAGAATAGTGCCGCAGTGCGTCCCAGCTTGTCGTAAGAGGCGACTAAATGGGACACCAATCATATACAGGCAACTATGACACCAAAAATGAGCCTGTGACACTTTAACACCTTAAAACTTTCCCACAAGTTTGTATGCAATCAGTGGGTTCTCACGTCTGGAGACTACCGGTGGGATAAAAGAACAGTCAATCAATTCCAAATGAGCATACAAGTGTCAAACCACTCAAACTTTAGATACACTTCATGGAAATGATCGCAATTAATAGCACTACCCCGCTGGGCACCACGATTGCAACGCACTCGGGTGATCCCAGAGCAAGCAGAAGTGCTTGTGTCAGAGCCCGACGGATTCCGGGGGCGGGCAAAATGAAGTTTCCAAAATATTTTCATAAACTTCGGTTTGCAAGTTGGAACGTCGGATCGATGACCTCAAAAAGTTTAGAACTGGAAGCGATTATGCGTCGCAGAATTCTACAAATCTTGTGCGTACAGGAAACGAAGTGGTGTAATACAGGAAATAAAGTGCGTTTTCTAGATTTAAAAACTAAGGCATTTAAGATGTTCTACCATGGAATGGTCAATGGACGAAACGGTGTTGGAATCGTTGTTGCACCGTCTGCTCATTACAGAATTTTTCACAGCGGAACCACCGAAAACACGGGCATCGTTTGGAAAGCCCAAAATCGGGTGGTATAATCTATCGAAGGAACGAAGCGCAAGATTTATCGCAGTGGCTAAAGAAGTACTTCACAATATAAACGGTATCGCAGACTCACTTACCCCGCAAGAAATGTGGAACAGCATGCACGAGGAATGCATAACACTCGCAAAGTCCCATCTGGGGACTATATCGAAATACCATCACGTCGGCAAAGAAACATGGTGGTGGAATGACGAAACCAAACGAGCTGTGGCCGACAAGAAGAGTGCATTCCAAGCGTGGACAAAATGCGATCGGAGCGACGATATCGAAAAAGCTCGACTGGCTCTTGAATACGAGCGTCTTACAAAGATCGCAAAGAAAGTCCTGGCTCGAACTCGAGCGGCAGAAGCGGAAAACCTGTACCAGGAGTTGGAACAAATATCCTCACGATCGGCGGATAGAAGGCAAGCTATCCAAGAAGTTCAAACGTCATACAGTACTAAAATGCCAAATATTTTTAAGCTCGCTGCACAGAGGAGAAAAAATTCAATGGAAATAACCTCGCCGAAATACATCAAAAGCGCAGACGGTCGTTTACTAACGAATGAAAAGGAAATTTGTGATCGGTGGCTTGAATACTGCAAGGAGTTGCTTAACAAACAGTTTCCACGTGATATCGTGCCGACAGCTGGTCTATTCGAGGAGGAAGTTTCGGACTTTTCAATCGAAGAAATAAGTATAGCAATTGGAAAAATGAAGCGGGGAAAGCGGCGGGACCAGACAGCATTCCATCAGAGTTTTGGTCGAAGATGGAGGGGATCGGCAGCGTTTGGCTATCGAATCTTTTAAATAAATTAAAATGTGGACAACCCATGCCGAAACAATGGAGAAGTAGCTTCTTGGTTCCATTATACAAAGGAAAAGGCGACACTCGAGAATGCAACAACTACCGTTCAATCAAGCTTATGTCACACACAATGAAAATCGTCGAAAGAGTCTTAAACGAACGTCTTCGGCAAATAATAAAGCTCGATAATAGCCAGTGTGGATTTGTTGAAGGAAAATCGACGGTGGATGCTATCCAAAGCCTACGAATAATAATGGAAAAGCACCGAGATTCGTCTAAGGATTTACACATGGTATTTGTCGACCTCGAGAAAGCATTCGATCGAGTGCCTAGGGATCTCATATGGGCCGCGCTGAGGTCTCAAAACGTACCGGAAACGTATGTTAGAATAATACAAGACATGTACGGAAACGTGAAAACTGCGGTTAAAAGCTCTGCTGGACTAACGAGAGAATTTCCAGTTAACGTCGGAGTGCATCAAGGAAGCGTACTTAGCCCTTTCCTCTTTAACGTAGTACGAGTATTCGACTATCTTTTAAAAGACTGCATGCGCGAAGCAAATGTAACGGCAATTCTCTTCGCTGACGACGCAGTTATACTTAGCGATAACGTCGAAGATTTGCAGAACGCCTTAGATTCATGGAGAAATTCGCTAGAGAGGAACGGGTTTAAAATAAGTCGTTCAAAGACGGAGCATTTGACGTGCCCATTTGCGCATCCGTTGCGACCTGTTCCGGATATAATGTTAGACGGAATAGTTCTTCCGAAAAGCACTATCTTTAAGTACTTAGGATCAATCGTTAACATGGAAGCGAAATGTGACGACGACGTAAACCACAGAGTGAGTGAGGGGTGGATGAAATGGAGGGAAAATTCGGGAATCTTTTGCGACCGAAAATTTCCACTTAAATTAAAGGGGAATCTCTACACCACGGTTGTTAGACCAGCTCTTATATACGGTTCACAGTGCTGGACAATGTACGAAGCGTTTAAAAACAAAATGACAGCAGCGGAAATGAAAATGTTAAGGATGTCTAGTGGAGTCACTAAACGTGATTGCATTAGATCTACGCATATAAGATGAAGTCTACATTTAAAGAATTCGGTAACCGAACAGCTTGAGGCGAATAGAATAAGCTGGTATTGCCACGTTCAAAGAAGATCTGCGGAAAATCGGGTTAAAAAGGCACTATCAACTACGGTCACTCCAACTGTAAGAAAACGAGGTCGGAAAAAGAATTCCTGGATTTCTCAGATGGCAAATGCGCAACAACGCCTGGGGCTTACCACTGAAGCGATCCAGGACCGAGCATTATGTAGACGCATTCTGCGGCTGCATTCAGCAGCGATGCAGTAAAATGGGAAACTCGTTACGCATAAGTTCGTATAATGAGGAAAGGGTTAATAAAAGGATAAAAAGTAGAAGAAGAAATCAATTGTTTTGACGTGACAGAAAATGCTGTAATTCTTTTTTAAACTTATGTGTATCACTTAGTGCTCGTAAAGAGTTAGGTAGTGAATTCCAAAGACAGATGGCAAAAAAAGAACTATCTTTCAGATATTAGGTACTTAAATCTCGGGATGATAAGATAGGTGGATCTATTTGACGCTGGGAATTGTGGGTTATCGTAGAGGTAGGAAGGCTGTCGTATTCTAAGGACATTAAAAGGCATTCCTAAGATTTTTATTGAGAGATGTGACACATGATCATATCTTCTTAGCCCGTGTACATATCGAATGGCACTGTTGAAGGTTACTTGTAATTTTCGTGTGCATATAGAATCACAATTACCATATAATTCCCACCCAAGCACAAGTATTGGAATCGGTAGGGATTTTACCAATATGATTCGTGTATCCAGTGGTATAATTGGTTGAGATGTCTAAAGGGTACGCAAAACGCCATAAGCCTTCCCTACGATGGTGTTAGTGTGGTCCTTCCATGTTAGAAATCTATTAAATACAATACCCAAATTCCTTTATGCATTTACAAAATCAACGGGGAAGTTGTGTAAAGTGATTTGTGGGAAATATGACAAATCCAATTTCGTTCTTGATATAACCAGACATTTTGACTTGTTAGGGTTGAGTGTCAACCCATTTTGCAAAGATCAGTCAAAAATGCGATTAAGATCCTGATTAGTTTCAAGGCAGCGATTTTCAATGAGACTTAACCTGCAGCTTCGATAAATTTGGACATTATCGGCATATATGTGTGTTGAGGAGTAAGCTACTAGATCTGGTACCTCATATAAAGGGAAAATAAGAGGGGAGCCAGAATTGATCCTTGAGGTACCTCTCGAGTAAAATGAAGCCAATCAGAGAAGCTATTATAAACCAGAACAGCTTGTTTCCTGTTGCTAAAATAAGATGAAATCAATTTAACAGCAGATAAAGAAAACTGTTCTGCTTTTTGCAGAGCAAGGGTGGTCGAGAGTTACAAATGCCTTAGAGAAATCTATCTAAGCCGTTGTACAACTGTGTTTTGCTCGGAAGCCTGATTGTACATACGTTATCATTTTATTATGGGAAAATTACTCATCAAGTTTCATTTGCATTATTCGCTCGCACACTTTGGAAAGGAATGGCAAAATGGAAATTGGTCGAAATTTCTCCCCAATTGAGTTTTTTGGCGATGGTATTACTTTAGCCATTTTCCATTGATGTGGAAACATTCCTGTTCAAATAACAGTATTTATGACATGGGTCACATACGGTAGGATCAACGGTAGAATGGCTTTAAGAAAAACTGGATGAATTTCATCGACTCCAATAGCGCTGGACCTTATGGATAAAAAGCTTTAGACTACATCTGCACTATCTACACATGTAAAGCCAAATGGTGTTTGCAGAGCAGGCGTATGTCGATTATCTAGATCTAGGTAGAGGTTTGCTGTCCCAGATGGTCCTCTAGATACAAACTTGTGGCTTAGCACATTGCCATCAGTATTATTTGGGCAACAAAGTTCTCCTTTTCCTACACCAAGATGTCGTTGGTTACTCCACAGTTTTTGACTACTCAGGCTAGATTTTAACGAGTTCTTGATCGTTTTTGTTTTTGCCGGAACATACTGATTGAATAGAGAGTTAAAATTTATATGAAGAAATTGTACCTGGTCATCTGGAGAAGGCACTGAGTAAACTTGTTCCCATGGTATAACAATTATGCTCTGTTCTAGATCAACCCTGTCTACCTATATATTGGTAAAATCTCTATAATAAGGACTTGACAACTTTTTTTTTTAAATAAAACGCAAACCATTTGAGATATTTCAAAAACCTTATTATCGGCTTGAAGTACAATCAAAACATTTATGAATGGAACTCGACTTCGTTCATATGGCAACCCCGGGCACGTTTGCAGCGGTCGATTCGTTGGACCCAATTTTCAACGACTCGGCCACACATTTCGGCCGCTATTTCGCATTCGATGTTGGCTCTGAGCTCTTCCAACGTCTTCCGCTTGTTGGCATAAGCCAATGACTTAACGTAGTCCCACAGAATATAGTCAAGCGGCGTTAAACCGCACGAATGAGGCGGCTAATCGACTGACCCATTTCTTGAAAAAACACGCTCACCATACTTACTCTCCAATAAATCGATTGTAACGCATGCTGTGTGGCTTGTGGCACCATCCTGTGCAGCGATATTTTCGACACTTAGACCAACCCGTTATCTCACTGACACGGCAACATCACACAACGAATATGTAGACACATATTTTTGCACTAAACTTGTTATTGCCTATCTACTAGGGCGAGAATTAGGACCGAAAATTGGAATTAACGCTCTTAAAGTTTCAGTCACCGACTCCGAATTTCGGTAGAAAATTTTTATAATTTGCAGACGTTGCTCGTTCGTGTACTTTACCATGAGGAAAATGTTGAGTTTACTGAATAAATTGACGGCGACAGTTTGATGATTAGTGAAGGAGTGCGTTCACAAATTAAATTCAAAGTTGTGAAGTCAGTATTGGAAAACCCGATATAAATGTGGTAGGTTGTAGTTGGTTATGTACCCGAAAGTCATAAGTAAGAAAAATTAGATCATGCTTAGAGAAAGCTGATGCAGAAAGTTGATCACAAAAGAGAGCGCTATCAGTACGGTTCACGAAACAAACATCAATAAAGTGCTTGTAGTACCTACTGACTTGATAAGTGGGAGTGGTAATATTTACAGGATGTAGGTCAAAAGATTTCATCCCATCAGTAAGATACTCTTCAAAAATATCTGTTGTCTAGCATTTGAATGTTAAATAAACATTTAAAGAAAAGTCATAAAACAATAGTTGACTAAGCTCAGGGCTTAAGGCATTCCTTTAGCACCCAGTGACCAGCACGAAGAGTTTACTTTGCTTCAAAACGTCTCCCTTTCGTGCCCCATTATTATTTCTCTTAAGGAGTGTCCCTGGAAAATGGTAATCCTGAATTACTTATCCTTTTTCATATCCAAAACCATCAACATACTCTATGACATGACACTAGGTCCATTTTTCAAATTCCAAAAATTTCTCTATATGTTAACTTGAAATTTTTTCGTCATTTGTAGAAAGAGACAACAGTTCAAGGACTCACCCAAGTCATTAAATTTTTAATAGTCTCGTAAACGGCAAGATATATTCACTCAGTAAGGCTTCTTTATCGAGTTGAATAAGTGCTACAAACACTGAAACACCTGTGATTTCCTGTAAAGGAAATTGACATTCTTCGAAACAATTAACCTTTATCCACAACGTCAAGTCGATTGGAAAAACAATTCCGACCTCCATCCCATTATCCATAAATATCCACAGCCAAACAATAGGCCAGTTGGGTAATTTCATCGACTGTCCGAAGTAATCAGGCTGGCTTGTGCGTTTCTTTTAGTGAAAACCATTCACCTAAATACTGAACAAGGTAGAAATTGGTTTTATTCTGTTCGTGATGTTGACCTTACTCATACATGGAGTCTTCACTCCCTTTTCACCTTCGTTCAGCCATAAATCTGCTTCACGTTAAGTTCCAAGTTCGAAAAGCAGGTGCGCAACCACCCTCTAAGGTGACAAACACAGCACAACACAGCACAGCACACTTGTTCCGAACTCAATACCAATTTCAAATCCACATTGTGTTCTCTCGCATACCTTGTCACTGCCATATTGTACTCGTATTGTTGTGTTTGTTGTGTACCCTTTGCGTTTCCTAGCAACCACACGGTGGGCCTATTTAAAGCCTCAACCCTCTGAATATACTGCTCAAGCTTCAATGCCACATTCAAGGCAGTTACATACATACGAGAGAAAAAATTATTTATTTAGAGTGAAGAACGCTTCATCCTGCACTTGGACAAGAATCCACTCCAGTGTGGTTGTATCCGTATTCATTTACACGTAACTCCGTAAAAAAAGAATAAAAATAAAACATCACAAAAACGAATAAGAAACGTCGGTCTTTGGTCATCAATCAATAGACTACGGTCAGGTTGGAAGTGCATCCCAATCACAAACTGGGTAACTGCATAGATACAATCGCTGTGGTGCAGCATAAATTAATCGTCCGTGCCAAGTGAGTAGCAAGAAGTGAGTTGTTCGCAATCGTGCGACACAGTTTTTTCTGAAACGTTGTCCTGAGCTTTGCAGAAGTTTACTCACCGTCAACAACCCAAGGGTATCGGTAATCGCTAAAGAAGTTGTCAAAATTTAATGGTCATTCGACAAGAAAGTTCCAGCGACTGTAAATAAATAACAAGTGTATCCACCCTCTTCCCATACCCATTGTTGGTTGATTGATTGATTTAATTTACTCCAATAGCGGGTGGTTGGGGAGTTCAAGGTCTTATGGGTTCCCCAGTCGAGTCGCCCGTGTAGGTCATTACGAGGAAAAGTTGTCGAAAATAATTGGCAGTTTGTCACTTTCTCTGGTATCGCAAGTGCGGTGTTTGTATTTGTATCTAATCGTATTACAATTTAAAGTGTATCCTGGTGCTGAGCCGATGAGTTCACTTCTGCTTCAGGCCTATGGTCAACGAGACACGTGAGATTGTTAAAGAATTCGTTTATTGCCTTATAAGGGGGGAGAAAATGCCACCGGTACTTTATTATCTGCCTCCGAGTCCACCATGTCGATCGATTTTGCTGCTGGCCAAGATGTTAGACCTAGAATTCGATATGAAGATAGTCAACATACAAGAGGGTGAGCAAATGAAACCCGAATTCGTACAATTGAATCCTCAGCATTGCCTGCCAACAGTCGATGACGATGGCCTGGTACTTTGGGAGAGGTAAGCTTTAAGATACTTGAATTTTCCTCTTCGAAGATAATTAATTTCGAATACATAGTCGTGCGATACTTTCATACTTGGTGTCTGCATATGCCAAGGACGATACGCTATACCCAAAGGATGTGCGTGTACGAGCTGTGGTAGATCAACGCCTTCAGTTTGATCTGGGAACGTTATACGCCCGACTTGTGGACTATTTTGTGAGTATTTTAGTATAAGTTTGTTTGAGCAGCATAATTGAATTTTGATGATTTTATGGTACTTCAGAAATACGGTTATTATCCATATCTACATATTCACGAAGGCTTTATAGTTAAAACAAAAGTTTTAAGGTAGGATAAAGGCTCCTTTGTTTGGGTAAACATGGCCCCCTCCAACTGTGATGATTTATTGTGAAAACTTAAGAGTTGGCAGGTTGACTTTTCCAAAACAACCGAAAGCAGGTGGATATTTAACCCATTCATGTGTCTTGTAGACTAATACCGCAAAACTAGTCCTAAACGATATTTTTGCCATAATATACAAATATAGTACCTTCATAGATACACTCTGACCTCAATTACCCTGATAAATTTCAACATTTGATTGCCTGATATCCGGGACATGAACTATGAATTATTCAGTCAAGGGAATGCAGTGAAATACATTTATTTCTTTATGCCCCGGTGGTGGACATCAAGGACAAATATAAGTATGTGTTCTTTAGACATAAATCGGAGTAATGACCTCCTAAAACAGTGTACACAATATCTGATATTATCTACTTCTATGGTCAATATTATTTTTTTTTTTATAACTGAGTCTCTCACGTCATCCAGGATATGCTATCTGATATCTTCTGTGTCTTTCCTTTAAGTAATTGACAAAACACTGCAGGACATACTCGTATATGACTTGGATGATTGCTTTGCGGCTGTAACTCTGCCCCAGAAAAGACTTTTGCCACCTGGGCTTTTCCTTAGAAATCGGCTTTTTGGTATATCCGATTGTATGGCAGTCCAGTTGTTCATTATGTCCGAAAAAGGGTGTAGAGTAACATTTAAAATCAATATTTTGGTGGTTAAGGAGAGCTCATACCGGGAACGAATATGAGACAGCAAATAAGATAGCATCGACCCCTATTCCTGTTTTCGCATGATTCAGTACTGCACCGATTGCTAGTTTTTATGATTGATTCCAATGACATTCCTAGCTAAATTCCAGCAAAGCTAGATTGCCTATTAGTATGAATGCAAAGGAATTCCCATATGCGTAGTTTATCATAACGTGGCACGACAATTATTTTTTAGTTATGCGAGTGACAGTGAGGTCTCCCCTTCTGACAAGCTGCTGTCACAAGGGACATTTCACATGCTAGAAAGAGCATATACTCGTACATATGTAGCATACCGTACCACAAAATGTAAGCTAGATATATATAATTGCTTTATTCTTACCTTGAGGTTCACAGACATGCCAAGTAAAAACTACACTTGCGTTCTTAGACCAAAGAAGCAGCGATTGGCAGGAGTTATCTTTCGTTTGATCTTAGCGCTGTCGTTTTCGCATAAATAGTGGACCCTAGGTAGACAAAGTCCTTCACTACCTTAATGTTATATCTATCGAGGTGACGCTCTGTCCGAGACGTCGAATGCACTTTCCGGCTGACAGCATACCTACACTCGTATGTACTTGTCCATCTTAAAGCTTTACTTTCTTCTGATTATGTCAATATCATAGGCGCTTTCGAGTAAGTGAACAGACTGAAAGATTGCCTTGACCCGTGAGTTTTGCACTATTCTTTCGAGAATAATGTTGAAAAAATCGCATGAGAGCGCATCGCCTTGTCAAAATCATTTGTTTTCAGATATACACTAATCAAGTTGTTGACGTTCGGCTTTAGGCGTTTACGCAATATAACAGATAAGATCTTGTCAGAAATTTTAAGAAAGGTGACCACTCTTTAGTTCAGAGGATCTCCGGACTTAAGCAAACATACTTTCGTCCGACAATATCTTACATATAAGGTGGTGTATACCAAGGCATCGCCTTCCGCTTTAAAGAGCTAGGCAGTCAGGCCGTCCGCTCCAGCAGCTTTGTTGGATTTAAGTTTTGATATTCCTATCTTAACCTTATCCAGCTCAGGTGGTATACATAGTCCAGGTTAAAAGGTTCGTTCTGCCTAACAGCGGTATTTGGTCTATCGTCGCCGCAATGCAATCTACAGATGTGCTCTTTCAAAATCCTCAGCAACGTCTCCGACACTACTACGATGTTCTTTTGTTCATCTCTATAGGGTTTTGTGTCCGTGGCATGTTTTTTTCAAGCATTTGATTCCATGTTCCTTGTTTTTCAGTTGTCAGCGTTCGTTATAAAACCAGGGCTCTCTGAGTGGTGTTGTAGTGAAACCCTGGACATCAGAAGCAGAACTTCCGATAACTTGTTGGCAGTGTTGCCAGTTGACTTTTGATACTTGGTGCTGCTAGATCGGAAAAGGATTTGGCATCTGTTCGGTTTGTAGGCGTCTGACGTCGAAATTCCAAATAGCAGGATATCCGCAACCATACCTTGGCTAAAACAGGGTACTGGGTTTAGTCGATATTCGCTTCTCAGAACTTTCGAACCTCCACAATACCTATATTATATTGGCAATGTCAGTCCGGACGGTCGATAGATCAGGAGTTCTATAAGTTCCCTCGTTAATTGCGATATGTGGAAACCGTGTGCAATAATTGACAAATTTCGCCCTGGCGAATAGTCGATTATCCTGAATCCGTTATCGGAGGTGTTGTCGTGCAAGTTATATCTTCCAACAGTACTACCAAAGATGCCTTCTCTTGCTAGCTTTGCATTAAAATCGGCAAGGACAATTTGAATGTCAGCTCATAAAAAGCATCTTTTTTGTTGTGATCCTTCTCCTCTCTGGGGGCATGCGAGCCTATCAGGCTAATGTTGGCAAATTTAGACTTTAAGCGGATAGCTACGATGCGCTCGTTCACATGCCAGAAATTCAAGAATTCTTGCCTAAGTCTGCCTCCAACAACAAACCCGCATCCAAATAGCCGTTGCTTTTGCCGTCGATAACAACCGCGGTAGTAGATGTCGCAGTTTTTCATCCTCTTCATCGTCCGGTCCATCCCATCTCAGCCCCCAACCTGGAGGGGCCAGTTCCATTTTCGATACCCCTAGGACGAGAGGTCCGTAAGACCGAAAGCCAGTAACCCATTCTGAGATGTGAGTGCTGACGTTGGTTCATTAAGGGCCCTTCCACCACCATCTCTTTTCCAAGACCCTGACTTAGTCTCGGAAGCCCTTAACGGCCTGAGCTCCAAATATGTCGGAGTAGCCCGGATAAGGTTTCATTTTTTTCGGGACTCTCCCCACCATTTATTCCATCTGGAGAACTCATCCGCTCTCCCGTTAAGAGTGCTGCTATTTTTGTCTGCTGTTTACCACGCGCGCTTTTAAGTTTAGCAAGTCCAGTCCGGATTGACCAGAAATAGTATGTTATTCCCCAAGCCTCTACCTGCTCTTGCGGGTTTTTGACCAAAAATATGTTGTTATCACCGTCGGCAACTTATGAAGCAATGCTCACTTCTAACATTCCTTGTTCATTAAGCATCACTTGAGCGATCTTTACACATGAAATATCGTTTAGATCTTTCCTCCGAAATATTTCATTTATTTGTGGGATCATACTCGAATTGCTGGTGTTTATAGCTCGAACTTTTCTAGAAGTGTGTCCAAAGTACTTTACAACTATTGTAGGTATGCCTTTGAACAAACTCCCAAACATCGTTGATTCTGTACTAAGACCGTATTGTTTGTTCTTATACTCGTACACCATTTATGGTTTTTTGGTTCGTGCCCTTCAGTTGTATTCATGTATCGAACAAAAGGAGATGAAGATGGGAGCCGCATGGAAAGACGGACTGACCATCGCTTTTAGACAGAGTCGGTGCATAACACAATGCTGATGCCACAAGTTGAGTAGTAGATTCATCTAATGTTTAGTCCCTTTCTAACCCAATCTCTTTATTTGACATTGAAATCTCTACCGGCTATGAAGTAATTCTCCTCCGATTCTAGCCTTATGAACCGAAAAAGTGTCTCGAGATTGAGTAGCTTTAGGTGCATATACCGAGATCATATACAATTGCTTTCCATTTCGGAGAGGGATGTACATAAAGCATGGCTCTGCCACCTGAAGCTAAAACCTAAGAACTACACAGCTGTACATTCTTTAAAATTGTAAATCTTTTCTTATGAAGATCGCAGCACCAGCGCCTTGTATGGAGCTGGGACGGCATGTATACTATTTTAAACCTTCTGTGCGTTAACAAGTTTACATCAGAGGCTTGATCTTAAATAGCTTGGCTCTTCGTTCGAGGGTACTGCGTATTTGAACCCATAACTACTAAAGGTGCAGTGCCTGCGAGTAGTACATAGATAACTGAGAGTTACTTGAAGCGTGACGGCTGGTGGTTGTTTGGATCCTTATTTAGAATAGAGTCCATTTAGTTCATATCCTGCCTACACACATTATGTAAAGCTGCCAATTTAATTTTCTAATTAAAAATACTGCAACGGTTATTATCAGAATGGTGCCTGTCGAAAGCCTTTGACTGGTTTTGTGGAATAAAACAGTATCAACCAAAATTAGTCAACAAAGTCAAAAACCATTTGACATTTTGTTGGGAGGTCTGGCAATATGGATCAGCAAATCCATGAGTCTCATGTACTTTTGTTATTTTCTTTCTGGAAATGGAAAAGGGTTTATCACGATTCACGTGTGCCACATATTACTAATTTGGCAGTGATTCCTGGAAACCTGAAAAATATTCAAAACCACTAGTAGTGTAGCGAGTAGTGCTTATCTGCTGGGATACTGAAAAAACTATTTCCTCAATTTTCGTTTGGTGACTTTTCATGCATCAGGATTGCCCTTACTCCTGTCAAAAAACGTAAAAGCGTTTGTTTTGCCTTTTTCATTGCGCTATCAAAATATTCCAAAATTGTTGTCGTTCTTTGGTATCCTACCTAATATTGACATTGCTCTCTTATTTGTTTTGTTAATGCAATTTTTGGGATAACCTCAGCGATTCTTTTTTTTTTTAGCTGAATTGCAATATTTCATTTTGTGACTGTATTTCGAACATGTAGATTTCTAATTACTGCAGATAGCGACCATGACAAATGAACTTTCTCTAATAAATCCTACATTGGTGGATTTTGTTGTGTGCACTCCATTTATTTGACATTTGCGTAGAACAATGGAATTTTTTAATTGCAAAATTGGTTGGAATTTTTTTAAAATACTTTATTTGGCAATTTGTGAAACTAAATTGATATGGCGTTCCCTTGTGACAGTAGAATAAAGTAAATAGTTCCTTTGTGCCTTATTGCTTCAGACAATGAAATGCTAAACTGCAACGGAGATTCAAATTCCATCAGTGCAGATTCAGATCTGCATCAGTTTCTGGATCGCTTAACTGTGTAGCAAAACTGTTTATTGATTCTTGATTCTCAATACAGGACGATTAAGCAGGCCATTAGAAATTCTTCACACCTATTGTCTCGAGACTATGGCTGAGGTGTTCTTTTGGCACGTTTTTGGTCGTTGTTCAGGAGTATCCATTTCAGTTAAATTTCATCTTCGGCATAATCGTATATAGAAGTATGAAATTTCATATTTACATTTCAGTCTCAATCCAACATATTTGACCGATACCAAAGCAGGGCAAGACTTGCGAAAACATAATACTTGATGTGCTATTATCGCCCTATTTACTGCCGAGATTTTTCAGGCGCCTACATAGCTATTGATCTCGAAGCTGTTGACTGTCCTGTAACTTGGATTAGACTAGGAGTGCAACAATTAAGTTCGTAGTGAAATACTTGCCTTACCTTTCCCCGGTAATTGCATGAATAAATCCATACTCATGCAAGCTAATATGCCAAGGGAATTCTCTGCAAGTGCCATTATACAACGAGCATACCGTCATAAGACTCTCCATTATATACGGGCATGCAATGGTGCGGCGAACCAGCCATAAATGAATTCAATGTTACCGACCATACTAAACGAACAAATTTCCTGTATGCGGCAGACTTAACCAACAAATCTTCCGACACTTGATCGGGCGTATTCTGAAAATCGGCATTAAGACTAGGTTTACTAACATAGCCTTATAGGAGCCCATTCCTCTGCGGTGGCGTCAAAGACTAGGCTATCAAAGACTATCGACAAGATATCTGAGAATCATCTGAAAGGAAAGGAGCACATACTTTGGCGGTTGATAGGCATAACACACATGACACGACTTCTAGTAACAGACTTTGCAGAGGGACGAAACATCACTACTTCAAGCGCACAGTTTCTCCATCTCCGTACACAAAAGGCGACCTGACGGTCTCGTGAAATGCTGCATCAAATTGATTGCATTACGATCGGCGTAAGGCATGCCGTCACCATTACTCGGATGCACTACAACAACGATATACTGTTGACCTCCTCACAACAATAAAAAAAAGTTTCAAATCCAAAAGACCGCTCGAATTCTGTAACCTTCTGTGCTCTCAGCATTAAGTACTGGAGACAACTGGCATTGGTGCTAAAGTGCCTTGGATATCCCAAACTACACCAAGACAATCTAATGCTGTGAGGAAATTCGACGTAAGACGGTTACAATCGAAAGAGATCGCTCGGTCCTTTTCCGATCGAGGGTCTCTTTAACTTCCAAGCGATCCACTGCCGGTAGCATCAAGCATCGAAGACCATTGACAACACTGCTAAAACGCCATCCCTGCGAAACCCCTGGTTCGATGATGAATGCCGGCTCGCACATGCAGCTAAGCAAACAGCACGCAATGCGGCACTGCAAAAAAAAAAACACCAGAACTGCTCACAAGCTCTATGAGCAGAAAAGGAGTGACGAACACTGGCTTCTTAGAAGGAAGAAGAAAGAGCATGAGAAGCGTGCTGTCGAGGAAATTGATAGATGCTACTCCAGGAATGAGTTTTGGAGTAATTTTTACCAAAAGGTAAAAATAACATGCCACGGAAACAAACCCCGAGCGGAAGCCTGTAATATAGATATGAACATGTGGTAGAATCGCAGTCGATGCTGAGGATTTGGAAACACAATATCTGCAGACATTATAACGGCGACAACGGACCAAATACCGCTGTCAGGAAGAATCAACCGAATCAACCTGGACGATGATGACCAACAATTCCGTCCACCCGACTTGGGTGAAGTGAAGATAGCTATATCTAAGCTTAAGTCCAACAAAGCTGCTGGAGCGGATGGCCTGACTGCCGAGCTCTTCAAAGCGGCAGGCGACGACTTGGTAAGGAGGGTACACCAACTCATCTGTAAAATATGGTCGGACGAAGGTATGCTTGATGAATGAACGGCGCCAATTACAGAGGCATCAATCTCCTTAACATCGCATACAAGATCTTATCTGCCGTATTGTGTGAACGCCTGAAGCCGTTCGTCAACAACCTGATAGGTTCATATCAGTATGGCTTCAGGCAAGGAAAGTCCACCATCGACCATCTTCAATGCACGCTTCTCCATCAAGGACGGTAAAGATCTCACCGAGACCTTTGATGTCCAGAAAGGATTTAAACAAGGCGATACACTGTCATGTGATTTTTTGAACACCGTACTTGAAAGAATGGTGCAAAACTCACGAGCAAACACAAGAGTCACTATCTTTCAAAAGTCCGTCCAACTACTCGCATACGCCGACGATATTGACATAATCGGGAGAAAGCAGCGTGATATCAGTGAAGCTTTCGCAAATATTGAGACGGAAGCGACGAAAATGGGTTTAGCGGTCAATGAGGACAAGACCAACCAACACCGACGTCTCGGGCAGAACGTCACCCTCGACAGATATAACTTTGAGGTAGTTAAGGACATTGTCTACCCAGGCTCCGCTATAAGTACAGACAACGACACCAGCGCTGAGATCAAGCAAAGAATAACTCTTGCCAACCGCTGTTTCTTTGGGCTAAGTAGCAAAGCCCTCTCTCGGACAACAAAAGTCACCCTTTATTAGATCTTAATAATCCCGGTCCTGCTCTATGGCACAGAGGCATGGACATTATTAAAAATGGATGAGGATGCTCTTGGCTGCTTCGGGAGGAAAATTCTTCGGGCGATCTTCGGTCCCGTCTGCATTGAAGGAGAATGGAGGAGGAGATACAACAATAAACTCTACGGACTGTACAGGAACATTGATCTATCCAGAAGAGTGAAGATTCAAAGACTGAGATGGCTGGGTCATGTAGAGCGTATGGATTCCAATGCTCCGGTCCGGAAAGTCTTCGAATCCGCTCCCGAGGACAGCGCAGTAGAGGTAGGCCAAGACTCAGGTGGCGCACGCAAGTGGAAGGCGACCTCAGTCAACTTATCGTGCGAAACTGAATGCAGCTAGCCAAGGATCGAGTTGGCTTGAGACGCTTGTGGACTGAGGCCCAGTTCCACCCCGGACTGTACCGCCGCTTAAAGAAGAAGAAGAAGAGGACAAGTGATATTCTGCAAACTTCAGCATCTTGATTACGTCGATTTTTTTTGAAAAGTGTAAGCTTACATGGAAAGCGAGCATTCAAATTGTGGTCAGTAAGGTGGCTAGTCTACTAACAGTCTACACTCCCAATACAATTAGTATTGTACACAATCTGTGTAGCTGCGGTAAGTAGTATGATGTGTCCTTGACTGCTTTATCAGAACTTTGACCAATCTCTTGGTTTTATTGGCTTGCATACTAGCAGTTTTCCAATTCTTTTTTGAAACTTTGTTTTCTTTCGCTCTGTATCCCATGACACACTTTTATAGAACAGAAAAAGTCTATTAAAACTATTTACAAAAATAAATAACAGAACGGAAACTGTCCTAAGATTGAATGCTACGAATCTCTATAGGAAAATGTACCACGTCCTATAAAAAGCTCTTTAGTAGGCGTTTAAGGAAATCAAGTGGTTAAATATCAGAAACAGCGTTGCTAGTTGAACTTTTAGGCAAATGCGCAGAGAATGAAGAACAATTTGACTCGAATCCTCATAATACTGGCTTTGACATAACCGTTCCAATGCTAAGCATTCTTACTTACCCAAAATATGCTTCAGAGTATTTTATATGAAGAGCTAATCCTTATAACCGCCAGTCGGCATGGCTTTCTAAACAACTACGCCAACCTTCATAAAATACGCATCCTTACGCTTTCAGCCACGAGAAATGGCAACAAAATCGATCGTTTCTACTGACTTTATTAACGCCTTTAGCAAAATATCTAACTAATTAGGTCTTTTAATTTACCTACCCTGGATTTTGAGCCATATCATTTAATGGATACCTTTTAAACTCTCTCTTTTTGTATTTTTGGCTACATCTGGTGTCCCACAAGGCAGCCATATAGGTCCCATTCCCATTAGTTTTATTAAATAAAAGAGGAGATCTACTTTGAGACGGGGACTGCTCAGGTTCAAATTAAATATGTAGGTACGGAAATGTTTGAATTAACCTCTCGGTTAATACGGGAGAATTATTTCATCGATATGTAAATATGTTTAACTCTCTGTTGTACATTATTCTAAGACCGAAGTGGAAAAGGCTTCAGGCTAAGCCAATAAACTAGTCGAGGCATGTTCAACGAAGGTATCTCGATACAAAGGTCTGCGAATTGAGCTAAACACAGAAGCGGTGGCGTACCAAAGCAGATACATGGAACAAATGCGTAGTATGATATTAGACTCACATTTTTCGCCCTTAATGAAACAAGAACAACATCAACAAAAAGCCACTTGGATAATATTCGTGCTTTTTTGTACATCTACTCACAACTACATCAAAAAATACGAGTATCTTTGCCTTTTTTTTATAATCAAACCCCTTCGAGCATTACCTGGCGACATGCCATTTCCCAGGCATTCGCACAAGATTACCTATTATCACGATTGTTCCTCTATCTTCCGTTCTCCATTATGATGTTCCCACCCTCTGCTAAGTGCAGGAAATAAGTGATTTTAAAATCAATAAATCGAATGAATGTGAATTGAATATGAGTGCGGGTATTTTTGTGCCTTAAGTGATCGAAATCGTTCAGTATGCCATTAAATGGTACTTCTTCATTCCAGTAAACCATTTTGTCTTAAAGAAGTATCGAACATGCTCTGGAATGACATGTTTTCAAATAAATTAAGCCAAGCAGCGTAATAAGGAGATTGAAATAAGAAGCTCTCCTTATAAATGAGTACTTTCATTTTTATATTTTTAGTCTCGAACGTGTCGTTGCCAATTTGCCAACTCAGTCACCTTCGCATCAGCAAAAGCTTGGTATTTAAACAGGATTTCTGTCTCCTTAGTCATTTAAAATTGCCATTTTATTGGAGTATTGTTGTGTATTCGATATTCGTTGGCCTACGTCTTTGAAAAATGTATGTCATAACAGCTCCTCGACTTTTCTTCAATAGATATTCACTAAGATATACTTTTGGCACTTCTGTATGAACTCGAAATCAAATAGTTCTTATTAATTATGTCCATTTCTTTTAAGTGAACTTTATTGAGAGACCGATGACTTGGAAATATCTTGATAAAGATACAAATAAAAGAAGGTTTTTGTTTTCAGTCGCTGATACTTCTACAATTATTGCTCGTTCTGTAAGAATATCAAAGCTAGAGCGAGTTTGTTCACATCATTGCGTAAAAGCCCATTTGTCTCCCAGCATAGGATTTGGATGCTTTATTTAGATCTCCCTCACATTTATTCATAAGTCAGGCCTTTACAAATGACTGCCTGGCTTCCTGAATCTGTGGGAAAACTGTCGAAATGCTATAGAATCTTTTCTCATTCTAAAGAAATTACTGACTTTTAGAGTTTCATATTAAGTTCGGGCTCTCATGTCGACATCCATCTCAATCATGTTGTTTACCGAGCTCTACACCAATGTAGTCCCTCTTCCAATCCTAAATTCATTTTGATTTGGTTGTAATTCTATTTTAGTAATTTAGTAACAGCTTAACAGCAATTTAGTCTTTAACGAGTTTAATGGTGTCTGACTCCATACAAGTTGAGATCTTCAGCGGGCAACGACTAGATCCAACTTCTAAATGAGCCCAAGCGAATACTAGACGTTGATAGTCATACCGCCAATACCCTGAATTTGTTTCTCACTTCTCACCCTGATAAGTAGGCCGTTGAAGCATTGCCTTTAGGCTGGTCGCACCACTGTATCATATCAGCTTAATTTTCGAAATATTCCCAAAATAAGCGTCTGGTAATACGAGAAAGCCTAGTTAAGCAAGCTAATACTTTCTTTAGGAAATCTAACTGGCCGTTATGTTTTCTTAAAAATGGAGAAGATACAGCTGCTGATATGGTCACAGAAAGCTTCCTCCTTTATCCCCAATAAGTTAAAGAAGAGTATTAGACCAAAAATAAAACGTGGCAAAACGTGGCTGTAAAGAGGCTGTTATGGTTAGAAAAAAGTTTTGTCGATCCTCGTACACCAATCCGGAAAGGGAGAACCGATAAAAGTTTAAGCCAGGAATGACTTTAACGTCTTTCTAAAGCTTGTGAAATTTTTATTCGACAAACAACTGAGGCAACAATTACTTCGATGTCCCGGAAATAAAATCTTTACTTCGTTCGTCGAAAATATTAAAAATTTTGCCTTATCCTCCATCCTAAAGCTCATTAGATAAAATGATATCCCCTCCTTGCGGACAGGTCAAAACTGTCAGATTGTGCTTTTCTCCGCCTACACTTGAGCGCGTCGAATTTTCAATGGGACGAATTCATTTAATTCATTTTCGCACTCGTGTCGTAACAAGAGTACTTGAAATCGTTCATAAACCATCAGTTCATGAAATATTTCGAAACATGGAAACTTTTTAATGACCGGCAATAGGTCCACAGGTGAAAGGTTGCCCCAAAGCGTAAATTAATCTTGCGAAAGCAAGATACAAGAACTTGCACTTGATATTTCTAAGGAATTTAACAAAGTTTGGCACTAGGCTCATTTGTCGAAAATGAGTGCATTTGGGACCGACGCCTCTCTTTTATCAATGGATGATTTAATTTCGGAACGTTTAATTCAAGTTGTCTTGGACGGTTTCAAGTCTGACATTCACAAAATAAATGCTGGTGTACCTCAGGGCTCCATTCTATGTCCGACACTCTTCTAATCCAATATATTCTTTTGCTAACGACCGTACACTCTGCTTTACATACTCGTTCTCGGAATCACGTCCATGTTTTTCGGTTTAAGAACAATAACTACAGCGTTTGCTAAGCTCATTTCTCATTTAATTCCGAAATTGAAAGCATAACCAATTGAAAAACTGGGACGTCTACTACTGCCAAATAGTAGCACCTATTTGGATTCGGATTTTTTGTTGAAAGCAATCTTAGGGAAGAAGTTTTGAGTTTGCCAACATTAGCTTTATATATGCGCTCTGCCCCCCAGAGGATAAAGACGATGACGTCAAAGATAGCTTCTGCGAGCTCTTGAATAAGACCTTCGTGCAATGCACTAGGTAAGCTATTCGGATTGTCCTCGGTGATTTTGATGTGAAGCTGGGAACATATGCAATCTTTGGTAACTAGCTAATGATATGAGAAACTTCGACGTGAGACGGCTACAATTGCAAGAGATCGTCAAATATGCTTCCGATCCTTAAGTCTCCCTTAACATCTTATGAGCATCAAGTATCGCAGGCAAGAGGCGACTCTGCCAAAAAGCTATCTGAGATGCCGCCTCTGATGTCATGGGTTTCACCCGTCTACAACAACGAAACCTCTGGTTTGATGATGAATGGCGCCAAGCACATGCAGCTAAGCAAAGTGCATGCAAAGCGGAACCGCGTAGAGGGACTAGAGCTCCTCACGAACTCCTCAAGGAGATGAGGAAGCTACTTCATGTGGCAGTCTTACCAAAAAATGAAATAAACATCCCACGGATGCGAGCTCCGAATCGAAGCCTGTGGAGATGAACAAGGGAACACCTTAGTATGGTCGATGCTGGGGCGGTTACGAATCCAATACCGAACGAGACCAACAATGTCGTCCACCCGACCTGGATAAAGTTAAATCCACCATCGACCATGTATTCATACTTCGGTAAATCCTGGAGAAAAACATATAAGCTTCAAATCTGTCTGTAACTGCGGAGCAAAGGTTTACGAAGTTCATCACTACCTCGAAGTAAGATATGCTCAAGGCAACGTTCCGAGGATACCAAGTGCTTACACAAACCTTATCCGCGAACGCAAAAAATTGTGCAATCCTTCTAGAGCAAGGATAAAAACGAATATGGCAGCCCCTCGCCTATTCTAAAACCATTCCTGATACGAGTATAGGTTACCTCATTACCGACCGTGATGCAGCTGGAAGAACTCTCCATAGCTATCCTGCATAACCTGACAAGGAGATGTACACCGGTAGCCAGTCTCAAAATACGCTGTCATGTGTGGTTTGGTGGAAAAGAATTCTTGATGGTGGGTGTGGATCGAAATTCGCGGAACTTTTTTAGATCTGCCGTGATGTGACGATGAAAGGCTTTCCTGAAATGAAACCGCACATAAATTGTTTGAGACACTCACATATACGAGTAATGACAGAAAGGATCAGATGCTAAGGATACTTTTTGCTGTCCTGTAGGTCGGACAAACGATGCTCAGATTCTTTGAGTCGGGCATACTTTTCTCTGACCAAATCTTGCTGGTGCCCATCTCCAGTTGATAAGATTTATTAGATTTGAATTTCAATATTGCTACCTTAATTTCATCTAATGGGTTTTCCAATAAGGACTTGACAACTTTTTTTTTAAATAAAACGCAAACCATTTGAGATATTTCAAAAACTTTATTATCGGCTTGAAGTACAATCAAAACATTTATGAATAGAACTCGACTTCGTTCATATGGCCACCGCGGGCACGTTTGCAGTGATCGATTCGTTGGACCCAATTATCAACGACTCGGCCACACATTTCGGCCGAAACGGCCGCTATATCGTGTTCAATGTTGGCTCTGAGCTCTTCCAACGTCGTCGGCTTGTTGGCATAAGCCAATCACTCAACGTAGCCCCACAGAAAATAGACAAGCGGCATTAAATCGCACGAACGAGGCGGCCAATCGTCACTGAAGATGATTTCGCGATGAAATTAACCATCTTGGCGCATCTTCTCCAGAACCCAATCGGAGAACGTACGTCGCTTCTAATGGTCAATCGGCTTCAATTCTTTGCAGACGATACTCGTTCGTGTACTTTACCATGATGAAAAAGTTGAGTTTACTGAATAAATTGACAGTGACAGTTTGATGATTAGTGAAAGAGTGCGTTCACAAATTAAATTCAAAGTTGCCAAGTCCCTATTGGAACTGAAATGTCGTTTTAGTCCAGGATGAGTAGATCATTTTGCTTGGCAGGGGTATTTTGACCATAATAGCCCTTAGTTAGTCTGCAGATATAGTCTTTTCATAATCGCAGGACCGGCTGCGAATGTACCACCATGTTCATCTTGATATGGTCCCATTCTGAGTTTGTGGCGCTGGTATGTAAATTTTTTTCTTTGTCAAAACTCTTGAAAGTCATATCTCTACATTTATCTGATCACATCCTTCTTGTATTCTTTCTTCATATACAACCCTTCTTTTCTACTCACAAGCAGCTTTCTTCTTCAATGAAACCTCGTTTCAAAACCACTCACTTAACCATCAGCTTCTCTGATGCCATATTGTGAAAATTTCGTAATTGCAATTTATAGATACAGGCGAGTATTTTTAGTTACGAGAAGCTTAAAAGAAATGCGATAGACAAAGATTCCAGACGTCTTCTACGATTGTAGTTGTTCTACTTGACTACTGTGTCTGTAATATCTAAATTCGTATCCTTGACGAATCAAGGTAATGATCTGAGTCTATGTTTGCTCCTTGGAAATTCGGACATCCAGATTATCTAATTGAAGGTTGATTGAATGGTGTATATATTTTTATTATGTAAACCATCTTAAACTATTTTATAACTTGTAAATCCTTTTTATACTAATTAATTATTTTACAGTTCCCCACAATGTTCATGGGTGCTCCACTGGACGAAACGAAAAAGGCCAAATTAGTCGAGGCCTTAGGATGGCTTGACACTTTTCTCAAATCAAACGATTTTGCAGCAACTAATCACTTTACAATTGCAGACTTGGCATTGACTATATCAGTGTCACAGATAGAAGCGTTCGGCTTTGAATTGGGTACGTTTCACCGGGTCCAAGCTTGGTTAAAAAAATGTAAAGAAGAGCTAGAACCCTATGGTTATAAGGTAACACTTTTTATGGATATTTATGTATTTACCAATAAATATTAAATCTTTCACTTTAGGAGATCAATCAGTCTGGAGCTGATACCCTAGCTGGAATGTTTCGTTCCAAGTTGCAGAGCTAAATTTCTTTAATGTCGTGGTTTGCCTTTGTTAATTAACTTTGTTACCTGTTCAACTACACTAACACTTTCAACGAATAAATGTTAGATTTCTTTATTTTCAATTTTACCCTTCAGTTCGGACCAATGACACTTGCCTGATAAGACCGGGTTTTTTTTTTAAACAATTTTAATAAACATTCTTCATTTGTGTTTTTTTTTATTTTTTTAAAAAAAACGATAACACGGAAGTAAACACTGATAAGGCCACTACCCCCATGAAACAAACAACTCTGTCCGAAGAGAAATGTTTTCAAGTGCCTTAGCGAGGTTTAAAAATAAATCCATCTTCTGCGATAGCCTAGTGAAGGTGATAAGAAAGTTTCTTTTTCTTTTATTTGATATTAGTACGAGTATATATAACTTTTTGTATTTCTGATAACAGCTATTCATGTTCCTTTTCGTAATGTCTACCCCTTCAGTTCTGAGAAACCCTTTGCTCTTACTTTGTATTCATGCAGATACTCGTACTTGTAAGAAGTTGAATACATTGTTCGAGTGCAAAATTATTTGAGGCACTTTGTTCCTACCTCAATTAGAAGTGAGAAACTAAAACTTCTCCAAAGTTTTCAAGTTCTATAAACTTTGACTAATTAAGTTGTTGGAGCAGTGCTGATTGAGTCACTACAGTTAATTATCACTTAATTATGAGAGCAAGCCATATTGGATGCAAAGTAAGAATTATTCCACGTCGTACAATTAGCACTGGGAGGCATAGTATTGAAAAGGTGCCAGATACTATAGATTTCAAAACTTTTGAAAATAAGTTGATGTGCTTTCTTCTAGTATATTTTGAACAAGAGGTCGAGGACGAAGTATTCAAATTTCTACTGTCAGAGAGTTGATATTTGAGGGGATTGGGAGGCAGACTGCTATTTGAGTTTTAAAGCATTTAATCATCAATCAAGCAGAAAAGTATCAATCGTAAAGGATGCAATGCAATGTTACAGCAGGCTAACTCATCAACATGAATTAAAAAAAGAATGAAGGATTCCAAAAGACCGAGATACGATGGTTAAAACAGCATAGATGCGTTTTCCACGAAGGATCTCATGTTGAATTCTTAATGAAAAGATAGTAGTATGATGCAGGAGAGGAGCACCATAGGTTTAAGTCTTGGACAACAAAAAAAAAAAAAACAACACTGTGGCGCTGGCAACCCAGTATGGGCCATGGCCTAGCTTCTTGACTCTCATTTGTGTTGCTCATGTTGTCAGTCCGAACGGCACTCCTTAGAAGCTTTTTCGTAAACAATTTTACTTTCGGGAGTTTGCCATTGCCCGCCGAAAGGGTGATGACGATTCGAAAAACTGTTGGTGACCCAGGCAGGAATCGAACCCAGACTCTCTACGTGATAGTCCAATGAGCTAACTATCGCAGATAGTTGGATGATTTTGGACAGATACTCAAAATCATTGGAACTGAAGATTCTACAGTCGCCGTGTTTATTCGGAAGCCGATTTGATGTCTAGGACTAGGGAACAAGTCGAAAAGCGAGTGCCTGGGGACAACAATTCAATAACATAAGCTCCATTAACGCCCATTCACCGACAAACAAGAAGACCTTACCACAAATTGTTTCTATAAGTTCCTCGACAAATATGCAATGAACATCGACTTTGGACACCTTAATGAATCCAGGCAAGTAGGGCGTGTTAAGAACTATTGAGTTATTGATTTCGCTGTGGGACTTAATGTTACTTCAGCCAGCGCACGTGTTCCATATCTTAGTGTTCATAAAATGACAAAACCAAGGTAATCCTACATAGAACATTTCGATCACCTCACATCAGCTTGGTTCGTTATCTTTCTATAGCCAAGATACGGACGCTGCAGTCCGCAACAGGCAAATTTAGAAAAACAGCGGATGCACGAGTGGCTTTGCAAAATATAACGAGAGGGTCTCGCAAGCTGAGATGGCTGTTGGAAAGAAGAAAAGTCCACCTTACATCAAATTTTCATGGAGTTCCAAATTGATATACACCATTCATTATCAATTTCAAAACCGCATTTGACAGCATCTACAGAGAGCCTTTCGACTATGCAGGATCACGTTGGAGAATGCATGCTGCTCTAGAAAAGTCGGGTTTAACAAAACCGAGATCTTCAATGTTAAACATGGTTATGCGCTGTCATGTGTCCTTTTTTAACCATCGTCTGGTAAATATAGTGCGAAACTCAAGAGCCCAGTCCAGAGGCACCATCTTTCAAAAGGAACAACACACTTTCGTTTTTTACTTTTACTAGTGTCATGATTCCTCTTGTGGGTATTTGGACTACGAGTAGGCCTATGCCCCAATCCACTGCAACTTTCAACTTTCAGTAGTGCCTATTGGTTCCTGATCCATTCTCTGGTAAAGATATTTGTTGCAAGGCCAAAAAACCCTTAAGTTGTTCCGTAGACACCTATAAATGTTTGTAGTTTTTTTTTTCGTGATAGTTGCGGTTACCTTCCAATTGCTGCACCTAGGTAAGGTTAGTTTAGAGTGGCTGTTAGAAAACCAATCCACTGTTGACCCGTTGTGATGCCACATGGATTTGCGATCATCCTACTCAAGAAACTATTTTGATCTTTTGACGAAGCGTAGCAGACTTTTGATGTCTGTATTGCTTAAATCGCTTAAGTCATTGTAGAAAAAGGCTCCTTGGTGGAGTTTTTTTTTGTGTGAGAGAGCTGAACATGTGCAAAGAAGTTGTAGAATTATCTCCTCCTCCTCCTCGTCCATGCAATTTCTGCAAAAGTGTCCAGTGATGACACCTATGACACCGAGCAGTGTCCAGTGACGACACCTATGATGGCGCAGAGATGTTTTTTTCTTTCAAATGATCAAACTCTTAGAGCGATTCAAAACCAATTTTTGACTGATTTGTTTGGTGCACTTAGAACAGAACAGATTCAACATTGAAACAGAACAGTCGAAACTTGATATTTAGGCTGATTGTATTGCTTCGGCATAACATTGACATCATTCGAAACGCAGACTTTGCTTCGCCGATTCCTTTGACAGTATCCTGTTCGCTTCCACTTCTGATGGGGGCAATACTCTCAAGATATTGGAAACATTCTGCTCTGTCTACCCGTTGTGCAGCAATGCTAATTTGAATCGGTGAGACATGTAGGACACACTTCCTGACACTGTGTTTAGATCCGTATTCCTGTGGGAGAGTAAACAAATTTCGTCAGCATAGTCTAGATGATTGAGTTGAGATGCAAGAGTCTAACGAATTCCTCCATTTCCAGCAGACAAGTTTGTGCGAAGCATATCACTAGTCACTAATAAGTTGGTTTCTAAGGAAATGATTGCTCAAACATCCTCAATAAATTTCAGTCCGATATCTCAATTATTTTGGTTTTTTTAGTAGCATAGAACTTCCGCAGTTCTATGCACTGCCAGTTTGAAAGCTCATTAATACCCACTTGAGCCATGGACACCTTGGTTGATCTGCAACAGGATGGGTTTAAAATGGACGGACGTGCAGATAAAACACCAAAGTATCAATCTGAACTATGCTTGAGAACAGGAATATCCATTCCACACTTAGCATCAGTGTTGCAAAAGGATGCCCCCACGGAGGAGTACTTTCTCCTCTATTATGGTCCATTGTGGTAAATGAGTTGCTGACAATACCTAGCGATGACGGATTCTATATCATTGGATATGCAGACGATCATGCAATCCTAATCATGGGCAGATTTGAAGAAACCATCTCGGATTGCCTCCAGAGAGCACTTAACCTATTCACTGGTCCAAAAAGGTTTATCTAATCGTCAATTCCAAAAAAAAGCTCCATAATTGCGTTCACCAAGAGAAGATAATGCGAAAAACTAAGAAACCCCACACTCATGGGCGAAGCAATTGAGTTCTCAAAAGAAATTAAATTCTTGGGAGTAACCCTGGAATACTTACCTTTCCAAGACAATAGACAAAGCCAGGGCCTCACTATGGACTAGCAAAAGTCTAGCCGGTAAATACTGGGGCCTAATCCCAAGATGATGCTCTGGATGCACACTGGCATAGTGAGACCCATTGCTACCTATGCAGCACCTGTGTGGTGGCATAAAACAAAACAAAAGTCCACACAAGCAAAGCTCAACAAACTACAAAGATTAGCTTGTATTACCACTACCAATGCTACCGCATCGCAAGAAGTCATTCTCAACCTCCCACCCATTCATCTCCACAAAATGAAAGAAGCCATAGCAAGTGCCTATATGCTCATCACTGAAGATGAATCTAACTCCAAGATAGTTCACCCAGAGTTACTATGAACTACTTTGGATTCCTTTTACAGACAGATGTCTACCAAAGTACAACTCACAACTTCAAAGTTACCTTCCCGGATGGCAGCAACTGAGAAGAGAACAAACCCACATTTGTCAGAGACTCCCTGGTACACGGATGGATCTAAGACAGAAGAAGGAGTTGGAGCCGGTGTATTCGAACCGAGTCTATACACAAGCTTGGAAATAAACAACTCCGTTTTCAAGCCGAGATTCATGCAATAGACCTATGCATCCGAGAGAATTTAGACAAACGAACAATAAATAAGAACATCTACATACTCTCGGACAGCAGTGCCGTCTCTGCTTGCAATCAAGGCACATGAAATCAGATCCAAGCTAGTATGGGACTGCGTTCAGCTACTGGTAGTGCTAGCTAACTCAAACAGAGTCCATCACATTTGGGTACCAGGACACAGCGGCCACGACGGAAACGAAGAAGCTGATAAATTAGCCAGAAAAGGATCTGCGTCACAATTCTTGATGCCCAGACCATTCTGTGGCCGACCCACTAGCACTGCAAAAAAACAGTATCAAAAAATGACTCGCAGAAAAGGCACATCATTACTGGATAAATACTGAAGATAACAGACAAGCCAAATCATTCTCCGCAAAAGCTTCCCACAACAAAATGAAACAACTCCTAACCCTAAATAGAAATCAGATTCGAATGGTCACGAGCTTTTTGACCGGAGACTGTCGAGTCAAGAAACATTTAATAGTCATGGAAATAGCACAAGATAATATTTGCAGATTGTGCAAAGAAGACGAAGAGTCAGTAGAACATATACTATGCCACTGCGGCTATCTAATCACAACACGTCAAAGTTACTTAGGTTAATTCTACCTCGAAGCAGAAGACATTTCTGTCAGTTCCCCCTAAGATCTGTAGGCATTTATTGTGAAATTCGGCATCATGGTGGAACTTTAATTATGAGGTAATCACAATTCGCCCAGTTGAGGCCGTAGTGAGAAGGGCTTCTTTCCCAACTCTTACGGCCGAAACTATATACCTATTACGTGGGTAGCAGCGGATGCAGACTGATTCCAATAGTTCCTTATTGACATCGACTCTTAGTAATGACTTTTATAAATAATCAGTAACGCTGACTATTAATGCTAAGCGTCGTCATTCACTATACGTTTTCTCCGATTATTTTGGTTACTAGGAGCTACACCACGTAACACACTCACTTCAGTTTCCAGACTGGAGGTTGGTTCGCTGCTTGGAAACTTAACGAGTACTTCTATCGCTTTTAATAAGCGGTATCCTCTATCCTAAAAAAACTTCTTTTAGGTTAAATTATAATCTAGGCAAAAATTATATCATTTATAGTGAACTCATTATTTTCTCCGCTTATTACGGATTCTGGTATCTCACAAGGCGGTTCTACCTATTATTTCGAAGGCTCGTGGTGTTAAGAAGGAATTTTAGAATTTTGTGGTTGTCCCATGCAAGGCTAGAATTACTAGTTTGACATTGCCATTCTCACTTTAACCGGGAGCTTTTGTAACTATTGAATTACTTTTTATCAAACGTAATCCCATCAACTATTTCATGTCATCACATTCATTTTAGTTTCACTAATGAATACCTCAGGATAGCACTCCCATAGCTCACGCAATAGATATATTAACACGCCACGGGGTATTCATTATTTATTTTACACATTCGCTAATGCCTGTTCTAAAAGAATTAAATATAAATAATTAATACACACAAATGTATGGACAGTAGTCCGAGAGCTCAGAACATGTGGTTTTAAAACTTCGATTGGAATGAAAATTTGCATTCATCACCTGCAGATAAATACCACAATGACCAGTGATTGCAAAGTCTATCAATCATTACCCATTACATGATAAGAGTATCTGTAAGCGAACAAAATGTTGACATTTGCTACCGATTTCCACCTCCAATGTACTCGTAACTACCTTCATACCAAAAACTCTCCTGGGTACATAGTAGTTAGTCGTAATTAACTTTTCAGAGCATTAAAATTCCAAACCAGTCCGCAGCTCTATCTATACTGGGAGTGGAAAAAAACTTAAAGCAAATATTGTTTAAATGAATGCAGTACAATAGATTGGTGTCGATAAAAATTCGTGAACAAGATACTTGTTCCTCTCCATGTACGAGTAGCATGCGAGTAAAACCGCTTCAGGTATTTTCATTTAAAATTCCATTCTCGCATTGTCCGTGCAAAAAGCTGTTTTAGTTGCAATTGTCTGTATCGATCCACCCACACCACAGACTCTACGGTTAGTGGGATAAAAGTTAAGTGCTTGGTAAAATGAACTGTCGGACATGACACTTCACAGTGTGAATTTAATTGCGCCACAATTTTACTGCAAAATGTTTTTGACCACGATAATGGTACGAGTAGTTGTATCTTTAATGGGAAAATACATTCAATTTAATTGTGAGGTAGTTTGCTTAGCAACTAAAGACTTCCAGAAATTTCTCTAGAACCGATAGATACTCAAACTAATATACGAGTACCTCTCTCATGATAAAGAAAATAGTCAAGTCATTGATCATCACCATCATGAAAAAATTGATTACTACTCGTATTGCATTCAGTCGCGAAATAGGCACCACCACAAGATTAGATTTATCGCCGGTACGTCATTATGGCACAAGCCCTGTCATTATCAAAATGAATTCATAAACAAATTCGCCCCCTGTATAGCAGAATAAACTATAGTACTGTCGATAAAAGGTTTTTATGAATCTTATGTAATTTTTCCAAACATCTGTGCACAATGTAGACCAAGATATACATACGTACTAGTATCTCATTGTTGAAGTAAACAAGTTGTTTATTCATTAATCAAATTGATATGAGTGTGGCGTCGATTTCATTTCTATAATCCGCGTTTATAAGCTGAGCAAATTAAATGAGACACACCTCCCCGTTTGAGTGGTGTGCAATTCTTGATGTACAAAGCACTTGACAATTGTGCCGGCTGATGCGTGTTGCACAGTGCTATGCTCAGTAAATACAATTTTTCGAAAACTTTTAAAAATTGCAACAAATGCGAAAGATAACCCGACAGATCTGTTAGTAGGACCTTTACCGATCATCATCATGTACCATCAACAGGAGGGATCCTATATGACTCATAAAATATAAAAGGTGTTTTTTTTAGCTGCATGATAAGTTTCGATGGTTGTTGTCTATGGTTTGACAGCTGTCAATGTCAAACTGTATTGACATTTCTATTCAGTAAGATTTTACAATTCATCATGAATCGTTTAACACCGCAACAACGCTTCCAAATTGGAAGTGGAAATTTCCATAATCGGCCTAGTGAGCAAGCAATTCGTGCGGTTATTGACCGTTTTCGCGAAGAAAATCCTCAAGCTATTAACGAATCACCATTACTTCCATTAAAATTGACTGTTTGGTGCGGTTTACACGCTGGCGGCATCATCGGTCCTTATTTTTTTTCGAAATGAGAAAGGAGCTGCCGTTACGGTGAATGGCGGGCGCTATCAGCCATGCTGACTGATTTTTTGTTTTGTTTAATCAGCTAAACATCGTAGACATTTGGCTCCAACAAGATGGCGCAACTTGCTATACAGCGCGCTTATCAATTGCAAAATCAATTTGGTGTCAACCTTATTTCCAGAAGTGCTCCTGTTAACTGGCCCCCCTCCTTTTTGCGACTTAACGCCTCTCGATTACTTTTTATGGGGCTATGTTAAGTCATTGCTTTATGCCGACTAACCAGCAACTCTTGAAGCATTTGAAGTCAATATTCAAGCCACCATTGACGCTATATGGCCAGATTTATTGGAAAAAGGAGTGAAAAATCGGACTGATCGAAAGCACCATGTAATTCGTATCTGCGGCAAGCATATGCCAAAAATCATATTTAAGAAATAAATAAATAAAACTATCTACCAGATTATAATAATAAAAAGTTCATTTCTATAATATTTCTGTTTTGTATTATTATTTGAAGTTTTATAAAAAAAACTTAAAAAAACACCCTTTATAACAAGTCTTCAGTAAGTACAGCATTAATTAGGGTCTGGAACATAGAAATCCTTTCTGATCATAAGATCAGATAAGATAAGAGAGAGAGAAATTTGAACTAAAACTATTTGAGTGTGAAGCTTTAAAGGACTTAAACATATACATAAGGTGGTTCTCGAGTTCGAAGTAGACCTGCGCCTCAACTAAGAAGCGTCTTCAGCCATCTTGATGTTCAGCTAGCTGCCCCCTGTCGATATCGCTGTAATCGTATCATCGTACAGTTCGTGGTTGTATCTCCTCCTCCACTCATCGTCTATGCAAACGGGACCGGAATCAACTGACAAAGCAGCCAAGAGGAGCCTTTACCATTTTTGATTAACCTCATGCTTCTGCGCAAAGAAGGGGACCGGGATTAATAAGAATCTATATAAGGTATCTTTTATTGTTCAAATGGGTTTGGTAGTAAATTGCCTTTCTAACTTTATAATAAGTCGCTGTTAACCCTCCGATCAGCGATAGCTTCGACAGCGTTATATTAGCAACAAGATCTATAGGGACCTGCAAGGATTTGTGTACCTGATGTTGTTGCCTGATTATTTTTTTTTTAAATTAACTTACAGTTGTTTTCAGTCTGAAAATGTATATATATGGTAGAGAGAAATAACAGAAAATAAACAAGAAATTTATAGGTAAAGTAATTTATATATTAATTAAATATTTATTTTGTAGCTAATTTAGCACCGACAAAAAAGAGCTGAGTGTTCAGCATAAGCCGCATTATTGAACAACAGGGTTTTCCGCTGGCTGTTGTACTTCGCACGACATAAGTGGCATGATGGCCGATTTAAACGCGGTACAAACAAAGGAATAGGTCATGGTGTTGGTGTTGCTACTTAATTTTTTTTTATGTGGCTTTCAGTTCAATTAAATACAACATCAAATGTGCTTCCATAGCATTTCGAATTTTGGGATAGCACGTTATTCGTAGATTGGTGGCTCGTTCTTCAATGTTAGAGACCGCCAATTGTCTCGTCAACAATTTCAAAAATAATAGTCGTTTGTCCGATTGGATTAATTTTATCGTATATTATGATTGAGGCCAATCCGTGCGGCATCGGATAAAGAATAGTGCCGCAGTGCGCCCCAGCTTGTCGTAAGAGGCGACTAAATGGGACACCAATCATATACAGGCAACTATGACACCAAAAATGAGCCTGTGACACTTTAACACCTTAAAACTTTCCCACAAGTTTGTTTGCAATCAGTGGGCTCCCGCGTCTGGAGACTACCGGTGGGGTGAAAGAACAGTCAATCAATTCGAAATGAGCATACAAGTGTCAAACCACTCAAACTTTAGATACACTTCATGGAAATGATCGCAATTAATAGCACTACCCCGCTGGGCACCACGATTGCAACGCACTCGGGTGATCCCAGAGCAAGCAGAAGTGCTTGTGTCAGAGCCCGACGGATTCCGGGGGCGGGCAAAATGAATTTTCATAAACTTCGGTTTGCAAGTTGGAACGTCGGATCGATGACCTCAAAAAGTTTAGAACTGGAAGCGATTATGCGTCGCAGAACTCTACAAATCTTGTGCGTACAGGAAACGAAGTGGTGTAATACAGGAAATAAAGCGCGTTTTCTAGATTTAAAAACTAAGGCATTTAAGATGTTCTACCATGGAACGGTCAATGGACGAAACGGTGTTGGAATCGTTGCAGCGGATCTTCTAAACAACATCGTTGGTATCTTGAAAATAAGCGACCGCTTGATGAGTGGTAAACTCGTCATACACAATGAAACGTGGAACGTGGAAAGCCAAAAATCCGGTGGTATAATCTATCGAAGGAACGAAGCGCAACATTTATCGCACTGGCTAAAGAAGTACTTTTCAATATAAACGGTATCGCAGACTCACTTAGCCTGCAAGAAATGTGGAACAGCATGCACGAGGAATGCATAACACTCGCAAAGTCCCATCTGGGGACTATATCGAAATACCATTACGTCGGCAAAGAAACATGGTGGTGGAATGACGAAAAAAAAACAACCTGTGGCTGACAAGAAGAGTGCATTCCAAGCGTGGACAAAATGCGATCGGAGCGACGATATCGAAAAAGCTCGACTGGCTCTTGAATACGAGCGCCTTAAAAAGATCGCAAAGAAAGTCCTGGCTCGAACTCGAGCGGTAGAAGCGGAAAACCTGTAACAGGAGTTGGAACAAATATCCTAATACTGCAAGGAGTTGCTTAACAAACAGTTTCCACGTGATATCGTGCCGACAGCTGGTCTATTCGAGGAGGAAGTTTCGGACTTTTCAATCGAAGAAATAAGAATAGCAATTGGAAACATGAAGCGGGGAAAAGCGGCGGGACCAGATAGCATTCCATCAGAGTTTTGGTCGAAGATGGAGGGGATCGGCAGCGTTTGGCTATCGAAACTTTTAAATAAATTAAAATGTGGACAACCTATGCCGAATCAATGGAGAAGTAGCTTCTTGGTTCCATTATACAAAGGAAAAGGCGACACTCGAGAATGCAACAACTACCGTTCAATCAAGCTTATGTCACACACAATGAAAATCGTCGAAAGAGTCTTAAACGAACGTCTTCGGCAAATAATAAAGCTCCATAATAGCCAGTGTGGATTTGTTGAAGGAAGATCGACGGTGGACGCTATCCAAAGCCTACGAATAATAATGGAAAATCACCGAGATTCGTCTAAGGATTTACACATGGTATTTATCGACCTCGAGAAAGCATTCGATCGAGTGCCTAGGGATCTCATATGGGCCGCGCTGAGGTCTCAAAACGTACCGGAAACGTATGTTAGAATAATACAAGACATGTACGGAAACGTGAAAACTGCGGTTAAAAGCTCTGCTGGACTAACGAGAGAATTTCCAGTTAATGTCGGAGTGCATCAAGGAAGCGTACTTAGCCCTTTCCTCTTTAACGTAGTATTCGACTATCTTTTAAAAGACTGCATAAGCGAAGCAAATGTAACGCCAATTCTCTTCGCTGACGACGCAGTTATACTTAGCGATAACGTCGAAGATTTACAGAACGCCTTAGATTCATGGAGAAATGTGCTAGAGAGAAACGGGTTAAAAATAAGTCTTTCAAAGACGGAGCATTTGACGTGCCCATTTGCGCATCCGTTGCGACCTGTTCCGGATATAATGTTAGACGGAATAGTTCTTCCGAAAAGAACTATCTTTAAGTACTTAGGATCAATCGTTAACGTGGAAGCGAAATGTGACGACGACATAAACCACAGAGGCTTTAGGCAAATCCATGACTTGACACTCTAGCGGATCTTAAAGAAATCAAATCAATCCAAAAGATTTAGATCAATACCCGGAAAACTCATCTGTGGTCACATCACAACAAGGAATGTTCCCAGTTCCGTTGCAATGTTCAGAATCTTTACTGCTATAATGTTTTGGGGTCTTAAAAGGGTAAAGTTACCTAATGGGTACTGGAATATAAAGCGTATAATATGTTTTGTGTCAATGGTGACATAAATTGTATTTTGGAAGCTTAAAATCTGTCAATAACATCTAGTACGTCATAGGATATTTAGTCCTAAGAGTGTCGATTTTTGTGCCAACTCAAAGGATTTGTGAACGTTGGTTTTTCGTTTCAAAAGTGGTGATTTTGGCATCGATAACAAAAAACGTAGAAGACCAGAGATAAAATTCAACGATACAGAATTACAAGCATTATTAGATGAAAACTCGACTAAAGTAGAAAAAAAAACTTGCAAAACTATTAAACGAATCTGTCAACGGTTTCCGTGTGCTGAAAAGCCCTGGAAAAGATTTAAAGTAAAATGGGTCCCATATCATTCAAAACGATTACTGGACACTGTTACCGCCAACTACAGATAAAATTGCCCAAAGGCACCCATTAGATACATTCCATGTCAATGCTCGTTGGAAACCAAGTATAATAATATTTTTCAAACAACAATTGGAAAGTTCTTCACCACCCGCCGGTGAATACGTGGTCCGTTCTGATTACAACTTTTTTCGATCTTTGCAGCACTGAGATACGGAAAAGCACTTTCATTCTTACAAAGAAGTAAAGAATTGGCTTGATGAATAGTTGTTATCAAAAGGCGAGCAGTGGTACTAGCGCGAAATTCATCGATTATCTATAAAAAAAAATATAGAAGAAGTCATAGCTTATTATGACCAGTTTTTTGAGCGAAACATCGACATTTCATATTCATTTAGAGGTTGTAGAGAACAATAAAAAAGTATCCACAGTCGCGTAATCTTCTTTAAATCAGTATCCAACGGGCTGGTGTAGAAAGCGTCAACATTGACCGAAGGCGGCAGGACGAAACTAATAACATGCTGCCTAAAAGAAAAAATATATTTACATATATTGGACTAAATCTCACCATCAACAACTAAGAAACGATTTATGTAAACACTATCATAATGACACTGCCGTCGAGGTTATACAGAGTCACAGACGTAGAGTCACGTCTGCAATTGGCAGAAGACTTCAATTTATTGAAAAAGCCTTCATGATCGAGCTAGAGATGTTCGTAGGTTAAAATGTTGATCCATCCAAGTACAAGTATATGTCTTCCTAAATACAATTGGTGCTTCAGAATTGTTCACGTCACGTGGACGAGATTTACCTGGTCTTTATGTATGAACTGAAATTTTCCCATAGATGGCCCTAGCTGTCAATGTAGTTACTCGTATTTACTATCAAACTATGTTATTAGCACTAATTCCTCTGACAACGATTATCAATTCACAACAGTACAAGTTTTATACATACAACAGCATTGCTTGAAACAGCGCTGAACATGTCAAATTTTATGCCTGGAAACTACGATTTGCGGACTGCATTGATTTGCTGTAAATATCTGAAGAAAACATCAGCAGATTCACATCGAATGTTTGCCCAAGCCTACGGTGAACATGCTCTTGGTAAAAAATTTCAAAGTGGCAAATTTGACGTGAGAAACGCCACCGGAAAAATTTGAAGACAACGAATTGCAGGCTTTGTTGGATGAGGATAACGGTCAAACGCTAAAATCTGCCGAAATCGTTAATTTACTGAAAGCTACCGTCAAAAAAAGTTCGATTTAAATCAAAAATGGCAACACAAAGCAATTTTGTTTCACGAAAATGAACTATCAATGAACGGTTGAGGCATTTATTTAAGAAATTCTATCGCATGCAGCTTACTCATCAGACTTGGGCTCTGTGCGATTACTACTTATTCGCATCGATGGGGTACGCACTTCCTGAACAGCGCCTCACTTCTTACGAAAAAGGTTCAATAATTGGTTTGACTCAAAAGAGAAACAGTTTTTTTGGCAATGCATCTATAAATTGTCAGTTAGGTCCGAAAACTGTATTGCCAGCGATGGGCAATACTTTCAATAAAATATTTTTTGACATTTTCATACAACAAACGTTTTACAAAAACATCGGTTTAATATTTAAATACCTGATACTAGATATACTTTGATTGTTAACTTTGTATCAATAGTCTTGCATTGTGATCAGAAATAGAGGAAGCTTGTTGCATGCATTTTCAATAACTTTCTGCAAGTTTTAGCAATAAAATGTCTACTTCTTGAAAGATGTCAGTCTTTAGATCTACGCGGATTTACATTGACAAGTGACTTTCAGTAAAAATGTTTCTGATGCCGGCTGGAATTTAAAAAAAAAAGTTATGACTCATCCCTAGTAAATGCTGCACCAAATAGTGCATTGAAAAGATATAATCGCACTGTAGATACGCAGACCTTAAGTGAAACATTTGCTAACACATGTACCTACTATATGTTCACATGGGTGGAAATTCGTTTCACTGCCCATAATAAACTGAGATGTCTTTTTTTTAAATTAACAAGAGTGTAGCCGTTTGCAGATATCAGTTGGTGCCTGGTGCACTATACATTAACATCCTCACGTCTTCTAGCAAAAGACTCCCCTTTTGATATCGCATTGTGTGTGTCCTTTTTTCTAGTTTAGGATTTAATGTCATTTAAAACATCCTCGAAACGAAAGGCCACTCCAGAGCTGGCAACTTCAATTACCGCTCCGTGTTTAGTCAGCCTCATCAAAGTGATTGGCTTAACGATGCAGGGTTAATTCAGTTGGTGTCATGCTACTAGGGAATCAATCAATCATTCATTGTGATGTCACTAAAGGAATTTCATGAAAGAGCACCTTTCGAAAGATTTATGACTCTTGTCCTACCTTGCAAAAAATTTAAGTTTGATTCCATGTGTCACAAAAATACCGACTCCGCAGAATCTTATGTTCATTGTAATGCTAAATACTTCGAAACGATATCTCATTTGGATAACCATGAGCAGAAAACGTATCTTCTAGAAAACCATCGCTTTGATTAAAGATATATATGAGAGTAGTAATTTTTTTTCAAGATAGAAATGTTGACAATGAAGTCATACAAGTACTCGTATCTACGTTATCTCAACTTGTTAGTAATAGTAAGAGGCTATTTTCTCAAACGATTTTATATCTTAACCCAATGATCCAAAGCTGGACAAAGCGAGCGCCATAATAAGTTCGGAACCTTATACTTAGCTCAGAAGTTCTGGAAATTAAGTTGACCGATTGGTAAATGGTGACGTGATAGTTGATCAGCAATTTGCAAGTATCTTAACTTCAGACATTTATACCTGTTAAACCAACTGTTAATTGTGTCAGTTTTAATTATTAGTCCTTGAAGTCGTATCCTGATGACATTCAGGGTGCTAGTCAACCGTTACCAAATTTTAGAATGTTGTTTCCAAAATGATGGTTCTGTGCGCCAAACTTATAGAGAACATGCACCAAAGTAAACCGACATAATCTACTACAATTTGGCTATTTGCCATATTTTTCGCACAAAATACAGCAGCTTCTTGGTTCCATTATACAAAGGAAAAGGCGACACTCGAGAATGCAACAACTACCGTTAAATCAAGCTTATGTCACACACAATGAAAATCGTCGAAAGAGTCTCAAACGAACGTCTTCGGCAAATAATAAAGCTCGATAATAGCCAGTGTGGATTTGTTGAAGGAAAATCTACGGTGGACGCTATCCAAAGCCTACGAATAATAATGGAAAAGCACCGAGATTCGTCTAAGGATTTACACATGGTATTTATCGACCTCGAGACAGCATTCGACCGAGTGCCTAGGGATTTCATATGGGCCGCGCTGAGGTCTCAAAACGTACCGAAAACGTATATTAGAATAATACAAGACATGTACGGAAATGTGAAAACTGCGGTTAAAAGCTCTGCTGGACTAACGAGAGAATTTCCAGTTAATGTCGGAGTGCATCAAGGAAGCGTACTTAGCCCTTTCCTCTTTAACGTAGTACGAGTATTCGACTATCTTTTAAAAGACTGCATGCGCGAAGCAAATGTAACGCCAATTCTCTTCGCTGACGACGCAGTTATACTTAGCGATAACGTCGAAGATTTACAGAACGCCTTAGATTCATGGAGAAATGCGCTAGAGAGAAACGGGTTTAAAATAAGTCTTTCAAAGACGGAGCATTTGACGTGCCCATTTGCGCATCCGTTGCGACCTGTTCCGGATATAATGTTAGACGGAATAGTTCTTCCGAAAAGCACTATCTTTAAGTACTTAGGATCAATCGTTAACATGGAAGCAAAATGTGACGACGACGTAAACCACAGAGTGAGTGTGGGATGGATGAAATGGCGGGAAAATTCGGGAATCTTCCACTTAAATTAAAGGGGAAACTCTACACCACGGTTGTTAGACCAGCTCTTAAATACGGTCCACAGTGCTGGACAATGTACGAAGCGTTTAAAAACAAAATGACGGCAGCGGAAATGAAAATGTTAAGGATGTCTAGTCACTAAACGCGATTGCATTAGATCAACGCGTATAAGAGGAAGTCTACATATAAAGAATTCGGTAACCGAACAGCTTGAGGCGAATAGAATAAGCTGGTATTGCACTATCAACTACGGTAACTCCAACTGTAGGAAAAAGAATTCCTGGATTTCTCAGATGGCAAATGCGCAACAACGCCTGGGGCTAACCACTGAAGCGATCCAGGACCGATCATTATGTAGACGCGTTCTGCGGTCTGCGACATTAGCCAACCCCACAAGCGGAGCAGCAGCGATGCAGTAAAAATGGGAAACTCGTTACGCATAAGTTCGTATAACGAGGAAAGGGTTAATAAAAGGATAAGAAGAAGAAGGATTTGTGTTTCACGATATGAGAGTTTCCATGACCTTAGAAAGAACGGACGTAAGTGCAATGGGTCTGTAGAACTAGAGAAAAGAGGATTCGAGGATAACCTGCTCAGAAAGAATCCTGCAGAGTACAATTGATGAAAAAAGTATTTTTTGCCAGCGTGGAAGGACATCTCTTAGGAAGAAGGCGAGATATAACATCAGGACCAGTAGATTTGTGTATGTGAAGATCTTTAAACACCCTTTCTTCTACAAGAATGCAATAATGGATTCATTCTATTGATGATTGGTCACTCAAGTGTAGGCAAGGATAAAGCACAACCTGGAAGTTTTGAGCCTCAGTCTATGGTCGTACTGAAATTTTTAGAAAGTCATTTCAGTCGCCCTGACTTTTTTTAAAAGTTTTTCCGGGTTTGCTCTGTCGATTGTAGCATTTTCTTAGGGAGAATTGTGTCTATAATCGTATCAGTAGCGCCCACGTCGGTTGTTTTCTAGGAAATATAACGTCACATGCTTTCAGTGTGGTCATTATACAACACAATGATCTGCCGGACGTAGGGGGAGAGAAGATCAACGGTGTAGTGCAAAAAGTTAAAAAAAAATCGAGGAAGTTGGCGGTATGACTATCTTTGTCAATGGTTTTTCGATATAAAATACTGGCGAAGTTTATTTTTGTAGCAAAGATCTCAGTATACCGTCCCTCGGATGTTGTCTATCTACAATAGAATGTCAAAGCCACTAAGAACTGCGTTTATTGGAATCGCCAGTTATACCGATTTCGGTATGAGGAAACAGGGATATAATTCTTTGAATGGAGTTAGACAGCTCATCAAACTCTTTAAAGGTGGACTTATTGCCCAGTTTTTCTCTTCTGTAGATAGAATAGTATTAGATGATTTGCTTCAATGACATTGAATTCCGAATGGGAACAGGTGCTACATTGTGGCTTAGTTTAGTAAGCTACATCACTACGCATGTAAATGGGGATACAGCGGTGGGAATCGATCTAAGTGGTATGATAGCTACAATCTAAACAAACAAAACACAGTGGCGCTGGCAGCCAGGTATGGGCCATGACATAGCTTCTTGACATTTGTGTTGCTCATGTTGTTATTTTTGTCACATCTGAGCGGGGCCTACGGTTTATCGCCGAGTCCGGAACGGCACTCCTTAGAAGCTTTTTCGTAGGCAATTTTACTTTCGAAAGTTTGACATTGCCCACCGAAAGGGTGATGGCGATTTGATAAATTGTTGGTGACTCAGCCAGGAATCGAACCCAGACTCTCTCGTGATAGTCCAATGAGCTAACTATCGCCCCATCGCCATCGCAATCTAGGTATCATTAATTGTCAAACTTTTTTGTTTTTAAGAATTGTTTCAAAACTTTGGATAGGAAAGGAAGGTTAGCAGTAGGTCTAAGGTCACAGGATTTAGATATAGGGATAACCTTTCTTTTTTTTCCATTCCGTAGGGTAAGTTGAGATAATTACAATTGTGTTGAAGATATAGCTGATGTAAGGAAGTAAAAGAGGAAGCAGTATTTTTGCGAAGTTCGGGTAAATGTTGTCAAGGCCTACGTATTGTAACAAACAAACAAAGTTCCTTTACATTCAATGAAATTGACGCAAGAAAGACTAAAAATGTTAAAGCATTTGATGGGGACTGAAGAAGACTTACATTCAAGTCACCAAAAAGAATTTACTTAGGTGCAAGATGAGGGATCTATTCGACTACAATCTTTGATATACTACACTTGGGTGTGCTACATGTGGTGGCATGTAGGCAACTCCAATGATAAATTTGTTTTCACTATTCAGGGTCTCAGTAAAATTAAAGTCTTAAGAGCCGTTTCCATTGGATGAAGCATCATGGTGAGGTTTGATTCTGCTTCTGATGTATATAGAAACCCCTACACCTAAGGCATTCTAAGCCCTCGCATAGAAAAGAGACCACTGTGGATAGCAGGATGAATCCAAGTTTCAGAAGCCCATACTATATCAAGTAAGCTATATTAATTCAAATTCATCAAACTTATTCACAAAATTTTGTGCATTATTAAAGTGTAAGTCAACAGATGGTGTGGATATTGGCTGTCAATTACTGTCATTTACTGAATTCAATGTAGTTGATCTTTTCGACATATCTCATACAATTTTCGCCAGTTTGAGTCTTGGAGTCGTTTACAATGCAACAATGGAATTTTGTTATTCAATCTCTATACGAAAATTGGCGATCTGTAAAAGTAACTTTTCGTAAAATTCGTGAATATTGCGGTCAACATAATCGCCCTAGTGAGCCTAGAAATCGTGCAATGATGAAGCGTTTTGAAGAAACTGGTATCGGGTAAAACTCCATATCAGCATGCTCGGCCAGCACCTTACACGCCAAAACATATCCACTGTGAGCGAAAGTGTTCAAAACCAGCCAGGCACTTCAATTTGTCGCCGAAGTCAACAATTGGGCCTCACACATGACACTTTTCGGCGAATTCTAAATGTTGATCTTCATTTGCATGCCTATAAAATCGAAATTCACAACAATTGAAGCCCTTGTACCATCTACGACGTCTGTGATTTGTTAACTGGATGTCGGATCGCCAGCACAGTTTGTCATCGAATTTGATCTTTTCCCATGAAGCCTATTTTCAGATGGATGGGTACGTAAATATACAAAATGGTCATTTCTGAGGACCGGAAAACCCCATACGAGATTCTCGAAAAACCAATGCATCCCGATAGAGTCACTGTATGGTGCGGATTATGGCTTTGCATGTGGCTGGAGAGATAGTTACAGTAATTGGAGAACGTCAAAATTTAATGAATTGGGTTTGGACGATCTCTGGTTTCGACAGAATAGTGCTACCGACCGCACAAGCTATCAATCAATCAATTTATTTCGTACGAAATTCCAAGATAGCATTATTTCGGCTAAAGAAGTTGAAGACATCTCCCTTTGGCGTTATTTGAAGAGTGACGTCTATGCCCATAACCCAGCGAATTCCAGATCTCAGATATAACATCCAAATTGAAGTTGCGGTCATTGATCCACTAATTCTTCGAAAATTCATCGATAATTTTGAACTTCGGATGGTCGCTTGCAACAAAAGCCGTCGTGGTCACATGAACGATGTTGTGTTCCATTCATATAGGTAATTGCCATAAACCAAACTTTATTAATCTACAAAATTCATAATAAATGTGTGTTTAATTTAATGAGAATCTCTACCCTAGCTGTTGGCTGACAATGAGTAGGTATTAAGAAGGAAATTCGTTTTTTTTCATTTATGCTTTCAAAACCAGCATTAGTGGAATTCATTGCAATTAAAAAAATATAAATATGTACTAACCATGCATAAACAAACATACATATACGCAGGCATGTACTGTATCCATTTTTTGAGTTCTAGTTTTTTCTTTGATGTTTATCATTAAATGATGACTTCCAAAAAGATAGAATTTCACATCTTAACTCAAGCATTTGAACAGCGAAAAGAGAAAGTTCCTCAGTTTATCTATGTAAGATACATAAATCTTCTGAATCCAAAGTAAAAGTTCCCAGTCAGTAGAGCAGATACAACATCAACTGCAACTGAAAACAGCAGTGTATCTTCCGCAATTACGCAATAATACCTATACACTTAAATTTTAATTTACACTTTTCTCTTTTGTTGACAAGTTAAAAGTTATTAATTTTGATTGAAATGCTATACAAGTCGAGAAGGTAAATGCAATTTTAATTTGTGGTCTGGTTTAGCAATACAAACAAATTAAGGGCATAAATCTGAATCTAGAATACACTCGTAACACAAATCTGCCTCCAGAGATTCCAAACACATTAGCATCGCATCCAAGTATTGCATGAATGTCTTGTACCAAGCAGGCCAATGAAGGAAGGCATTCAGAGTGGTATATATCTTTTTGAATAAAAGAATCCGTAGCAGGGTGCTTCAAATTATTGACAATAAAGGATTGCTCAAGAATATAAGATTCATATATTGGTTTACCCGTAAAATTCAGGTTTAAAAGGCAGACCGTTTCAAAGATGTCACAGTCATCGATTTAAGGATCTAAATTGGACACATAATGAATAGGTTTTATAAGAGTTTAATTAAGGACATCATTGTTGGCGCTTTTTAGTTTTTCGACTTGCATAATTTTGAAGGTGCTTTTTGGAGTAAAGGGATTTTAAAGTCACGCAAATGCACGGCGCATTCATGACAGCATGAGCAACCCAAATGAGTATCAAGAAGCTAGGCCATGGCCCATACCGGGCTGCCAGCGCCACAGTGTTTCTTTTTTTTTTTTTAAATGCACGGCGCAAAAAGACGGTAGAAGTTGTCGATTAAAAAAAGCCGAAAGGCTTGTGACAGAGAGGAGGACGAAAGGACAAAGTGACAATCACTTTAACCAACGAAGCTCTCGTACCTGAATTTTAACTGACATTTTTTCTTTGTTGAGGCTGCAACGGTGACTTTACCCGCACACTACCTCCAAATGACAACGATGTGCTTTACAAATACACCTCAATTATTTTGTTGATGTTTCGAACCAAGGTCTTAGTGGTACCTATCGGGTTATAGTCAATGTCCGTCCGGACTCGACTTGCCAAACCTATAAGCGCTTGTGCGACTGCACAGACAAAAATAATAGCATTTTAAGCGGGACAGTAGATGAATTCTCCATATGGAAGTAAAACCCAGGAAGAACTCAAATTGAAACCTTATTCGGGCTACTTCAACATGTTTGGTGTAAGGATTTTCGGGAGTTAGTCAATGTCTTGGAAAAAAAATGATGACGGTAGGGTTCTTAATGGATCAACGGAAGAGCTCACATCCATGAACGAGTAACTGGCTCCGGTATAACCGAGGCACTAGCAAGTATAACCACCATCTAAGAAATACGATGGGATGGGCGAACAAAAAGAGAAAAAAGAACTGCGACATCTACAACGGCGATTGTTATCGATGGCAAAAGCAGCACCTATTCGGATGCGGATTTGGTTTTGGGTGCAGACTTGAGTTTTCGGCATAAACGAGCACCTTAAAACAATCCATATTAAGGCTAAATTCACCAAAATAACTTCATATGCGTGCACGTCCCCACAGAGAAGAAAGACGGCTGCACCAAATATAGTTTCTGCGAGCTCTTAGACAAGGTCAACTGGTCCTCGGTGATTTTAGTGCAAAGCTAGGGAGATAGGACATATTTGGTAGTGCTGCCAGAAGGTAAAGTCTGCACAACCATAACGAACTCATGCTCATCGATTTACGGCTAGGTAAAACATTTTAATAGCTAGCACGCGGTTCTCCAATCTCGATATTTACAACGGCACTTGGCAAACTCCTGGTTAGTCAACCGTCAACCAGATTGAACACATTGCGATCGACGTAAGACACTTCTCCAGTATTATGGATGTCAGTGGTCATACAAGATATCAAAACAATGCGTTGATCAGCGCCCTTCGGTTAGTACAAGTACCACCACCACTGGATTCCAATTCGTGAGTAAGGCACGAACTTTCGCTTTGGTAAAGGGTCGAGGCTTATCTAATACCTCAGCGATTCGGTTGGTCATGGCAACTGGACGCACGCTACAACATGTGCTTAACCATGAAATGTCTAAGCACCATTCGGTCTACTCTCCCTGCGACCTTGGGTACAAACCAAAGTCACCACAATACTCCCACAAGGGGGCCTACTCCTAGGCCGAACTGGAGCAGAAGTTCCAGGGGCTCCTGACCTCTCGTGGTACCAGAATATAGTCACCTTGCGGTCACTTCCAGCTAAGCACCTTACAGCCCAAAACAGGCAGCCTTTGGTACCAATTAATTTTCTCAACTATTACAGGATTCAACGCCTTAACTGTCTACTGCGTCTTCTATTAAATACGAGTACTTCACTTGCAAAACTGCGGGTTCTTTCTTACAGTAAGATGTCAGTGAAAACTCCACTGAATTCGTAAGCCTTACCGTCAAAGATGATTCTCATAGTTTTCAAGTCCCTTACATCTGAATAATTGGGGCACTCGCACAGAACATGCCGCAAATTCGCATAGGTCGCTCCAAACGAGCAACTCGCCATCCCGCTGAAACCCTCTTTTATGCAAAAATGCACTAAGAGAGCCATGCCTGGTCAACAAAAAGCTCAGGCTGAGACTGCAGCTCCGTTCGGAAAACTCCCGCATGGTCAGCAAATCCCTAAGGAAGCTATAAGTAATCCTACCATATTCGGTAGCGTTCCATCTAGATTGCCATTCAGATACAACGCAAGGCTTTACGCTACCTCAAGGATAGGCCTCTCACTTCTCTCAGGGAAACTCAATCTCGCTTGTTTAGAGGGATACCTTTTCGGATCTAGACAGCAATACCAAGACATATGGCTTCCAGATCAGGAGGTGACACTCCCAACAATACTTACATTGATCCAGATAGGCATCCAAGCATGGTGACTCTTTGGCAAGCCAATATTCAACGGCAGCCATCTACATTCGTAGTCCTGTCGTACCATACCGACGCTCCATATGTTGAACAAGCAACAAAAAGGCCATCGTACATATACGATACGAACAGAAAGCCTGTTAAGCCCCCAGTCAGATCGCAGAATGCGGCTTACCTGGCCTACAAGCATACAACATGCCTTTTTTTCATTTGAGCAAGATGAGGGATGAATTTGATGCACTCGCCCAACGTTATGCCAAGATATTTGACCTTAGTCAGATATCTAATGCTTACGCCGCTGTCAACCAGACAACAACAAGATCGACGTCTCAGATAGAACGTCACCTTCGACAGATATATCATTGAGGGAGTTGAGGGCTGTACGCGCTATATGGCTACATCGACTTAGCAAAAAGATTGAATGCCCATTGACTGAGATATCTAGGTCATGTAGAGCGAATAAATCTGCCCCCAAAGGACAGCGCATAACCTGAACACCGCGATTCAAGTGGCTCACGCATAGCGTCATCTATGTCTTCTTTTAATAGAGCCCTGACTATGGCCAATACTTATATGTGCATACCGTGATACAAAGAAAACAGGAATCTTCGTTTTTAAATCTGAAATCAAAAGAGAATAATACCGACGTGACATTCGTTTGCAGTCACCCTGTCATATGGGACGAACACCTCTCTGCGAGATGGAAATGAGCCGAGATTTTTTAATTACTTCCGAATGTGAGAAATGCACTCAATGCACTTCGCTGCCGCGTTAATGATGTCATTAACTGTTGGGAGTTGAGGTTGAATTCATTTTAAATTAAAAATCCGCCCCAGCGCTGGTGAGTACCGCCAAAAACATAATAACAACATGCACAGTACGTTTTATTCTGCATGAATTGCAGTTTATTTGTGGGGATGGTTACTGTTTTCAGCTTGAAAATAGAAATCCAAAGCCTCAACTGTTGTATTATTGACGTGACTACTGTCAGTTAACCAAGTTCAACGACTTTGCATGAAAGCGCCGAGTGTTGGTTTTTCACTGTTTTCTAAGTTTGGAGGCGATTCATGCAAAAAACGTAAAAATAAATATCATACGATATTTTGTAGAATCTAAGAAATGTGAAGTTAAGGTAGCATTTCTACAGAACTGTCAGCAATGAGTCAGTTTGTTTTTTTTTCCTTTAAATTAAATGGTGATAATGGTGCCATTAATCAAGTTTCATTAGAGCTAATAAGAAGGTAAATAGAAACACGATATTCGTACACAAATATAGTCGTACAACAACGTCGAATTAAATGTCACCAATGGTTTGCGTGTATCTAAAACAAAAATAACAAAATTCATTCGACGTTTATATGACACATTCCCTCCAGTCAGGATTTTATTTACAACATGCTAAAACTCACTTTTACATGTCACATCGTTATGCAAAGCATTTCCTTTTCGTCGGTCATGTGATGTAATACACCGAAAGTGGGTTACCTTCATAATGACTTGTTAAGTGCCACACATTACTTACAGTAAATCCTTGGTAAAGGTCAGGTTCAACTAGACAGCTAACTGGTAGCTGGTACTTCCCCACAGATACATTAATTCAAACACTTAATAGTATTAAAACTGGTTGGAATTTAAGCTCAAGATAAATGATATCATTGTGATTCACTAGTCCAAGTTGTTAAATGTTTCCTTTTTGTTGGTCAGCCACCTACTCGTGTCTGCATCCATAATAAGTGTTCTACATCCATATACGAGTGCATATTCATATGCATATGAAAGTTGTCTCGTTTCGATTTCATTAGCTTGTGTAGTCAAGCCGCACAATTCTACTCCCAATTAGTATACGGGAGGGGTCTAGTCATGTATTTGATTTATGTTGAGGACTAAAGGGATCTCGACACATGAAAATTATGTCTCCCACATGAACAACATTTCCGTTCCAACTATGGAATATCCCTAGGGAACTTGGAACAGTGGATTGTACTTTTAAACAGAGTACGTTCATACAAAGGTGTGAGTATCTGAAGTAGAGTCGTGCAATTTGTGTCATTGTTGTGTGAGTCTAAGAACCAGCAAAGGTACAGCGAAAAAGCTTTGCTAAAGAGATGCTAGATGAACAAAATGGGAATACTTGCGGGTACTTGCCCATGAGAAATTTCAAATCCGTAACGAAAAGAATAGACGGAATTCCTAGCTTTGTGATAAAAAAAAAGCAATCCAAACGAAAACAGAGGGGTTCGAAAAGATCTATAGAAGATGCCCAGCCGTAGTATGATTCCCAATTAACAATGAAAAAGTTTGGGGTTTGCGTGAGTCGAGTCACAACTCTCTTTTGAGGAGGTAGTATATGCGCTGTCTAGGCTAATGCCAAGTCTTGGGGGCCCCCAAGAGACCAAACGAGGGTTAATCACGTCGGTTTCAACGGATTGGGTCTCCGAAAGAGTCTAACTTCAGCATAATGCGTCGAGTTCCACCGGATCTTGTGCACTTACCAACCGGGAGCTGTTAGAGCTGTGACTGCGAGAGTCCACCAGTCGTGTTGCTAGTTCGAGGGTGCAGAGAGAAATGTTTGTTTTCCGAAGTTGAACGAAATAGAGACAGTTGGGATAAAATGTTGGCGTGCAGGCATATAAAATGGGATAAATTGGTTGTGGATATATGAACGCATACTAACTTTAACGCATAGTGCACCCATGGCTGTAGTGAAATCATGGTAAAGTAAGTTCTTTCTACACCCAGTACCAGCACCTCAACTTTAATTTTAACAGCATGGTGGTGAAAGCACCACACGGGGGACGATAAAGACGGGCATACGTTCTTTGATTATGCAAGGTAGCATCAGTAGCAATAGCTATTAGGGACCAGTTGGGTTTGGAACTCACCCCCGAAAACATCGTCTCATCAATGTTGAGTTGCAGAGTCGCATAAAAGATCGTGGATCTATACGCTCAGGAAAATAAAAAAGCGCAGCAGACGGTGGACGTCCCTGCGTTTTGGGCCAAGTTATTCTGGCTCATTTTACTTATCAACAAGGCAATCGATAGTGATCACAAGTGTGGCGCTTTTACGATCAATAGCCAATGGAAAGGACTTGTAGTACCATTGGTACCTCAGAGTTTTCAGTTGGGTAAAACATCCAAGTCTCTGAGCGAACAATCGCTATGGTATAGAACCATTATGCCACAGTAACAGGAGGAGTTCCACAAGAGTCAGGTATAGGCCTTGTCTTGTGTAATATACGAATGTACGAAGGAGTGGAAATAAGTACTTGGAAGTTATGATTATGACCTACACCGAGTTGAAAGCGGCGATTCTCAGATTCAGGAGCCTGGCTGCGGCCTCTGTTGGATCGAGAATAGAGACTCTAAAGCGCATGCGGCATTAGTTGTGATTGAAAACTGGTGCACTGTCAATGGGATTTCTCACAATTTTTTCAAATCGAAGGTCATTCTCACAATAAGAAGCAGAAATCAGAAGCCAGCGTAGCTTTGATGACCTTACCCGCTGACTGGTTTTCTTTTATCTCATGCTCTGATGCAAAGGCTCCTGTAAACAAGATAACCAAGTCTTCCACCCTCAAAATCGATCTTAAATATGGCCCTGGTTGATTTCTGGACATCAAGATCGTTTAATTAAACTTTCATTAGGAAAACCCGTGACTGTTTTCCAAGTGTAGACATATGCAGCCCTCAACCATGTTGTGAAGAATTGGCTGAGGAAGCAAACTATTCTTAAACAGTCAAGCTCCTCTTTAAGAAATGCTTCCCGATGTATCTAAGGAACGGAATTACTGGTAAGAATATTAGAAGGGGACACTACACTTTTGATAAGCACTTATGTAAGCGAGGTAAGCATTAGTAACACATCATCCTGCGATGTTTCCTGTAAGAATGACCGTCACACCCCAGATCACTTTCTTTTTGAACGTCCGGCCTACGTTCCTATCAGCCTGGAGGTACTCACAACTGATGTGCTGGGCATTGGTATTGTAGGCATTATATCACTGAAACCTTTACAAATACGGTTTTCTAAGAGAAATCCAAATTAGAAGAACGTACAAGAAATAAAATAGCATAGTTAGTTGCCTGAGTGTTCTGATCCAACAGAGTTTTGGCAAACTCATTTGATTGCAGTCCACTTCAAACTTGAAATCATACATTTTTAGTCATGAGGATGAAAGTCACAAAAATAGCCCTTAATTTCCAAGAAATTTTGAAAAAACCCGTCCAGCAGTTAATGAAAACGTCCAAACGTAAGAATGTCTGGAGATGTAAGTTCTATCGATATTTTGTAGAGAATACACAAGGCATTGAAGAAATGAAAGATATAGAAGTTAAGATTGAAGAGAGAAGTGAAGAAGGATTGCATTTTTTAAACCCCTGATATGGGGAAGGGGATCCCATAGTCTTATAACGTGAACAAAAAGCAGTACTTATAGACAGGTTGTATAAGGTTTTTAGTTCTTTGAGATCGCACAAATTGTATTTTATTACATAGGTACGGTGGGGATTTAATATTAATGATCTGATGTAGGTAAATGCAGTTTAGTGCACTGAGATATTGTTTCAAGGTACATTTGTTCCAAGGCCATTTGGCTTTCTTAGACATCCGTAAATGCGACAAATAACAAGGTTTGTATGATCGCATTCGGATAAGTTTCTACTTAAGATAAGACCGAGACTTGTCGCTGACTCTAAATGTTTAATTTTAGAGTCAGAGAGCCATCGGAAGAACTTTTGATTTCACTGGGTTAATCAGCAATCTGTTAGACACCGACCTATCATATATTTTTGATAAGTCTTCATTCAATTTTGATGCAAGTTTAGTGATCAGATTCATGGGACGGGACAGATATAGCTGAACGTTATCAGCGTATATGTGGACCCTTGTATGCTTGCATATTGATGGCAAGTCGTTGATGTATGCACAGAATAAGATAGGACCGAGAATCGATCCTTGCGGTACGCCTTGTGTAATTATTTTCGAAGCTGAAGATTTACCACCAATGATAACTTTTTGCGATCTATTGGAATGTTAACTTCTAAGAATGTTCAGCTTCTGTTCAGTTCACTGAGGCCAAACAAGTTATATAATTTCCAGCCTAAAATGTCATGATTTACCTTATCAAAGGCTTTTGAGAAATCGAGTAAGCATAGAAGTGTTACGTATCCCTTTTCAAAGTCATGCCTAATATCATCTAAGAAATTAATCATAGCCGAGGATCAGCTATGGTTACTTCTGAACCCAGATTGGAAAGAGTTAAGGAAAATTTCCACTTAAATTAAAGAGGGAACTCTACACCACGGTTGTTAGACCAGCTCTTATATACGGTTCACGGTGCTAGACAATGTACAAAAATGTTAAGGATGTCTAGTGGAGTCACTAAGCGCGATTGCATTAGATCTACGCGTATAAGAGGAAGTCTTCATAAAAAGAATTCGGTAACCGAACAGCTTGAGGCGAATAGAATAAGCTGGTATTGCCACGTCCAAAGAAGATCTGCGGAAAATCCGGTTAAAAAGGCACTAACAACTACGATCACTCCAACTGTAAGAAAACGAGGTCGGAAAAAGAATTCCTGGATTTCTCAGATGGCAAATGCGCAACAACGCCTGCGGCTAACCACCGAAGCGATCCAGGACCGAGGACTATATAGACGCGTTCTGCGGTCTGCGACATTAGCCAACCCCATAAGGGGAGCAGCAGCGATGCAGTAAAAATGGGAAACTCGTTACGCATAAGTTCGTATAACGAGAAAAGGGGTAATAAAAGGATAAGAAGAAGAAGGAAAGAGTTAAGGAGATTTTTTGAAGAAAGATGACTAATTATCTGCTTCGATATTAGTTTCTCGAAAGCCTTTGATAGACACCGTAAAATACTTATGGGCCTAAAGTCACTGACGGAGGATGCATTCGATTTGTTGGCAATCGGAATAACCTAAGCAATTTTCCACGACTGTAGAAAAGTGGATGTCATTACACAGTGGCTAAGAATATAAGCCAGATGGGCTATAGTTTCGGGTAATTTCGGCTTAATGAAGCGAATAGGTACACCATCCACGCCAAGCGAGTTAGATTTAATGGAAATAACACCTTCGGTAACCACTCTAAAATCACCCGATATATGAGCAAGTGGACCAGAAATTTAGATGAAAGTCAGGCGTATTGGGGTTACTTCCCAGGAAGAAGTCATTAAGGACATCAGAATCTAGGTCACACTTAGCGCTGTTCACACTACTAGGACACAGATTTGACGCAAGTTAGTTCGGAGTTGTTTTGACGGAAGTGTTGTACTCAGCTTACTAGCATAATAGTTTCGCTTGGCAGTCCAGATAACTAAGGTTGCATTGCTACTCGCTCTGTGATATGCGGCCAATTTAGAATGGTGGACGTTGTGCTTCCTTTTGCTATAAGGTAAGTTCCAATAATTTTTATTTGAGCAACAACTTCACACGTAAACGAAACAGTTTTTATTACGAAAAATTACAGATTTACTGGGTACACATGCATCATAAATTTTACACACAAGATATTGAAAGTAATTCAGCTTCTCGTTAGGATTAGCACTTAGCCGTGGGTGGCCGTGGTGTAGCGGTACTAGCCATGGTTTCTCACTCGGAGGGTCAAGGTTCGAATCCCATTCATGACAAGTGTACTTGGGACTTAGTCAGAAAAATCTGCGTGTGAAGGCATAACACTGGCATGTAGATTTGGCTGTTGTAGAGTTTCAAGCACAAAACAACCGTTAAAATTTAGAACCTGAATCATTCCGCGTGAAGAATTAACTCTCCGTCCTATTCTGACTCCCACCCCTGGAGAGTCAATATCGAAACCAAATATATCTGAGTTTCAAACCACTACATCACAACAATGCTTTCCTTTCTCCTCCTTCTATCTTTCCATCCGCGCCATGGTAACAGTATAAGGGTATCATAAAAAACCCTTGAGGCGCGCGTAAATTATAAAAAAAAATAAAAAAAAAGCCTGCAGCCATACCAAGGAGCTGAACAGGTTGCGGTTAGTAAAGCTCTGATGTTGATAGCGGTAAAATCTTTGAAAGTAAAGGACAGAGGTGAAGAGGAATGAGAAAATTCAATATTGTAGCTGCAGAAAAGAAGATCATGGTCAGGAATATAGTCCAGAGGAAGTTGGTCACAAAGTACTACAAATTATGGTTCCGAAACAATTATATCTGACAAATATATCAGATGAAGTGTGAGTCGATAATAAATGCCTTATTCCAGCCTTAATTCTTTCACGACAAATTTATATTACATTTATAATTTCTGTCATTATCTCCCAGAACCCTTAAAGTAGCCCAAAGTGGCATTAATGTCTATAAGAATTCAACTATTGCTTAATATTTTATACATACGATGTGACAGGAAAATAAAGGTGTTCGTTTTGAAACCAGCTATCGAAACTGCGGTTCTTTTATGTCTTCTCATACTTTTTTAACAATTAAAGTAACTGCCCGTAACAAAGGCTAAACGAATAAAATTGATTCAAAGACTACTAAAGTATGTATGAAGTGTTCGATCGATTCCCCAAATCAAATTCCAAAAATACAATAAGGGAAGTACATAGCATTTTTCTACAATGACAAAGCAACACAGTATGATAGCTGATAGTATGTTATAGTTCGTTTCATCAATACAATAGTTATCGGAAGGATTAGAAAAGAATAATTAGGTTGGGCTAATATTTCCAGTCCCACTAAATGAATGAATCATTGTGAAATGTTTCCTATCTTATCTCATAGACAAAAACCTTCTGGTGGCTTCCAAATTTACTGGCTAACTATCTAGATACCCTTCTCTATAGAGTGACAAGGCAAAAAAAAATATTGAACAATTTTTCATTTAAAAGGTGACATGAAACAAAAATTAAACTTAGTTAAATTCACATTTTCTTACCTAGTGGTACGTATTTGCAATAAATAAAAACTAAGTTCTACAGTCATCTCAACTCAAAGTGTTCACATAGTTAGAGGAAGGCATTAAAAACAAATTAAAAAACCAAACACATACAAATTAAATAGTGCTTTCCTCCTGAATATCTGAATTTAATATTTAATAATACTGGAGACTGTTGTGAGTAAATTCGAAAGTGATTTTCTCAAGTGCTGAACTAGTTAATTTCCAAAACAAAGTAATAAAGTTTATTCCAAATATCGGTCGGAAAAACGTTTAAAAATTTAGCTTGTCATATCCGCGTTCATATGGTCCACAAAAAAATATGCTTTCCTTGCAACTGCACCACCTTTGCGTAATATGGCTCACTCGCTTTCCGATTCGTATGAATTAATTCCGATCTGTGTAACAATTTTCTATCCGCCAACCTAACAAATGTCATCAAATTCGGATTCTTAAAACATTGTGTAGAGCAACGGATATCAACAATCAGCACTGATTCCACTTAAAGATGACCATTCGACGACTAACCCACTGTATCTACTTGGCGTTTAATTCAAGTAACAAAACGACGCTTTTCAAAAATTTACCTTGCTCAGCTGGACTATTCTTTTCTATAATAGACCATAAACTACAGCCTTGTGACACTCCATTCACCTACCGTTCAGGTCTGTCAACTCAGTAAAAGCAAGCCAGCAATGATTCTTCATAATATAGCACTTACCCTGAATTGATCTGTGTTAAAATCGTGTTTGCAAAACATTAATTGTTCTATATGAAACCTTACGTTACGTTGCTCCTGGCTAAGTGTCAAGTGATGATCGGAAAGGGCAAAGCCTGGTAATTATGTCAGTTGAGTGTTTTCAAGTAGGTTTTGACAAGCCCCGCAACATGTCGACAAGCAATATAACGCGAGCAATTCATAATAGTACACGATACAGAGCTGATCCCACCAAATACGCAACATCAGTATTTTTCCATGAATATTGAGCTTGGGTGTCAACGATAAAGCATGGCCACGTGGTTCTCATTATGTGCTCTTCATTGGGTTATCGCAGTGGATCCATTTTTCGTTACCAGTGACCAAACGATTCAGAAAATCCTTCCGCTTATGCGGAAAATGTGCAAAATCGGCGATCAAACTTTCTCGGTTTCAGTTCATATGAGACCCAATTTCCTTGATTTTGAACTAATTCATAGGCCCCCTTATGAGAGTGCCACGGTGACAGTGTCAGGTTGCACCTGCTGGTCACACCCGATGTAGAGTTGCAACAATTATTAAGTACTGAGACCCTAAGATCAGTAAGGGGTTTTTGGTTGGCCTCGACTCATTGGTGTTATCTACCTATAATGTAGTTAAGCGCTGGTGAGTCACTCCAAATGAAAGTGCAAGTTTTTCTTCCATTTGGCATGAACCTTCCTGCAATAATGCTTCAAATTCCCCGTCTTCATACACTTTCGGCCTTTCGCGGCAGATTGAAGTAAATTTAAAGTTCTCGCAAAAGAAGCTTACGTACCTATCATAATTTAGGTGGCGCTACATTCCGGAGTGGACCTGGGCCTCAGTAAACAAGCGTCTCCAGCCAGCATGATCCTGTGCGCCACCTGAGTCTAGGATTTCCTCTACTGCGCTGTCCCTCCAGGGCGTATTCGAAGATTTTTCAGACCGAAACGTCCGAAAAAGTGTCCATTCGCAAATGAAGCTTATTCGGCTCAAGACTAGACTTTTTCCTAAGGATAAATTATGTGATGCTGATACAAAATCCCTAATACGTCAAGGTTATGGTGTTGACGATAGAACATCCTACATTTACAATTTCAACCATAACTTGCTAGTGGGGCCATCTTTTATCAAACGGCGGAAACTCTTTTTTACATTTAAATTAGACGATTTTTCTATTACTCGTGCTATGCAGTAACCCTCTTTTAGGCCGAACAAAATATCCACTCACTCATCCATAAAAAAAAAACTTTTATTTGAATGCGATTTTGTTGTTGGAAGAACATTCGGGCCAAAAATTACTGTTCGTGGTATGTAAACGAACTTTTTATGACGACTCGCATCAATACCAAGTTCGCCAACTATAGACTAATATATTGAAAAGCACAGAAAATATGTAATATGCATCTTCAAAGACAGAGCCTGTGAATTTTTGGGAGAGCAGTACAGAAGCAATAATCAAGAGATAACAGAAAGATCGTCGTAGGTGATTTTAACGAAAAGAGGATATTATTTGATCAAAATGTATCCGCGATTCATCAATAAAACAAAAAGGTTCAATTATTCATTTGATTCCCTTCAAAGTTATCTTCATTGCAAGCAATGTGTAGACATATTCCAACGCTTCCTCTAATCTTCAAAACACATTTCATAGGCCGATTTTGAAATCACCTTCAGCTCCTTCTGCGAATTCTCCTTTACCGGCGCAATCGTCTCAAAACGCTTTCCGCGATGTGGTAACTTAAGCCGTGGGAAAAGTAAAAAAGTGACAAGGGGCTAGATCAGGTGAAAATGGAGCTTTCGGAACGGTATAAACATTATTTTTGATCAAATACTCGCTTACAAGATAAGATGTATGATGAGTTACTTCTTTACAGTACTGTACGATGATTTTGATATTGAAATCCAATATTGATATTGGATCGATCTGTCGTAGTTTGTTGGGTTTTGGCCCGTCTGAGAAGGGCCATTCCGATGATTTCTGATTAGTTTCGATGTCATAGTTTTAGTTTTAAATGCATTTTATTTTACTTATCATTATTCTTACATTCTAACAGAAAATGCTTAAATGCTAGCTTACAATTACTTTACAATCTTATACTAACTTACTGGCCCTACACAGGCACTCTAAGCTACTCTAAATTCTTATACCTATGTCTTTCGACTTCATTATTATTTTTTTTAGGAATATTTACTTTCTATACTTAGGCTAAGAAAAGAATTGGCAACAAAAAACTTAGCATATGGACTTGCTTTTTTATTTTTATAAAAACTTAATATCTAACTTAAAATAAACCTTAATCTACCTAACCTACATACAATACATACAAACACACATATAGACGTTGTACACAATTATATATATACATTAGTATATACCTTCGTATATACTAATATATATATATATTACTTAAATGCTAACCTAAACCTATGTAAGCTGGCCATCGCTATTTACAAAGCAAATAGATTGGTCAGCTCTGCCTCATTAGTGAGGCTGGTCCGTAATTGACGGAAACGACGACGATCATCATTCAACCACCAGAAATGCTGGTGCTGCCGAACGACATCCCTTTTATCGCGATTCCCCACCGCCCTACTGAACCTGAGACGATCCACCCTGCCGTGTGCGACGTCTCTGTTGTAGTTGAGTCGCCTGTCCCCAGCTGTCCGAGCGACATGGAAGATTAACGGGATCGCTGATCTATCCTGGATCAACCCTATCTGATCAAAGTAGAGGAATGCTTCCGGTGGAACGAAGCCGTTAGAGCGCACACTCTCATGATAAAGGTGATTGGGGAAGTAAGCCCCAGATATCAGGTTATTCGTCGAGGCCATTGCTCTTGCAATGTGCCTTCGAGTCAGCTTAATTACGAAGTTGTCCACTCGTATTAGGTTCGCCCTGTTGTAAAGGACCTCATTAGGATAAAATTTTTTGTACTCCGACTCTGGTGTTCTGTACAAGCGAAGACAAGCCCTAAGGCAAGCCCTCTCAAACACCCGAATCTTTTCCATTAAGCTTGCTCGTACATTGAACCACACGGGACACCCAAATACCAGCATGGGCCTGATAAGGGCCATGTAGCAGATTATCTTTACCCTCGCATCGAGTTGGCTGCTATAAAACAGTCTCTTTGTGAGGGCAAAAGCACCTTTGGCTCTGGCCAGAGCAGCATCTACATTCTTGTTAAAATATAGATATTGGTCTAGCCAGATCCCAAGGTATCTAACTATATTTCGACAAGCAAGTGGCTGGCCGTGTTGTCCAATGATCGAGAATTTTCGCCAATTTTTTCTGATGTCCCTAGAGGCACCAGACAACGGCGTCCTAAACAGAATGGTTTCCGACTTCTGGAAGTTGATTTTCAACTTCCAGTCGTCGCAAAACCGCCTTATTTGTTCGAAGTCACGTTGCAAACATAACTTTTCCTATGTTTACATCAGTCATACTAGTGGATAGACAATCGAAACGAAGGAAATCATCAACCACAGTACGGGCCACTTTAAACTCTTTATACCACTCGCACGTTTGTGTTTTTGACATTGTCGGGTCCTCGTAGATTACCATGCAAATTTCACTCAAACTCTTTGCTCAACTAAATTTGACATTGCGAAATTGGCAGAGCACAACAAACTCTGACTTCTTTACAAAGCTATCATGCAAAAACTCCCGGCAAATGGAGATCATACAGATATTTGAGCGCCAGATGACAGTTGTACCAACCTAAAAATAGAGCTTTTGACAATATCTCAAGAACGGTTATTCCGTAAATAAGTACATGAAATTTGTAATTTAATAGGCTACCATTAAACAACTCTTTAAAATTAACAAACTATTCAAACTAGTCAAAAACGGCCAGAAATTAAATGAATACCGTTGATACTACCTAATTGGGCAGACCTAACTTTGTATATACTCGTAGTAACTTCATTTTGTTCCCAAAACTGGAATTATCGTTCCGCGATATCCCTTCTGACTCAATTGGAACCAGAAAACAAAACTCTCGGAGGGATATGCAGGCCTTTACAGTAAAAATGTTTTGAAAAACAGAAAGGACTATGGCTTAAGTGTGTTACATCTTTTATGACACAAGTACATATCGATGCTAGGCAGAATGCATCATTTGCGTTATACTTGACATGCGTAAGCTTGAACCAAATAAGGGCGCTGGAGCTGATGGATAACTACTAAAAAAAAGGGAAGTGATCAGGCCAAATTTAGGCAAAAGAAAATATGTCCAATGAATGGAAACTTAGCATCGCTTGTCCACCTTTTTCAAGTCTAGTAGAACAAGTCCTCTCGACATCGCCTACAAGAACCTTTATGCTGTATTCTATGAGCACTTGTCAAACATCGACAAAATTTTCACATTACTGTGAGATTTTGGATGAAACTTAGCACTACCGCACGCCACCTTTTCACAGACTTTAACTCCGAGCTAGAACCCGACACGCGGTCACAAGATAGTTTCGGTAAAGTTCGAAAAGTTTTAAACTCAATGCAAACAGGAACAAAAATAAGACGAAGAATTTTGAGTTCGAAATAATCAAAAATATTTTCATCCACTTTCGCTAGAATTCCTGCTTTCGCACAGTAATGTAGGACTGGGGTGACGTGACGGGTCTCTTAAGTGTTTCTTGATAAGGTCTTCTTACTCATTTGCAAATACAATTTTAAGAGTTTGGCATGACTAGTTCTTCATTAGATTTTTGATGAGATATCATTAAGCGATTTAGTACCAACCCCCTGTCTGATTCGTCGATGTTGTTAATCTCTTCTTGTTGAAGGCATATAGAGAGTACTTAGTTTTACCTTCATTCTCGCTAAGGTTATCCAATCATGTAAGTGCAAGTTAGACTTTCGGAGTTTTTCCCAAGATGTGACATATTGCGAATGTGTGACCGTTTACACAACACAGCAGAAAGGAATTCTACACGATATGTAAAGAAGACTGGAGAAAAATGATGCTAAGGTTTCATTCTTCAGGCATGCTTTCTGCCGACCAAATATTTGAAATAAGTTGGTGTATAATCTCTACCAACTCATCTTTCGCTGCCCTATATAGTAACGCTCAGCAGTCTAATTGTTCTTAGCATTGGGTAGTTGTAACCGCAGTTCCTTTTGGTTGGGTGGAAGTAACCTTCGCCTGACCCGCCGTCCGCAGAAGTTGTTTTTTTTTATATCTGCAGCTCCAACTGTGACTCTGCAACTACGTTTCCTTATTCATCTCTACATGCCTCTGTTAATTCCGCTTCGTAGGCGAGTTATTGTCGGCATCTCACGTGTTCGAAACTAGGCGTTTCGCAAACTGGGTTTGATGTAACCCAGTACAACAGTTGTGGCGTTTCTGTTGACGTCATTGTAGCCGTTCTTCAATGAATGAATGAAATCAAGACAAGTCTTGTCAAACTGACGTATAATAATTTCGGTTCCCTTTCATTCTCACTAATCCTCCATTAGGTACAAATTGACATTTCATCCCTTTGTAAGGCTTCAGGAAACTTTCATATCTGGTTATGTGGATACATTCCAGAGGTTCAATATCTATTATCTTTTGCTAGTATTTTGCCTTCTTTCCCACAAACTAACCAAAATTCTTCTTTTTTTTAGATCCCAAAGTCAAATAGTACAAATCAACATGGACTTCTATTACTTACCCGAATCAGCCCCCTGTCGATCGGTCCAAATGCTTGCCAAAACTCTTGGAGTCGATCTCAATCTCAAATACTTGAACTTGAGTGCTGGTGAACAACTAAAACCGGAATTCTTAAAGGTAATACCTGTGTTCAAATTATTCCCCAGAATCCTTACTTTTACATTTATCTCGTTCAATCATACAAATGTAGATCAATCCACAACACACTATTCCCACCCTAGTGGACAATGGTGTTTCCGTTTGGGAATCCCGTGCCATTCTGATCTATTTGGCCGAAAAATATGGAAAAGATGACTCTTTATTCCCAAAGGATCCTGTACAACAAGCTGTTGTTAATCGACTCTTGTACTTCGACATGGGAACACTCTACCAACGATTTGGAGACTATTACTATCCCCAAATGATGGCTAATCTTCCAGCTGAACCAGAGAAATTCAAGAAAATGGAAGAAGCAGTCGATTTCCTTAATACCTTTATAGGAGCTAATACATACGCAGCTGGTGATAAACTAACAATTGCGGATATTGCTTTGGTGGCAACTATTTCTACGTACGAAGCTACAAACTTTGACCTCAGCAGCTACCCCAATGTTGATAAATGGTATAAACTAATGGAAAAAGATGTACCAGGCTTCGACATAAACCAAAAGGGTATCGAAGTATTTAAACAATACCTGAAGGATCTGTAAAAATAATTATATCTAACAAAATCTAGTTCGTGTGTGTATGAGTGTGCTTGATACTTTGATTGTTTAAGGAAAATAAATGTTAATTGAGGAATTTTAAAAATGTAGTTATGTCATTATTACTAAAGGTGGGGCAAGAGTTCGAGGTGGTCCTGGACCCCAGCCAACAAGCGTTGGTGTCCATCCGCTCTGCATGCCGCAGTCATCTCAATTGTTCGACCTTAATTCATCTGGTTGTCGTCGATGAAGTCGATATCGCTGTACAGTCCGTCGCTGTATATTTTCTTTCACTCTCCAACTATACAGACAGGACTGAAAATAGCTCTGCGATGGTAGTAAGATTGTTCGAAAGAAGGTTTTACTAGTCAATTTCCCTCTTAGTCCAAAGGAGCATCGATTGACAAGACTTATTCCTTGTCTGATATCAGCGCCAGTATGTTTGTCTGAACTGTCTGACCATTAAACCCATTGTAGCCGTTTATGTCTCAGTACTCGGGAAAGCACCACTGACATTGCCCTGTTTCCTTCCAAAAATGCTAATATCGTCAGCTTATGCGGACTTTCAACTCTTGGGGCGTAAGTTCTACACTATTATTTCAAAAATGATGATGGATGTCAAAGGTCTCAGTTAAAACTTGCTGGAGCAGCGTGCATTCTCCATTGTCATTTTGCAAAAACGGCTGAGTTTGACAGGGATTCCAAAATTAGACATTGCTCTGTATAGCTCGTCTCTATAGATGCTGTCATACGCGGCCTTAAAATCGATAAATAGGTGGTGTGTATCGATCTGAAGCTCATCTCCAATATCTGCCTTAGTGCGAATATTTGGTCGATGGTTGGCTTTCCTGTCCTGAAGTTACACTGATATGGATCCATCAGGTTGTTGACGTACGACCTCAGGCGTTCACGCAGTACGGCAGATAAGATCATGTAAGCGTTGAGAAACTGAGTTCTCTGTAGTTGGCGCAGTTCCTAAAGTCTCCATACAATGCTGAGGTTCCATTCATCAGGAATACTTTCGTCCGACCATATTTTACAGTTGAGTTAGTGTATGCTCCTTACCAAGTCATCGCCTGCTACTTTGAAGAGCTCGACAGTCAGGCCGTCCGCTTCAGCAGCTTTGTTGGACTTAAGCTCAGATATTGATATTTTCACTCCAACGAGGTCGGGTGGACAGAATTGTTGGTCTACATTGTCCAAATTGAAAGGTTCATTGGTCATCGCCGTTATACAGTCAACAGGAATGCTCTTCCCAAATCTTCACCATCGACTGAGATTCTACTACGATGTTCCCTTGTTCGTCCCTACAGGCTTCGGTTCGGGGCTTGTGTCCGCGTCTGGTCGGAGTCGATGTTGGCGCTTCAGCACGGTTTGACATCTATAATATTAGATTAGTGTTTTACGTCGATCGCAATGTTGGGAACCGCGTGCTAGCTACGACAATGTTTCTTCCCGCCGCATAGCCGACTAGTCTGAAACTATTATGGGAGATGGTGTCATACAGGCTATACCTTCCGAGAGAATTACCAAAGATTTTCTAACTTCCTAGCTTTGCATTAAAATCCCTGAAGACAATTTAGATGTCGTAGATAGGGCATTGCCTGTAGATCTTGTCTTAGGGCTTGTACAAGCTATTTTTGGTGTCGTCATCTTTCTTCTCTGTGGGTACGTGCGTGCATACAGGGATAATGTAGACAAATTTAGCGCTGTCAAGGATTGTGACGGGGTGCTTGTTCACATGCCGGGAACTTCAGACCCAAGTCAGCCCCCTTAAAACAAATTTGCATCCAACTAAGCCCCGCTTTTGCCGTCGATAACAATCGCAGTAGCGGCTGGCGCTGTTTTTCATCCTCTTTTTTTTCCAACTCATCAAGGGCCTTAGCTAGTTTTCAGCTGTAAATTTCAGACACAAATTCGTGAAGCTACGACTCATGGATACTTATATATATGTGTTGCTATGGCTGATTCCCGAGAACCATCAAAGTTGATCCGAATCAAAAATAACTTTGATCCCAAGACTGGGTTCGTAAAACTCCATGTAGCGCTCTGACGACAACTGAATCTGGTAAAAAAAGACCAAGGTTGAGAGCCATATGAATTTTATTGAATCCTGGTGGACCTCCTGTTACGCCTTTGTGATAGCTTCTGGTTCGTCATGAGTCTCCCTACCGTACCGAGGTCTCCGGTCTGCGGGAAATTTATTGCAATGGTGTATTCCACATGCCTGAAATAATGATTTCAACGAGGGTCACTGAGCTTTCACCTTGCTGAATAAAAATTACATTTTGTCGTTCAGCTCGGATCGCAACGATAACGGTGGAACAATAAGGCACTTAGCTCAATATAAATCTTATTTTAGCAGGAGTGTGACATATTCGGCTTACCTAACCATAATTTCAAATCCCAATAACCAAATAAGGCACATCTAAAAAGATGAATAGCATTAAATATATTGAGGCGATGTCTGTGGTGTATTAAAAACAGCTTGACAACGATAATCCTTTCACAGGTCCTTTCAACAAAACTATATATAATATCGCCTTCTTAAGTGAATCATTTCTAATCAATTAGGAATTGGCGTGTGCGTCAAAACCTCAAACTCCCAAACTTCTTACCTTTGCCGATGTACTTCCAACATCAGCTGATTCCGAATATATCGATTCAACTCCCTCCTGGGTGTTGACTTTGAAATAACTAAATGAACACCTTTTCATTTATAAGGCAACGCCAACTATGCATCACATTCAGTTGAATACAATTTCTCATCGCCAAAGGTACTTAGATACAAGGTAGATTCTAATTTCATTAATAGATAAGACACGCGAACAATAAAAGCGGTTGCAACGACCAATTAAACACGTTTTCAAAAATATTGTTACTAATTTGAGCTTATTACGTAAATTTATAAAGATGGATTGAATGTGATGTTTTACAAGTTTATCGCATTTTTGGTTTTGAAATAAGTGCTACTCCTAAACGGTCCGGGAGATAAATTTAAATAAAAATACATGTCCTTGGCTTTTGACCCAAAATGCATTAAAGACAATACCCCCGTGTTATATATCTTCCAATCGACTGTTGCTGGTTCATCCACATTTCAGATTTTGGTTCAAATTTTAAAATTCTAGTCTTGAAATCATTCTCGCACCAAACCGTAATTTAAGTTAACCGATTACACGTGGCTTCATCCTGCCGGAAATAGATGGTTCAAATATATTTCAAGTTAATTGGAAAACAAATATTATACTTCCTTCCTCATTCTACTGCCTCGGTCACCTTTGACTACCTCGCTTTTAGGGAAATGACCACAATATAATGGGCCTCTGAAGAGCCTTTTACGGATTACGGAACTGTCTTTATAGATAGCGATTTTATCGTTGAATTAAGTCATGAAATTCCAAATCAACTTGCATTTTGTTTGAGAACATTCAGCGAGAATCCGACTCATGGCATGATTTAAAGAAAAGATTGCCTAAGAACTAACCTTTATTTGAATTTTAATTCAAAAGTTCACTTCGTACTTTGTTAAAAAGAAGGGCTGTTACATGCACCTAATAAATATGACCTTCTAGTAGCTCATGAACTTTTTGTTGCCTATAAGAATCCTACATAACATCACAACCATTGAGAAAAGACTTTCCAAGATAACAAACTCCTTGGGCCAGCGCACTCTGGACTACTTTTACCCCGGGGTTAAACCGGGGTAACTTTTACTTCAATTGCGCACGGAATGAATATTTCGGGGTAAAATTGTGTATACATATTAAACGATTTTGTTTGTGGTGGTATTTCTGATAATTTTTTCACCCTTAAAATTGACGATTTATGCGATTTACTCCGATGTTCAACCGCTTCATCTCTGGTTCAAAATTTTACCCCGTTTTCTCTTCGCACTTCATCTCTCTCTTCTATAAAACCAGTTCTTCAGTCCTTCACAACATGTTGTTTTTTTTTTTTCAGATTTAAACCTCAGAGAACTGAAAGATAATATGGATTTCTACTATTTGCCTGCATCAGGACCGTGCCGATCGGTTCAAATGACAGCTGAAGCAGTTGGAGTTGATCTCAACCTAAAGTTCCTCGATCTAATGGCTGGTGATCAACTGAAACCCGAATTTATAGAGGTAACTATTGTACAAACACCTTTCGTATTCTCTTATGGTGTTTGATTAAAAGTATAACTCTTCAATTACAGATTAATCCACAACACACTGTTCCAACATTAGTAGATAGTGACTTTGTTCTGTGGGAATCTCGCGCTATTATGATTTATCTAGTGGAAAGGTATGCAAAGGACGACTCTCTTTATCCCAGGAATCCTCAGCAACAAGCTGTTGTCAATCAGCGACTGTTCTTCGATATGGGAACACTTCAACATCGATTTACAGAATATTACTATCCACAGATCTTTCGGAAGCAACCAGCTGATCCAGATAAATTCAAGAGAATGGAAGAAGCATTCAGTTTCATGAACAAATTTTTGGAAGAGCAAGAATATGCAGCTGGTGATAGACTTACCATAGCTGACATTGCATTGGTAACCACAGTATCGACCTATGAAGCTGTAAAGTTTAATATTAGTAAGTATCCCAACGTTGAGATATGGTATAATTTGATGAAAAATGTTGTGCCTGGGTATGACATTAACCAGAAGGGGGTCGAGGAGTACAAGAAATTTCTCAAGATGTCAGGTCTATGAATTGTGTAGCCTTAGGCAAGCTTAAATAAAAATTTGTTTTGAGTCCGAATTTTTAGATTTACTTTTCTTTGAATGTGTATAAATTGAGGCATCTTCTAGTTTGTGTAGTGGTGTCTTAACAACAAAAGCGATGTAAATTACGTACCTATTGAGTTTTACGATATCTTGGAACGTTCTCAATAAATTGGCGTTGTTTTCCGCCTCAGCTGACTTAGCCCAGCCAGAACATACACTAAACCGCTTTGGAATTCTTTGAACTGCATCGATAGGAAGACTCTTTTAGGCAGGAAGTTGTAGAGCCGGGACGATGAAGGCTGTTACATGGGGCTTTAAGGCCAGTAAAGAGATTGTGAGTCTCTTTTTGAAAATTATAAGTCTTTTACATGCTTTGGTATTATACTCGTATATGTGTAACTTCACAAAGTGAGGTCTTAACACTTCTTACAACGAAGTGGACAAAATTGAAGTTTGTCGCATTAATTCAGTCTAACCGGAGCTTTTGCTTGCGCATGTCATCCATATATGACCTTTCAAACCCAAAATTTCTAAACGCGGAAGATCACCAATTTCCGAGGACTATCGATTGTCCTTGGAAAAAAAATTTCTGTGCCAATATACAAAATCCGAAAAAAAAGAAAAAAGAAAGTGATCCCAGTTACAATTACTGGAGTCCCTTGCAATGCCTTCCGGATAGCGAAGAAGACATGGACGAAATAATTTCGCCACATAATTCTAGTGAGAAAGTGTTATTGCCTCCAATCAAACTATTGCAAAAATCTAGTGAATTTGTGCACGTTTCCACCTTGCAAAGTCGTTAAACATAACAGATTACTTTATTAAAAAGATGTCTATAGGCATTAAAATCACGTGCAATTCTGTTTAATCTTACAGTGCCATATTAGAAAGTCTAAAAAGTGAAAGTTGTCAATTCTCCTCCCACGATTTCAAAAAGCTTTCAAAGTTCTTTTATATGGTATGAGCGAAATGGACCCCAATCTCCTAAAAACTGAATTGATCAAAATTGGTCTAAAGTGCATAAACATTAAAAAAATCATTAAAATTCGGAGCATTTCACAGACACAATTTATATCATATCATCAGAAAATGGTTCAATAAAACTTCAGGAATTAATTATCGCTCCATCTTTCACACGCAAGTGAGCTGGAACTACCAACGTAAACTAAAAGGTAAACTAAGCCAATGTCACAATTACCAGATGTTTGGGCATGGTGAAAAAAATTGCCACCTCAGAACCTTCTGTGCCAACTGCGCCGGCTCACATAAAACTTCTCTCTGCACTAATTCTTCCGCTGAAAAATGTGCAAATTGCAACGGACCGCACAAATCAACCGATCCATCATGCGTTAGCCGATCTAAGTTCTTAGAACTCTAGGAAAAATATAAACAAAATGTTATGTCAAAGACACGCAACCGACAACATACGAGTATTCCACCACCCACTCACACTAAACATCATCATGTTCCAATTAATTCTCTGTTAGAGTTCCCACAACTTCCACAGCCGCGTCAGCTGTTTCCCGCCTCTCACACAAATCAACATTGCCGCCAGCGCGACTTGCAACATTTCCAGCAACAACACTCTGTTCACAGCGGATGAATTAAATAGTCTGACTATGGAATTAATTACAAATTTATCTACTTCTTCTTCTTATCCTTTTATTAACCCTTTCCTCGTTATACGAACTTATGCGTAACGAGTTTCCCATTTTTACTGCATCGCTGCTGCTCCGCTTATGGGGTTGGCTAATGTCGCAGACCGCAGAACGCGTCTACATAATGCTCGGTCCTGGATCGCTTCAGTGGTTAACCCCAGACTTTGTTGCGCATTTGCCATCTGAGAAATCCAGGAATTCTTTTTCCGACCTCGTTTTCTTACAGTTGGAGTGACCGTAGTTGATAGTGCCTTTTTAACCGGATTTTCCGCAGATCTTCTTTGAACGTGACAATACCAACTTATTCTATTCGCCTCAAGCTGCTCGGTTACCGAATTCTTTATATGTAGACTTCCTCTTATACGCGTAGATCTAATACAATCGCGTTTAGTGACTCCACTAGACATCCTTAACATTTTCATTTCCGCTGCCGTCATTTTGTTGTTAAACGCTTCGTACATTGTCCAGCACTGTGAACCGTATATAAGAGCTGGTCTAACAACCGTGGTGTAGAGTTTCCCCTTTAATTTAAGTGGAAATTTTCGGTCGCAAAAGATTCCCGAATTTTCCCGCCATTTCATCCATCCCACACTCACTCTGTGGTTTACGTCGTCGTCACATTTCGCTTCCATGTTAACGATTGATCCTAAGTACTTAAAGACAGTGCTTTTCGGAAAAACTATTCCGTCTAACATTATATCCGGAACAGGTCGCAACGGATGTGCAAATGGGCACGTCAAATGCTCCGTCTTTGAACGACTTATTTTAAACCCGTTTCTCTCTAGCGCATTTCTCCATGAATCTAAGGCGTTCTGTAAATCTTCGACGTTATCGCTAAGTATAACTGCGTCGTCAGCGAAGAGAATTGGCGTTACATTTGCTTCGCGCATGCAGTTTTTTTAAAAGATAGTCGAATACTACGTTAAAGAGGAAAGGGCTAAGTACGCTTCCTTGATGCACTCCGACATTAACTGGAAATTCTCTCGTTAGTCCAGCAGAGCTTTTAACCGCAGTTTTCACGTTTCCGTACATGTCTTGTATTATTCTAACATACGTTTCCGGTACGTTTTGAGACCTCAGCGCGGCCCATATGAGATCCCTAGGCACTCGATCGAATGCTTTCTCGAGGTCGACAAATACCATGTGTAAATCCTTAGACGAATCTCGGTGCTTTTCCATTATTATTCGTAGGCTTTGGATAGCATCCACCGTCGATTTTCCTTCAACAAATCCACACTGGCTATTATCGAGCTTTATTATTTGCCGAAGACGTTCGTTTAAGACTCTTTCGACGATTTTCATTGTGTGTGACATAAGCTTGATTGAACGGTAGTTGTTGCATTCTCGAGTGTCGCCTTTTCCTTTGTATAATGGAACCAAGAAGCTACTTCTCCATTGTTTCGGCATGGGTTGTCCACATTTTAATTTATTTAAAAGATTCGATAGCCAAACGCTGCCGATCCCCTCCATCTTCGACCAAAACTCTGATGGAATGCTGTCTGGTCCCGCCGCTTTCCCCGCTTCATTTTTCCAATTGCTATACTTATTTCTTCGATTGAAAAGTCCGAAACTTCCTCCTCGAATAGACCAGCTGTCGGCACGATATCACGTGGAAACTGTTTGTTAAGCAACTCTTTGCAGTATTCAAGCATTTATCTACATGTAAGAATAAGTTTGAACAATTTAATGTTATCACACGTTTAGCAACTAAGTTTTTGTGTCATTACTCTAAATAATATGATAGATAGACATTTAAATATTATAACTTGGAATAATAGAAGTATACGCAACAAAATCACTGAGTTTGCTAACTTTTTAAACGCTAGAAATGTCGACATAACTCTTGTAACCGAAACATGGCTTAAACAAGACTTACGATTGTCCACAACCGACTTCAAATGCTATCGATGCGATAGAGTCGATCGAGACGGAGGTGGAGTGGCAACAATAATAAAAAGATCTATTGAGCACTCGCTTTTGCCTGTAGTGAAAATGCGGTTAATAGAAAACATTGGAATTAGCTTAAAATTGCGTTACTAGAGAGAAATTAAAATCTTTTGTGCTTACTTTCCCGGCGGTAGAAGCTCATTAGAAAAAAAGATAGCTTTTAAGAATGATCTCCGCAAATTTCTTTCCTTCCAAGATGAATTTATAATTGGTGGGGACTTAAATTCTAGACATAGAGATTGGGGTTGCTTACGAGCAAATGCATACGGTGCGATCCTGTCAGATCTATGTTTAAGTATTCCAGCATCTGTGATATTCCCTTCTAGTCCAACCTTTTTTCCCAGTTCTAACCGTAGTCCATCTGTGCTTGATTTATTTTTGTCTAATGTGCCTGGTTACCTTTCCCAACCGGTTTCCATTAATGACCTCAGCTCTGATCATTATCCTGTATTTTGTCGGCTTCGCAAATCAGGTATGCAAAAGGTCGAATGTGTGCTAGATCTCAAAAATGCAAACTGGAATCGTTTGCGGTCAGTACTAGCTTCTAAATTCCGGAACTTTCCCTGTAATCTAGACAGCGTTATCTCCACTGACTTTGTTGATTCCATCGTCTCAGACTTTAGCAAACATGTACTAGACACTATTCAATTATGTGTTCGCAAAGTCCCTAAAAAAACCTGGGCAAATAAGCTTCCTCCTTACATCCTGGAACTCATTCAAATTAGGAATGTTTGCCGAAGACATTGGCAAAGATACCGCCAGCCGTTCTACAAACATAAAGTTTCCCACCTCAATAATGTTATCTCCAAACTTATTTTTGATTACAACAATAAGAAGCGGAACACCAAATTACGATCTCTGGACAATATTCCAAAACCTTTTTGGAATATTGTCAAAGTGGTTAAAAACAAAAAAAAGACAGCTTCCCTTTCTTAAGGATTCAGATACTACGTTCTGTACGGATCTTGACAAGGCTAACGAACTTGCTCTAAACTTTCGCAAAAATCACGAAATATCTTCAAATTTAGGTGACGCCGAAACAATTAATTTGGTGAACCAATCCATTCAAAATCTTTTGAGTGGTAACAATGATCCTCCATCCTCAAACCTTTATATAACCTTAGAAGATATCAAATTCATGGTCAAAGAGCTGAGCAATCGTAAGGCTGAAGGATTCGACCAAATTAAAAACATATATACCAGCAAATGCGCAAATCTGTCCTTGAGCGTTTAACGTTTGTCCTTATCGCCTGCATTAAAATGGAATATTTCCCAAATGTATGGAAAATCTCTAAGATTGTTGCAATTCCCAAAGCTGGAAAGCCTCCTCATATGATTACCAGCTACAGACCAATTAGTTTATTAAGTGGCCTTAGTAAACTATATGAAAAGGTTATAAAAGAAAAAATTTCTAAGCATATTGAAGACAACAACCTACTTACCGATACACAATTTGGATTCAGGCGCAATCACAGCACGACTCATCAAGTGCTAAGGATCTGCAATTATGTTAAATCGTCTCGTGCAACAGGCAAATCAACAGGCATGATATTATTAGACGTAGAAAAAGCTTTTGATTCTGTCTGGCACGACGGGCTTATCTACAAAATGTTAAATTTAAATTTCCAACCAAATCTCTGTAGAATTGTCCTTAGTTTCTTGTCCAACCGCTATTTTAGAGTGCACATTAATAAAGATGTCTCCAACATTGTCTACTTTTATTCTGCTGTTCCTCAAGGCTCAGTCCTTGGACCAGTTTTGTACAACCTGTTTACGTCTGACGTACCATCTATACCCAACTGTGAAGTCGCGGCTTTCGCAGATGATATAGCGATATTCTCTTCTCACGAATTCGCTCTCAACATCGAGAGGAATCTCGACTATGGGTTGAGAATATTTCAAATCTACTTTAATAAATGGAAAATACAACTAAACGAGCACAAGCTACAAGCAATCTTTTTTACTAGGAAAAGAAAAGCCTGTTTTCTACCTAGTGGACAATTACATGTGAATGGGGCTAGTATAAGTTGGGAACCTTCAGTAAGGTATTTAGGCATTCACTTGGATTCTAAACTAACATTTAATACGCATATCACAAATAGCTTAAACAAAATATCTGTCGCGACCAAGATATTATACCCCTTCATAAACCGTAAGTCAAGACTGTCAAATGCCAATAAAATAACGATATTTAAAGCTATTTTTCAAGCAATACTGCTGTATGGTTGCCAAGTGTGGGGTAATTGTGCGAAAAGCCATCTTAAGAAGTTGCAGGTGTCTCAAAATAAACTTTTGAAAATGATGCTTCATTTACCTTGGTATCACTCAACGCGCGATATTCACCAAAAGGCGAAAGTTGAATTAGTGCTTGATAGAATATTAGAATTGAATCAACGTTTTCTTGCTCGATGTGATTTTGTTGATAATCCCTTAGTTAGAAACCTAAATGATAATAACTTTCCAACTTGATACTCTGTATTTAGTTTATATACCTGTACTCTATTTATTCCTCTTTGTTATTTGTTTAACTGTTATACTCAATCAACTATTTTCATTTATTAGTTATTTATTTATTTATTTATTTATTTGTTTATTTATTTATTTATTTATTTATTTATTTATTTATTTATTTATTTATTTATTTATTTATTGATTTATTTATATTGAAGGGTTTTTTTCCGCTTTCCCTTCGTAGAGTTAATTAATGTCCATTTAATTTTAAATTATATATTCATAATAATATTACAGATGAAAGATAAAATATGTATCATATCTCTGAACTGTAAAACGTGTGGTAACCAAACCTTGTAATTTTATTCGAAATAAAGAACTATCTATCTATCGATCTTGTCGCATTAATATGTGCTTATTCAGAATTCCGTAGGGAAGTTGTGCGGTTTTCTAGTCCTAAAGTCGATTGGCTAAAAACTACGTTTTTGGCGAATCCGCATCCTTAAATGTGCAATTGTGGCAGCTGTACCATTTTTTTTTGGTTTCCTTACAACGGCACGATCCACAAGCTCGAGCATCAGATTCATTTTAGAAAATCTGATTTCAGTAATGTACTCTAGTGATGTGAGTCGTTGTGTTTATAGTGCTGTTTTTTTTTTTTTTTGATAGACACCAAGCGGTATATATTGGCTAGTATTTGGAGACAGCCGAAATTGCTTTATTGTAAGTATTACAACACTTGGCATTCCCAGGTTGACTCCAGATTATCCATCGTTCACCAAAACGGCAATGCTTGGAGCTACCAAATGGTAGCTGAATTGTGCAGAGGCGCAATAACACTAAAAAAATACGTCCGGATTTTTTATTAGAAAAGAAGTCGACGATAAATGACTTTTAGTTCACTCATGCAGCCGAACATCTCGCGGACGCACTGGACTGAGATATAACACATCTAACTGCCATCTAGTAAATGCAATGGAAGGGATAGCGCTACCGAGAAAACAAGCGCACCTATTTGAATAAAAAAGCAGACTTAAGCTTGAAGTCTGAAATTTAGTTACGTGAACGAGCGCATCGTGATTATCTGCATAAAGTCTGAAATAGATGAAAAACTAGATGAAACCAAGGGCATCCATGAGCTTCCCATTAAGACATAATAGGAGGTTTCAACGTATGATAGGAGATGGTGAAACCTTTGGTGGCACAATCAAAAAGTAAAGCTCAAATGCCTTTGGCTAACGTCGCCGCCATCATCTTGGGAAAGCCGGCGCAGCTGCCACCACTGATGTGATAGATTTTCTCCAGTATATACCGTGTACTACGAGACTTATGGTTCCACAGTGACTTCGTACTGACAATTTGAAGCGAAACAAAATAGGTAAAGAGCTATACTGCATTACGGCAGGTCTTGCAAAGACCGTTGAATTACATATCCACGCCATTTACCAACGAAAACCAACTTGCCCTGATCCGGCAGAAGATCACAGAGAGATCCGTGAGTAGAAGAATTTAACCGAGCCCTTTGATGTCAAAAAGGCTAAACATCGAGAGCTCAGCTATCATGTGATTTCTTAACCTTCATATATGTCAACACCAGAGGCACACTCTATTTTAAAGCCTGCACAACAATTTGCCTATCTACACTACAAATTATCGACAACTGCCAATTTGAGGACTTTGGAAAGGAGTCTGCAAGACTATGTAAAGTTTTATCCAAAGGTGATACTTGACTCTCTATTCTGAAGCAGACAGATGGAAGCTAGACAATTTTAACTACGGAGTCCTAAGAGCTCTTAAAAAACGCTCATTTCCGTAACTGTTGTCATCACGGCAATTCTTTTCAAACATAGAATAGCATTCTTCGTGAAAGAGAACGAAGCTTGTTTTAGCCTTAGTTCATTTGTACTTTGGATACCAGAACGCATAACATTACATCTTACACATCCTAGAGGTTTGCTTACATATCGGCTTTACACAAAATTGTGGATCTGTTGAGATAAATGTTTACTACAGAGAATACCGTAGCCACCTTCTCAGACATGGAAGTTTATTTTAAAAAGCCACCCACGATTATACATTCAACACTCAGGTACAGTATTGTAACATAGTCCGAAGAGTCTCAGATGTTCACACCATATCACAGATTAGACTTTGTATGCGATGTTGAGAAAACTTGTACCCCTATATAGTAGTATTGTGTACCGCACAAACGATACTAAGACTCCATTCATCAGGTGGACAGAAGTTTGGCTACAATCGTCTAGATTGAATGGTACTCGTATATTCTGCCTGACTGAAGAATGTTGGGCTGCTTCGCTATTATACATTCTGCAGAAAGGGATCCTCCACATTCTACCGATTACCGAGTGTGATTCTACCACGGCGTTTTCCTCTTTATCTCTACAGGCTTTTGTGCCTTGCTTTAAGATTTTCACGAGTGGAAATTCTCAAGATATTCGATTGCGCGCTTCTCGAGCTCCTTTTTCTTTTCTTAATCTCAATCTATTTCTCATCTCTTCTGTTCGTGGAGCTCACCAGCAACTCCCATCTAGCTTGCTGGCATTTTTAACATTACACCCAGGATTTCTTGGTTGTGGTCTGGTGAATTCACGTCAGTTGTGGCGTCTCTGATGACACATTTGCAGTGTTGTCACTGGACTTCGGTACTTGACGCTGGCGATATACTCGTATGTGCTCAAAAGATTTCTGGATAGGCGTACGACGAAGAACCTGGGTATCTCTTGCGTTTACAGCTTTCACTTGGAAAAACTGTCGGACGTCTATAGTATACTTTTTATTGTTTTGTCAAGGAACTCATGGAAACATGGCGTTTCGGCACTGACGCATATGAGGCTTAAGTTTGCAAATTTAGCTTTGATAACGTTTGTTATAGGACGCCCGCTTATGTATAGGAAGCTCAGAGCTTCTTGCCTAAGTCTGCCGCATACGACAAATCTGCATTTGAAAAAGATCGGTTTCTTTTCCCTAAAGCTATTACCATGGCATACATACGAGTATATCGCAATTTGTATCCTTCTTGTGTCTGACCCATACCATCGCAATATATACATATCTTCACGGGAGTAATCAAGGGCCTCTGCTATAGATCCGAAGGTCAGTGCCCAATAATTGTTTGCAATGGTCGTCAACAGTGAATCCATTTGAATCAAAGCCCTAAGGTGGTTCGTCACATCAGATAATCTATTCCATATGAGCATTGCGAGCTCTATAGCGAGCGTGCTGTTGCAATTTTTACTGATTTACTCAGTTCAGAGGTTTACCGTATTCAGTGAAGAAAACGCTGCAAATGTCATCGTCACCAATGAGCGAGCTTCCTCGAATTTGTTCGTGCGAAAAGATGAACTCCTGTGCATCTTCGAGTCTCTGAAAAATAAAAAGTTGTCGAGAGTAGACGGTATTCGAAACGTCGTATTAAGAGACCTACCCTTGGAAGCAGTGGATATTTTTACTACGCTTTTTAACAATGCGCTGAATAATGCATACTATCCGACACATTGGAAAAAAGCAGTGGTACATCCTGTCCCGAAAAGCGATAAAGTTAGAACCAACCCTGCTAATCGTTGGTCAATCAGTTTACTTTCGAATATAAGCAAGGTATTCGAGAAAGTGGTTAATAGAGCGCTGTTAACGTGGGTTGAGTAAAATAATATAATTCCGGAAAATCAGTTTGGTCTTAGGGCGAAGCATGACACACTTTGCTGCGTCAAAGCTGATCTCCGACATACAATGGAACAAATGTAAGAACTAGAGGGGCTTTTCTATAAGTTGACTAGGAGGGGTATGCCGCAGCCTCTGCTATATATGATTTATAACATGCTTATGGGAAAGAAGTTCGTTGTCAAATGTGGCAACGTCACTTTGAGAAAAGTCTTCAATATTAAAAACGGCTGACAACAGCGGGTGGTGATTTCTCCGATCTTGTTTAACATTTACACAAGTGATTTAGCAGCTTCCTTCAATCACTCTATAGCGTACGCAGACAATTTAGTGGCGTACAGATCAGGTCCAAAAATCGAAGTCATCAATGCTCTTCTGCAGTGTGATTTCGATTATATTAAGGCGTATTGCGACGATTGGAAATTGAAAATCAATTTCCAAAAGTCAGAAACAATCTTGTTAAGGACTCCATTGAGATAGGCTTCTAGGGATACCAGACATAACTGGCAAAATTTGGCCATCATTGGACAACACGGGATGCAATTAGCGGTGAGAAGCGTAGGTATCTGGCTCGATAAATATCTGTATTTCGACGAACATATAGATGTTTGTCTCGCTGGGGCCAAGAAGGCCTTAGCCCTGACAAGAAGGCTGTTTCACAGCAGTCAACTTGTTTCCAGGGTGAAGGTCATATGCTATGTGGCCTTAATCAGCCCAGTCATCGCGTATGGTTGCCCTATGTGGTTTAATGTAGCGCCGTCTCAGATGGAAAAAATTCGGGTGTTTGAAAGGCAGTGTCTAAGGACCTGTCGGGGTTTGTATAGAACACCAGAATCAGAGTACAAGAAGTACTATCCCAACAAAGCCCTTGACGCTGGGGCTCATCTGAATAGGATTGACAATTTCCTAATTGAGGTGATTCGAAGACATGTTGCAGGGGCAATGACTATTTACCCTAATGAAATATACCACGAGAGCTTAATTCTATTGGGCTTTATCCCACCAGAATTGTCATTGTCAAATTAGATTTAAGCATTTTTGTCTAGAATGTAAATAATAATGTAAGAAATAAAAAAAAAAGAATTTAAAAGTAAAAAGAACTAAAAAGCAACAGCAAAGTAATCTTATACTTTGTACAGGTTGGGTATGCTTCGAGTTTTACGGATTTTATGGACTGTGCAGCGACCTATACTCAATAGTCTAAATTCAGCTATATGGTTGGGTTATGTACTTAAAACAGATGAGCACCAACGCTCTAGCTCGGTAAATCTCCGAAAGCAACACTAAGAAAAAACTCTTCAGGGGCGAACTTGACCTCAGTTAGTGCACGCTATTGGATGTCAACAGGGTTGATTGAAAAGACATTTGAGGCCTAGGTTCACTTTATGATACAATTCTTATTGATTCCATTTCTTAAAATTGACTCCACTAAGACTTTTATTGCATGTGACATTCTTTCTATTGGCGAACAAATATCGAGTTCCAACAATTTTTCAATTTTATGACGAATATGGAGGGCTGCTTCGAAACTTCTATTCACGCCATAAAAGAGCAGAATATTTCAATGATAATAGTGTTCGTGTTGTTGGTGAGATTCAAAAGTTTATTTCATGGAAAATTGAAATTGAAAATTCGACGTCTTGCATGCAAGTCAACAATAGTTTTGTTGAATTGAGAATCGAATTTGTTTTATGTTACAAACATTACATACTCACAACACATCACTCGTTACCTTTGGATATCAATTGCGCTCCTTTCAAGATTCCTGCAGAAACTATTTAACAAAACAATTGTTACTTTTCAATATCTCGAAGATTGTAGAGGATGACGATTTCAACTTAAAAAAGTTTGAAATTCAATTCAAGTTTTACCATTAGCACCGCCATGCAATATGACACATCGGTATTTGTAAATATTTTCTACCTTTCCTATAGATACTGTGCTTTAATCTTTAATTTAATTAGACAAATTATGAAGAAAATAATAGTTTGAGAAAATATTTGAAAATAGCTATCTGTCACAAAGGTGATAAGTACGAGTTGGTAAAACTAATCGGTTCTGTTCTATAAAAATACCCTTATCATCATGAACTTGTATCTTTTGTTTTTCTTGAGCTCAAATTTGGGCATTTATATTCATTTATGGATTATTTATGAACGAAATTTGTTATGTAAGAGTACCGAAAGGTATTTGCACTCGATACACGAAACGAGAATGTGATATTTTTTGCCGGATTTACCATTTCTTACACTCGTATCTCTAAGCAACAACAATAAAACAATTTTCTTATCCGAATCAAACAAATCTACTGGAAATATTTGTCAACATTAACAGAAGACACGTTAACACCTAGCGAGTTTATTAAGCCGAATCAAGGCGATGTGTCGTCAGTTGAATTGTTCGTGTCACCACTGGAGGTACGTAGAAATAATAACATCAGCGGGCTTTTGGTAATATTTTTGAGATAATAAAATTGTTATAGAGTGTTTTGTAAACTAATTGAGGACAGTCAATCGTTGATAAAAGTGTGCTTGGAAAATTTCAATTGACTATAGTGTGTGAAATATTTAAATCATTTTTAGTTCGAAAAACAAGCAACCACAAGTTTAAAATACATTAAGTCTTCAGATTAAATATTTATCAAATCAGGTTATCACACAACTCAGCAACGACGTTTTTTTTAATTCAAAGTGTTGTTGTTTACTCAGATTATGTACCGTTTAAGAATGATGTATATTTTATTTATATGTTTTTAATGCCGCGGCAAATATCTGATGGCAATGACGCCCAATCCAACCCAGCAAATACTGGGAAATTTGTTAATTGGATGAGAGTATGGGATACAGCACTGTATGAGGTCATTAGGTCAATGGAATGAAGATCCGTTCATTAATTGAGTTTATCCAAGATTCGTCTATGGCCGATAATTCGATTTTTAGACTATTTACCGAACCATAAGCAATACTCATATTTCAGGCGAGTGAGTTAAAAAAGATTTGGTGTTTTCACAATTGAGTGATCCGGTTAATTTGCTTTCGGTTTCTTCTTCGAACCTCGGCTACAACTTGAGCCTCTATTGCCTTTGGGAATTCATTTTTCCGGCGACTCTTTCTGAATAGATCTCAAGATATGGGTTAGCTATTTCACAATATTGGCAATTCAGTTATTAGGTCATAGTATGACTAATTCGTTAGTTTTTATCTTCAAGCGGTCACGACGTTGCTTATAATAGCGCTATCACCGGCAAAATACAAGGCGAACTGTTTCAATATAAAATCTGATATGACATTAAAAAGCAAGGAAGTTTGTACACTGAATTTGTGTATTTTGAAGTTGTCATCATCCACATTATCCTTTTATATAAACTCGTGTATCTCCGAAAAAGATCTCTGGGAACTCTGTTCCCATATTCTCTGAATACGAATGCGATATGCAGATTCTTCAAGGCTTGGAGATATTTTTCTATCAATATTCGAAAACTTTGAATCGCGTCATGTGTCGACCTGTCTCAGTGGAGTTTAATAATATTCTTTTGTCCACTTGATCATTTTCAAAGCGACATAAGCTCTTTGCCTTTATACAATGGAACCAGAAGGCCCTCATTCAACTGGCTAGGCTTTCGGTCGCCCCCATCAGTTTATGGAACAAAATTAAAAACCTTTTAATCGCTTTTATGGCCTGCCATTTAGACGTTTATTAATTTAACAGCTTTACTTACTTTGGCTTGTATTTATTGAAAATTTCATTGCTCCCTTTTAGTAGAATTCTCTTCTCACCTTCAGAATATTTTACCGATTTTATCTTCTGTGACTTTCTTCTTCATTCTTCCACAATCTTTAATGATCACAATGATCTGACCACGGAACTCAGTTATTGTTTCAAGGTTTGCCTTTTATTTTTTAACTTCATTTTCGTATCATATATTTACCAGAACGTTTCCATATTTATGAAGAGCCGGGCTTAAGAATTAGCGAGTAAACTACGCTTACAATTTTCTTCGAATTTTATTTAAAAACCGTATGTCCTCCTTGATGGTTTTTGGCACTTTGGAGCCAAATTCGCAAGTTAAGCGCTCAGAATTGCCCTCATTGCTTATATAGATTATTGCATGTTATTTTTTCTTCCCGGTTTTCGCTGGTTTTTCTCCTGTTATTTCGACTGACAAGTATTTACTAAAGTTGGGGCTATAGTCGGGGTGGACGTGGGCTTCAGCCAGCTTGATCTTTCGCTAGCTGACTCCAGTTTCGCATGGTAATTTGGCTGTGCTCCTTTTCCACTTACATCCGCCACTTAAGTGGCGGTCTTCTCCTACTTCGCTGTTTCTCGGAAAGCGACCGAATTCCAAGGGTTTTGAAGCCGAAGACCTACATTACCAAGCCATTTCGGTCGTTTTACTCACTCTTCTGGCTGCGTTGATGTCTTTTTACTATTCGTCGCTGTCCACTGAAGAATTTTCATCTCAAAGCAGACAAGAGCACTCTCATGCAGGTTTGATAATGTAGATGCCCTGGAGCCATATTGCAGGACTGCGATTATTAAGGCCTCCTAAAGGGTCCCTTTTGTTATTTAAGAGAGGGCTGTGTTAATAAAAAGCGATTGGCAAGAGTTGTTCTTTGTTTGATCTCAGCGCTGTTTTCGTTGTCAAAATCGTATCCCTGGAGTAGGTATTCTCAATTTTCTCGACGATGGCGCGCATCCCGTGTTCCGCCTGAAAGGCCGATGTTTGTCGTTTCTCGTAGATTTTGTGATCAGATCAATTTCTTCTATGAAGCACCGCTTCGTATACATATTGCTTAGATGATTGTGCTTAAAAGCATTCGTCTTCAAATCAACTGTTTCGTTGCGGTGGGCGAATAAAACCCACCACATAAGTGGCGAAATTTCTGATGGCTTTTAGCAGTCTTGGCACTGATCTTTGATACTTGAAGCTTTCGGCAGTGGACTACTTAAGAGATTAAGCGACGTCAAAATTTCTCAAACTAAACAAACGCTTACCCTTGCGATTTTTGGAATATCCGCAACCGCACCTCAAAACACCCGTAAGTCTGGAGGAATATCTTGCATCGATTGCAATGTGGTCAATCTGGTTGACGGTTGATTGATAAGGAGTTCTGAAAGCCCCTTTGTGTACATCGGTATGTGGAAACCACGAGCAGTTTGGAAATTTTTCTCAACGCCGCAAAGTCGATTAACTTAAATTCATTATCGGAGTGGTGCAATGCAGGCTATATCTTCCGACAGTACTACCAAAGATGCCCCCTCATTCTATTTTTGAATTAAAGACGCCGAAGTTGGTTTTAATGTAATAGCTAGGGCATTGCTTTTAGATCTAATTCAAGAGCTCGTAGAAGCAAGGGGCTTCAGCTATGTACATATCCGAAGTTCGTTGGCTTTAATTCGTTTGTAGGGCTTATCAGCAATAATCCGTCTATATCTGTGCATCACCCTCTATAATTCATTTTTTCGTGTGTCAAGGACAGTATTCGTCCTCTTCTTCAGCTTCAATGCTGACCAAGTCTCGGAAACATTCGCCGAATGTCATGCACTCTTATATTCTAATTTTTTTGGGAGCATTCATCATAAAAAACTTAGGTATTATTACTTCTCGAAGATGTTGGGCATCGAAAGATTTTGGTGTGCTGTTTCAGGATTAAATTTTTGGGTGATGTAACAAGAAAGCGTTCCGAACTATGTAGATCTATCTACGCTATGTAGATTGCAAATTTCTCGAATCGTATCTTGCAAAGGTACGTCAGAGTAGTTGCTTGAGTACCCTTTTGGAAGGCGGTATGGTTTCTAGTTAGGAATTAGGAATCAGAAGTTGCGAGAGAATTTGCGGTTCTCAGGATGACAGCATGTTTGTTTGATCGAGGAACTTGTATGTAGAATTAACCTCTTGAAGATACGTTCTTTGTTCTTTAAAAGCTTTCAGGAAATCTAAATAAAAATTCTGAATTTTTCCTACAAGAGTGCTATGCTGAACCTATCTAAGAGTGTCCCCAAATTCAAGCAGGATTAAAATTTAACGCTATTTGGGAGGTAAAATGTTGTCAAAGAAGCGCTACGCAAAATAACAACGGTTTTCATTGCTAAGCAATATTTTAAAATACTGAAGGTTTGACAGCTACAAAATATGGTCAGAATAGTAATTTAACGTCATCAATTGAGAGAAATTAAGTCCAAGGAGTGGACATTTCGAGAAGCTCTCTCAGCATACTCTAAAGGTTTGCATCTTTATGCATACAAAGTGCATAAAGAAAAGATTTCTTAAATTGAGTTATAGAATAATTATTCATTTCCTATATGGTGCCTTAAAAAACATCCTACTCAATCACGTCATGGTTACAAGTGTGTTTCCCACCATTATCTTGTCCCGAGCTATCTGTGATCTTGGTAGTTTGGTCGAAAGAAAACTAAATATTTTTTCGCGCATCGATAAGAGAATATATTAAACTAAGTCATAATTTGATTTAATAAAACGGTGATCCAGAGAATTATGCAACCTTAAGGTGACCAGATTCGTCTTAGTTAGTTCTTATCGCCCCCCGCAGCTCGAAGACGCCAGTAGCCTTGGTTCTTCTTTCATGTAGGCAGTTTATGTGCCAGATTTGAGAACACTTAACTTTGGGGTCACACACTTCATTCATCAATTACTCTCACACTCTATTGATTGCCAACTTAGGATTTAGGAAGATCTTGTCCTCTTTATAAGTCGATAAACCAAACCTCTTCCGTTTCTAGTAGAGAACTTTTCTACATAGTCAAACCTTACCTTTTATCAACTGCTGTACTTCCCTCCTTAAACTCTTCCATTAAGCCTGAAGTTGGAAAAGCAACTTCTCAACTCAAGTTTTAAAATTCGCCTCATTGATGTTCTAAAGATGCACAGTTGAGAAGCATGTCGATGGATGGAGGATCGTTTTTGGCACTCGTGGGATCCTGTAAAGCTTCTTCATTCCAAATAGGTCGACGGTTGGTAAAGATATTCATGTGGTATCTTTACATCTACCCTCTACTCGTACTTAAAATAGTTTTTTGGGTCTCAGTGTTACCTATTTCGATGAAATTGAATATTTTTAGGAGTCTAGAGTTCGCCATTAGTTTTTTATCATAAAAGGCTTCTGAATGTGTAAATTTATTTGTTTTTTGTTTTTAATTTTTAGAACTTACGCTTTTTAAAATATGGATTTCTACTGTACGAACCGATCAGCGCCATGCAGAGCTGTCAGAATGACCGCAAAGGCTGTTGGAGTCGAGCTCAATATTAAACTCTTAAATCTCAGAGCTGGTGAGCATTTAAAACCAGAATTTCTAAAGGTAAATACCATGCATTAAATAGTAAATTAATTGTTTTTCTAACCTTTTTACTCTCCTTGTATATATATTTTTTTTTAGATCAACCCACAACACACCATCCCCACTTTAGTTGATGGAGACCTTGCTCTATGGGAATCTCGTGCTATTATGGTCTACCTAGCTGAAAAGTTTGATAAAGACAGTACACTGTTTCCAAAGTGCCCGAAAAAGCAAGCCCTTGTCAACCAGCGTTTGTATTTCGACATGGGAACTCTATACCAAAGATTCTCTGATTATTACTATCCACAAATCTTAGCCAAAGCCCCAGCTGACCCAGAGAAATTCAAGCGGATTGAAGAGGCCTTTGAGTTCTTCAATATATTCCTAGAAGGTCAGGAATACGCTGCTGGCGACCACCTGACTCTGGCTGATATTGCATTAGTAGCAACTGTATCCACTTATGACACGTTGGGTTTCAATGTTAACAAGTACCCAAATGTTGACAAATGGTTTAAACTCGTGCAAAAGGCCGTGCCGGGGTATGACATTAATCTAAAAGGAGTGGAAGAGTACAGAAATGTCCTAAATTAAGTTCAAATAGAGATATTTTAAGTTTGTGTCTGTTGACAAATAAAAGAACGCTTAAAAACAAATGTCTTTGATTTCCTAGTTAATAGTAAGCAGTAAGATGGCTTTACACACATAGCCTTAAAAGGTCCAGTTTCAATACTTTTTATAAGAGCAACGCTTCAACAGTTGCTATCATCAAACAACTCAAGAAGAGACTTTATATTGTATTCGCATTTTTGCGAATGTTTATTGCTTAGAACTAAGTATTTCATAACTTATTTTTTGTATGCTCGTCGTCCGGGCTCTTTCAATGATGCCTTGTGTTGTCCTGTTTATTTTTACTTGAGGTCAAGAAAGGGAAACCAAATCAGGATCTAAGCGGCTCCAGTCAAGACTTTTCTATAAATGGGCTAAAGACGCTAAAGCTCTTAGCCGAAACATAATTCCCAGACTCGATAATAATTCCAGAAGCCCAAGAAAGACCCTCCCTAGGGAATGATAAACAGACCGCTCATTAGAGAGGACTGGAAAGGGCCAAAGTAAATTTTTCATGACGGCAAAATAATTTGGGCAATCAACTCTTTCCAATCCTTCAAAGCCCTTGGTGAGGATGAAATTTGCCGTGCTTTACTTTTTCAAGCTTACTTACTAAAAAAATGGAAGGAGTTTATTGTCAAATATATATCTAAGGTATATACTATATATACTTATACGATTAGTATAAGGTCTCGAAGAAGTAGTATCTTCCGACAGGTGCTGGTTCTTTAATTAACGAGAAAGAGCCTCTGCAGCCGAACATCTTGCAGCTCTGCTAATAAGCCCTACTTCGCGCCTCCCCGTGGCGCCATCTGGGAATCTCACTAGAGATTGCGAAGTGAAGGGGGCAAATGGCGAGTTTCCTGCGACATAAATAAGGACTAGTGTCGGAAAAACAAAACAAGACCATATCCTGGATACTCCGACATATTTGGAGCTCATGCCGGTGAGAATTTCTAGGACTTAGTCAGGGTCTTGGAAAAGAGATGGTCCCGGAACGAGTTACTGGCTTCGGTGTAATGGACCCCTCGTCCGGCATTAAAAATGGAACTGGTCCTCCAGGTTGGGGGTTGTGCCGCCGAGGTAACTGCTGCAAAGCAGACATAACCGCCATTCAAGAAATGCGATCGGATGGGCCGGACAAAAAGAAAATGAAAAACTGCGACATCTACTACGGCAATTGCTATCGACGGCAAAAGCAGCGCTTATTTGGATGCGGATTTGTTGTCGGAGGCAAACTAAGACAAGAAGTACTGAGCTTCCGGCATGTGAGCGAGCGCCTCGTAGCAATCCGCGTCAAGGCTAAATTTGCCAACATTAGCCTTATATGCGCGCATGCCCCCACAGAAAAAAAAGATGACGACACCAAGGATGCCTTCTATGAGCTCCTAAGACAAGACCTACGAGCAATGCCCTGTATAACGGCGATGAAGAACCAAATACCGCTGTCAGGCAGAATCAACCTTCAACCTGGACGATGATGACCAACAATTCCGTCCACCCGACCTGGATGAAGTGAAGATAGCCATATCGAAGCTTAAGTCCAACAAAGCTGCTAGAGCGGACGGCCTCACTGCCGAGTTCTTCAAAGCGGGAGGCGATGACTTGGTAAGGAGCATACACCAACTCATCTGTAAGATATGGTCGGACGAAAGTGTGCCTGATGAATGGAATCTCAGCATTGTTTGTCCGATTCTCAAGATAGGAGACCTTCTGAACCGCGCCAATTACAGAGGCATCAATCCCCTTAACATCGCATACAAGATCTTACCTGCCGTATTGTGTGAATGCCTGAAGCCGTTGCTCAACAACCTGATGGGTCCATATCAGTGTGGCTTCAGGCCAGGAAAGTCCACCATCGACCAAATATTCACACTGCGGCAGATCTAGGAGAAGACCCATGAGCTTCAGATCGATACACACCACCTATTCATCGATTTTAAGGCCGCGTATGACAACACAACTCATTCGTCTATGCAGGATGATGATGCAGAATGCACGCAGTTCCATCAAGGTCGGTAAAAATCTCACCGAGACCTTTGATGTCCAGAAAGGATTTAGACAAGGCGATGCGCTGCCATGCGATTTTTTCAACATCATACTTGAAAGGATAGTGCAAAACTCACGAGCCAAGACTCAGGTGGCGCACGCAAGTGGAAGGGGACCTCAGCTAACTTAGCGTGCGAAACTGGAGGCAGCTAGCCAGGGATCTAGATGGCTGGAGACGCTTATTGACTGAGGCCCAGGTCCACCTCGGACTGTAGCTCCACTTAAGGTAAGTAAGTATATACCTTAGGTAGGGTGAGACCGTCGGAACTACCAAAATCATATAGAGCAATCACCTTCACTTCCTCTTTTCTCAAAACTATTGAAAAAATCCTCGACAGATATATGAGAAAGAGGGAAACTTTAAATGAAGCCCCTTCACCAGTATCAATATGCCTACCAACCCAGAAAATCAACCGCTTACGATCTGCAAAATCTTACCACAATGATTGAAGATTCTCTCAGTGATAGAGGGGTAGGGGTCGGTTGTTTCCTCGATATAGCAGGAGCATTTCCCGACACAGAATTCCCCCAAATATATAGAAGTGTTCAAAACAGGGGAGTTGACAGCACTACATGTAAATAGATGAAATGGCAGCAATAAACTCAGTTTGATAGCTACGAAAGGATGGCCCCAGGGAGGAGTGCCCCCACGCCAACAATGGTACATCGTAGTTGGTGAAGTAGTGATTTCTCTCAGTAATGTTGGCTGATATGTATGTCCAAGGATATGTAGATGAAAACATAATTTAGAATCGCCTCCAGAGGGCCCTGAACCTAGTTGGTGAATGTTGCTCCAAAGTTTGCCTCAAAGTGAGTCCTAAGAAAAGGACCATAGTTGGATTCATTTAGAGAAGAAAGCACACTCTTCGGTGAAACAATAGAGTTTTTAACGGAAGCCAAATATCTAGGAATCACACTTACGTGGAACACTCAACTTTCCAACACTATCGAAAAGGCAAAGGTCTTCTCGGAAAAAATTGGGGACCATAACGAGACCTATCATCGCATATGCATCCACCGATTCGTGGCAAAAAGCAATGAAGGACTTGGAACCGGTGTATTCGGCCCTCGCACTAAAACCTTCATACAAATCAAATCAAAACTGGTCTAGGATTCCGTTCAACTCCTACAAATACTGGCCACCACAAACAAAGTCCATGTGATTTGGGTGCCAGGATATAGTGGTTATGAACGCAGTGAAAAAGCAGACAAACTAGCTAGAAAAGGATTCGTATCTTAAATCATGATGCCAAGATCATTGTGGGGGGGGGGGGGCTATCAATAAACACCATAAAAGGGAGTATAAAAGCCTAGCTAGAGGAAAATAATCTTCATTTTTGGATGGAAACCGAAGGAAACAGGCACAGAAATTACTACTACAATTAGTTAAAAGTCAGATTCAACTGATCACAGACTTTCTCACAGGGCATTTCCGTGGAAAAACACCTGATGATCATGGACATAGGACAGGACAGTATATGCAGACTGTGCAACAATGTCATGGAAACAGCAGAGCACATACTTTGTTACTGCAATGGTTTAATCAAAACACATCAACCTTAGCAAGGTAAATTCTACCTCGAAGCAGCGGACATAGCTCCCAGCTCACCTAAAGAGTTAGCCCCATTCTCACGAATTGCGGCATCATACGAGTAGATGAGCTATAAATGGGAGTTGTCACAATGGACCCAATTTTGGCCACATCAGTCTGGAATTCAATATACCATCACCCCCTACAATCTTATCTAATCTAAAGACTACCTTCTCATGATCCTTCCTATAACTAAACAAACAATTTTTTATTATCCAATTGTTGTATAAAGTTTAGCCGGCTAGTAAAATTGCTCCAGAATTCTCCAACTTTGTTTAAATGGGCATTAGACTGCAAAATTTATTTCAAGTCAGCGTTTTATAGGTACAATCAAGTGTGTATTTCTAAAGCAGCACATACAACATTACTAGATGTTGCTATGTTGATCTTTTCAACGTTGATCCAACCCATATTACCCTCTTGTATGTAAATATGTACATACGAGCACATTCTGTATGCTCCATTTCAAACATCTGTTGGAATGAGTTGCAGTTTTCTTTCAAATAGATAGATAGTGGCTAGTGGCAGCTATTAGTTCATATGACAACTGGTAAACGAGGCACCATCATAGAGCGAGAATGTCTGTAATTCCATTGACAAATTTATACTCTCAAATAGACGATGAACACTGAATTAACTATGTGATAAGGAATTTAAGTTGATCTTCACATTGAGGGTAGACCAACATTAACCTTAAACTGCCAACTGACTGGGTAAACAATTTTTGACAAGTGCTAATTTATTTTCTGCCTTTTTTCTGTTCTCTTGTTGTTTTCTTCAAAAATTAACATCAAAGAGAAGAACGAATTTTTTCTTCATACTCTGCACTAAATGATGTCGCTCCATCTTTTGACGTTGTTCCTTTTAATGAAAAGTATCTTTACTCTGGCTTACTCATCATCCCATTAACGATTTTCCCATCGTCATCGTGTCGGCCTTCATTGCTTAACACTTTTTTGAGTTTGTTTAAGTCTGTGTGATGCGTAGGGTAAAACATTGAATTGAATTAATGTTCAAGCAGAGAAAAGGGAAGTGAAGAAGTACTCCCGTTGAAACAACATCGTTGGGTCATCTCATCCATTCCGGATCTGTATAAAGATGGGGCTTTTCCAAACGATTTCTTACTAAGAGGTCAAAACAAGGGTTAGTGAATATTTTGGAGTTAATTAAGCTACTGTTTTTAAAATTTTCCAAATGTCTTCCTTAAACTTCTTTTAAAATCGAGATTTCAACAGATAATATAAGTTGCTTTAATAACCCTATTATATAAGCATGACGCAAAGTTAAGCAACTATTAAAAGAAATGCAAATAGATACAAATACTGGATGGCAGATACGACATAAACACATATGTTAAACTATGATTCCAAGAAAAAAACCTAAACAGAAGTATCTGCCAATGGTTCTGCTTATTAAAAGATAGTATTTTGGTTTATGATTTGCTGGATAGATGGGTAATAATTTATGTATGACACATGGAGAAGATATATGGGATGGATTAAGCAGATTTAAATATTCTTAAAAGATTCTTATTCTTTTGAAAGATTCTTAACATTTCAGGGGATTCTAATAAAAGTTTTCGTTTAAATTCATCACACAACAGCACAGCAGTTTCCTTTGGAATCTGTGAAACTTTAATGTTAACCTTCATGGAAGGCCATCGTGTAGAAGACTCAACCTTGAACATAAAACAAAAATGACAACACATTAATCACAACAGCAGACAAATTCTCCAAATAGAATTAACATTGGCGGAAGATGGACCCAAACCATCCAGTCTACTTCGACATATTTGGACCCCAGGCCATTGATTATTCCATAGAATAAGGCAAACTCTTGGCGTTACCGGTCTAACCGGTGTCCAGACTTAGGGGCTTCTTCAATAAACTGCTTTAGTGTGTGGGGTCTTCTTGTCGGAGTAACTTTCTTATGACAGAACGCGAGCCTCCGATAACAACAGACTTCCTCATTTAAGCTCACAACTTGTACCGTCAAAGACAGATACAGGCGGACTGACATTCAGTATCCAGATACAATTGATAGAGATCTGAAACAATGCCTAAATTACTGCATTTATAAGAGCTGCCACAAGAAACTGCAGCTCTTCAGATGTTGTCTCTTCGTTATGCTCAATGAAAATTGAGCCGACATGCAATCATCTGGCTGTGATCAGCATCACGACAGCATTTCAAAATATCAGCATAATACGAGAATATATCGCTCCTTTAAACTAAGCTGATGACTTTTCCAAAAAGAATTGTGTGACTTTCTGGACGGAACCTCTTCCCAGAATAATCGATAAGAAGTAAATCGTCGATAAATTAGTTGGAAAGCACAGTGCTCACGACGGAATACAGGTAACGGCCTCCACCTAATAGATTTTGCTACGAGTTTTTTAGACTACTCATCCACATACTTCTTGTCGGAGTAACTTTCTTATGACAGAACGCGAGCCTCCGATAACAACAGACTTCCTCATTTAAGCTCACAACTTGTACCGTCAAAGACAGATACAGGCGGACTGACATTCAGTATCCAGATACAATTGATAGAGATCTGAAACAATGCATAAATTACTGCATTTATAAGAGCTGCCACAAGAAACTGCAGCTTTTCAGATGTTGTCTCTTCGTTATGCTCAATGAAAATTGAGCCGACATGCAATCATCTGGCTGTGATCAGCATCACGACAGCATTTCAAAATATCAGCATAATACGAGAATATATCGCTCCTTTAAACTAAGCTGATGACTTTTCCAAAAAGAATTGTGTGACTTTCTGGACGGAACCTCTTCCCAGAATAATCGATAAGAAGTAAATCGTCGATAAATTAGTTGGAAAGCACAGTGCTCACGACGGAATACAGGTAACGGCCTCCACCTAATAGATTTTGCTACGAGTTTTTTAGACTACTCATCCACATACCAACCTGAATGTGTACAGATAATCGAACTGACCCCCAAATCGGCCAAGTACTTTTAGATGGAAAACACCCATTCAGCATTCTAAGTGTGGAGGCATTCAGAAGGCCGGACGTCAACTCTGATCTCATCACTGCCTTGCTGCAAACAAATTCAAAGGTTGACTATCCAACAAGAAAAAGCTGCAGAGTGCTCAGCCAAATGCCACCACCTTACGGCATCACCCACCACCAAAAAGAGCCCTTAGTACCTATATAAGATGAGTGCGTAAGTTGATAGAAAAAAAGCATAATAACCGTAGCAAGAGCAGATTATTGGGCAAGAGAAGATCCTGCGTGAAATGCAAGGCCTACGCAAGCAAGCATAAACTCCCTGATAGGAACAATTCTGCGCATATCAGTCAACTAGAAACCGGTACGAGGGATCTTTAAAAAGCGACCCAGTAAAGAATAGGATGGTTATGAGATCCTATCTAACCTATTGCATGAAAGTCCTAAGCCATTCTGCAACACTCTAATCGGGACGTACCAATTTGACTTCCGACGGATCGTCAATCGACCAAATTTTCTCAAACCCTGGAAAGACCACCAAACTTCAGGTCGAAACTGTCGTGTAATATCTTTAGTTAACTGCTGAAACTGACAGTGCGTATGTCTTGAACAAATCTGTCCAGCTGCTGGGTTTCGTAAGTAACGTCGATTTCACCGGACATTTCCAGAGGATTGTAAGAACAAAACGAAGTCAACATACAACGAAACATCTATTCTATTTCTTAACAATAGTTAGTTGGAATAATTAGTAGTCAATCAACCTCAGATTAACCAACATCTCAACCAAGGACACTCTAGTGGTGATTCTCTGAAGACTTACCCTAAGCGGAAGTAATTAGACGCAAAATTCTAGACGAAGTGCATTCTCGTCGGTGGGAAAGAAAAAATTATACGCTGCACAAGCAAGAAGAATGGAGTAGAAGATATAACTGCGAATTCTATAAGGTATATTAAGATATGCATATAGTGCGGAAAGCCAAATCATTTCGCCTTAACTGGTTTAGCCAGTCTAAACAACTGCCTTAAGGATGAAACCGGAGCACTAGGTTTAGGAAATTCAAGGCCAGCGTGCCCGGTATTGCATCGAGGAGAAAGTTTCACTGTTTCACGGTTCGGAAGCCTGTTAAGTGAAGTAAGTAATTGGCGAGGTACGAGGCTAATGATGGTTATCAGGTTTAAGTTCTTGTGTCCATTGAAGATTATAGGTTTGATGACCTTAGCTTTTATGAAAAATTTCATGGAATATTGCTTGTAGTTTGCTTAATTTTTGAGGTCGCTATGGAATCAATGAACGTGGGATAGGAACAAAAGGGAGCATTTTGTGGTCTTATAGTTTATATTTTTTTTTTTTTTTCACGAGCCGTTCGTCTATATTTAGAAGAGAAGTCTATAAGGTCTGCTTTATCCGTGTTCTTTTGTGACGTTTTGCGGTACAAGTTTCGTGTTGAGCGTGTAACAACATGGTTGTCTAAGAGACAAAACACAGATTTAAATAAGAAGTCCTGAACAACGAGCGAATTTTGCAGTGGCAGAAAAAATCATCTGCTTGACTTCGAATATTTCATTGGCTGTATGTTTACGAAAAAAAAAAGCCCCGCCAGAAAAATATGCAGTATGCTTATCGTCGAAGGAAAGTCCTGAAGATACTCGGTAGTAACAAGAACTTGTAAGAATCGATTTCAGTGCCTATCCAGTTAAACATGCAAAATTGTTTGAGGTACCTTTCACTTAAAATGGGATCTTTAGTTGCTGCATTATCCCTCTGGTATCAATTTAAAGATTTTTCGAGCCGGAACATTGATGTCTGTCAGCTTAACTCGTCGCAACCTTCCGGCGATGGTTTTTAATTGCGTTGGCCGCATCAACCTGATTCAGCAGTAAAGGTCGTCGTTGAGTCTGAGTTTCCCCTCACCGTCCAAGCAAAAGAACCCAGAGTATTTTCTGCTCAAATTCGTCATGTGTGTTCCCATCCGATCATGATAAAGTACCTATGTACTATATATCTAAATCAGGGCTCTAATCGCGTAAGACGACGTCATTTCGACGATTGTATTGCTTCGTGTAACACTAAATAGTTCAATCGTCCGGATGACGTCGTTTTGGACGATTCACTAATGCTTCGTATAACTCACTGAACTGTCAAATAACGACGATTGAACGATTGCGATTGAACGATTGCTATTTTACAATCGTTTCATACTTAATGGTTAATTTTTGTTTAGTTTTGTTTGTAAAATGTTTAATAAAAATGCGTCGGCATTACAATGTGTTGTTTCTCGATGACAAAGAAAGTGAAAATTGTGTCGGACTATTGCGAATGCGTAGGATGCTTAGAGATGCATCAGATCCTCTTTCACTTCCAACGATAAAGAAACAATTTTATAAACTATTTTTAAACAATAAACTTGCTAAATTGGATTTTTCATTTTAGTTTTATTCAACGTTTTCGATTATCAAAAGAGGCGTTTGTACTAGTGCTGGAAACGGTAAACTTAAGGAGCGGCTCGCGGTTAACGTATATTCCCCCAATTTTAAGACTTGGTGCTACCTTGGAGGTCCTAGCCGGTGGTGGCTACCAATGTTTGACTGGTAACGGCTTTAGAATTTATGTTGGCCTTTTCTTTCCTACCCTTCCAGAGATAGTTTGCGAGGCCATAAGAGCGTTAGAACTAAAGCTGTGTCCAATCTGGATTACCTGGGATATGGGCAACGAAATAAGAAAGGAAGAGACAAAGCAGTGGTTCTATCAGAAATATGCAATTCCAGGAAATAAGTATAAGTATCTATAATTTCGATTCATCGAATTGTACTAACGATTTAATTTCCATAGTTATAGGATGCGTAGATGGTACCCACCTATATTTTCAAAGACCGTGAGAAAATGAGAATATTTTCTTCAATAGAAAAGGAAAACACAGCTTAAATGCGATGATTGTGAGTCTTCTCTTAAAAACGGTAAAACACCCTATAGAGCATCTAATGACCCAGCTTAAACACACTTCAATCAAATTCATTCGAAGGCAAGAAAGGGTGTTTTCATAAACGTCGGAAATTTGCGCTAGTTCAATCGCATTTTTTTTTCTCATGCATTTTTGAACACACACACGCTACAGGACGCCGGCAAGCCTGCTTTAGAAAAATTGTCACCAGTCATTGAGTGTTCATAAACGTCAGAAATGGCTGCGAAGCAACTGATTCGGAGTTTGATTTTTGAGTTAATAAAAACATAAAAACATAATTGGAAAAAACAGAAAAAATATTTCTGAAATAATGTATTCTAAAATTTTTTCTTCTTATCGCGGCCTTTTTGCAGTCAAAAAATAATGGCTGCACAATCTGCCCGACATCGATGACATTTCGACGTTTATGAACAGTAGGTAATGTAGTTCATCTAAGTTAGTGAGATCGTCAAGCTGCATTAATGAACATGTCCAACGCAGGCCTTTGTTAGTCTGACGTATGTATTTTTGACTGTTCGTACCATAGGTCGATGGAGAATCTTAATGGAGGAAAGGAAGAGCAGGTACCACCCCAGCAAAGTTGCTATTTTTGTTAATGTTTGCGCCGCATTGCACAATATATGTATCTTCCACAATATGGACAACAATATTGCAGATACCGAACCCAGCGATGACAATTCCATGGAAAATGAGACTGCAAATAGAGATATTTCCAATAACCATACCAATAAAAGAATCGCATTTAGATTAAAGATAATTGTTATTATTGTGCATTCTTTTTGTTAATTCAAGCTGCTCCGCTGCGATTTCGTTGACTTAAAGTTATTTAATAATGAAATAAACCGGAACATAGCAAGCAATTTTAAAAGTGACAGCATAAATACTATTTAACCGGTTTAGTACTCGTAGTTCTCAAACTGTTTCTGAAACTATTTACAGTTTGAACGATAGACGACACGACCGGACGATGCTGATGCTATCCGTTTGATCTCAGCACGAATGTTATCACTTTTTATTTTATGCTATACTATATTTAGCTGAGGTCCAAGACTATCGAAATCCCCAAAAATGCTGCGAAATGTTTGGGTTTTCTTAAGCGATGTAAGAAAAATTTGTCCCCCTCTGATCTGGCTTCAATATATAAGGCTTTCATCTGCCCAAAATTAAAGTACAATGCTCACATCTGGTCAGGTGCTCCTACTAGATAGGATTCAAAACCGTGTGATAAGACTTATAAGTGATGTCAATATCACACAGTCGATTGACACCCTCGACCACCGACGTAATGTCTCCTGTCTCATCGCTATTTTCACCGCCAGTGCTCCTCATAAATTGCCAGTAGCATTCCAACCCTTCAAACCTCCAACCGTAACACCTGTCTTGCTATGAATGCTCATCAGTACACCCTCAAGCACACTTTCGGACGCGCCCTGAAATATCATGATTCTTTCCTAAGCAGAATAACTCGCTTATGGAATGCCCTGCCGAGCTATTCATTTCTTAGTCATTATAATCTCCATACATTCAAGACCAACGTACATCGGTACCTCTCTTTCTTTCCTCCCTAACTTTCCATCGCCCGCGCTGTGTGTAATCATTTTAGGATTACTAACAACCCCTTGAGCGCGCGCAAACGCGAGAACACAACTGTGACTGCCTGTTGGGATCACCTGAATATGTCAAAATCGTGTCGTGTTAGCAAATAGTCAGACGCGGTCAAGTCTTTACCAACTTTGTGAAAGCAGGCTGCATTTATCATTATGCCCATTTCTGAAGCAGACATGGCTGTATATAGCTTGTCTGTATCAATATGCACCTTTGAACTTGATGAAGAGGCGATATGTATCTATGAGCCTAAGTTTAGACTGATATTGACAGATCAAGTAATTGGCGAAAGGCTGCAGGTCCTCAGATAGTATAGCAGGTAGTATATTGTAGTTGATCTTGAGGAGGCTTAAACTTTTATCGTTGCTGGGTATGTTCTGCATATCAGTCTGATTCTCTCGTCGCCCTTGAATAGCTCATTATGTAGACTATCAGCTTCAACTTTAGATTTTGAAACGGCTATTTATATTGTGTTCAGCTCCAGGGGGCAACATTTTTGATTCTTGTCTAAATTAAATGGTGCATTCACCTTAAGAAGGGGTTTAAAAGGAACTAAGTGTCGTCGCCATTGTTTAATATACATAGTCCGCTGAAATTGCACTTTCATATATTCAGCACACACTATGTCCCATATTGTGTTCCCCTATTCGGCCTCGTTGGTTTTCATTTACAGCTTGAAGACTTTACATGATCTTTTATCTTGGTAGTCGTTTTAACCCTCAACTTTAGGCTGAGTATATGGCACCGTATCGTCCGCTTAATGATTCATATCATGAACTTGTTGGCATTCTTCGTAAATCGAGAAGATTCGTTGTGGAGGCATATCAAAGGTGACATTTCTAATGAGTTTTGACAGCACAGCTACTGCGGCAAGTGCACACAAATTAATACAAGTTCCTATATATAATCTGTTCCTTGCGGGGCCTGCCATTCGTAACGAATGGCCGTAGGAAAACGGTTCAACTCTCAAATCATCTAGAGCCTAGTTAGCACCAAAACAAGATTAAATAAAGAAATATTCGATCTTGTTGTCTTCAATTTTCTTCGTCATTGCGAGATACTGAACTCGAAGCAATCATTCAATATGATAACGTGATTGAGTACAATGACTTGTTGATACAATTCCTGATCATCGTCAACAACAACGATGCCTTCAGAATAAATTAACAGAGATTGAAGATTGTCATTGTAATCTACATCTCACACTAAGCTAGTCTTACTTCTTTTTAAGAATATCAGACTCTGTGTTGTTCTAAATGTTAGAAAATACTTTTTTAGATGCAGAAAAATAATTACTACTCGTATGACGTACATTCTGATGTGCAACTCGTGATCGAAATGAACTTAAGTCTTCTCACACATATTGGTACATATTTCAATTGTTCAACTACAAACCCGATTTATGGATTTAGAGATACGTCAGATCGAAGAATTTAAAGTTGAACACAAAAACCTGAACTCTCAGATCATTGGAATTTTGCAAAAAAAAAAAAAAAATCCCCAAACCGACTTAGGCGAATTCAAAAACTAACGGCTACTCTCATACCCAAGGCTCTAGGTTGCTTAAAAGAATCACACGCCACAGGCTCTTCTATGAAAAACTTGTTGGATTTATCCATTTAAAATATTTCTCAACCAACGGTCGTATCTGGCACACATATCTGCAGCTAACAATGCCAACAAACTTCCACTTTGTGGGTATAAATTTTTCCTAACAATATAACAGTATATGTAGGTACATATGTAATGTAACTACGAATTCTCAACTCGAATCGTGATGTTGAAACCTTGGTCTTTGCAATTAATTTCCCCTTCTCATTGCCACAATCAACTGTGTATGAATGAACAGGTACTTGTACGAGTGAATACCTACCGATTGGTATCCAAACCTAACAACTTGAGTGCTATAGTAAGCAATACGCAGTAAAAGAATGCCTCAATACGTTACGAATAGAAACAAATATACTCGCAATCGCCATTACATTTGTACATACAAGTTTGTGTATTATATTAACTTTTTGACTTTTTCATGTATAGAATTTGATGGTTGATTAAACCGCCTTCCTCAATGACTTGACAAATTTTGGGTCAGTCGTAAAACCCCCCGGGAAACGAATTCAAATGCCGACCTTCATGATTCAGGGAAACCAAAAGACTCTATGACTATGACTATGACTATGACTATGACTATGACTATGACTATGACTATGACTGTGACTATGGCAATGTCAATGGAAAAAACGCAAACCGAATGAGTGGGCTTTTCTAAGTCTAACTCTAACGAACTATTTTACAAAAGATACGAATGCGTGTCCGAAAAAGAAAAAAATGTAAAAAAAAACCCTCGTAAACGAGTTTATTTTTTTGTGTTTGTTTTATTTTTTTCATTCCAAACGGTTCCAGAAGGAGTATATATACTCGTATCTAACTAAATACCAACAACAGATTTGAAGGTCAGACGGTTGAAATTATACATATGGATGGATAACCACCCGGGGTACACCTTTCTTCTGAGTCTAGTAAATTTGGTTAATTACACTTAATTAGAGATATTGTCGCTTTAAGTTGTTTCTCGACAAATTACCGCATTATCCGGAGCCATTTTGGAAACTATAAACCACTCTACTTAATTTTTTAACTCAGTCCTTACGTGAATATATCACGCGCATTGAATTAATAAATAATAGATTGTTAGATAGTCAGTCATTTTTTGCCGACAAACAGAGATGCATGTCAAAGCTATAGATACATTTTGAATGAGGCACTTTATATGGACGAAGAGAGAGTATTTTCGTAAAGTGAATGGTAGATAGTTCTGGAATGATTACTTACTGATTTGAATGTACACATTTATCAACATTGTTTCTTTTGTATTCAGCGGATTGTGGAGGTTTATGAATTCTGTGACGTAGGGATACACGTCATAGACAAACTTTATAAAAATGTCCAGTAGTAGAGTGAGTCATTAAGAGATTGTGAAACAAGTTTAGCTGATTCAAAGGCGAAATGACGTGCTCTTAATCTTTGAAAAATGGGGCTTTCACGATTTGTTACTTAACACTTCCTGTTGTGCATTTGAAATATGTTAGCAGGTCTTTCTAGGTATGCTATCAAATCAATCGGATGACTCCATTATCTTAATAGGTGACTCGATAATAGTAATCGAATGGTTGTGTTAAACCAGTAAACACACAAAGATAAACCCTAACTCACGCAGGCTAAAATCGGAAGGGCATGCTCGTCGAATGGGAACACATTAGTGACGAACCAACTAGTGGCCTCGGATATAAATGTACTCACTGTTGAAAACTTTAAAATGACAACGTTTTTCGGATTTACACAAGGAGTTTTTGGACCCTAATTAGACTACGTGCGGCCAAGCAATAAGTAGAGGGCCTCGCTTCCGGTCATATATGTAGGTATCACCGCCATCGAGCAAGTGGGATCGGATTGGATAGGACAGTACGGTGAAAAGGTCTCAGCCTGACGATGAAAGACCTTGTCTTCAAAATACTTGATCCAGCGTTTCTCTAACATGAGTATTCCTTCCCGTGAAAGTGAAAGTCTCGAAAACTGTGAAAATATTCATAAACGGCCCTCTTTAATTCCTTCAGATTTGGAAACAGATGGAAGTCTGAGGAAGCCAAATCCCGCAAATTTCATATCGCTAAAGCACCGTTGTGTACAATTGGATTGTCCTGGTGAAAAATAATTTTCTTCCTTCTTCAAGCCAAACCTCTGCTCGCGAATTGGCATCTAGCTGGTCAAGGAGGTTGGAGTAGTATTCACCTGAAATTGTTCTCTAAGGTAATCAATTAGCAGGATCCCTTTCGCATCCCAAAACACGCTGCTCATGACCCTTACGAGTGATGCAATCGGCTTTGCTTTCTTTGGCGCTGAACCAACGTCTTGCACCCACTGTTTCGTTTTTGACGTGTACTGGTATGCCCATATCTCATCCATGGTGAGAAATCGATCGGATTCCTGTTGAATCGGTTCAAAAATTCCTGCGAAAGTCGTTCGCGCATTTGATTTACATTCAGTAAATGCGGGACCCATCTTGCGCAGAGTTTTCCCAACTTTAAGTTTTTGTGGAAAATATTTCGCACCTTTTCTTCCGATATCCCCAGCGCCTTAGCTACTTCGCTCACCTTCACTCGCCTATCATCCAACTTGATATCATGCAATTTTTCGATGGCTTAGGGTGTGGTTGAGGTTTTTGGCCGTCCTTCATGTGTGTCATCTTCGAAGGATGTGCGACCACGTTTAAATTGAGCTGCCCACCTTTTAACGATTAATATAGAAGGAGCAGAGTCCCCGTAAACTTCTGTCAACTTTGGATGAATCTCCCTAGTAGTCAATCCATCTAAGACGAAGAATTTTATGACCCCACGATATTCAAGTTTATCCTTTTAACGAAAAACACACGTGAACAAACGTCTTATAACAATCAAAGCTGAATTAGCTAACATAAACCGAATATGAATCCATGCCCTAACGCCTTACGAAGGCACCAAGAAAGTTTGACGTTAGAATCGTAGTTGGCTTACTAGTATGGTAAGCATAGCCTGCATGACACCGCGTCTGGCAACGGACTTTGGCTTAATCTCATCCATCATCACCTCATCTTTACATGTACATACAAGTACATGATAACATACACTAAATCTTATTTATCATATTTCGATAAACGTAAGGCATACCTCTAGTATTCTGGATGTTCGAACGTTTCGGATAGCCAACATTGACTCAGCCACGTTTTCAACGTTGCAAACGTGACATCAGAGATGTCACAACTGATGCATGTAAAACATTTTTGCGATAAAGCCGATCGGAAGAAGAAGAACAAGGAGCACGAAAAGCGCGTGATCGAAGATATTAAAAGATTCTACTCCAGAAATATCGTACGGAACGCTTACAATGGTAACGAGAATGTAGGAAACCTTGTAAAGGGTAATCCTTTAAGATGTACTTATTCCAGTGGGGATTTCCTGAGAGACAAGTATTCATCGTGATCGCGATGAGACCCATTTCTGGCTCAATGGCTAAGCGGCCCGTAGAGGTTCAAGAACTGGCATCAAATCCAGAGAAAATAACGAATCATTAATCCATATTACTTAAAAATTGAGGTCGACAGGAATGTGTCTCTGAATGGCGCTCATTATCAAGACATTGGAACCAACTTCTGGTAATTGAAATTGAAGGCCGTGCTCTTGACGATATTTGATTCCAACAAGACTGCACCACTTGCCACAGAGCTCGTGAAACCATGACTTCATTTCAAAAACGATTCGATGGACAGTTAATTTCAGATTGGTGAATTGGTCGGCCAGATCATGTGATATGACACCTTCAGACTTTTCCTTTGGAGCTACGAAAAGTCCAAAGTCTAAATGTATAAGTCGGCTATTATTGAAGAATTGGAGCAAACATAGTCAAACACCATTCGTAATGCTCAGCCGCGTTATCGACAATTGGAACTTCAGAATGGACCACGTTAACTGAAGTGAACAATAATATTTAAAAGAAATAGTCTTCAACAAAAGAATATATTTGTTTACAATAATAAGCTTAGTGTGTGCTATGATACATCCTTATAATTGGTTAGAATAGTCGTTTGTCCAGTACATAAGTATAAAGGTGTGCCAACTATGTAGGTATAAGTCTAGGAAATATCGCATATAAAATCTTATCTGTCATATTGTGTGGACGTCTGAAACCCGAACCTTCGCGATCAGTGCGGTTTCAGATCAAGAAATTCCACATTTGACCAAATCTTCACACCCTGGGAAATCTTAAAAACAACTAAAGAAACCAGAATCGATACCCACTATCTTGTTATCCATTTTAAGGCCGCGTATGAAAGCATCTATAGATACAAGATATATATATAGCCATGGCTAGCTTTGGCATCCATCTGTACAGAATGATGGTTAAGAACGCTCTTACACACACCTTTGTTCACAGATGATATCGTCATAATTGGGAGAACAAAGCTTGATGTCTTGTATTGAAACAGGAGCTATTCGTATGAGATAAGTGAAAAATGAGGGCAAAACCAAGTGCACAAACTGTTTCTTGGGTAGTAAAGACCTATAGCGAAAAAATAAGAAGACTATAAGACTTTGATCATCCCAGCTCTAATTTGAGGCGGTGAAGCATGTACTCGTACGTATGAAGATATTTTCAGTCATTTCCAGTACTTTGGAAAGAATTCCCCATTTGCTTTGAAAGGCTTTAGAAATGAAGATTCAACGGTGAACTATGCGAGCTGTACAGTGACATCGACCTATTTAGAATACTTCGGCTCAGTCGTTGAGATGACTAAGACATGTAGAGCGAACGTACACAAATGCTCCGGTCCAGAGATCCTGCAAATCTAACGCAGTAGAGAAAAACGTAGATTGAGGTGGCGCGCACAACTACAGTCCGTTTGATAAGATCGTATACGGCATTTGCATTAGCAGATAAAAAAATACTTCCGCTAAGATGTTTTGAATAAAAAAATTTAAAGAGTGTTCAATTTTTGTCAGAGACGGAAGTATTTTAAAATGAGTGTAGCGCTTGCATCACTTTATGAAGCAGTATCCTTGTACCGAAAATGTCATACGGAGCAGCTACTAAATACATAAAAAAGTCAAAAGCATTTATTAGCAAGTGGATGCACCGTTATTCCCAAGTTAAAAATGTGGATGATTTGCCGGATCGAGGGTCTACGCCAAAAACAAAAAAAAGCAGGACAAAAAGATTCTACGCGTGTTTGAAGAAATCCTCTTCTATCGTTACGTGGAGGACAAGAGATTCTACGTAAAAGGGGTCTAAATGTGTGTTGTGATACGATACGAAGACGTTTACTAGCCAATAATGTACAATTTCGAAGCACAATGAAGAAACCACTTTACCGTGCGGCATCGGATAAAGAATAGTGCCGCAGTGCGTCCCAGCTTGTCGTAAGAGGCGACTAAATGGGACACCATTCATATACAGGCAACTATGACACCAAAAATGAGCCTGTGACACTTTAACACCTTAAAACTTTCCCACAAGTTTGTATGCAATCAGTGGGTTCCCACGTCTGGAGACTACCGGTGGTGTAAAAGAACAGTCAATCACTTCGAAATGAGCATACAAGTGTCAAACCACTCAAACTTTAAACTTCATGGAAATGATCGCAATTAATAGCACTACTATTGCAACGCACTCGGGTGATCCCAGAGCAAGCCTGACGGATTCCGGGGGCGGGCAAAATGAAGTTTCCAAATTATTTTCATAAACTTCGGTTTGCAAGTTGGAACGTCGGATCGATGACCTCAAAAAGTTTAGAACTGGAAGCGATTATGCGTCGCAGAACTCTACAAATCCTGTGCGTACAGGAAACGAAGTGGTGTAATACAGGAAATAAAGCGCGTTTTCTAGATTTAAAGACTAAGGCATTTAAGATGTTCTACCATGGAACGGTCAATGGACGAAACGGTGTTGGAATCGTTGTTGCAGCGGATCTTCTAAACAACATCGTTGGTATCTTGAAAATAAGCGACCGCTTGATGAGTGTTAAACTCGTCATACACAATAAAACGTGGAACATTGTTAGCGCGTACGCTCCACAAAATGGATGCGACCAATCGGAAAAAGATACATTTTGGTCAGAGTTCGGTAATTTGCTTAGAAATATACCTATCGATGAGATGCTCTTCGTAGGCGGAGATTTAAATGGCCACGTCGGAGAAACAAATGTTGATTATGAGGACTGCCACGGCGGTAAAGGCTTTGGAACCAGAAATTCAGCTGGCGAAGACATCCTTGTAGCATGTAGGGCTTACGGCTTAACCGTCTTAAATACAATGTTTATTAAACATCAACGACATCTCATCACCTATAGCAGCGGAGGCCACGAAACGCAAATAGATTATCACCTCTGCAAAATGTCGATGAGAAACCGTGTTAAGGACTGTAAAGTAATACTTGGAGAATCGCTAGTAAGCCAACACCGTCTGCTCATTACAGAATTTTTCACAGCGGAACCACCGAAAACACGGGCATCGTTTGGAAAGCCAAAAATCCGGTGGTATAATCTATCGAAGGAACGAAGCGCAAGATTTATCGCACTGGCTAAAGAAGTACTTCAAAATATAAATGGTATAGCAGACTCACTTAGCCCGCAAGAAATGTGGAACAGTATGCACGAGGAATGCATAACACTCGCAAAGTCCCATCTGGGGACTATATCGAAATACCATCACGTCGGCAAAGAAACATGGTGGTGGAATGTCGAAACCAAACGAGCTGTGACCGACAAGAAGAGTGCATTCCAAGCGTGGACAAAATGCGATCGGAGCGACGATATCGAAAAAGCTCGACTGGCTCTTGAATACGAGCGTCTTACAAAGATCGCAAAGAAAGTCCTGGCTCGAACTCGAGCGGCAGAAGCGGAAAACCTGTACCAGGAGTTGGAACAAATATCCTCACGATCGGCGGATAGAAGACAAGCTTTCCAAGAAGTTCAAGCCTCGTACAGTACTAAAATGCCAAATATTTTTAAGCTCGCTGCACAGAGGAGAAAAAATTCAATGGAAATAACCTCGCCGAAATACATCAAAAACGCAGACGGTCGCTTATTAACAAATGGAAAGGAAATTTGTGACCGGTGGCTTGAATACTGTAAGGAGTTGCTTAACAAACAGTTTCCACGTGATATCGTGCCATCAGCTGGTCTATTCGAGGAGGAAGTTTCGGACTTTTCAATAGAAGAAATAAGTATAGCAATCGGAAAAATGAAGAGGGGGAAAGCGGCGGGACCAGACAGCATTCCATCAGAGTTTTGGTCGAAGACGGAGGGGATCGGCAGCGTTTACCTATCGAAACTTTTAAATAAATTAAAATGTGGACAACCTATGCCGAATCAATGGAGAAGGAGCTTCTTGGTTCCATTATACAAAGGAAAAGGCGACACTCGCGAATGCAACAACTACCGTTCAATCAAGCTTATGTCACACACAATGAAAATCGTCGAAAGAGTCTTAAACGAACGTCTTCGGCAAATAATAAAGCTCGATAATAGCCAGTGTGGATTTGTTGAAGGAAGATCGACGGTGGACGCTATCCAAAGCCTACGAATAATAATGGAAAAGCACCGAGATTCGTCTAAGGATTTACACATGGTATTTATCGACCTCGAGAAAGCATTCGATCGAGTGCATAGGGATCTCATATGGGCCGCGCTGAGGTCTCAAAACGTACCGGAAACGTATGTTAGAATAATACAAGACATGTACGGAAACGTGAAAACTGCGGTTAAAAGCTCTGCTGGACTAACGAGAGAATTTCCAGTTGATGTCGGAGTGCATCAAGGAAGCGTACTTAGCCCTTTCCTCTTTAACGTAGTATTCGACTATCTTTTAAAAGACTGCATGCGCGAAGCAAATGTAACGCCAATTCTCTTCGCTGACGACGCAGTTATACTTAGCGATAACGTCGAAGATTTGCAGAACGCCTTAGATTCATGGAGAAATTCGCTAGAGAGGAACGGGTTTAAAATAAGTCGTTCAAAGACGGAGCATTTGCGCATCCGTTGCGACCTGTTCCGGATATAATGTTAGACGGAATAGTTCTTCCGAAAAGCACTATCTTTAAGTACTTAGGATCAATCGTTAACATGGAAGCGAAATGTGACGACGACGTAAACCACAGAGTGAGTGTGGGATGGATGAAATGGCGGGAAAATTCGGGAATCTTTTGCGACCGAAAATTTCCACTTAAATTAAAGGGGAAACTCTACACCACGGTTGTTAGACCAGCTCTTATATACGGTTCACAGTGCTGGACAATGTACGAAGCGTTTAACAACAAAATGACGGCAGCGGAAATGAAAATGTTAAGGATGTCTAGTGGAGTCACTAAACGCGATTGCATTAGATCTACGCGTATAAGAGGAAGTCTACATATAAAGAATTCGGTAACCGAACAGCTTGAGGCGAATAGAATAAGTTGGTATTGCCACGTTCAAAGAAGATCTGCGGAAAATCCGGTTAAAAAGGCACTATCAACAACGGTCACTCCAACTGTAAGGAAACGAGGTCGGAAAAAGAATTCCTGGATTTCTCAGATGGCAAATGCGCAACAACGTCTGGGGTTAACCACGGAAGCGATCCAGGACCGAGCATTATGTAGACGCGTTCTGCGGTCTGCGACATTAGCCAACCCCATGAGCGGAGCAGCAGCGATGCAGTAAAAATGGGAAACTCGTTACGCATAAGTTCGTATAACGAGGAAAGGGTTAATAAAAGGATAAGAAGAAGAAGAAGAAGAATGAAGAAACCACTACTGTCAAAAAAACACGTAGAAAAACGACTCAGTTGGGCCAAGGAGAATTTGGACAGAGATTGGAACAACGTTATATTTTGGAGGAAGCTTCTTTTTGGGCATGGTCTCCTATCACTCATACCTGGTGTACACAATCCAATAAATTAATCCAGCAGACCGTCAAACACCCGGCAAAGGTGCACGTTTGGGGATGCTTCTCAAAACAAGGATTTGGCAATTTGTTCATGTTTACAAATAACTTAAACGCAGCCAACATGGTCAAAATTTATAAGAAGGCTTTATTACCATCTGCCTAAAGGTGGTTTAAAAGAAGGAATGAGAATTGGTTACTACAAGAAGATAATGACCCGAAACATCGCAGTCGTTTGTGCAGTGCGTGGAAACTAGAAAATGACGTCGATGTTTTAGATTGGCCATCACAGTCGCCGGATCCAAATCCCATTGAAAATGTTTGGGCATTCATGAAGCTAAAGCTCCAAGGAAAGAAGATCTCGACGGTCAAACAATTATCACGAAAAATACGAGTTTTATGGAGATCTTTGTCTCAAGATTATGCTATAAGATTAGTAGAAAGCATGCCTCGATGACTCCAAGCAATTATTGATAATGGAGGAGAGTGGACAACATATTAATTGAAAAGCATTCAAGTAAATAAACAAAATAAACCAGTACAATTGATTTTTTATTATTATTATAAGTTCTTCTTTAATTTTTGCCGTATACGATCTTATCAAACGGACTGTATTAGAGGATCTAAGCCGACTTGGAGTAGGCAACTAGAGGAGGCACCCAAAATAACTATTACTTTGAAACTAGCGACGTGGAAATTGCATTTGTATTCTTATATAAAAGTTCTTATTGGCAATGCACTATATACATTTACTGTACCGATACAGAGGAGGTGAAAGGAAGAAAGGAAAGGACTTCTTTGGCTGAATTCATTGAGTCTTGTGTGGTCACCATGAGATCGCGAGGATTAAAAAAGCCAATATATTTGTAAGGGTCAGATAAAAACTTCGCAAGGACAGAATCTTTCTTTTTGAGATTACCTTCGTCCCCAAATAAAGTAGGGCCGCCACAACATCTCCAGCGACCCTCGTGTCAGGTGAGTAATTTCTGTGTTTTATTTTAAATGATTCAAGTGAGACAAACCGACATATCTTTATCCCATAAGACGATTCAAAGCCATATTATCAACGCATGCACACATAATTTCGGACCTACCATTCTTGTGATGACAAAGTGGTCCAGTCAGTCACTTTAGTGTAAAATTAACAAGTAACATTGTGAAATTATATTTTTTTCCCCTCACAAGCACACTTAAATAATTTAACCGGCAAAACGAAAAACACAATTTCATCACTATACACTGACGTGTTGTGTTGTTTGTTGTAGGTTTCATTTATAAACATTGGAGTGAGCAGGTCCACCGAGCATGAGTAAAAATATTATATCTGGCAACCATATCTCTTATTCTTACAACAAATCTCAACAGAGCCCTAAACTCTTATACAACCACATACTCGTACATATTTAAGCTTAGAAGTTGCACGCTTTCCGGCATCCCCGCCAACGATTCCAATTCATTACAATACGAACGAACAGATGCCAAATCCACCGTCAGTTATCGTCATCATCCGCACCCCTTGGCCCACGTCCAGAAACAACAACACAACTGTGAAAGTGAATCATGACGCCAGCCGCAAACGCCAGCAGTTGGAGCTTTTTTCGTTTATAAAGCAACCGCACAACGAGCTGGCGTTTAGTTGAAGTTGATTCTTCGAAGCTGAACACTTAGTTCCAATCTAGACGGTAAGTGCTGACTTCTTCCAACAAAAATAAGTGGAAATTTACTTTATGCTCAACTGTGATTCAAGTGTTTTCCAACTGTGTTTCCCAATTGTGCCCACATATTGTAACCAACTGACTAACTGTGAATTGAAAAAGTGAAAAAAAAAAATTACGAAATTGTGCAATAAACCGAGAAACAAATCAAAAGTGAATCCAGAGCTCACACTGAATGTGATTGGATACGTGGTACACACCTAAGATAAATATGAAACAATAAGCAGTTGGTCAACAGTGTAGGGTTAAGTTCAGGAATTTTTCGTTGAGCAGAGTTATGACATCACTGTTCGTTGTCAGATAGTTCTATTTGTGGATCAAGCAGTTTTCGCTGTTCTCCTTGTGAAGTGCAAAATTTCCTTCAATTAAACATCATTTTTCCTTCCTTTCGATTCTAGAACCAAAACTATTTCAAAACCAAAACAATATGGATTTCTATTATTTGCCTGGATCCGCCCCATGCCGCTCGGTCTTGATGACTGCCAAGGCTGTCGGTGTTGAACTTAATCTTAAAGTCTTGAACCTGATGGCTGGAGAACATTTGAAACCAGAATTTTTGAAGGTACGAGTATCTTTGGACTAACAAATAGAGTATTTCCAGTGTTTAATGTTGATTTTTTGTTTAGATCAATCCCCAACATACCATTCCGACATTGGTAGACAATGGATTTGCCCTCTGGGAATCCCGCGCCATCATGGTCTACTTGGTTGAAAAATACGGCAAGACTGATTCTCTCTACCCCAAGTGCCCCAAGAAACGCGCCGTCATCAACCAGCGTTTATACTTCGATTTGGGTACCTTGTACCAGCGTTTCGCTGACTACTACTACCCACAAATCTTTGCCAAAGCACCTGCCAACCCAGATAACTTTAAGAAAATGGAAGATGCTTTCGGATTCTTGAACACCTTCCTAGAGGGTCAACAGTATGCCGCTGGCGATAGCCTTACCTTGGCTGATATTGCCTTGGTTTCCACCGTTTCCAGCTACGATGTTGCCGGTTTTGACATCAGCAAGTACCCTAATGTTCAAAAATGGTACAAACTTGTAGAGGGTGTGACACCTGGTTATGATCTCAATCAAAAGGGAATGGAAGAGTTCAAAAAGTTCTTCAACTAGATAATTAAGTAACTTATAAGATGTCTTGATGTTGTATTTACAAAAGAAAAACAATTGGTGCTCTACTGATAGTTGGAATGTATTTGTTTTGAAATGCATTTAACGCAGTTGTATACGATAATAAAACAAAAAAAAAAAAAAATCTATACACGTATCTGGTTGGTTTTTTATTTTCGTTAGGCTGTTTTTTTGAATCAACAGATGGCGTTACTAAGCAAAATGGAAAGTTTTCAATTACGTTGGCTCTTAAAGAGATATGGATTGCCATTGAAAACAGTTGAAACGACTGTGAATAGAGAACCAGCCCCCAAGTGGCCTTCAACGTTAGTTAAGTGCGTAACGAGCTTTGACATTGAATGTGTGTGACGAAGTAACTAGTTATCATTGGTAGCGGTCAGCGTAACATTCACTGGATTATGTAAGTGGCAATATTTTGAGACGGTGCGTCGCCCACATTGAGCTTTTTTTTTGTTAATTTCGTTTCATTTCGTTAGCTATGATTCAAATGGTCGACGACAGAGTCATGTTCGGTCGAGTGATGTTAGTATACCTACAGACCAGCCACCTGGGATCTGTTTATTTCTCTTTTTCGAGTGTTTAGATAGACAGTTTTTAAATTGAAGTTTACTATCTGATTTTTTTTATTTTGGTGTATAAACAGGTAGGGGGTAGAGATAGATAATTTCTTCCAAATCACCTAAATTGGGCGAACATTCCATACTTATCAACAGTTATCTCATGACCTTAATTATTGTATAACTTATAATAATCATTCAAGTGAGATTATACACTCAAATGAAATGCAAGCAGATTGCCCTGGTGACTGATAATTTTATGAGTTGATTTGTTGCCAAGGGAGCTACACTTACTTCAACTGATTTTGATAAGATCTTCAATTTAACTCTTTTTTTTTAAAGCGCGCACTTAAGGAATCTTAAGTGTTTGCTCACTTAGGGGACGAAGGAAAGTTTGGAAGATACGAAAACAGAAATACTCGTACACGTTGGTCTTAAATGCTTGAAGGCTATAACGACTTGGAGATAAAGAACTCAGCAGAGCATTCCATCAGTATTTTGTAATATGTTTGAAAGTAGGCTTGAGGGTGAACCAATGAGCATTCCTATGGTGTTTAGCTAAAAGGTTTTAAGGAGCAGAATGCTACCGCCAACTCCGATGCAGCGCTGGTGGTAAAAGTAGCAACAGAACACGACTAGGCAAGAGTCATTCCATCTGTGTCAATGTTGGCGTCATCTACGAGCTTTGAATCCTATCTAGCAGGAGAAGAAAAGTCACTTCCGGGGATTTAACAGTAAACCTTTGATATCAAAAACTGAGGCATTTGACTAGGGTCGTAGAGGCGAATTTGTTTTTTTTTAAGTGGGTGCGCATTTGTTGTATATTGACCTTCCAAGTCAATTTGCAGTCCAGGTGGATTCCCAAGTATATGACGACTGGCTGGATGGATATCTGTTTGTTGTTTATTATTAATCTTAAAAGTGTGAATTTTGTGTTGATGGTGTAGATAACTTGTATTCTTTTGTTTTCGTTGATTTTTATGTGCCACTTGGTGAAGATGCTTTGTCCAGTATTTGTTGTAGTTAAGAGCTGTAAGGTGGAGATTGTTTCCGGAGTTCAGTAAAACTGTGTCATCAGCACCCCACAGGGGAGGGGATATTTGCTGTGAGGAGTGGACAGAGCAAGGGCTCTAAGATACTAAGCCCACGGTAGTGGAACATCAGCTTTGATCGGATGTATCTGTAAGCATTGGTCCTTGAAGCGTACCTAGATACCTAGAAACATAGGTTTTCTAAATAATTTTTTAGGACTCTAAAGTAGTCCTTCGAAACGATGTTGCTGAGTTTGAATAGAACCCCCTGTGCCAAATCGAGTCGAATGCCTTAACAACGTTAAAATATACTGGTACGCAGAACTGTTTGTCGTTCATGAAAGTTGATATCTTGTTCGCCACTCTGTGCATATGTTCAATAGTTGAGTGTTGTCCTCTTAAACCGAATTGCTGATTTGGGACCACTTTGGATTGCGTCAAAATTGGTTGCAGTCTTTTCATCTTTTCGAAGACCTTCGATTTTACAGGAAGCAAGCTTATAAGCCTATATGAAGTTGTCCTTGTAGCGTCCTTTTTTTTCTTCGGAATATCTATCACTTCTGCGACTTTCCAAAGTTTGGAAAGATGTTTGAGGCTGACTATGCAGTTGAAGAGGTTTCGTTGGAAAAAGGCTAGATTATAAAGGAAAAATACCTCTTTAAATTTTACTTTACATATAAAGGGTTTTCCAATAAGGACTTGACAACTTTTTTTTAACACAAAACACAAACCATTTGAGATATTTCAAAAACTTAAGTATCGGCTTGAAGTACAATCAAAACATTTATGAATGGAACTCGACTTCGTTCATATTGCCATCGCGGGCACGTTTGCAGCGGTCGATTCGTTGGACCCAACGACGACGGCCGCTATTTCGCATTCGATGTTGGCTCTGAGCTCTTCCAACCTCGTCGGCTTGTTGGCATAAACCAATGACTTAACGTAGCCCCACAGAAAATATTCAAGCGGCGTTAAATCGCACGAACAAGGCGGCCAATCGACTAGCCCATTTCTTGAGATAACATGCTCACTATACTTACTCTTCAATAAATCGATTGTTACGTGTGCTGTGTGGCTTGTGGCAGCATCCTGTTGAAACCACATGTCGTCCAAGTCCATATCTTCTAATTTGGGTCAAAAATAATCGGTGATCATGGGGCGTTGACGCTGACTATTCGCATTTCACAGTAACGTGACGATCGTTATCGTCGATGAAAAAATATGGCCCAACAACGCCGCCGGCATGCAAACCGCATCAAACAGTTATGGATATGTGGATTTTCATCCGACCAATAACGTATCTTTTGCTTATTGACAAACCCATTGAGCGAAAGAACCCAACGACCGAAAATTGGAATTAACGCTCTTAAAGTTGCAGTCACCGACTCCGAATTTCGGTAGAAAGTTTTTATAATTTGCAGACGTTCCTCGTTCGTGTACTTTACCATGATGAAAATGTTGAGTTTACTGAATAAATTGACAGTGACAGTTTGATGATTAGTGAAAGAGTGCATTCACAAATTAAAATGAGTATTGATACAGAAGCAGCGGAAATGGATTTTATAGTCAACGAGGGCAAGACCAAGTAGAAAATATCAACACCGACGTCTCGGACAGAAAGGCACATTCGACAGGTATAACTTCGAGGTTATGAACTTTGTCTACCAAGGTTCCTCTATAAAGTCAGGCAACGACACCAGCGCTAAGATCAAATGAAAAATAACATTTTCCAATTGCTGCTCATTTGGGCTAAGAAGATAATTGGATAGCAATAGTTGGGCCTTAATATTCATAATGCGGATTGCACTCTGTAGATCATATTGTTCTCATTGAAAGTTTTGAAGACCTTGCATTCCCACAGTCTTTTGACTGTAGTGCCAGAAGATTCCAGAAGTCCTGCTGCGAATGAAAATACGAAATCAACTTTCCTGCGCCAGAATCTGAGCCAGTTTTCGCGAATGGCTCCAAAAATCGATCTGACGTCTTTTTGGAGGACGACAATGCTAAATTGGTAAGCTTGCGAACTTTGTTCTGAATGTTCGGTAGAGTTGTCTGCATCAAAAGCGACAGCCGAGGAGCGCTTTAAGCCTTGCTTAACACTCTCAGGACTTCCAAGATAGTTCGAGATGTAAGATTTCCCGAACGCAATCGGAAGACTCCGGTCATTAGGACTTATCTAGGTCCCAATATACCGATAACCGGGCTTACAATTGCCGATGAACTTGCTAGACAAGGCCTTATCTGTGTGACTGAGTTGCCGACATACCAAATGAATGCCTCTTATAGTAATGTCACTAAATGGCCAATCCTTGTAGGCTGCTAACTGCCATAATGATGGGACATTAGGCGACATTAGGAGTGCCCTACGCATGTTGTGAAAACAATAACATCACCCAGGAAATTTTTTTTTATAAGCATACGGTCAACCATCATATTAGACTGTAGGTGAAAATTTGTGCTGGCACTACAGGCACTTTTTCACTGAATTAGTTACTCATATTTTTGCCAAAGTCAGTAAAATTTGCTGACTGCTTTATATAACCGAAATTAACCAGACACTAGAAAATTTCAGAAATAGAGGGAGTGTAGGAATCTCCTTACACTTTGCCCCCTTCTAAAAGCGATAAAGGAAACAACATTATCAGCTAGGAACTGATCGTTTGGTCTGAGGAACAGCTTCCTATTTCTGAACGAATGTAATTTAAATTTCTTCTGTCTTGTCTTGAATTTGTTCATGTGTTCTTCTATGGCCTTATAGAAACCTTCTTTATTTTCCGTGAAAACTAGCATTTTCACTATTCCACCCCAATCATTCGATCGATAGTAGAAGGAACCTCCTGAGTTAATGGAATCGGAAGGACGACAAACATGGTTTGAAAGATGTTGTTCTAATTTCTAAACTGGTTTTCAAATGGTGGGTCTGTATGCAGTCCAGATACAAGTTGAAATATTTCACAATTAATTGTGTGTAATAAAACAGAGATTTAGCTTACAATCAACAGTCAAACGTCTATTTATAAACCCCGCAATAGCCTCTCTCTCTGATGATAGCTTATCAATTACTTATGTTAACTAGTCACTGCCGGTTGCGTCTATCTATTCGCAAAAAAAAACTACAATTCATCCATTCAGCCTTCGAGAATTATAGTTTGATGTACTCGTGTTGAAAATAAATTTTGCAGCGTAATGCTTTTCTTCAACTTTATCTAAAGTTGTGAAATTCTGACCAGTTGTACTGTTCAGCTAAACTCTGTGCTGTAAATGGAAAACAAATTAACTGTAATGGTTATCTGTGGCTATTATCTGTATAAGCAATAGAGAAACCCATAAACTATAATCACTTGACTAGTCACTTGGATGTCATGCTCTATTTGGGCTTTTACGGAAAACTTCTTTCCGAATTTGCTTTTTTCGCTGGCAGAGTCTTGAAGCCCCCAAGAAATTGGTTGTAGCAATCGACTTTATAACTTTCTTGTTTTGGATGAGAGCTTAAAGAGCGGGGTTCTCCTGTGCTCAATCTCTTGCTAGCTTAAAAAAGCAGCCACTGCCAAGAGTTATTCTTCATTTGATCTAAGCGCTAAATTGTCTAAATTGATGGCGGAGTCTAGGAAAACAACATCAAGTTATATCTGTCGGGGACAACGTTTTACCCGGTATCGGGCGTCATTTCTTGTTGACAGCATATACTTGATCATGCCCTCTTTCACCGACAAATTGTGCTAAAGCATTGGGTTCTATGCTCTTTGCAAGACCTATCCATACTGTCGCTGTAAAACCGTTTGGTCGTACTTTTTATGCTGCACTCCATCAACACTGTCGAAATCGATGTTTACATGTTTTTAATGTATTTACTTGCTATTCAGATGCTATTCCATGTAGGCACTTACGTTATTGTCCTGGTTAGTTACGTCACTGTTCAGTGAAGTGAACTCTTTTCTGAGTATCTTATTTGTTTATACGCATTGCTTACTTTAAACGCACCAAAGCACCGATCACCAAATTAAAGATTCTGCACTGAAGGTAAATTACCGACCTGAGAAGCATGAATCGTCCGCATCGACGACTTAGTCAACTCTGAAGAAACTGGATTAGTACTAGAACTTTAAAAAGGTTAACAACCTACCTGTGCCTTCTAGTAGCCTTCTTTCTATCGAATTTCCATTTCCTTTAAGCATAGAACGTAGGAAGCCAGTGGCATCACTGCCAAAGAACAATCTGAGAGGCCCTCTTTGTTGTATTGGATTTCAACCCGCTTCTACAAAGAAATCGTTAATTTGATGACAAAGCCACACCTGAAAACAGAGAATGTACAAAGTGGTCCCGCAAAAAAGAGCTGGAGGGGCTCTTGTGCTCGCCGAGCACGACAAAAGGAAGAACATAGGCTTCCAACAAGGAAAAAGAAAGAGTTTGAATAGCGTTCGACCAAAGCCTTACGAATCTGCTACCGGAACCATCATCTTTAGAAGTCTTCCCAATTAACAAACAGAATAAATTTAAGCTGTTAATCCCGTACAGATATCTACTATAAGGAGAAGGAGACTTCAATCGGTGCTGAGAATCTCGAAAGATTATTTCAACTGTGTATCATAGGGTGATAACGAAGAAGACAACAATTCCCAAGGTAATGTATATCCAACAAAGCTGCTGGACCCGTTGGGTTGACTTCTGAACTATTTAAAAGGAACAGTCTACGAAAGTATAGCACACGAATGGAACCTGGGCATTGTTCGTGAGACCATAAGAAAAAAAGATATCTTGAACTGCTCCAAATACAAGGAAACATTGCATATAAAATCCTGACTACGGTATGGTGTGAGCACATAAAATCCTCAGATAATGTTTCCTGGTCTTAGAGCCAGAGGCATGCCTAGTTTTAGCATCCCAACCAGGCTCAGGATAGCAATTGAGAATACTTGGTGCTTGGTGACAGTAACAAAAATGTTTTTTTAAACATTCTCTATAGGTCATTATATAAAAATTCATAAAATGTGTTTTGTGCACGTGTGGGATGTCAAAAAGTACCATGTTGTTTACTCGCAATTTATAAGTCGAAGAAACCAAAAAGGAACATTTCGGCTTCGTTTAAAGAATTCTTTGAGTACCTTGAAAACGTTTAGATTCCTGAGTGGCAATATCTAAAGACTTGTAAAAAGTGGCCAAACTTTCCGTATATGGATTTTTGCCACACATAATTCTAAGTATGTGCTTTTGGGGAATGACTAGTGCACGTAAGGTACTAAGATAGGTACCTCCCCAACTAACAATCCCATATTGAAGCTTTGACTGGACATAGCCGTAATAAAGCATTGAAAGTACTCTTTGCGAGCAGAATGGCTTCAGAAGATACATTTTCCGTGTTAATAAAGTCATATATGATTTTAATTGTAGTGCTTGTGCCTTCCAATTTAATTTGTTATCAATGAACTCCGAGATATTTGAAAGCTCGACTGCTTCAATATTAACAAGTGTGTCGTGGTAAACGGCATTTTTGGAAAGTTCATTAATTTTGTTTCTTGACTAATAATTAGCTAGTGAAAGGAAAGGTGAACCGAATTCTAAGTAAATGAAGGTCGTTGTTAACTTTCGCAACGCATTCATGGAGCGGAGCATCAGTGTACGTGAAGGCGATGTCATCTGCAAATCCGCTTATATTTCCATAAAAGCTCCGGATTAAAAGTGCGTTTTTGTATGCAAGGAACAGTTCTGAGCCTAGTACAGAACCTTGTGGAATGCCATTTCTAAGCTTAAGTGAGGTACTGTAAAAGCCATCACCCAACTCTATTTGCACCCTCTCCAATCTATCGAATAAATAAGACTTATTCGGAGGGCTTAGTAGTATCAAAAATATTAACAATGAAGCTATTAAATGTATTTGCTATAGCTCGTGGATCGGTCAAGATTCAGTTATCAACCTCTATGTTAGGAATATCGATAGACTTATTTTTCCTACCAAAGATGTTATTTACTAATTCCCATTCCTTCTTTATGTTTCTCCTGGCTTGAGTTAAGCGATTGGTGTAGTAGCTATCACGTGCTTGATCAATCATAATCTTAGTTCTATTGCACAAATTTTGGTAATAGCTTTTCACACCAAGATTTTGTGGGTGTTTTCTACATTTTTTTGCAAATTCTTTCTCACCCAAGGCTTTAAAAACGAGTCGCGCTGCCTGATGTTTAGGACAGTAGTTGTGCTATGGACATGATTGGTTAAGACCGCAATGAAAGCATTGTAGGCCACAGAAGTGTCGCTTTACAAGAACACTGTTTTCTAAATTTCATACCTGAGTTTTTCCTTCAATGCTTGATGGTTTTGGGCTTTTTGCCAGCTAAAATTTTTCCTAGGCGAAGACTCCGTTTGAAACCTAATTTCACATAAATGGTGATCAGTAATTTTATAGTCGTGCATTTCACAATTAAAGACCGACTAATAACTTTATATAGTCTTAGAAATATATGGTCAGTGCAGCTACTGGTTGAGCATAAGACTATAAGACCTATCAAAATTATTGATGTGCTTTTGATTGATGTGGTCCTAAGCCTCAACAAGTACTCGTATACTTCTTTAGTCAAGCCGATCGTTCGTCGAAAATTCCTTTCCAACTTAACCATGGATCGACTTGAAGCTGGTTCTAGCTAGAGCACAGATATCCATGCAATCTTTTGAGACTTTGCCATATTACTCGTATTCGCTACAAGCGCAGCCTTCTGATCAGGTCACAGTCATTGTGAAGTTCTTCGTTGTTGATATGTAAGTTGATATTTTGGTTGAAAAAGTACCTATTGGTGGTGGCGATGCCGCGATGGTTAGCTCATTGAGCTATCACGCAGAGGGTCCGTGGTTCGATCCCCGGCATCGCCAACAATTTCTCGAATTGTCATCACCCTTTCGGCGGGCAATGGCAAACTCCCGAAAGTGCCGTTCGGATTCGGCGATAAATAGTAGGCCCCGCTCAGATGTGACAAAAATGACAACATGAGCAACATAAATAAGTGTTAAAGAAGCTAGGCCATGGCCCATACCGGGCTGCCAGCGCCACAGTGTTTTTTGTTTGCTTAAGCACCTATTTTCCCCACTCCGTTAAAGCACGCGTGACCGAAAAGCATACAGAACATCTTTCACTGTGAAAATGTCCTTGCCTTTCAGCCTCATAAATTTTTCAGGGATAACGAAACAGCAAAGAGGGCCTCAGAAAGCTTTTCTTATCTGCTTATTTGCCCACATTTTGATATTTCCTTCGCCGTTATTTCAGGTTTAAGCATTTTCTGCCCTCACAGTGAATTTATCATCGAAAATTGGTTATATGGTTGGATGTCTAAGACGCGGATTGATACCGATTAAATCGACTAAAATGTGTCTAAACATATTTATATTTATAACCGATGACGTATCTAATTTTTCTCAGGTTTTGAAAAATGAGCTCGAAACAGCATTTCCTTAAACAAACTTAGATTTAGATGTAAAAGTAAACACTAACATGTATATGTATGTATGTATTTGCCAATCTTTTAAAGAAATTAAAATATAAAAAGCACACTGGACCCATTGAACAGTGGACATAATGCAATTGTAAATATTAAAGCATGAATTCTGAAACTGTTACATCTATGACACGACAATTTTTAAGAGTAACACTTTCCATTATAAAAGATACTCTTTGGGTACAACGTCTAACAGCTGAAGCTTTGTCTTTTATAAGGCGGCCGCACACCGATCAGGCATTTAGTTGAATTCGATTACCCGAAGCTGAAAGCAACATTTCTCCGCAGACAGTATGTGTATATATTTTAATAAAGCGAAAAAAATATTTTATACTTATCACAGTTGAAATGACTAAGTGACAGTGAATTAAAAAAGTGCAAACTTATACAAATAACCGATAATGAATGTGAATAGATACATGGTACACAATTAAGGCAAATTGATATTTAAGTTGTCTTACGTTGTAGGGTTAAGTGCGGGAATTTTCTGTTATGACATCACTTTCTGAGTTAGGATGAATTTTATTTAAAATTTGTTGACCAAACAGGTTTTGTTGTTGTTCTTGCTGCAGTTAGTGTTTGTTTGTGCTTCCTTCAATAAGTTAGTTCCTCGCGTGACCATGTTTGTTTTTGTTCAAATCATTTGTGGTTAATGAAAATTAGTTGCTATGTGTGGTACCTAAATAAATGCGTCTACGTTGCAAGAAAACAGCAGAATACGATCTTCTCAAACCCGTTTTTGTAAGTTTAAAAGAGGACGAGTTATGAGAAAGGTGCATTCAATAAAACACACAAAACAACAACGAGAGTTGAACCAAAATTATTTGGTGCATTGATCGTCGCATTCTGTTTTTTTTTTTTTAAAAAGGCATCTTGCAAAGTAACTGGCATTTTTAATGAAGGTTAGCATACGAGTACGTTTTGGAAGAGAAAACTATGAATAAGCCATCAAAGAAGCTCGGTTTTCCCCAAAACAAAATGCAGTTGAACAGAAGGAAACGTTTGATCCTAATATCAAAGACTAACGTAATATAAAGTTCAAACCCTTTTTTCTCGTTGACCTTCTCTGAATTGATAAAAATGATTTCTTGGAGACTAGTTGTCCAATAATCCTACAGTTTTTTTTTTTATAATTCATATAATACAGTATTTCTTACATAATTCATATTACCCGCAAAGCGCCGTGCTTATCGGCAGGTGGCTACACTTATTAATACATAATTTAACAGTGAGCTTTCAAAATTTCAATTAGAAAAAGTTTATAAAAAAATAGAAATTAATAGGTATAACATCAAACTCACTCTGAAGATTTTTAACGGCCGTGTTAAGATCTTTATGTTTGACAACGATGGCTATATCGTCCGCAAATTCATACGCAGTACTATTTTTGAATACCCGTAACAGTTCGCTTTTAAAAAGAATGTATTAGATAGTTGCAAGTTTGGATCCTTGGGGAACACCATACGAACTTGATTTTTCTTGGCTTGTTTCCGCTGCCACCTTAATTCTGATTGTTATATCAGTGAGATAGTTTTTGAGCCAATTTGATATTACTCCCCTCACACCGAGTCTTTCGAGACTCTCTATAATTTTCTCATGAGATAATGTGTCAAAAGCCTTGCTTAAGTCAATATAAAGTACCAGTATGTTGAGATTTCTGTTTAGTTCTGCATTGATTGTGGTCGCAAACTCTCCTAATAGTCTGTCTGTGATTTTGTTTCTTTAGAAGCCATATTGGTTTGGATAAATAATTTTATGTTTTTCTAAGAAACCATTGAGCCTATTTACCAAAACGTCCTCCAAACACTTTTCAACAGCAGATAGAATAGAAATAGGCCTATTATTTTCTACATTATTTTTAGCACCATCCTTGCAGATCGGTCGCAAGATACGAGGGCGGGTCAATAAGTCCGTGACTTTTTGAATTTCTGACCTCTTTACTAAAACAGCAACACTGCTCCTGTCAACAGGCATCTGTCAGTTGACTCCTGTCAAAATTTAAACTTGCTGCGTCAGTTAGTTTGTGTTTGACAGCTATTTTTATCAGACTACTCACTAATTTGAGGAGAAAATGGAAAAAAGTGAATTTCGTGTGCTTATTAAGCATTTTTTCTTGCGAAAAAAAAAACCATTACCGAGACCAAGGCTAAGCTTGATAAATACTATGGGGACTCTGCACCATCGATTTCAATGGTAAAAAAGTGGTTTACTGAATTTCGTTGTGGCCGTACAAGCACTGAAGATGCCGAACGTCCTGGACGCCCAGTTGAGGTCTCTACACTGAATGTTGAAAGTGCGAGAGATTGTGGAAGCCGTAGGGATCTCGCATGGCTCAGTGGTTTCAATTTTGAATGATCACTTGGGCATGAGAAAGCTTTCCGCAAGATGGGTGCCGCGTTTGCTCACAGTCGACCACAAACGCATGTGCAGTTGCCATGGCAAAAATCCATGAATTGGGCTATGAATTGCTCCCTCATCCACCCTATTCTCCAGATTTGGCTCCGAGCGACTACTTCTTGTTCCCAAACCTGAAGAAATGGCTTGGTGGAAAAAGATTCGACTCCAATGATGAAGTCATCTCGCAAACAAAGGCCTATTTTGAGGACCTCGACAAATCATTTTTTTTGGAAGGGATAAAAAAATTGGAGAAGCGTTGGACAAAGTGTATAGAGCTCAAGGGAGACTACGTTGAAAAATAAAATTATTTTTTTATCAAAAAATCTGTGTTTTAATCCAAAAGTCACGGACTTATTGACCCGCCCTGGTAGCTGTTTTCATTAACCGTGGTACGTGGCCTTGTAAAGTACTTCGATTAAAAATTGCTTGTACTATATAACAGGGGAAAGTATATGGGCGTTTAATTTTAGATCTATTGCTCTTATATTGTCAGCTCCAGGTCCTTTTTTAGTGTTCAAACGACTTAGAATTTTAAAAATTTCTTCTACTAAAGCTTCTCTTACAAAAATACTTTGATGCACCTGTACATTCTCATGGCTAGATGTCTTAGTATTACATATGTGTAAGAAAACTAGAAAACAGTTGATCCGCAAACTTCTCCACAGTGCCATTAAAATCGTTATTTTTTAATGAAAAGTTGTTGCATACTAGTTCGTCCCAATATTTTTTGCGTTAACAATATTTCGAAATTGTTTATACTCCTGCTCGTAACTTATACAACTTAGACTGTTTCTCCATCTTCTATAAAGCTCATCCCTCTTCTTGCACATCCGAATTACTTCTATTGTGATCCATGGTTTCTGCTGTCGTGTCTATTTGGAAGTTATTGTCTTTGCTGGCTTCAGTATATATTGTATATAATTAATTTTTTCGACGAAGTTATTATATAAATCTTCTACGTTGTTTATCTTCAAAATCCCATTCCAGTTAGTTTGCTTTATAAGCCTATTTACTATTTCTTGATTTATCTGTACTGCATTCAATTTATCCATTGTTCGATTTTTTTTTTTGGATCCTCTGTTGCATACAAAATGGCAAAGTGGTCGGAAAGATCTGTTTCTATTCCCACTGAATATATTTTCTGTTTTGTAAGGCTAACATACGTATGGTCAATGAGGCTAGACGTGTTTTTTTTACAACAATACAGGAAGATTGCATGATCACATTTATTAGGCCTTTTGCAGCCATGACTTCCATTTATTTTAAGACTTAAGAGTTATTCTTATCTTGAAAATTTATATTCATGTCACCTAATAAAGTGTTCGTATTGTTTTACTTGATCTTATCATTAATTTCATCTATGAATCTTGTAATACTTAACTTAGGCCGCCTATACATAGCATGAATATACTTTTTGTCATCCCCTTGAATTATTTTTAGATGAATTCCTTCATAGTTAGTTAGTTTTGTTTTAAATGAATTTTATTTTCTTAATCATTAACTCTTACATGCTAACAAAAATTGCTTAAATGCTAGCTTAAAATTACTTAACAATCTTATACTATCTTACTGGCCCCACACAGGCACTCTAAGCTGCGGATTCTTAAATCTATGTCTTTCGACTTTATTTACATTTTATTTCGGATATTTATTTTTTATACTTAAGGCTAGGAAAAAAAATTGTTAACAAAAACTTAGCATATGGACATATTTTTTTAATATTTTATAAAAACTTAATATCTAACTTAAAATAAATCTTAGTTTAGCTAACCTACAAACATAATATACACTTACACACATATAGGCGTCATACACAATAATATACATATATTAGTTTATATAGTTATACCTTTATATATACTGATATATACATATCTTTCTTAAATGCTAACCTAAACCTATGTAAGCTGGCCATCGCTATTTACAGAGCAAATAGATTGGTTAGCTCTGCCTCATCAGTGAGGCTGGTTCGTAATTGACGGAAACGACGACGAAACATCTTCTCCATCATTCAACCACCAGAAATGCTGGTGCTGCCGAACGACATCCCTCTTATCGCGATTCCCCACGGCCCTACTGAACCTGAGACGATCCACAGTGCCGTGTACGACGTCTCTGTTGTAGTTGAGTCGCATGTCCCCAGCTGTTTGAGCGACATGGAAGATTAAAGGGACCGCTGATCTATCCTGGATCAACCCTATCTGATCAAGGTAGAGGAATGCTTCTGGTGGAACGAAGCCATTAGAGCGCACATTCTCATGATAAAGGTGATTGGGGTAGTAAGCCCAAGGTAGTTATTCGTCGAGGCCAGTGCTCTTGCAATGTGCCTTCGAGTCAGCTTAATTACGAAGTTGTCCACTCGTATTAGGTTCGCCCTGTTGTAAAGGACCTCGTTAGGATAAAATTTTTTGTACTCCGACTCTGGTGTTCTGTACAAGCGAAGACAAGCCCTAAGGCAAGCCCTCTCAAACACCCGAATCTTTTCCATTAAGCTTGCTCGTACATTGAACCACACGGGACACCCAAATACCAGCATGGGCCTGATAAGGGCCATGTAGCAGATTATCTTTACCCTCGCATCGAGTTGGCTGCTATAAAACAGTCTCTTTGTGAGGGCAAAAGCGCCTTTAGCTCTGGCTAGGGCAGCATCTACATTTTTGTTAAAATACAGAAACTGATCTAGCCAGATCCCAAGGTATCTGACTACATTTCGACGGACAAGAGGCTGTCCGTGTTGTCCAATGATCGAGAACTTTCGCCAATTTTTTCTGGTATCCCAGACTTCTGAAAGTTGATTTTCAACTTCAAGTCATCGCAAAATCGTCTTATCTTATCGAAGTCACCCTGTAAGAGACTATTAATGACCTCGATTTTTGGACCTGTTCTGTACGCTATCAAGTCGTCTGCGTACGCAATAGTATGGGGAAGTGAACCTATCAAGTCGCTTGTATAAATGTTAAATAGGATCGGCGAATTGACTGCGCCTTGCTGAAGACCATTTTTAATTTGAAATATTCCAACAGAAGTCACATCACCATTTTTCACGATGAACTGTCTGTTGGTTAGCATATTATAAAGAATGTACAAGAGTGGTTTACTGATCCCCAGACTAGCCAGCTTGTAGAAAAGACCTTCTAACCATACAGTGTCGAAAGCCTTCTCCAAGTCAACTAGGCAGGCACCAGTACACTGTTTTTTGCATTTATTCCATTGGATATCGGACACCAGTTTAGACGCGGCATGTTTAGATAGCATGTCCTGCCTTAAAACCGAATTGATTATCCGGAACTACGAGTATATGTTTGTCCTCAACCCACCTAATCAGAGGTCTATTGATTACTTTTTCGAACACCTTACTGATATTCGGAAGGAGACTTATCGACCGGAGATTCGCCGGATTGCATATACCCTTTCCCTTTTTGGAGATAGGTTGAACCATCGCCGTTTTCCAATGCGCTGGATAATGTGCATTATTCATTGCATTATTAAACAGGGTGGTATAAATGACCACCGCTTCTAGAGGAAGATGTCGAAGCACGATGTTCGGAATACCATCGGTCCCCACCGATTTCTTACTTCTGATTGTGTCGAAGATCTCATGGAGTTCTTCCTTCGAAATGAACGGGGTTAGGTCACCTTCTCTGGCAATGACATTATTTGCCATATTGTCATCGCTGAACCGAGTGAAACCAGAGCCCTCGGATTGCCAGTTCTCTACTTCATTTCGAATATAGGAGCTGTGCACCAAGACGCGATTGTCCAGGTCATAATTTGGGCCAATGATATCATTGGCATTGTATACTTCCTGGAAAGTCGCCCCTATGGCCTCAACCTTCTCCTGCGGATCCTCGATCACAAAGTCGTCATCATCAGCGGCCTCATTTGTATCAATGCCTGCTATTGTTAGTAACCGTTCGTTGTCTGTAGTCCGAGCTATTTTAAGACACTGAAGGTCGTTTTGATTTTTTCTCCGAAATAGTTTATTTATTTGGAGGAACATATTCGGGTTGCTGGTGTTTTCAGCCCGTACCTTGTTGTTCCAATACAAACTTACAGCAATTCTGTAATTTTCTTTGATTAACTGTAAACTGTCTGTACAAGTTTTTAAATCTTGTCAGAAGTCTACTTTTCTGTCGGTGCAGTGCGTCAATAGTAGGATTGCGGAACAGATCTTCGTTAGTCGTTTGTTTATACCGCGGTATTGTAGTGTCCATAGTTTGTTTAATTGTCTCGTCCATTCGTTTTAGGTATTTGTCGATCTCCTCGTTTGAAAGATTCCTATTGGACGGTGGGTAGAGCGTGTTCGAGGTGAGTGCTCTTGTGAAGGTTGCGGAGAAACGTGTCCATCGAGTCTTAGTGTAGTTGTAAGAATATCTTTGGACAAACTCCTCCAATTCCGCAATTTCGTTGGGAACTGTAATTTCGGTGCTAAAACCGCAATGGTCACTGTCATACACGAATGTGCGCAGACAGTTTAGCGTTTGTAAGTTCGTACTTGTCAGTCATATACGTTCGTCGTACAGCAGTAGATCTAAATAAGACCCGCCGAAGACGTGGGAAACGACTGGTTATCTGTCGCTTTAAGACCGAGTCTGTACATAACATCGTGCTGCCCCCAACAATCGAGTAGAAGATTCCCTCTTGTATTTGGCAAATTATTTCCCCAATCTCTGTGTCTAGCGTTGAAGTCTCCGCCGATTATAAAATAATTCTCTTCCGATTCCAGCCTCAGAAGTCGAAAAAATGTGTCGAGCTCTGTAATGAATAAGGTGGATTGTTAAGCCTCAGATGCATTAACAGAGGCCAAGTACAGCCGCTTTCCACTGCGGAGCGGGATGTAAATGGCAACTGCCTCTAACACCCGGAACCTGCGTAACACTCCCTTGTACACTCTGTAGAATTTTATGCCTTCTTTAATAAGGATCGCGACACCGCCTCCACGTTGGGAGCGATACCGAACCGTCCACTTCTTGCACGATGAGAAAATCGGCCGACCAAAATCACGCTGCGTTAAGACAACAGACTGGAATAATCGTAAATTGGTTAAATAAGTAGTAACAATAATATTCTGATCTGCAACACTCCATTGCCTGATGTTGACTAATCCTCTATCAGTCTAGAACATCAATGTCAAAGCACAATGACAAAGACGCTATTTGAAACGATTAGGGGACATTCACACTATGACATTATTTTTGCCCCATCTAGGATTTCATAAAAAAAAAATTATTTCCCTAAACGCATGCTTTTGTGACACAAAAATCTAGAACAACCTATTAATGAAATGCCATTTAAAATTGTTTTTGCTTCTATTGTACTCTACCCAACCTGACTTCGTAGCGAATTTCAAAGTTGATAATACCGAAGCACCGAATTGGTGTGTCCTAAACGTTATTTATTTCTGTACTTTCCATACAAAGCACATAAGTACCTATAGATATATGGGCATGAACCGATTTAAACAGAAATGTATCGCAAACGCATTTATAGTATTTAGATCCCACACTTCTACTTAGTTTACTGAAATACATACTCGCATGTCTGTAAAAAATGAGAAATGATTTCGAATCCTTCTAGTTTCTAGATTCTATAACCAAAAATATTAGCAGAAAATGGATTTGTATTATTTGCCAGGATCCCCGCCATGTATCACAGTCAGGATGGCTGCCAAGGCCCTTGGGGTTAAACTAAACCTTAAATTCGTAGATTTTAATGCTGGCAAACAACTGAAACCGGAATTCTTAAAGGTAACTATTCATTATCACAAACTGGCCAACTGCGTAACGAAATAGCTTTCGTTTTTCTGTTTAGATCAATCCACAGCACACTGTTCCCACATTAGTGGACAATGGATTAGTAATCTGGGAGTCCCGAGCCATCTTAGGTTACTTAGTTGAGCAGTACGGTAAGACAGACGCCCTGTACCCTAAGTGTCCTAAGAAGCGCGCCGTTATTAACCAGCGCTTATATTTCGATATGGGCACACTGTATCAGCGTTTTGCTCACTACTACTATCCACAACTTGAAGACAAAACACCTCCCCTCCCAGAAAACTTCAAGAAGATGGAAGAAGCTTTTGCATTCCTGAACACATTCCTGGAGGGCCAGCAATATGCTGCTGGCGATAGCCTTACCTTGGCTGATATTGCCTTGCTAACAACCGTCTCGGCCTATGAAGTGACCAAATTCGACATCAGCAAGTACCCCAATGTTCAGAGATGGTACAAGTTTGTACAAGGAGTGATACCCGGTTATGAACTCAACATAGAGGGTATGAAAGAGTTCAGAAAGTACTTTAACCAGATTTTAGATTAATAACGTGTCTTGGTGATGAGTTTTGAAAAAGGAAAAGGACTAGTGTTGGAATGTAAATATTTGTTTTGAAATAAACTTAATGTAGTTATAAAAGAAATGATCTGGATGGGTTTTTTTTATTGATTGTTAAATTTCCATAGCCTAAGGTTATTTTGAGCCTATTCAGGGCATCTCATCTCATCTCATCACCTAAAAAAAGATCTGATGGTGGGCGTAAGTCATCAGTATATCCCAACTGTTGTGATAGGTTTCAGTCAATCATGACCATGAAAGTTCTGGTATGATAAAGTCGAGCATATGTAGCCAAACAGTTTGACTGTGGAGCAGATCTGCAAAGAAAGAAATGAGATTTTCGTGCGCTAAAATAATGGGTCTTAACTTATCCCGACGGTATAAAAAAAGGTGTGTACACCTGAAAACATTTATTTACGATCTGATTGGCCCCTATCATAGAGATTTCAGGCCTACTAAGTCCATAATTTGCTCATTATTCACAGCAGGCAAATAAAACTTAAGAAGTCCAGATCAATTTTAAAACCGAATACGATTGTGTTGTATTTTATGGATGAAATGAAAGAATGAACACCTTTTAATATCTAACTCTTCTTAAAAAAAAAAATCTAAGTGGCTGTTTGTACAGTCGAACAAGTTAAGAAGCCTTTACGCGCAACCATGTGGCAGTATATGCTTTTATTACACGTTGACAGATGCTTCGTCAATCATTTAATTTTGTTAGATATAAGTACGCCAGTAGTAATATTGTTCTGTCGCCAGTATTGCGAGAATCTATCAATGACCCCTACTTTTAGTTGTTATCAAACCGAACCTGCCTGCCACGTAGTGTCTCTGATCGTTGGTAGTGGTTCGGCAACTGAAGAATCCAAGTTAATGCTTGGAGTGCTGGAGGTAGGAACTAAAACAACATCATCCTCTTTAGGCTTGCTATGTGAGTGTTATTTGGTTTGTTGTACACAACATCACTGGGAATGAAAGACTCATTAGTAAAATGATTGAAAGTGCTTGCCGAAGAATTGTTTTTCGAGTCGTGGATGGAGTCAGTATTTGTATGATCATCAGATCTGCGTCGGGTTCGCACTTGATTTTGATGACGACGACAAGTGCCAGAACTTTTTTCGACTAAATACATTCTTCTTCTTGACAACGGCGTTAGTCCATCTTTCCTTACGGCCATAGAGCCGAACGAAAACACTTTGATTTAAGGCAAACTTTGGTTTTATACTCGTACATTCCGTTCTTTGTTTGGACTTCGGAGGGTCCGGCATCATTGCTGATAGTAACGTTCGGTGTTGTCGTCCGCGCAATTTCTCTGCCAGAGATCTTCAAATTTCTTTTAATTTCTTTCAAAAGTACGAACGATCCTCTCTGCGGCACCATTTGACTCAGGGTTGAAAGGTGCTAATGTAACGTGATGAATGGAGTGACTTCGACAGAATTGTTGAAACTCCTTTGACATGAGTTGAGTTCATTGTCTTGGGCAACCCTTCTAGTGCAAATATGGATCCTAAAGCATTTTTAGTTTCGTGAGATGTGGTTGACCGCATTCGGACAATAAATGGAAATTTTGACTTTGAATCCACCAAAATCAACCACATGTGCTTCAGAAATGGCTCCGCGAAATCAATGTAAGCACTCTCCCATACTTTATCAGTGGATAGCTAGCTGGAATATTCTTTAGGCGAACTGCTGGTGTTGAGTTGGCATGCCGAGCATTGTAAGACTGTATTGGTGATATGATCCTCGATCCCGGGCCACCAACAGAAACGACGAGAGATTTGTTTCATGCAAGTCATTCCCCAATGGCCATGGTGCAACAGATTTAACACCTTCTTCTGCAGTTGTGTGGGTATCACCACCCTCGGAGTTTCGCTGTGAAATAGAAGAATGTCAGCACACATACTCGGACAAAATCTCCTATGCAAATAGGGCAAGACATTTTCATCGGACGGTGGCAACTGGTTAAGCCTACCGTTCTGTACATACTGAATAACTTTATTAACGCAGCCATTGCAACTATTACTATTAAATCTGGTTGCTATCATTCTACAATTAATAGCTGATTTGTTTGAAAAAATGCAGACTTTTGCGCCGCTGTTTCTGTGTAGACTCTAAAGAATAAATCTTTCAGTTTGGATAATCATGCATCAGGCATCGCGTAAAGAACACTGTTCATCTAGCTGTGGCTATCAGTAATACTTCCCTTAACTGCCTAATGTAAATTAGATGCAAAGTCTTTAAAAACCTTCGTCGATATGTGGCCATCATCGAAACGGCCTGTTTGAGATTGGCAACATTTTTCTCTTTGATAGGCATCTGCATATTCTTCAGCAGCAATAAAGCCAGGCTAATGATTTTAAGGCTCCAGGCGAACAAAAAATTACCTTTTTTTGTTTTCTTGAGCTTCGAACTTGCTTTTCGAAGCTTTTGTAGGAATCCCAGGAGACCCAAATTCTTCAAATTAGTTAGATTCAACCGCATTTTAATGATATCAGATACGATGAAACTATTGTTGATCCGTGTACCTCGAAGGAAATTGTAAGCATAAGACATAGGATTTCTACTATTCTTGACCGCATTCGGACAATAAATGGAAATTTTGACTTTGAATCCACCAAAATCAACCACACGTGCTTCAGAAATGGCTTCGCGAAATCAATGTAAGCAAAAGTTACTGAATAACTTTATTAATAACCAGATCGAGTTTAGATGCTTCTGCAATGGTTCCTACCATCACTGGAAAATAATCCAAAACCGATGAATAAACTCTATCCTCTGGCACGATTCTTCTGAGAGGTCAAATTCTTCATCGGGCCCGATTGGAGTGCTGCGTTGTTGGACGGTAGCGAATCGTCTGTATAGGTATGTAGCCCATCAAAGTAATGGCCCAACGTTGAATTGTCATCTGAGGTAACTTCTTGTTCGGGCTGAAAATCGAAACAAGGGGCTGGTGATCAGTGACTAGCTCAAACTGTCGGCAGAACAATATTGCGCTTTATCCAATATTTTAGATTCAAATGCTAGAGGTCTCTCCGTTCCATCTGGATGGATATGCGAGATGACGGCTCCAATACCATATGACGATGCATCCGTGGCCAATGTGATTGGTAAATCATTACTAAAATGTACCAGCTTAGACACCCGTACTATGACTTATTTGAAACGCTCAATAACCAGTTGTTGGTGCTTTCCCCATACGAAAAGTTCGCTAGACGAACGCTGTCTATTAAGAGGTGCAGCAAGTTAACCGAACTTCTCAATAAAGTGGTTGAAGTAATTTAATTTGCCGATGAATGCTTCCAGTTCCTTTACATTTTTGGGTTCAGGTAGCTTCTAAATGGTCTCAACTCGTCGATTATGTGGCCCAGATATTCGATTCTTTTTTTCGTAAATTTGTAAAGACTACGCTGGTGCAAAATGATGATGGAGAACGGTCGCTGCTCTACAAATTTCGAAAGCATTTTCTCGTAAACCTTTGATGTCAATGCAGGGTTAAGACGTGGTGTCTTGCCATGTGAGGCGCAAAAGTTCAAAAGAATGAGTGCAAAGCCAATAATTAGCTGTCTACATTAATATAGAACGTCACAATAAGCGTAATGTCTTGTCTAGAAACACTAAGGAGAGTTTATATATTGTTAGCTGATCCCGGTCCCATGGCGCAAAACGAAATGACACTCCAAGAGGTGGATAGAGATTCTTGGTCGTTGTAAACGCAGGATTGTTTGATTGCGTTGCTGAGCTTCCGAGGAGCAAAAATAGCAACGAACTCCACAGCTATACAACGCATCAGCTTGATGCGTTTATTACTTGAAATGACTGGGACATGTGTCTATAAAGAATGAGTAAAAGATTCAGGTCGAAGGTCAATACTGTACAGGAAAGCCGTCCCTGAAATGGTGCGCACAATCGGAAAGATTTCTAACTATCTTGGAATATCTTCCTGAAAACAGTTGGGTTGAATACTGCTCTATCCGAAGAGGTAAATTTCTTGAGATACAATCCACTCTGCACTGTTAGAAAGGTTATAAAAAATAACGCTGTTGTGTTTTGGGTTTGTCAAAAAGCCAGGCAATTTTTTACAGTGAATGCCCAAGGTGGATAACATTACGGTATTTTTCCGTTTCAATAAGATCTGCGCACTAGAACTTGTTGCGACCGAAGCTATAACCCCTATAAAAAAAAACCCACATCATTTCAGGCCTGATTTACACTGTAGAAGTGTGATGCTATTGAAGGTGTAGGAAGATATCCTATGAACGCAAAATTCTTCGATTGGTTTCTGGTCCGGTAAACGTTAATGGGGTTTGAAAAATTAGATTAAACGACGCACTCTACGAGCTGTACCGTGAAATTTGCAGGGTCAGGAAAGTTAACAGAAACTCGCCCTTAATCGCTGAGATGTGTACTGTGATTTTGTGTTAGACCGCGTGTCCATAAGGTTGAAGTAAAAAAATACGTAATTGTCCTGTAATGTCATCTACAATATAGTGCGAGTTGTTGTAAATAACTCTTCCTTCTAACTGATACGTGTTCTCATATCGTGATTGGCTGCACCTTATACTCGTATAATCGTCAAGGAAGGGCACATACTTAAAGCTCATACGCAGCCATTGCAACTATTACTATTAAATCTGGTTGCTATCATTCTACAATTAATAGCTGATTTGTTCGAAAAAATGCAGATTTTTGCGCCGCTGTTTCTGTGGAGACTCTAAAGAATTAATCGTTCACTATGGAGAATCATGCAGGGCATCGCGTAAAGAACACTGTTCATCAAGCCGTGGCTATCAATACTACTTCCCTTAACTGCCTAATGAAAATTAGATGCAAAGTCTTTAAAAACCTTCGTCGATATGTGGCCATCATCGAAACGGCCTGTTTGAGATTGGCAACATTTTTCTCTTTGATAGGCATCTGCATATTCTTCAGCAGCAATAAAGCCCGGCTATTGATTTTAAGGCTCCAGGCGAACAAAAAATTACCTTTTTTTTGTTTTCTTGAGCTTCGAACTTGCTTTTCGAAGCTTTTGCAGGAATTCCAGGGGACCCAAATTCTTCAAATTAGTTAGATTCAACCGCGTTTTAATGATATCAGATACGATGAAACTATTGTTGATCCGTGTACCTCGAAGGAAATTGTAAGCATAAGACATAGGATTTCTACTATTCTTGGCTTTACTGCTAGTATAGCCGTTTATTTAAGCTAAGAACGTGAGCCAGCGAAGTCGACCAAGTTGGCCAATAGCATTGAGCCCAGGCGATGATAACATCTCAAATTGCAATATATGCACGGCACTTTAAGATAAGCCTTTATCTCCAGAAAAAATAAAACACTGAGGTAAGAGTATACACAACCTTAAAGATAAGTAAACGATAACCGCCTGTTCTCTCCCTGCTTTCACAAGTGCGTGTAATTGAAGAGCACTTCAGAATCATATTTCGTCAATTGCAAAGTCAAGCAACAATAGTTAGCATTTCTTAATCGAATATATCAGTCACAATCAAGAACAGACTTCAAAGTTTAGTCATGTCTATCTGTACATCACGACAATAGTTGCTCTATATCCCAATGCTTATCTTCTTTACGAGTACCTTCGATTTTACTTCTGGTTATGAAATTTTTTATTTGTCTTTCAAGTGGAGCTATACGCAATCCTGCTACAACGGACTTTAATGTGAATAATGTCCGGAAGAGCCAAAAGCATCACGACAATAAAGCTGCGCTCAAATTCCACCTTACACCACTTAAGTACCAATTCCAGAATACAACATTTCATTGAACGGAGTAGGAGTTCTGAATTAGGGGAGTATTCTCTTCATCCCAAGTCGCAATGTGATCACAAGGAAATTAAAAGGCTGATAAACTAACGAGCTCAGGCTCGAATGGCCTGATTGACAAAAGTTGCACTAGGCATATCATTAACATTTGGCTGATCGTAGGTTAAGGTAATAACCTAAAGCACAGATGTAACTGACATGGAACTAGGATCAACACCTATTCTACCCCACCATCATATATTGTCCGTAAGGCTTTCAATTTTTTCCGATCCGAACTAATTTGCTAATTTCAGAACCAGTTTCGCTTAAGCTTCTTGTTCCGCGGCTCGAACCATTGCTCGAAATAGCTTCTATTCACCAGAAATAGAATATTTCTTCTTTACATCACCAACGTTATTTAGGCTTCAGGATATATAATCAATATATGAAATGCGAAAATACTCTCAGCGTCTTGGTCCTTTCCAAAGTCCAAAAAGTGAGGAGGAGTTTCTTTAAGTGCTTCCGTTCTTTGACATTTGCATCTGTTTCATGTGGTCTTCTATGCCTTTTCTAAAACCTATTCAACCTTTTGGTTCTGTCAAAATCAGAATTCTGATCAGCCAATTATTCCACGTCCATTCAGTTCAGTTCAGCTCAACTTATCGAACTTGTAGTAAAAGAAACCGCAGGTGTTTTCATTAGGATCGAACGATGTTGTAACTCCTGCCTGAACGCGGTCAATTACTCCTATCGCGGCGACCTTAAGTATAAAAACATTGGTCCGTCAATTCAGGAGAAATTTGCCTGTTTTAAGCTTACTTTCTTTAACTTTTAAGTCATTCTCCCAAGGCAAGCAGGTCAAACAAAAAAAGAAAAATGTTCTTAGTAAGAATCTAGATCGCTTGCATTGCGGAGCCAACCTGAAGTGACGAAAAATTGGTTTCTAGAACACGAATATGGTTCTAAAATTCTTTCCAAAGCCTGCAGTAAATGTACCCAAGAACCTTGAAATTAATCGTATGTCGACTGAAAAAAAAACATTACTTGACTTACAGATATGATTATGGAAACAATAGTCAAACATCTATTTATAAACTCTTCAATAGCCGCACTCTGTGATAGCTTATCTATTACAAGTGTAAACGAGTCACTGCTGATTGAGTCTATCTATTTGCAAAAAACTGCAACTCATTACAGCGGGTAGATATCTTCTTCAAATACAAGAGTACATTCATGGTGTGCACGAGGTTACATATGTACGAGATACTCGCACTCGAAAAATGTTTGTTTTAACTTAACATCAGTGTACGAGTATAAGAGTTTGATATACTCGCACTGACATGTTCAAAATAAATTTTGCTGTGTAATGTTGAAATAAATAAAATTGCTCAATTCTAAGCAGTTGTACAATGCAGCTCAACTCTCTGTAGTACGAGCAAATGAAAAATAAATAAACTTCATTTGTCATCTCCGTCATCACAGCAGTCTCAGTGATATGGAGATGCCTGTAGGTAATCCATAAATTACCTATAATTAACCCTAGTCCTTGTACCCGAGTACAGGTGTGGCCAGTTGGCACTTTGAAGTAATGTACCTCCTAAACGACTTATGGATCTAGGAAGATGGCGTAAATTTGCGTCGATTGACATCTAAATTATTGTCCTAGGTCAAGGCATTGAGGAGCTATGAGCCTCCAAAGTCGAGACCCCAGAGAACGTATACCCAAGTACAGGTGTGGCCACTAGCTTTTATAATTTTTATTTGTTAAAACTTAAATTATTTAATTTTTGTCCTCAGTATTGCAAATTTCGCAAACAAATGAACTGCTTGAATGCTGCACACATATTGGCCGCTTACATGAAGAGCAAATGTTACATGTGCGTCTTCTTCGTTCGTTGTGAATATATAACATATGTAGCAGCTTCCAACCTGGGGTTTCTTTTCTTTGAAGTAAATTGAGGCTTGTAAGAAAAATGGTCGTTGTTATATTGCGTCCGCTTCCATGAAACCACGCGTTCATCCTGATTAGTATCTCGTCCCGTAACAGCTTTGCTGCTATAAATTTACCCATGCAGTGTGTAAGAGTTTTTGGCATCACATACCCACCAAACTTTGATGCCATACTTTGCCGGTTTGGATAGAATGTATTGCGTGAAGCGGGTACGGCCACGATAAGGAAACAACTGCTCGCCCACTGTAAGGTTTTCACTAGCTTTGTACAAATGTTCAAAATTTTAATTCATTATTGTCCATAAGCGGAGATTGGTGCAGCTTTGTCAGTTTATTGGCGTATCCCTCTTGTGTTTGAATAATCAAACCTCATACGAGTAAATCGTAATTTTGATTGGAGTCGATTGATGCCCATTGCAGCATGATATAGACACAAGTCCGGCACACTTTCGCCGCTACTACGGTTGGCTGAAATTATTTCTTCTATACCAGGTAGTTCAAATACTGAAGAAATGTTGTATTCTAGGAAATTCTAACATTAATAGGAAACCTTGAATGCTTAGAAAAAAGTTTGAATACAATTAGAAGCAGACAAAAAATATATACTTATGATCAGTCACAAAACAAAACATTCTCAGCTACTGGCCACATCTGTACTTGGATATACATTCTTGTAGTAAAAGTTGGGCATAAGGACTAGGGTTTATGATACATTTTAATTGATTAGCCAATTGAATATCATCGTCTCTTTAGGCTTTCAAAGTAAGCCTTTTTCCAATTTTCTCTCTTTCGCTGGCAGTTTTTTGAAGGCCCCAAGAAATTATCGGTGTCAATCAACCGGAGTCGGACAACCCCAAGGGTTGTATGCGAAGATGCTTCTGGCTAGAGCAATGACTTTCATGCGCTTCACACGACATAGCCATTATTATTATTATTGGATGGAAAATCAATTTTCTGACCAAATTTATGTTTCTGTTAAGCTAATACAGACATTGGTCGTACTTTCTCTGCCATATTATCAGCACAGATGAAACCGATGTTCATATGGAAGACCTTTCATTCTGAAGTGTGCGCATGATTCTTGGCATCAATCAATTCAGACTTAACAAAAGCCTCACTATCCCTAACGAGGTAGATGAATAAATATGCTTAAAAGTGCGATCGCACGGAACTTTATTCCTCTGATGATACATAAAAGTAGTCCTTATTATAAGCCCTCCAAAGCTCGACATATGAAAGAGTATGTAAGTACCTTCTCCTCATCAAGCCATTGGTTTTTGTAGTCGCCTTATGTAATCTAGTGGATCAAACGCAGCGATGTACTACTGGAAGCTTCAGTTTCCGTTCTGTGATAACTACTACTACTGTGTAGGCGTCCGAGTCAATGTTGACTGTGCGAACGTCTAGAACATTAATTGACAAGCATTGCGATATTATCAACATGGATTCAATTGTTTTGACTAGGTGACCACACTTGTAGCGTTGTTAATCTTATAAAGAACAACCATGCACTTGCCTCGATTTTCAGGCGAGGTTCCATTAATTTGCTAAGTCTATGTCTCTTAACTAAAATAATGCCATGCCGACTTTGCATGCCGGTACGTCATATTAACACACTGCAAAGCTTTTCTTGAGAATTCGTAGGAGCCTTCTTTCTGCTTCCATGGAGCATATAAGGGCGATGTTGGCAAATTCTAAATCTAAAGCATATAACTTTATCTTTTACTCTGCATTCAATGACATATTCATCCGCATCACCGGCTTAATCAGCTCTGGAGTCACATGTATAAGACACTGGATTATTTATAGTACTTCGAAAAGGTGAAGAACCTATCTGTGCTTTCAGGTAACTCACAATATTGATCATTCTTCGTCGCCTATTATGAAGAAACTACTGCAAATGATTAACTATTGATATCAAGCTCAGGGGACCGAAAAAAGCCATGTCGATGTAAATTGCTTTGCAACAGTACAATCATGGCGGAAGTGTTTTTTTTTGCGATTTTATAGCACAGACGTGCTTATTTTTTTTTGCCTCGACAAGTAAGATTCCCTCTCTTTTCATTGGAAAAGTTTGCGTTCAGCATCCCCGTTTTAAACCCTGTTGTGAAATATAGCAATGGATGACATATCTGGCTGCGAATACCCACCGAAATTCATCATTGAATTGAATTTTATGTTTGTGACAGTTCTGGTGACCTAATTGGTCCAAAATCACGGCATTTGATCATTGCAAAAGTTCGGGCCCGATCTTCATACGCGGCGAAAAGTTTGCTGTATGACGCAACTATTGTTTATTTTATGGACTTGTTGTATACCAGTGGATAACTTGTGGTATCATTTGTCATTTTATCGCTAGATCCAGTTCAGTTAAGTCAAATTGTTTATGTGAAAAAAAAATTCTACAACAGACATCGAATGATTAGAAAAGGAGTGAGTGTTGGAACTGCAACAAAAAACATTCAGAGCGTTTTTTCGGAACTGTCTACGAACCGTTAAAAGGTGGTTTAGTAGATATCGGAACTGTCATATGGCATTGAAAGATCAACCTGGTTCTGGATGGCCTTCCGAGATATTGTGCGAGCCCTAGTGAAAAATAACCCCAAGACTTCAAATTAGGAGATTGCTTAGATTATGACTTATTTTTATAGCTTTCTTAATATTGACTATTCGTTTATATAGTATTTCACCGTTTAAAGATTTGGATTCACATCCAAGCACGACACGTGGGCGCCGCATAGTTGCCGTAAAAAAAAGCTGAACCGCCTTTCCGTGGACATATTTCTGCTTAGACGAACCTTTTTTGGATCGTATTGTAACTGGTGACGTGGATCGTGTACGACATCGTGCAATGAAAATGGAGCTAGAAACTGGTGCTGAACTTGTAGCAAAAGTTGGATACAATGAAGGTACTGTTATCTGTTTGGTATAATTTTCATCGAGCTTCTTTCACCTAGCGAAACAATAACGGAGAATAAGTACCTTAAGCAACTCTCTAAGTTAAATGAGAAAGTTCGAGAAAATCTTTCGGTTTTTGGTATCATCTTGAAAACGCCAGGCCACATGTCGCCCGACGAACATTGCAAAAACTGAAGGAGTTAAAATGGGAAATCCTTATCCACCAACCGAATTCCACAGACCTTGCTCCTTTAGAAATTGATCTGCTTCGGGCCCTTCAGAATGGTTTGAACTGAAAGAAATTTCATTCCGTCGAAGCTACCGAAAACTACCATACAACGTTTTTTAAGGGAAAACCATGGAGTTTGTACGAAAACAGAATCTGCAAGCTTTTTAAACGTTGGGAGACAGTTGTAAAAAATAACAGGGACAACATATAGTAATTGATTAAAAAAAATATTCCCGTTAAAATATAATCGCTTCTGTATCGATTTCAAATCGGACATGAAGATTTGCTATGAACTAATACTTGAGAGATTATTAGAAAAATTTTGAAACACACAATTTTCCTGCAGATGCAAATTGCCAAATTCCTTTATTTGCATTGATACGAGTAAAGCATGGTCTTCTTTAAATGGTTAACTCACACTCAAATACAATATGATCTGCGTGTAGTTTTATGTGTCCTTTTATACGGTTAATTTCATCGTTGAATGGACGTAACATCGGTAAGGCTCCGATGTATTCTCTAGGTTTATTCGGTTTATCAGCATTCCATATCCCAATGTTATTCGGTCTTAAAATCGTGCCTTTTCCATCCAAGTTTCTTGCTTTGTCTTCTGTCTAAGATCCCGATCAAATCTACAAGATACCTTCTGATTTATAAGTACCCGGAAATATTCATTTAAACAAACTGCACTTGAGATATTGTCAAAAGCTTCTTTTTTTTAGGTTGGTACATCTGGCATCTGGCGGATAAATATCTGTTTTAGCGCCATTTTTCGCGAGCTTAAGTGTTGTAAACAGGGCAGTGTTTGTTGCACTCTGCGAATTTCGCAATATGTGATCAAAAGGGATTAAAGCGGGCCATACTATGGTTGATTATTTGCCTCGTTGCGGTCGTTCATCCACCGGTATGACTTACGTAAACATCGAAAAAGTTGAGAGAATTGTCTTCGTAGATTGTCGTGTGAGCACCATGGAGATAACAGCAAATCTTGGTGGTACAGAACGATCGGATCGGTACAGAATGCTACGCACGATGTTTTAGACATGAGATGATTTGAAGCACGGCTTGTACCGAGAGTTCTGAATTTGTTGCAGAAACATCATCGCACTTATGTCGCTGAAGAAATTCCTTCTGTGGGCCAAAATGTTATCGATGGCCGGTGACGAGACATGGGTCTATCAGCAATTATCGGAATGGTGCTTCTCAGAAGACCCAAAACCAAAATGTCTGCAACAGAATCGATCCAAAATCAAGACTTCTTTGATCGTTTTCTTTGATTGCCGTAGTGTGGTCAACTCCTAACTTTTTCCGACATACCACACAGCTAATAAGGAATATTAAAGCATTTGGGGGAAAAAATTTGTCGCAAGAGGCCAGAATTGTGGAGAAACAACTCGTGGTTGGCCTATTGAAAGTGTTTTTGAAGATTGGAGGAAGTGTTGGAACACCATATCTGTAATGCTTGCAACAGAGACTTTTTAAATGATATAAATGATTATCGGCGAATATTTGAACCGTTTTCGTTTTATTGAGGAATACCGGGTGCCTTACAGGTTTCAAAAAATGCACTCAATACAATTTTTTTGTTGTTAAATTCACTTCAAAATATAAAAGCAAACTCAGAATTGATTAGTATCTATTTGCAGTAGATTGAATCTTGTCAAGAAATAAAGAAATCACACTGGATCCACTGCAATTGCATTAATGCATGACTCTGAATGTAAACTATTACATTTGTGTGACTCGAGGAATTTGCAAGTGCGACACTTCCTATTAGAAAAGATTTTCTTTGGTTGCAACCGCTACTAGGTGGAGCTTTTTCGTTTATAAAGTGGTCGCACACCAAGCTGACGTTTAGTTGGAATCGATTCTCCGCATGTAAAGTACTAGACTAGGCGGTAAGTGTTGATATTTTAATAAAAAGTAATTTTTTCTTATGACAGTTTTAAATGACTAACAGTGAAAAAAAAAGTGCAACCGATAAGAAATTTGTATAGATACACGGTACACAACGAAGGCAAATAAATTGTTTCACATTGTGGGGTTAAATGGAGCAATTTTCTGTGAAGCTTGGTTATGACGTCACAATCTATTTGTGGACCAAACAATTGTCGTTCCCGTGCAAATTTTGTTGCAGCTTATGTCTGTGTGCTTTTTCAGTTCTTGTTTCCCGCATAACTACTCGTATGTTAGTTTCGGAATTGTTCGAGTCGTTTGCGATAAAATACAATTAGTTCCTTACGTTAATTTTTGCTTGATTTACTGAAATCTTTTTGTAAAAAACGAAAAACATATACTTCAGTGTGCCAGTTATAAAATGTTTACTTTATTTTGCTTCTAGAATTAAAAATGGATTTTTATTATATGCCTGGATCCTCGCCCTGTATCTCGGTCATGATGACCGCCAAGGCTATTGGTGTTGAACTAAATCTTAAATTCGTAGACTTGGATGCTGATGAACAATTGAAACCGGATTTCGTAAAGGTAATTCTAATTATTATTCGTCTGACCCATTGCGTTTAGTACAAGATTTTATTTTTCTGTTAAGATTAACCCACAGCACACAATCCCCACATTGGTGGACAATGGATTGGTCCTTTGGGAGTCCCGAGCCATTACAGTATACTTAGTTGAGCAATACGGTAAGACAGACGCCCTTTACCCAAAGTGTCCTAAAAAGCGCGCCGTTATTAACCAGCGCTTGTATTTCGATATGGGTACCTTGTATCAGCGTTTCTCTGACTACTTTTACCCACAAATCTTCGTAAAAGCACCCGCCATCCCTGAAAACTTCAAGAAGATGGAAGAAGCTTTTGGATTTTTGAACACATTCCTGGAGGGCCAACAGTATGCCGCCGGCGATAGCCTTACCTTGGCTGATATTTCTTTAGTTACCAGCGTCTCTGCCTACGAGGTTGCCCAATTTGACATCAGCAAGTACCCCAATGTTCAGAGATGGTACAAGTTTGTACAGGGAGTAATACCCGGTTATGAACTCAACATAGAGGGAATGAAAGAGTTCAAAAAGTTCTTCAACCAGATTTATGATAAATAGGGTGTCTTGATGTTGTGTTTAAAAAAATGAAAATAAATAGTGCTTCAGTGATTGTTAGAATATAAATATTTTGTTTGAATTGCACAAAACGAAATTATGTACTGAAATAAACAGAAAAGAAAACAGTCTTGGTGAGTAATTATTGTTCCTAACAGACTAAGTTTTAAGTTATTTTAAACCTGTCACAGGCATCTCACCGATGGAGATTTCAATCTGTGGTGGTCACCGTTGTGAAAAAACAAACAGATCCACGACCCTGGTTGGATAAAGTGCGCAGTCGACCTTATGTAGCATAATGAGCGCTATGTACACTATACAAACAAGTAAAAAATAGGGAACACAAATTTATTTGAAAATGAAATGAGAAATGAAGAATGCCTTCGCGGGCATGTAAAGGGTGTTTTTTTAAGAGCTTGAGAACTTTAAACAATAATACAAGACAATAATTTTTGGAATGAATCTTTTATTATTATAATCTAGTAGATAATTTAATTTCATTTATTTTTTAAATATGATTTCCGGAATATGCCTGCTGTGGCTACGAGTTACATGGTCCATTCGATCAGTTCAATTTTCACCACTTTTTCCAATAAATCTGACAGTATGGCGTCAATGGTGGCTTGAATATTAGCTTCCTATGCTTCAAGAGTTGCTGGTTTGTCAGCATAAATCAATGACTTAACATAGCCCCAAAAGTCGCACGAACAAAGGGGTCAGTTAACAGGACCACTTTGGAAACAAAGTTGACACCAAATTGATTTTGCAATAAATTGATGCTTAAGCGCGCTGTATGGCAAGTTGCGCCGTCTTGTTGGAAGCAAATATCGTCGATGTTTAGCTGATTAATTTTTGGAAACAAAAAATTTCCCACATAGTAGAAGGACAAAGGCCAACAAGTTGAGAACGGCGACGAATCGACATTTCGGCTTCTTCTTTCACATTTCTTTGTTTTTTGATGGTTTTGAATCGAGAAGAGTAAAATTAGTGCGAAAACGATCAATAACTGCAACAATTGCTTGCTCACTAGGTTATGTTGACCGTAAAATTGACGAAGTGCTCTATGAACTTCACGAATTGATTTATTTTTTTCAAAATAAATTTCCACGATTTGGAAGCATTGTTCTAGCGTTAAATGATTCATAACGAATTGTCAAACCTTACTGAACAGAAACATCACACAGTTTGACATTGACAGCTGTCAAACCATCGAAACTTCCCATGCAGCTAAAAAAAAACACACATTTTAGTTATCGTGTCCGATTTTCGGTATGAGGACTACCTTTCATATTGCTATGAGTTCGGTGTTTTACAAACTGGCAAGGGTGTACTGCTCTGTACCTCTTGAAGTTATTTTCTAATAATACCATCCGACCTGAAGCCATCAAACGGAGCAACATCGTATTTAGTGGCTTCATCCATCTCATTTTTGTAGTATGGAAATGGGCGTCGTCGCTCATGATGATTTTTGATGAAAAGTTGTCTTCTTCGGGGTCGAGACTCAGGATGGCTTGAGCATTGGTTGCACTTGGCGGTAAGTAACTTACAGCTGATGCACTGTCTTTTTGTAAGTCACTTTGTAAGTGAATATCTTGCAGACTTTCACTAAAATTCTCTATAAAATCCATCCATCCAGTAATGGCCAATTGCGTGCCACGTCGTCTGATCGATACTCAGGGCTTCTTCAACCACAGCTGTGATTTTCTCAGCGGAACTGCTGCTTTGGAACCGGCCATACCTAGCGGCCTATCGTGTTGTCTCATATTCTTCTAGGGGAGCGACTTAACGTCGTAGTGTTTGCCCAGTTGGTGTCGGACGACCGGGAAATCTGCTCCGGAATTCACGCTGAGCCAACACCACCGACAAATTATTCCGCAAAAAAATCGTAACAATTATTTCGTGTTCTTTTAGAGTATAGCGATTCCTGTCTTGTTGAAGTGTATTTTGTATTTGTTAACTTCACAAATGTCAAAGTAGAATAGACATTTGTCGCCATTTGAAAAAATTATAGCATCTTCCGATAGCACTATGCATACCATATATCGTAAATTATGCTGCGGAATGGTTAGATTTCCTTTATTCGCTGATATGGCCACAATATATTTATTCGGCTCACATTTGGTGAATATCAAAAAACTCAAAGGTGACGCCAATATTGCATAGCCAATAAACACACTTGAACACCAACATAACGTCTTTCGTTCGTACTCTGAAATACCGTTATTCTATCCTAAGCCGTACAACTCGATTATAGTATGCTCTACCCAGCTCTCTATTTTCCAGCCATTATAACTATCAAACACTTTAGACCAATAAACATCGGTATTTGGGGTACGATTTCCTTGCCATCCCCCCTCTTTATCTGATTTGGCACATTCAGACTTTCATTTGTTCCCAAACTTGAAGAAATTTGTTTCTGGTAACTCTAAACTTAATCAATATTTATTTAAATTTTAAGTTTTGGAATTTTATTTTGACAACTACTCTGTCAGCTGTTGTCCTGAATGTGCTGAATGCTTCAATAGGTGTGTCTGCTTAAACAACCTTACTGCGAATAGATTTTGAGGAGTTTTTATCAGAGTTTCAAAAACTAACAAACGTATTTGAAAAACCTTTGCTTTCGATGGCTTATTGGCATGTAGGATTTTAACTACGAGTATATATCTTCGATACCGAATAACATGACAGAGAAAGCCTTGCCCCGTCTTATAACGCCCTATTTTGCCACTGTCTTTAGCTTCGACTAGAACTGGTCGAATTTAAAAGTATTTTAGCTCTGCAATGGTGACATGTATTTGATTTTATTTTTTATTTGTATGGAAATGCATTTAACACAGTTGTAACATATTCGTTTATGAAAAATAAAAAAAATAAAAAAAGTAATAGTAAACCTTAATATCTAGATGTTTGCTTATTATCTATGATCTAAGTAGCTACACTTAGTAATACCATGGTTTGCTTTTGAGTATGTAGATCCATCTTTAATAAATAGAATCACTCTTGCGAAAGGATTGCTCCAGATTGTGCAGCCTTTGCTCCAGGTCTGTCATGGAGTTTCTTAGATTATGACCTCTCGGTCGTAGTGATACCCTTGGAGAATTCTGCATTAGGTCGTCCTTTACACCAGAGAATGAGTGTCGTATCCGTCCGTGATGGAACTTTGTATTTTGGTAATTGTGCTTGTGAAGTTCACATACCTTTGGTTGGATTTGTATGGGTGGCGCTGAATGTAAACTACATGCTCGAGTTGGTGTGATTTCTTCATTCTTCAAGGAATCCTCGTAGCTATCGCTAAAAATGAGAAAGATTTCAAGGGAATAGATTGTTGCAGCTCAGTAGGCAGTGATCTTTATAAACTGGCATTCTAAAGACCAGTGTTGTTTATATTTGATTGACTTTCAATGCGTAATGAGCTTAGAGTTTATGTTATATACGGGTACTAACCTACTATCGTTGGCAGCGGCGTAACATACACCTGATTCCGTGTGAGGAAATTTTCGAATGTCCGAAACGCTTTGTCGCCTCTGAAGGACTTTGAGTAGATCTGAAGGAGTTTCACTGCGTTCACGATGACTTAAAAAATCAACACCAGAATCATGACCACTCGAGTGATGTGAATGCATGGATGTGTCATATTGTTGCGTCCTAAAACAAGACATAAGAAATGAAGTTGAAAAATAAAACAAGTAGCTGCTTACTATAGAATATTAGAAACTAGAAATAACTCTTAACACCTACATTGTATTATATTAGAAATATTATATTAGACAGTAGTTGTAAATGAAGTTACAGACCATCTTAACCACACACAGCATAGTGTCGTGTCCTGACTGTTTTTAACCAGGCAAGATAGTGGGCGCACCCTCTTCACTATTCAATTCAAGCCCGAGTATATGTTTTATTGTTTTTTGTAGCCCCTTGCGAATACTTATACTCGTACTGGCATCTGCTGTATCGTAAACTAAAAATTGGGATTAACAGTTCAACCACTTTAAAGTGAAGACAATAGCGTACGTGTAAGCACATGATATGAAGCGAATATGCGGCAAACAACGGATAGTATTGACGATATTCGATTTAAAATTTGTAAACACATATCTGTCTGTGATTTCCATGAATGGAAGGTAATTTGGCCATACTCCTATATATCAATAAAGTTGAATGTCGTATCGAGATGGATATCAACAACCTATTGGGATGAGTTTGTCGAGACAGTTTCTAGTACGATGTCGTATTCGGGAACATTGCAGAAGTAGAAGGCAGAAACAATAAGCAAATAACAAACTCGGTAAAAGCGAGCCAAAGAAGGGAGATAGAAGTTTACTTGTGTACGTACTGACGATTTTTCAATTTCCGACAAACTTGGAATTGCAAACTCTTTTAATAAGTATTTTACTACGATATCTGAGAATATTCAAGCGTGTCGAACTTATCCAACCTATGCCATTTGTAGTCCTTCATGTAACCCTCTCTGCAGAGTCATAGTTTTTTATTCCAACCAATAACTAGATCAGAACTGCTTACAACCTTTGGTATGTTGAAAAATACAAGTTCTTCTGGGTACGATGGTATTACTAATCTTGTACTCAAAAACATTGCCTGTTTCTTAGTTTGTTTTGGCGCACATATTTAATGACAGCATTTTTTCTGGAGTATTTCCTGATGCTCTTAAGTGTGCTGATATATTTCCTCTCTTTAATAAAGGATCTGCCTATATCACTTTTGCCTTCAATAAGCAAGATATTCGAAAAAGTTGTGAAAAAGAGGATGTTGAGCTTTTTAAATAAAACTATATTTTTTAGTTCTGTGCAATTTGGTTTTTAGAAGGGTACCTGGATAAAAAGAAGTATTCAGCTGGCTTGTTTGTTGGCATCACCAAAGCCTTCGATATGGTCAATAATGATACATTGTTAAGAAAATGCTGGGTTTCGAGGCTTTATTTGGGAGTGGTTCAAATCTTACTTGAATAAAACCTAGGTCTCAATAGTAAAAATTGATGATACTCGTACCAGAAGCGAAATTAAATCCATTAATCTAGGAGTGCCTCAGAGCTCTGTTCTGGGACCAATACTCTTCTTGATTTACATCAATTCCTTATTCAGACTGCCCTTTAAAGGATTACTGACAGCATATGCGGAGATATAGGGTTTGCGCATGGTTCAGTTAGTGCTTTGAAGATTATATCAGATATTAATTGGGATCTTCATCTACTTAGAATATGGTTTGTGGAGCATAAGCTCAAAAACTAAAATTATCATTTTCAATTTGGTAGCGTGAAACAGTTTTGATGCCGAGATCTTCTTTCATGCAAGTGACTGCCCAAGATTTACCCTCGCACACTGTACTTGCTATAAAAGTTTGTCATCTTGCACTTTTTATAGTTGTGAAAGTTGCAGTGATAATTGTTTCCAAACTGAGACTGTTAATGAATTCAAATATTTGGGGTTTCTCATTGACTCAAAGATGACTTTTAACAACCACATAGAAAATATGAGAAACTATTTTCGTGGAACTCTCAGAAACTTCTATTTTCTACACAAGGTTTGCTCGATCCAATTGTTGATAAAAATCTATTATGGATTCTTTCATTCACGATTACAATATGGCATAACCTGCTGGGGAGGGACTCACTTCAATAAAATTCAGCCACTTTTGCTACTTCAAAAACAAATTTTGAAGAAAATTTGCCCTAAACCCCGTTTAGATGCTAGTTTTCCATTGTTCTTCCAAGAATAACTTTCTTTAATTGGTCAGGAAATCTTAATTTCAGACAAGTTTTCAATCACAATTTCCGTGGCAATTTGTTAAATGTTCCGCTAGCACTTTTATTTCATTTGGTTCTTAGACAATGATTTGCAAGAGTGATTGAATGTTTGATTTAGAATCTTAACCTGATTGATGCTAAGGAAGGACAAGCCATTTGTCATATAAAAAGAACGAGATCCCATCTTATGTTGTTGTCCAAATGATTAAATTAAAGTTCCTCCCTTACCAACACCATATATATGTAGGTATATACTTTTCGGCCTGTTTGATACAAAAGTCACAATAGCTCTTTGTTCGGACATCGTTATCCAAACCATTATTTGAGCAAGTGACAATTAAAGGGTGGAATCTTTCCAGATGATTTTCAGTCGGTACCGAGATGCTGTTATTATGTTCCTATCTTCATCATAACTTGCTATTTATTTCAGGCCTTGAGTCGATCAGAATGTCCTTTTTGCCTTTTAGTAAAATTTTTGTACACAATTTCTGTAGTAGCACTTTGGGCGACGGTCCTCCAATGCATTCGTTTGCCTTGTTCTTTGTCACTGGGTTTGCGCTGATGTCAGTTCACTTCATCAAACCAGCTATATCATTCTGTCAGCAAATCAGAAACGGTGTCTCTAATGACTCGGTCAGAAAAAAGGATCAGCAGCCTCAAATTCCCTCAGAGTTGTTCGGCATAGAAGATGTCCGAATTCATACCCTATCGAAGGGTTCAATCATCTAAACTTTATCTAACGCCGATTTCGTGTATGTCAACGAAACAGAACATATAGGCGTTGCGGTGAGAGAATCACAACCCAAATACGATGATATTTGCTCAGCTGTAGAGTGGTAAGACTGAGTCTGTTTTCAAGGACAATGTCATTCTATCCCATTCTTTGTTTTTTCATATCTGACCTCATTTTTTAACTTGCAGTTAATCACACTAAGGACGATATTCTATTCGTCTGTAGGAGCACGACTAGGATCAGACCTAGGCTGGCGAATCTAATCTTGACGCTGAATATTTCTTGCTTAATGGGTGATGGTTGTTTTGTATGAAGAAATCACTGTAGAAACGTCCTTCTCTTATCCGATATATTTCAGTGAACTTCTTGGATTGCAGCGATATTTGCTTTCTAGTGGCTTAGCGTATACATTCAACTAAAGATGAGTGCAGGCAGATATTAAGATATGTAGGTCAAGCAACACCTTAGGAATGATTTCTTGACATGACAGAGTAGTTATTGACAAACGTCAACATTAAATAACTTCTGATCTTAAACAATGATCACAAGTAAAGCTTTTAAATTAGTGGAAAGGTTAAATTCAAATTACAAGCTATACACTTCGGTTAAAAGCAGTAAGTGACTCAACTTATTGTAACATATGGGTAGTTTGAATTTGAACCATAACATCAAAAGCCTGTCTAGTGCCATGACATTGGGAGAAAGTAAAATAATTCAAACCTTTACGACGGAATTTGATGTTGTCCAACCCGAAAAAATAACCCTCAATTATAATAACTGCCGTCTACACTGTTGTCCGCTGCAATTAAAGAAGGTTCCACTCCACAATTAAGACCTTTCAACCCAAACGTTGCCCAGACAAACAACGACAACAATGACAATGATGAGATTGAATCTTTAATCACCCAGCTGACCTACAATTGCCAAATGTTACCGGTGTCACTATGACTGTCACCCAACGACCAATGCTCCATTTCCTTAGTTACTGACACTATGTCAACCTAGGTTTCCCAGTTACAAAAAAACAAAAATGAAAAGACATAGACAAAACCATTCCCATATATATACTCACATGCTGTTTGCCGCATGGAAGGTACTATACTTCATAACATAAGGCAACGTCTCGTGGTCCGTTTGTGGCCGGTTAGCCTTTATGATGGACTTTGGCAACGGGACATCGATATATTCCCTGGGACGCATGCTGCTCAATGGAGCGGAAAAAAATAAGAAAAAGATACTTTAGAAAAATTACCTAATTCCATCTACGGTTAGATGAAAAGAAAGAATATACAAACTCGTTGGTCAGTATGGTTGCCTTCTTGTGGAAGATATCTGGTTTTTGTAAAGTGGTGGACGAATGTGTGGAGCACATCGATTCTGGACTGCTTATGGTCTTCCGTAGTACCTTTCCGCCGTTACTGCTGCTGCCATTGCCATTGCCAGCTCCACTGCCAGCATCGTTAACATCATTTAGTCTTGTTATGGTGTATGTTAGACCTGTTTCCGATGATGGAAATTCTTGTTCCGTCCATCTGGGCATATGGAGAATAAGTGAATGAGCATAAAGGAAAATAACAAAGTCAGTAAGTAGGAATGAAGGGAAACAAAAATAAAATAACAAGGGGTTCGGTAGGCTACTACGAGTACATAGGGCTAGAGTGTGGATACTAAACATTGTGGTGTTAGTCAACTTGATCGTTATTGTAAGGCATACGAGAAGGTATTTAACTACGAGTATCTGTACTTTCCAGGAATTGTGTTTAATTACAGTTTACAGTTATTTTGCAATGTCCAACATGCCCGAGTGTACGAGTACTCGTCTACATGAGTGTTAAAGAATATTAAGTACGAAGGTAAGATACCAGTTAGGAAATGTGGTGAAAAAAAACTATGAGAAGTTACCGCTCATCGGCGAGCGAATTGAAACAACATGTTTTGTGGGTTTTTAACTGTGCACCGTGCAGTTTATTGTGTATCTCAACTTATTGCCTGGTGACCAAACTCTAACACTATCAGTCTTAATGGGTAGATACGAGTATGTATTCATGTATGTATGTTTTGTGTATGTATGTAGGTATGTAAAATGTCTTGAATGCGTTTACCGTTTTTGTCGAATGCACACAAGGCAAAGGGCAGTAGTACAGGCACCGGCTAATATCAAAACTGCCAAGACCAACGAAATGATTTCCGTACCACCCATGATGGAGACAGATTTGCCAGATCGGACTGCTCCAAAGTCAGACACTTCGATGATGCGTGGTGTAGCATTGATGGAGAAGTTCTCAGCCTGTAACGCACTCAGTGATCTGGGAATAAAAAGTAAGAAACGTTTTTTGACTGAATTTGAAGTTGGTAGGTAAACTGTTACTCACTTGTGTAGAGTTTCCATGTCCACAACAGCATTTGTCCGCTGATCAACGGCATAGATGTATGCATCCGTCCTGGAAAAGATATTTATTTAGACACATCATTGATTAGAATGACAAAGAGCTACCTAATCGGCTTAAGAATGACAAACATTATAATCTAGATTTACGTAGCATGGGATTGTAGTAGAATAGCATCTGATTTTCCTATCAAGAAGCTACCAAAAGGTATCTTTAATAATTATGCAAATCTTAAGAGCTTTTGTAATGAAAGAAAAATTAATGGCTTTCATAAGTCGGATTTAGAAACGATCTTTTGAAGTGGCGATGGAAGCACCACTTTCAAGTCGAATTATGGAAATGTTAATTAGCGTGACCCAGACCAAGAACACTTTTAGGGAGTTTTTTACAGGGGGCATGTTCCTATATCAGATTTATATTAACAATGACACAGTTTTGAATTGGCAAAGACCACTGAAAAACCAGTGGACGGTTAGAATGTCCGGTGACAGTTATAGGTTAAGTTTTGTGGGAAATGCAGTTGAGTACGAGTTGACAAAAAAGACAAATTTGACAGCCAGATCGTTGGATGGAACTGATAAATGCATTTCAGGAACATTTTCATTTTTTAAATTTTCATTTGTAATACGATTTCATAATTGGTAATAAAAAGTGAACGAACGAGGCCTTCTTTGAGAAAATATGCAAATGCATCGTATAGCTAGACAAGATAATATGTTTTCATTCATGACGTACGAAGCATTTAAATTTAAATTTCCCGCCACACTTCAAAAGTTGCAGATGAACAATGTCACTGGTGGGATTGGGGGAACTGGCCAGTGCTACGAGCATTTCAACAAGCAAAATATTCTTAAGAAAATGATGAAAATATCTTGGCATCTAAAATTCTTTTGTTGATCTTCAGCTTCAGAATTATGCCCCATCCGTATTCATGCAGATGAGAAAAAAATATTTGACTTACTCATTTCTTACATCAAAGAACAGGCGGTTCTAATGCAAGCAATCATAAACCAATTGCATCGAGTTGGACGCATCAAGATAGCTCTGGTACCCTTTCTGTTGTGCCCTCCACTCAATGAGAAATCTTCCTCTAGTACCTACGTCATTCTTTATATCAAAACTTTCTCTTGTTTCTCAGGGTGAGATTTGAAGACTCTACTTGTACTAAACATATCAGACAACCAGCTATTCACTCTAGGAGACCTCTTATAGTAAGGCCTCGTAACTTAAGCGAAGTCGGACTTTTTTCTTTCTGAACACCATTAAGAACTCGTTGGCAAATGTGTAGACATCGATTTGCTCGACATACAAGTAGCCTAGTCGGATCCGGCGACTTTTCAACACTGCTATCGCTTAAAGAGTTTATTTTATATCAATTTCTCTAGAATTCCCATTCGACTTCACGAATTTCAGCACCTTTGTCCATTAAAGGAACTTGAGTGGTCAGAGTTTGTATGGATTCTCGTCGGAGGTTCCTAAGAATGTCTTATTCAGTGATTTGTGTGTAATTTTTCTTATGATTTGTAAAAAGATGTCATTATCACACCCGAGGTAGACAAAATTCATAACTACCTCACAGTTTCTGTCTGACTTAACGACGCTTAGCGTCCCATCTTACTGCTAGCATATTTTAGGTGCTTCTGTCTTAATAAGGAGTAGTAAGCTGCTTGTGTGTTAACCTCAGCCTCCTACCTTGTACAAAACCTTTGATATCAAATATTGCGACCAGTATTTGAAATGCTTGTTTTCTTTATTGTCATTTGCACTGATGATTTTGAGAGGAATATTAAGACTGGCCATGTCTCCGTGTGGCACATCTACATTTCATCACACAAAGCGGGAAACAAAATCTCATACGCTCGGTTCATGCTCTCTACTAGGTCACTTCTTACTGCCTTAAAAGCTCAGCCGTTCAATGCAGCAGTCTTGTTGTACTTAAGCATTTATTTTAGTTAACTATGCTTATAGTGATGAAAATCTTCTCTTTCAACGTACAAGTCGAACGGATCTTTTTTCAGTTGAAGCGGTTTTTCGGGTCTTTAGCACCAACTGTGACAGTGACTGTCTTTTCTGCAGAAGGGCCTGTCTATTTTCACGATCAGTGGCTTATCATGATTTTATTTTCCAGCTTAAGTTTTTCTCGCTTATGTTCTTTGCTCGTACAACTCACAAACCACCAGTATACTTATATGTAGTGCCAAACATTCTAAGGTCATTGCACGCTTTCCGACTGTAGTACGAAAAATATTTCGGCATAATACTGACATAAGCCATAGGTCGATGAGCTTGTAAAATTTTAACTTGATACCGTCATCCTCTTCGCGAACGGTGACGTAGGCGCATTTTAAGCTGATGTAGACAGATAACACCTAGAATCGGATGCCTATTTGTTCTATGTGTTTAAGTACGAGCCGAAAGTTGCTTGCCATAGCTCAGTGGAACTTAAGTGCCATTACATGACAGTGTACCGACATCGACCTCCACAAATGCCGAAAACCCTTTGATCTATTTAAAATAATTTTGATAGAAGGGCCCCCAGAATACCTAGCCTGCTGTAGAGTACAAACAAATAAATTTCTGCAAAAACAAAATGTTCCGCAGTGTTATAGCTCAGCGAATTTGAAGAGGAACGACATATGAACTTGAATAAGTTTAAGTCCACGACGCAAGCATTTTGTAATATTTAGAAGAATCTTGTCACCGATACACAAGAATCATAAATCCTTTTAGCAGCATTGATATTTGGTATTTGGCACAACAATTTTTCGAATCGTCATCACCCTCTCAGCGGACAATGGCAAACTCCCGAAAGTAAAATTGCCTATGAAAGAGCTTCTAAGGATTGCCGTTTCGATTCGGCGATAAACCGTAGGCCCCGCTCAGATAAGACAAAAATGAAAACATGAGCAATACATATGAGTGTCAAGGAAGCTGGGCCAGGGCCCATACCATACGCGTAGGTCATGCATTTTTTGGGAAATATGCATTAAGTCGCTTTTGAAAGAATGAATGCAGGCTTATTTTCAAAAAATCGATCGTTTTTAATGGAAGAACTACGAGGGATATCCATGTAAGATGTGGGTGTCGAACTGAGGGAAAACTACATCGAAAGATGCACTTCAAAGATGTCATTTTATTTTACTCTGGGATGATATGAAGTAGAGATGAACCCGATCTATTGATAACTAAGGTAGGTCACAATAAAAATCAAATGATTGCCTTCAATTCTGCATGAAAATCTGTTAAAATACAAGGAAGAATGTATGATTAAAAAGCTCAACTTACGCCGGCTCATCGCCGCCCTCATGTGGTTCCAGCAGCCTCACTTTTACGTCCATCTGCGTTGCTTCACTTAAACTCGCAGTCAATAAGTCCAGTTGTCGTTCTACTTCAATAGGCTTTCCAGCGACCACCAGCCGAACTTGCTTATTCTCATCCAATACGTAAACAAACACGTTGGCAATACTACTACGTCCATCGTCGGCTCCCTGTCTATCAGTTGCTTTTACATCGAAACCATAAACCTTTTGGTCCATCCCCACCGAGTTCAAGACTCGTATTTTTCCAGTAACCTCATCGATTCCAAATATCCTTGAGGGTTCATTCAAAAGCTTATATCGAACTTCTGCATTAACCCCACTATCTGCATCTATAGCTTCTACTCTTGTCACTGGATAACCAAAGTTAGCTGAGTTCGGTATGACAGCTACAATTGGTCGTCCGCTACCTCTGAACTTTGGGCTATTGTCATTCTCATCCAAAATAAAGACGACAAGTCTCACTTCATTGAAGTTAAGCCCTTCTACCCTCTCATCAGCAATTGGATAGGTTAACTTGGCGTATGTCCTTCCTTCTCTGGATATCTTCTCAGCACGGATTTTCAAGCGATATCTGTCTTGGATCTCTCTGTCAAATGATTTGCTTGCATACACAGTCCCGGTTTTTGCATCGATTTCAAAGAAATGATGATCAGACGAGTCCGTGTCAGGCACCAGAGTCCATCGATATGAATCTGGACGATGGCTGGATGTAAGATTTATAGTCACAATCTCCGCTGGAGCGGCATTATTTTCCATCAATTCAACCTCAAAATATTTGTGAGGGAATACATTTTCTTCAGTCTCTTCTTCGGGCTCTTTTTCTGGGACTATAATGTGTCCCTGAAGGTTTACTAGAAGCAAAGCAGTAGCTGACTGTGAAGGGCTTCCTAAATCCGATGCAATCACTGTCATATTCAAATGCTCGTAGGCATTGTACCGATTAAAGTCGCCAACTGTTGTGATTACACCATCTCGGGAGTCAATCTGGAACATCGAAGGCATCTCCTTGTGAATCAGGGAGAAGAGCACTAAACCATTTCCATTGCCGGCATAATCTTTGTCGACTGCGTTTATTTGTTTTACGAATGTACCCGGCACAGTGTTTCGATCTAGAAACGCTCTATAGAGAGATATTTGTGTTTTCCCCTCTAATTGGTACAACTCTGGATCAACCAAATCATCATATCCTATGAACTCAGGAGCATTGTCATTAACATCAAGAACGTTTACTTCTACTTCTACAGTGCTGGTCAATCGAAATGATTCCTCGGAGTTATCAGCTGCAATGACGTTGAATTCATACCTTGGCATATGCTCGCGGTCCAAGTGTCCATCGATCTTCAGAACTCCTGATATGGGTGAGATGGTAAATGGAACATCATCTTTGGATTGAATCCTGTATGTTACATTAGCATTTTGGCCATAATCCAAGTCGTTGGCCTCAATTCTGTCTACAGAGTGATGCATGTACTCACCCTCCGGGACGTCAAAAGAATACCAGGACTTTTTAAACACTGGAGCATGGTTGTTGACATCAACGATAGTGAATCGTATACAGGTGGTGTCAAACAGATCACCGATATCTTTAGCTTTTAATCTGAGGGTGATCTCCGACATCGCTTTTGGCGGTGCATTGACGCGTAGTTCTCCAGACAACTTGTCGATGGCAAAATTCTTAAAGGTACTCCTTGGAGAGTTCTTTCCAATAAAATCAACTGACTCCGATTCGACTTCGTAAAAAATGCGAGCGTTTGAACCGAAATCTTCATCAGTAGCTGTCACTTGGAGTACAATTGTTCCCACCATGATGTCCTCTCTCATAGCGAACAATGGACACTTTGGCATTCGTTTGGCTCGTTTTTCTCTATTAAGCAAGGCGTAGTGCCTCTCTATGGCAAGTCTTGGGGAACCTGGGATGTTATAACTTGGAATCAATGACAAAGGCTGTTGAGTGTGTTTCTCGATGAAAAATATTTCCATATCGGTTGTGTACTCCCGTATCTCCAGGTTCGATTCCTTGAATACTGAGATTTTGTCGAAGATCGGTGGATTGTCATTCACATCGGCTACAAGTACATTCAGTTGAGCTATCGATGACAGTCCTCCAGAATCGACTGCAATAAGTTTTAGTTTATAAAATTGTTCTCTTTCTCTGTCCAGGCCCCGCCTTCCTGTGAATCTGACCTTATAGTGAGGACCAGAGGTATAGGTCAGATTGGGGCTCAAAATAAATGCCTGCATGTCAACGAATTCTTGTTCTTCATTCCATTGCTCGGTCAGATTGAACATATTGAAGATATTTTTTGGAGAACTTTTGTCCAATTCCACTGCAAAAAGTTCGCTACCTTGGCCCTGTAGAACCAATTTAAACTCGCCGTTCTTTCCTGCATCTATGTCGGATACCTTGATGTAGCGGTTTAGGAACACTTCCGCCCTCTGCTCGCAGTTCTCGTTTATCATTCCAACATACACAGGGGCATCAAAGATTGGTGGATTGTCATTGACATCATCTACCAGCACGTTGACTTGGTATATGGCAGCTCCACTGATTTGTCCCTTGGCATACTCCACAATGATCGTCAGTTCGTAGTGATCTTGATCCTCGCGATCGAGCCCATTCAGGGTCATCAGTGTTCCATCATCAGTAATTGTGATTTTATTCATTACTTCCTGTCGGTTTGCGATGATGTATCGAAGTGCTACGAATCCACCATTTTCGAGTCGTCGCATTGCTCGGGATTTTGTTGTGTTTTTAGCAAACATACTAAAGTTTCTCTGACTGGAGGGTTGTAATTGCTTAAAGGCCGTCATTTGGGCAAAGATTTTTTGTGCTTCGAGGGTTTCCAGTTCTTTCTCATTTTTGTAAATTAGCTGACCGATGACAGCACCAACAAGATTCTCCTCCACATGGAATCCAATGGCGCGAACGTTGATTTCCCTTCAATGAGAATATTGTCAGTTATGGGAGAGATTAGAAAAGGATTCTTAAATTTACTTACTCGATAACTGGTCCTTTTTTTACAACATCTTCGCCAACGACATGAATTGTGACATTTGTGATGAGGACACCTTCCTTGTCTTCATCGATGGAGTGGAAGCCGTCAAGATGTTTGCGAAATGGTGACTTCCGGAAGTGAAGTTGCCGCCCTTGGGTGAGGTTTGTAAATTGCTGAAAATATACATAAATAGAATTTACAAAATTGTGTTTTTGTGTTCCCTTAAAATGCAAGCACAAAGCGCTTGCGAAGGAAATTTAGAGAGGGAGAAAAGAATAGTATGTTGGTTTTAAATGTCTGAATATTGTAGTGGCTAGGAAATAAAGAGCTCGATAGGGCGTTCCATGAGCGAGTTATTAGGCTTAGGAAAGAATCACGATATTTCAGGGTACTTCCGAAAGTGGGCTTGATGGTGTACTGATGAGCATTCATAGAAGACAAGTATTATAGTTGGAGGGGCGAAATGGTACTGATAAGTTCTGCGGAGCACTGGTGAGGTAGGAGATATTACGTCGGTGGTCGAGGATGTCAATCGACTGTGTAATATTGGTATCACCAATAAGTTTTTGAATCCTATCAAGTAGGTGTAAAGTAGTCTTAGGAGCACCCGCCCCGATGTGAGCATTGTACTCCAGTTTTGGGCGGATGAAACTCTTGTATATTGAAGGCAGATCATGGGGGTGAAATTTTTCTTACACCGTTTAAGAAAAACCTATACATTTCGCAGCATTTCTGGCGACTTCGAAAATGTGGTCATTCCAACCTAGGTTGTCATTGACACATATACCGAGAATGGAAATTTTTTCGGTTTCTACGATGCAAGTACCATTCATGGATAATGGCTGGGTATTTGAATTTATCTTTAGCGACAGCAGACGGCATTGTGTTGTGGAAGCATTAAATTCCACTCTGTCGATATGTCCCCAATTGGTCATGCTGTTAATGAAGGAATTTAATGAGCTTAACATACGCTGCCTTCCCGCTCTACAGCCGAAGAACTGGGCCGTGATTTCGGAGACGAATATGAAAAGCAGAAAGCACTGTCGTCAACGAAGGAATATATTGAATTAGAAGTAGCAGACAAGAGATCATTGATGAATATAAACAAGAGTGTCGGAGACAGAACAGAGCCCTGTGGCACACCAGCACTTATTTTGTGAATATCAGACTTGAAACCATCCAAGACTACTTGAATTGAACGTTCCGAAAGGTTATTTCTAATCCAATGAAGAGAAGAGTCGTTGATCCCAAATGCACGCATTTTCGGCAAAAGAGCCTGATGCCAAACTCTGTCAAATGTCTTAGAAATATCAAGTGCAACTATCTTGCTTTCGCCAGATTGATGTAAGCTTTGGTTCCATTTTTCGGTGAGACATGCCATCAAATCACCAGTCGACCTGTTGCTACGAAAACCGCACTGCCGGTCATTAAGTAGTTTTTCTGTTTCGAGATACTTTATTTCATGAGTTGACGATTTATCAGCGTTTCCATGAACTTGGAAAGAAGGAACATAAGTGCAATGGTCTGTAAGGGCAAAGAGAAGAAGATTCGCATTTTTTAGGGACGGGCAGTACAAATACTGTTTTTCATCTGTTCGGAAAGAGTCCTAAAGATTAATATTGATGAAAACGCTTACGCAGTGATTTTGCCAGCGTAGTAAAACCACTCTTCAGAAGAGGGGGAGGTATACCAACTGGACCAACGGATTTGTGTATGATTAGATCTTTAAGTACTCTTGCTACTACACGAGTACGAAAATGGATTTGTCCCATTGCAAATTCGACGCGCTCAAGTATCGGCGAAAACATATTGCAATCCGGAGGAGTTGAGTTGTCCGCGAAGTATGCAGCAAATATACGCAGCTGCAACTGAAAATTTAGCTAAATTTTCCTTGGTACACAGTCCGGTTCTAGCTAGGGCCAAGTATATATGTAGCACTGGGAAGTGTCATACGACCTCACTAAAATCTCAAATATATAGCAGAATTCGAACACCTTACTAATTTTCACAAGTCCCTAAATGAATTTAAGAATACTTGACTGGGTTTCACTTCTTCATGTGACCATTACAAAAAACAAGTTCTTTACCTGCTGCGTCTTCCCTCAGAGTAGAAATCAAATACTTCTCGGGTCAGGCCGCTTACGTTTGAATACTTTCCTATGCCAAGTGACAGGTTGCTATATTCTGCCTATGATGTCTATTTCATCAGCGTATACCAGTTATTTCCTTCTGTGAGCTCCTTAACAAGACCTAAGAGCAAAGCCCTAGCTATGACATTAAAATTGTCCTGGATGATTTTAATGCAAAGCAAGGAAGGGAGGGTATCTTTGGTGGAACAATCGAAAAATATAGCCTGCACAACACCACCTCCGATAACGGATTCAGGCTAATCGACTTTGCGGCGGGGCGAAACATTTTCGTAGCTAGCACGCGGTTGCCACATCTCGACATACACAAGGGGACTCGCAGAACTCCTGAGCAATCAACAGTCAACCAGATTGATCACATTGCGATCGACGCAAGACACTCCTCCAGTATTATGGATGTCCGTATGTTCCGAGGAGCCAACATCGACTCGGACCACTACCTTGTTGTAGCCAAGGTACGGTTGCGGATATCCCAAACTACGCCAAGACAAACTAATGCTGTGAGAAAATTCGACGTCAGACGGCTACAATTGCAAGAGATCGCCATGTCATTTTCCGATCGAGTGTCTCTTAATCTCTTAAGATCTCCAATGCCGCCGGCATCAAGCATTGAAGATCATTGGAAACACTGCCAAAACGCCATCAGAGATGCCGCTTCTGAAGCGCTGGGTTTCACTCATCCACCACAACGAAACCCTTTGTTCGATGATGAATGCCGGCAAGCACATGCAGCTAGGCAAGATGCATATAAAGCGGCGCTGCTTAGAAAGACCAGAGCTGTTCATGAACTCTATGAGCGGAAAAGGAGAGAGGAACACCGGCTTCTCAGGAGGAAGAAGAAAGAGCATGAGAAGCGCGCGATCGAGGAAATTGAGAGATCCTACTCCGGGAATGAGGTTCGGAAGTTTTACCAAAAGGTAAAAATAACATGCCACGGAAACAAACCCCAAACCGAAGCCTGTAGAGATGAACAAGGGAACATCGTAGTAGAATCGCAGTCAATGCTGAGGATTTGGAGAGATGGACTATGATGGCCAACAATTCCGTCCACACGAGCTGGATAAAGCAAAGTTAGCTAATATCTAAGCTGAAGTCCAACAAAGCTGCTGAAGCGGATGGCCTGACTTTGATTCGTCTCTAAAATATCGTCGGACGAAAGTATGCCCGATGAATGGAACCTCAACATTGTTTGTACGATTCTCAAGAAAGGAGACCCTCTAAACTGCGTAAACTACACAGGCATCAGTCTCCTTAACATCGCATATAAGATCTTATCTGCCGTATTGTGTGAATGCCTGAACCGTTCGTCAACAACCTGAAAGGTCCATATCAGTGCGGCTTCAGGCCAGTAAAGTCCACCATCGACCAAATATTCACACTACGGCAGATCTTGGAGAAGATCCGTGAGCTTCAGATCGATACACACCACCTATTCATCATCGTATGACAGCATCTATAGAGACGAGCTATATAGAGCAATGTCTAGTTTTGGCATCCCTGCCAAACTTGTCCGTCTGTGCAGGATGACGATGGAGAATGCACGCTGCTCCATCAAGGTCGGTAAAGATCTCTACGAGACCTTTGATGTCATAAAAGGATTTAGAAAAGGCGATGCGCTGTCATGCGATTTTTTCAACATTGCACTTGAAAGAATATTGCAAAGGTCACGAGCAAGCACAAGAGGCACAATGTTTCAAAAGTCCGTCCAACTGCTCGCATAAGCCGACGATATTGACATAATCGGGAGAAAGCAGCGTGATGTCAGAAGCGCTTTCGCGAGTATTGAGATGGAAACGGCGAAAATGGGTTTAGCGGTCAATGAGGGCAAGACCAAGTACATGCTGTCAAGCAAAAAGGACAACCAACACCGACATCTCGGGCAGAACGCCACCCTCGACAGATATAACTTTGGACTAGTTAAGGACTTTGTCTACCTAGGCTCTGCTTTAAATACAGACAACGACACCAGCGCTAAGATCAAGCGAAGAATAACTCTTGCCAACCGCTGTTTCTTTGGGTTAAGAATGCAATTGAGTAGCAAGGCCCTCTCTCGGACAACAAAAGTCACTCTTTATAAGACCTTAATAATCCCGGTCCTGCTCTATGGCGCAGAGGCAGCGACATTATCAAAAATGGATGAGGGTGTTCTTGGTTGCTTCGAGAGAAAAATTCTTCGGGCGATCTTCGGTCCCGTCTGCATTGACGGTGAGTGGAGGAGGAGATACAACGACGAACTGTATGGACTGTACAGCGACATGGACCTAGCCAGAAGAGTGAAAGTAACATAAAGTAAGTATACCAGTAGTTGCACGGACTTTTCAAGACTGTGGCTACGATGTTGGCTCAAAAGATTCGCACAAGTTTCTAAAAATTTCAAATTACACGCATCACATCTCAACCCTTGATTGACATCAAAGGTTTCGAGTATATTGCTTCCGACCTTTATGCAGAGGCGATCTTTCTCCATCGTCCTTTTGGATAATCATTGTCTCTATAGATGGTGTCATAAGCAGACTTGAATGCATATCGTTCTTAACTTCTCTGCTCTGGAATTTGGCTTAGAACCGCTCTGCTGGTGACCAGTGGGATAAGTTCCAAATCATATGTATCAGACTTTTAATCAGTGGGGCAGGTTAAATTCTTGATCAGACAAACGATGACAAGGCTCCAATAATCAAACTTAACTTCTCCAAGCACTTCGCGCATATGAATTAACATATGGCCTTAATCAACTCTTCTCCTGCTGCCTTTACTGGGATTCTAGGATATTCTTACACATATACATTAGCTCAAAATATTATAATTAGAGGCAGAACTTTTCCCTCCGACGTTCTCCTACTAGGTTTCATTTTCGATAGAACGTAAGGAGCTTCAAATTTCTTTCCTCAAAATTCGCGCTTATAAGGTTGGTAAATCACCATTTACTAGACGATTGGACAACAGCCCTTGGCCACTATGAGGTGCCAAAATAAGTACAATTGATGTGAAGTCATAGTTATAGCAATGTGCATCGCCGGCGGGATAGAGCTTATGGCGTTCTCTATCAACCTAGCAACTGCAATACACAATCAATACCAAATTTGATGAATTTTGATTTCATTCAGTTAGAAATCGTCTTTCATTTCCTGGTTCAACTATCTCTTAATCTTAACCTTAGGCAAAGCAAAAGAAATGTACATAAGCCATTTGATCTCGTGAATCTATTAGTCTTATAAAAGCCTATCAAAACTTTTCAATAGATTTTAATGGCAGAGGAACATACAAAAATCTCCAGTAATTTAAGCTCTAATAGATAACCAGACAATAAAATTAATTATACATCTCTGACATAAAAAGCTTCAAAGTCTATTTAAATTGGTCTTTGTTTATCGAACACTTACATATGTGAACGATAAAATCGTTATGTGGCAGTGGTCCATAATTTACCCACCAGTTACGGATACGAGTATATGGATACAATGAAATGTTAGAAAAAAGGTGTAAAGTCGGAAGTAAAAGAATTAAGAATAAATTACGACCATAGGCTGAGTTATTGTCCAACGACAGGCCATAACTCAGACCTAATTACGCATATTAAATGGAGTGTTATGGGCCTATCAGGCAGATGTCGTAATCAGAGAAGAGAAACGATTTTCCCTAACGAATATATCTAGATCAAAATAATCTAGATAGTTGAAAGAAACGTGGCTTCGGCTTATGAAATCTCCTCTTAAACATGTGCCAGTGAAACACGACAATTAAGTGAAGATGTTGACTGAAATTTGCACTGTAACGACTGAGAACACAGGTCAAATACTCCTACATTGTGGGCAACTTGTTCAACTTTATTGCCTAAGAATTCTCAGAAATGTAAAAGAAATAAAAGAATGGGTATGGAGAAGTGCTGCAGTCGTTGTTGGCTTCGTGAATTTTAAAGTTCTCGGGGTATCTACTTTAAGTTCTCGGAACAGCAAATTTCTCAGGGTAAACAAGAGAAAAAGTTATTTCTCCTTCTGATCTACAAGAAACTTCTTTTTCAATGTTACATTTTAAGAAGTACTTCACTATTTTAGTTACGCAGCATCAGCAACCCTCAGATAAGGAAGGATCTCCTGCTGACAATCACTGCAAATGAAACATCTAAAGCGAACTTCGGATCTGTACGTAAAATGAAAGGCCGCCGAAAAACTAGCAGAAGCCCTGGACTGCTACATAGCAAATATTCCTTCCATACGAGAATGCGATGGGATGGGACGGTCAAAAATAGAATTAAAAAACTATGGCATCTACTACGGCGATTGTTATCTACAGCATTTGGATGCGGATTTGTTGTTGGAGGCAGACTTAGGCAAAATGTTGTAATTTTTCGGCATGTGGTTGCAATCAATGCTAAATTTGCCATCATATGCCTTATATGTGCAGTGTAGATACCCCCTCAAAGGAGAAAGATGATGATACTAAAGATAGCTCCTAAGTTCTGTTGCACAGGACCTACAAACAATGCCTTAGGTATCACATTAAAATTTTCCTCGGCAATTTTAATGCAAAGCTAGGAAGAGAGGGCATCTTTGGTGCTGTCGGATGAAATCGCCTGCACAATACCACCTCATTCCACCAGCTACCAAAGCTAATCGACTTTGTGGCGGAGCGAAAAATGGTCGTAGTTAGCACGGGATTCCCACATCACAATATTCACAATGGAATTTGAAGAACACTTGACTAACCGTCAATAAGATTAAGCACATTGCAATAGAAGGAAAACGCCCCTGAATTTTCCGAGAAGACAACATCGACGTGCACCATTACATTGTTGTAGCCAAGAACCGAACCGCGCCAAGACAAGCTAATATTGTGAGAAAACTCGACTTCAGACGGCTGCAATCGCAAGAGATCGCCAAATCCGTTTCCGAATGAGTCTCTCTTAAACTCGTAAGTGGTACACTGCAGCTAGCATTAAGTATCGAAGACCAGTGGTAACACTGCCAAAAAGCCATCAGAGATGCTGCTTCTGATGTGCTGGGTTTAATTCGACCTGCACAATGAAACCCTTGGTTTGACGAAGAGTGCCGGCAGGCACATACAACTAAGCAAGATGCATACAAAGCAGCATAGAAGCTCTACAGCTGTTAACGAGCTCTACCACAGCAAGGAGAGACGAGCATCGGCTTCTCAGGAAGCAAAAGAAGGAGCATGTAGCAAAACTGTCACATCTAGTTTATGAAAATTTATTTTTTTATTTCAATTGTTGGTTATAAGTGCAGCTACGCGGTCTTATGCTCGACCCTGTTTTGTTTGGCCAATAACTAGTGTTAAGTCGGACTCCGATTCTTCAATCGTTGGAACTTTATAATGTACACAATTTTAATTTTACGGAGCTCGGAAGGAAAAAGTCTAGATGATGATGTGATGTCATATGATCTACACGGCTAATTCATTAGTGAACAGCGTGAGATTAACACCGAATCATTCTCGAAATTCAGCCATGGTTTTACAGGCTGTGTGGCATATAACGCCATCTTCTTGGAACGAAATATCGTCGAGACCAGGAGCTTCAATTTCAGATGCCATTCACAGTTATATTGCGGCCGGCCTCAGTTTGGAAGAAACATAGACTGATGATTCGACCAGCCCATAAACTCCACCAAACCCTTGTTTTGTTTATATATAACTGCAGCTCTTTAACCTTTTTGGGTTGTTCCGCACCTCAAGTAAGGCTATTTTCTTATTGACGTAGCTATTGAGCTTGAAATGGAACTCATCGCTAGTCGCTCTACAACTAAAACGGAGACGATTCGTAAGGTCATCCGGCTTGAGTTCTTGCTTTTAAGCCAAGTTCCTCACGCAAAATATGCCAAGTTGTTGCCTACAACACACCAAGCTGTTGAGAATGGCGCCGAATCGATACACCACGGTCATTATGTACACTATCAACTGCCGCCTGCAACAAACTTGTAAAGGTGCTGTTTAATGAGGTCTTAATATGCAATCCTTCTACCATTCAAGGGGTTTTGCAAGGAGTGAAATAAGGCGATGATTGATGAGGCAAGATCTGGGCCATACGACACCCAACTACCGAGCTACAACAATTTTTGAAGAGCAACCAAACTTGAGTGTGGCCTTGCATTGTCGTAGTAAAACAATTGATCAGCTGGGAACATTTCGGGGTGATGACTGACTTAATTTCTGTGCCTGCTCACAGTAGGCATTGGAATTAATCGTTTTGTTCGTTGGAATCAGGCTATAAAAGACTCTTTCCTTCCAATCACTTTACTTGTCCCTCCTATACTTCATTTCTCCTATCCAAATTTTTTTTATTAGCAGCTATTGTTGTAGACAATCGATTTTTAGTCGCCCTTTACCAAACACTTCATGAATGAATAGTTTTCTTCGCGTTTTGTCAGTTGATTGCTTTCCCAAACATCCAGCTCCCTTTCGAAGCCCAGCGATTTTTAATATCCGTTAAGCCTTTCAATGTACACTTTTACAGTAGTAGCAACGCTTCCGTCCATTGAATACTTATTTTCTTACACCTATGGTTTGATTTCATCGTCGTTAATCGGAAGGTCCACCATAGCAACTGAAAAATTACCAACACGGGCGATGCAGTTCTCATTTTGTTCTGTAAACTTCACACCTTGCCTTAGTTGCTTTCTTCCCTCCTTTCCTTAATGAAGCAACATATGAACCATGTACTTCAAGTTCCTCCATATTCGAACCACAATTGCACCCCAAAACTCAACCGAATCGCGGCGCCTGTTCTTCGTTTTTAAGAAAATGTAACTTAATTGCAGCATTCCAAAAACAGAACCCGGTAAGGTAAGAGTATGTTCACAGGCAAACAGACACTAGGAGATCATGCAGTCACATTAAGTAAAAACCACAACTGAAAAATATATTCCTATCAACAGGCATCTAAGACTACACAAAACTATCCTCAACTCCCTTGCAGTAATCTTATGTATACAGGCATCAAAGAATAATTAATTTTAATTAAATCTACAACACTGGATATCTGGAGTATCTGGTAGAGGGAGACTTAAAAAAATTAGTCTTTTGCTCTATGACAATTCTTAGATGTTAGGAAACAATTAGTCTTTTTATGCGAAATACTCGTATAAATGAAAGAAAATGAACTCTCTGTTTGAATGTACTTACATAATTCGCAACGGCTTCAAAGTAATAGATCAATCTCTTGAAGTCCTTCAACTCTCGGATAACAGTTATAATCCCAGATCTCTCTTCGATCGCAAATGGTACTCCGTCCGGATATGAATGCAGCAAATCATACAAAATATCATCATCACCTTCATACATAAGAGTCGTCCGCACCTGACCCACTGACGTTCCAAGGGGGACATCTGAACCAACCCAAAACTCATAAGGTGCGCCCAGAAAATCCACTTCCTCATCACCCAACGTTGCATACACCTCAATAGTGACAACTGCCAATGAAAACCTCCTCTCCGATGGATTGATGGGCTAGCAAAAGTTCAAAAGTCATATTTGTATCTTTGTAAAGAGAAGTAACATACCTGATCGCTTGCTTCAATAAACACTGCAATCCTACCAGGTCTAAGTGGGCCAGCTACATACAATGACCCACTTTGAGGATCCAGTCGGAATGGTATAAATCCGCTTCCCTTTGGACGTTGAAGCTCATATAGAACTACTCCATTGCGACCCTCATCCGGATCAATGGCAACCACTCGACCTATCAATGTCCCAACAGGAGCATTTGACTGCACCTTAAACTCATACAAGTTGCCTTTATCGAATTTTGGAGTATTGTCATTGGAGTCTAGAAGGGTTATCTCAACTTGAACTGAACTTGGGACTTCTTGATTAATTTCATCATAAGGAGGATTCTTTTCGATAGCTTCAACTACAAGTCCAATTGATTTGCGTGTTTCACGATCTAGAAGGCGGTGCTCCCGAACTGTGATCCAACCAGATCGACCATCGATTAGAAAGGCTCCAGCTGATGAGTTTTCTTCAACTAGATTGTAGACAAATTCGGCGTTTTCTCCTTGATCTCGGTCCATTGCATTCACTTGTAGGACACTAAATCCACTTGGCAGATTCTCCACGATTGAAATGTTATAGAAGTCCACTTCAAATTCTGGTTGATTGTCATTCAAGTCAAGAATCTCTATTTCAATTCTGGAAAAGAGATAGTTGAATTTATAAATAACATTTAAACGACACGATGGAATAGATGAATTCAATTAAAAACCACACACAGATACGAGTTCGTTTTTCGGATTTGTAAGCAATCGTAGTTGTCCATAATGTGGTCGGTGGTTTCGTACTATCATTCAGAAAACCGCGGAACCACAGAAATGGTTCACTAATGAATGAATTCTGGAGTAGAATGCGTAACATCTAAAAAGCGAAAGTGGTTTCAACGTTGACTTCACAAACAGTCTGTCGGAACCCTAAATGCATAGAAACCACTCTATTTGGTAAGACTCTTTTGGTTACAATTATGTTGATGTTCACTCGAACAATGTGGTAGGTGTTAAGTCAGACAATTAATTAACATTAACATCAAACTAAACATAATGTGTTAGAATGCAAAATGTTTCTTAACAAACACTGGCATAAGATAGTTATTGAACGGAGGAAAAGGTCTCAAAGTCTTGCGACCTCAGCTAATGATAATTTAGTAATAAAATATGTAAGTCAAAGGCCGTAAAAAACGAGGCGTTTATAGGGCTTTTAAAAAAACCTACTCGGATTTGAACAAAAAAAACAAGTTTGCGCCCGGTGAACCAGTTCAAAAATGCATTTTAAGTGCACATTTTACGCCTCCGCCTTCAGAATACCTAGCGGAATATTTATGAAAGCATACCTTCAACATCTTCAAATAATTGATTGTGTTATACATATAGATACATTACGTCTTTGAAGATATCAGTTGGCTGGGTAGTATGTGAGCCGAATATGGGTTTAGTCGCGTGGCGCATCTAGAAATGCAGAGAGAGATTCGTCTGAATGCACTAAGGTTCTTTTTATGGCATTTTCCTCGGATTTTTCTCGCAGGGTTAAGAAAATGTAGTATGGGCCGTTTCTTTTTTCTGCTGGAATCACATAATTCTTCATCCTTCAGAACCAATTCATTCAATTGTGGGATATAAAATTCATTGATTATGGCTCTGTAGTGGTCAGCATCTACAGTAATTGTTTTGACCACTACGTTCTAAAGAATAATTGTCCGATGACTCCAGAAGCGTAAACACCACCCCATACGGTAAATTTGAGTGAATGTAATAACTCTTCGTGCGTTACCCGCGGGTTTTCAGGATCCCAGAACCATAAATTTTGTTTGATCGATCATGTATCCACATAGGTGAAAATGTAACTCAGATTGGAGGCCATGAGCGTAGGTGAGACGCGACTTATGATCGATACGTCGTCACTTCGATGTCTACGGAGGCAATACTATACACGGGCATGCTTGGTTCCATTTTGTTCTAGTCCAGAAGAGATGCGCGGATAACTACCCCATATAATGACCAGCGGGGCCAGGAGGCCAGGAGAATTGGCACGAAATGGACGTTACGCCAAAATCACTAAAAAAATTATTCATCAAAAACATCGTGACGATTATTCATGCAGCTCGTATATGGTCACCAAAGGAAAATTTTGTATAAAAAGTGACAGGCAATAGATTACTGCTAAAAATTCAAAAAAGTGTAGGTGACGAACTTTTCAACTTGGACATTGAAGACCAACAATTCCGTCCACACGACTTGAAAGAAGTGATGACAGCAATATCGAAGCTTAAGTTCAGAAAAGCTGCTACGGCGGACAACTCTTCAAAGCAGCATGCAATGACTTGGTAAGGAGCATACACCAAATTATCTGTAAAATATGGTCATACGAACGAATTCCCGATGAATTAAACCTCAGCGTTGTTTCTTCGATACTGGAGAGAAAGGATACCCTCCAAACTGCTCCAACTACAGAAGCATAAGTCTTTTTAACATCGTCCACGAAATCTTATCTGCATATTGTGTGAACACTTGAAGCCGTTCGACAAATACCTGATTAGTGTGGCTTCAGGTCAGGAAAATCCAACATCGAACAAATATTCACACTAAGGCAGATCTTGGAACAAACCCATGAGAACCTATACCGAGCAATGTCTAGTTTATGCATCACTGCCAAACTCGTCCATCTGTGCAGGATGACGATGGAGAATGCACGCTGCTCCATCAAGTTCGGTAAAGACTTCACCGAAAACTTTGATGTCAAGAAACAATTATGGAAGCTAAGTTCTTTCTCTACCTGGGCTCCGCTAGACCCCCGGACAACACCAATGAACTTGATTCGAAAGTCGAGGCTCTAACCTGAGTTCTCAATACAGCACTGGCCGCCTCCTGTCCTCTTATTAAACCAAGAGGGAAGCCATACTGGTGGACATCCACACTGAAGCTGCTTAGACACGCTTGCAGGAACATTTTAAACAAAGCAAAAACCTCAAGAAAAGCGTCAGATTGGGACTCATGCAAATCTCTCAAAACATATAAAAAAGAATTGAGGAGGGCAAATCTTGAATCCTGGAGGTCCTTTTGTGATAAAATCACTGAAGCCTCTGAGGCATCACGACTAGGAAACATCCTCTCAACAAGTCCTTCCATGCCTAGCTGCTATTGGATACTCATTATCCAGGTAGCTCCCCTTTCACGGCTAACAAAAATCACAATAGAACTATTGCAACCGCGACAAAAATTATTGGCCTTATTAAAAGAGACAAGCTGCTCTGCATAGCTTCAAACCATATAAATGTGCTGGGCTGGGCGGTAATATTCCAGCCGAGCTACAAAGATCCTCGGATTATAATCTTACCATCGCTTGAAAATATCATGAGGAACGGCGTAGAACTATATCATATACCTCTAACATGGAGAGAAGTAAATGCAGTTTTTAGCCCGAAATGCGGAAAATTTTCTCATGTGGTTTTAAAGGACCTAAAACTTTTAGTCTATCATCTTTCCTTTTAAAAACTCTAGAACGACTAATTGATATTCATGTACGATCTAGCCATAATCCTAGACTCCTATCCACGTCGGTGGAAACGGCTCTACATTCACTAACTAGCCACATCGAATGATCCCTGCATTATAGAGAATATACAATGGTAGCTTTCCTAGACATAGAAGGCGTCTTTAACAACGTTAACACATCCGCAATAACGACAGCGCTGTCAGCTCTGAAGGTAGATGACTCTTTTGAAGACTTGATTAGTCTCAAGCTAAAGAGCAGGATTATCAACTCCAAACTGGGTGGGTCCTCCGAGAAAAGTAGTGTCCGCAGAGGTACGCCGCAAGGCGGTGTCCTTTTAGCCCTTCTCTGGAACTTAGTGGTTAACGAACTGCTGATGTACCTGGAAAAGGATGGTAGCTAGGCGGTTACGTATACAGATGACGTTGTTATAGCCGTCTCAGGAAAACATCTACATACGATCAAAGAGCTCCTAAAGTATAATCTTAACATATTAACAAGCTGGGCGGATCGCTGTGGACTGGGCATAAGCCCCAAAAAAATGGATCTTGTCCTCTTCTCTAGGAAATACAAAATTCCGACTATAGACCCTCCCTCAATTAACTGTACCAACTTGGTCTTCTCTGATACAGGAAAATATCTGGGTCTAATTTTCGACATGAAACTAAGCTGAAACCTAACATTCAAAAAAGAGTAAAAAAAAGTCGCAGTAGCATTATTCTCTTGCAAAAACACCATCACGAACGAATGGGGCCTCCAACCTCGCATTAGCCATTGGCTATATATATCTCGGTTATAAGACCGATACGCACCTTTGAAGTGGTTGTGTGGTGGACGGACATAGACAAAGCAGTAAACTGCATGAAGCTAAGTAAAGTCCAAAGAACAGCATGTCTGAGCATAAGCGGAGCCCTACGCACTACTTCCACCGCTGCTCTGGAATTTCTGTTTCAACTGACACCCCTCGACATTTATAGCAGATAAGTAGCTGCCAACGCAGCTATTCGCTTTAAGGCGACTTCTGGGAATTAAGGAAGCCCTGTTCTGGCTGAAGAAAAATGTAATATCTGCAACGGATATCCGCATCTCTTCCGATAGTCAGGCCGCTATCAAATCCCTATACTTATGCTCTCTAGATTCTAGAACAGTCATGGACTGCCGATCATCTCTAATGGAGATGGCGGAGCAGTTTAACATTCACCTTTGTTGGGTGTCGGGACATAGAGACGTTCCAGGGAATTGTAGGGCCGACGAACTTGCCAAAGTTGGAACCACTATACCTATCACACCTGAAAAGGAAAACATAGGTATACCTATCGCTACGTGCAAACTAGAGCTAAAGCTGGACCATAGGTGGACGGTTGGATCGACAAGCAAATCTGGCCAAAACTAGATCTGAATCGCTACATGAATTGAATCCTTCTAAATAAAAAACATCTTAGAGCCATTCATCACTGGACACTGCCTATTATTTACCTATAATAAGCAAAAAGGCTTGGGCCAATAGGCTTAAGTGGGGTGATTTTTAAATGTTTAACAGCCACCTTAACTTTATCTAACCTAGGCTCCTTTATTGATTCAGAAAACGAAACCAGGGCTGAGATCAACTAAGAATAACACTTTCCAATCGCTGTTTCTTTGGGCTAAAAAAGGTAATTGAGTACCCAAACCCTCTCCTCTCGAAAAACAAAAATGACCTTATATAAGACTTTAATAATCCGGGTCCTGTTTTATGGGGAAGAGACATGGACATTATCCAAAATAGATGAGAGTGCTATTGTCTGCTTTGAGAAGAAAATTTGTCGGGTGAAGGAGGAGATACAACGACGAACTGTACGGGCTGTATAGAGACATCTATTTAGCCAGAAGAGAGAAGGTCTGACGTCTGAAATGACTGAGTTATTTAGAGCGGACAGACTACAACACTTCAGTGTCCATGTGACGTTGTACATCTGAAGTTTGATAACTTGCCAAACTTAGCGTTCAAATTAAGGTAGGAATCAAATCTTAGTCGACGCCGCGGAGTTTTGATTAACCTACAAGACACAACATATCCTTCATCTGTCAATTAATACCATCATCTGGACTTGATAAGTCAGGGAAAGTAGAAAGTTGACTATACAATGATGAACTTGGCGGTGGCGAAGATATTTCAGATAAAATAAACCCTAACCCCTCGCTTACGCGCATACTCGGAAAAGACCTTAGCATTACGAAAGTCTACCTTCTGATAGGAAAATGTGATCCACAACTAACAAATAACACAACAACTAAATATAAGGTTGCAAAGTAAACATCAAGGCCTTTGTACACAGATAAATGGGACCCACCGTTTCATTTTCTTGGTTCCGGATGAAAGGGGAAGATTATATGGGAGCCATCATAGTAACATAAAAATCAATGGAAGCGTAAAAATCATAATACTTAAAATCATACCTTGCAAGTGCCTTTTTGAAGGGACTATCTCTCTGTCTCGATTCAATCTGGAGAACAAATGTGTTTCCCGGCAGGCTTTCTTCTTCCAAATCCACTTCCTTTTCCAGAAATATTACTCCATTTGTTGAGTTCACTTGAAAGAGCTTTCTCTCATTTCCGGATATGATTTCATACACCAGAGTTGCATTCAGTGAATCCTGATCAAATGCCATGATCGGTGGTGAGAAGTACAATGGCATTCGAATCTGCTTACCCTGGAAGTATCGAATAATTAAAACCAAAATTGAATAGCACATATTTTAGCAAAAATTCTTACCGTCATTGGATGGAATTCGTTGATCTTTGTCCTATAAACTCCTTCGGTGAACTTTGGCGGAAGATCATCGACATCGGTAACTCGCACTATAATCGTAGTATTTGCTTGATTCGGTGGTGTACCACGATCTAATGCAACTATTGGAATTCGAAACTCACGAATTCCATTATCAAAGTCCAGTTCACGTTTCAATATTAGCAGCGGCCGATGCGGACTCTCCAGAACAAAATACGGTCCACCATCTGGGGCATAGTTGTAGTTCCCCAAAGTCAAGTGAACCTCGGAATTGGGTGTGTTTGGTTTGTCCCGATCGAAAGCTTGAATTCCTCTGAAGACCACCGTACCTGGGAGAGTCGATTCCTCGACTTCGATTACATATGGCTCGTTGAGGAATTCTGGAATCTGATCGTTAACATCCTCTATGTACACAGTCACTGAAATGTAACTAGCCTATGAAGAGAAAGTGTGTGAATCAGAACACCAAACTCCCACATAAAAAAAAAAAAACTCTTTGCGGTACCTCCTCATTTCGTCCACGTTTCCCAGCACACAAAACCCGAAATTTCAAGAGATTCTGTGGCTGATCACGATCCACCAGGTGTTCCAAAGATTTCTTTAAAAATATCTGTACTGTTGTGGAATTTAACTCATGTAGAGCAAAATATGATTGATCTGTCAGACCGTCGACACTCTTTAAGAATATCGATGACCTTGGATGCGCATGAAGCATCAGTATCTCCTGGTTAATTGGAGTATCTTCTCTTAGTCGTATAAACCGCACCCCTTCACTCTCTGATCCCAATCCATCTGTGGTATGAAAAACGCAACCTGCAGGTGTAATAATAGAGGTTAGTAGCTAGCCATTGTAATTAGATGCCTCAACAAGAAGTAGGCTGACACTTGCTGGTAGGCTGACTTCCTCTCCCCCAAAGAGCAGGTCTTGATGAGGCCTTACATAAAAGTTGATTTTTTTCTAGATACGTACACGTACATTCTAATGCAGATCGTAAACCACAATAATGCATTTGATGACTTTCTTCTTTACCACTAGAGCAAAAGATACGAGTATGAGTACCAGTACCTGCACGAGTATCTTCCTGCATAATTGCTGATTTGTTGCGACACAATTTCTCATCGTGGAACAATGAGCACTCACTTGGGCTGAGATTCTTCATTTGAACATTCCACGAGGAGATCTATACGACTAGAATGTGCAAGTAGTTCCCACCCTCATGACATAATTAACTCATTTCAAGAAACGAACATCTTATAGTGCAATCTTTTGTTCAACCCGACTATGGAGTTGTGTGCAGAAAAACAAAAAAAATTAAATTAAATGAAATAGGATTGAAATTTGATTTCCCTTCATGGTTTCTGCATAAATTTTGGAATCCGCACAATTTTCCCGAGCAAAATTGTTCGAGTTTTTAGGCCCATTTCGGAATTTCCCACAAATAAAAGTGATAACGTCTGTTGTCGTCGGGAGTTGCTAATTAAGTGATTAGTTGGCGGTTGGCTGTTGGTTTGAATTGTTGTACTTTTTCTCAAGCTCTGTAATATGATATAGCTACTTGGTTTTTGTCGAAGTGAATATGTCTGCAGTTAAACTTCGATTCAACAGGATAATTAAGACAAAACGACGAGACTTACTCTCATACTCTAAGTTGAAAAATGGCCTGCATAGATACAAAAATGTTATTACTGCCCAATTTGGTCATTAAGTGCTTTGGGTGAATAATTTTCGGCATTAATTCGATTGGAAGGCCATTTATAGAGTGTATTGACTCGAAGAAGTAAAGACAACCAAAAAGATGTGTGCAAGCTAAGTAGTGAGGGATGGCCATGGCCACGTTTTCAGCAAAGTCGGATTTGGTCAAGAATGCACATATATACTGCAGAAGACAATCCTTACTATAATAGAGACCACTTTAAAAAGTGCAGTTCCACTTAACTTATATACTCGTACATAGAGGTACCGAGTGCATGGGCCACTATAGTACTAAGTCAAGTGCTACCCTTGTTTATCCATTCTATTTACCATTATCCTTTACCCATCTTTCATGACAGCTTTTTAGTGCTCTAGTGCTCTTTGAGGAAGCCTATTCAGCAGCACATACATAGGTGCTTTGGCAAAATATTTGATAATAGCCGAAGTTGAGTTATCAAGGAACATAAGTCAACTCGTAAGCGAGATCTGATCAAAGGAAGATCGATCGTATTGCCCAAGTACCAGAGATGTCACACTTCTTACACCTCATTGTCTTCGAAATGAATTAATAGTTTAGCGCTGTTCATAATCGACCATCATTTACTAGAAACATTGATAAAGTGTTCAAATAAGACAAGTTGTATATGATCTGAATTGCGAACGAAAAGAGGTCAGTGAATGTTCAGATATTCGACTGAACCGATATTTCTCCTCTCTATTTATATTGAGGTACTGTTCAACTACCTACAGTAGTATGGTTAGCCAGTTCTTCAAAGTAACCATTTGTTTAAACATTTGTCGTGAATGGAAAGCTGTGAGTGCGAGCTCTTAAGAGCGGGAACGGGTGCCTTCCAATGCAATCGGAGTCCAAAACTTGTGGAAAATTACGTTTCTTTCACTCTGAAACCACATATTACATCTAAATTGTCGTAAAGAAAGAAAAATACAAGCTGGGGTAGACTTTTCCTATACGTTGTCCATGGGCCTATATATTAATAACAAAAAGAGCTTTGAAGGTGATTAATTTTACCCTCGTTACCGCTCCTAAACAGTTACAGAGTAAACATTCTTAACAGACTTAATGTGGCAGACTGAAGAAGGCGAGGCTTCGAATCGTAAAAGCAAGAAAAAAGATGATGACGCTTCATAAATGTACCCTGGATGAATGCTAAGAAGTTTTCTCTGTATCTAGAATGACTTGCAGAAGTTTTACTTTAAACAAAATGTCATAGAGACAAAGCTCGCGCAGAAACCTACCAAGACAGCTTACAGAAACTTATTGTAGATTGACAGTCTAAGAAGTTAGAAAAGAATACCTATGGTATGCAGGCGGTTTCATAGCGATGACAAATAACTTTTCGATTTTACTTCATTCTTGGGCATCAATACTTCCATCCACCTGACTTAGATGCTATATGGAGAGCCCTTTTCAGATTCTGATTTCAAATCTGATGAATAACCCCTTTGTTACTTAAAAGAGCAACACAACTTGCTTACAAACTTAGTTAGATAAAAGAATCTTAAAATGTAGAATATCTATAAGTATATTGCTTTCCTTGGTGACTAGGAAAAAAAACAATTTCCTCTACTAGATCTGGATATGTATAGATGTCCTAAACATCGCATGTAAGACTCTGCGTCGTATAAAGTCTGAAGCTCTGCGTCAATCAATAGGTCGACTTTGGTATGGCTTCAGGCTAAACTCCATAACCAAATCCATGAATTTACCTTCTGGCGGATCTTAAGAAATTAAATCAATCCAAAAGGCTCAGATCCGTACCCGGAAAACTCATCTGTGGTCACATCAAGCAATGTTCGCTGTGCCATTGCAATGTGCTGAAACTTTACTCCTATAATGTTTTGGGGTCTTAAAAGGGTAAAGTTACCTTATAGGTATTGGAATATGAAGTGTATGGTATCTGTTGTGTCAATGATGTTGTCAATAAAATCTAGTACGTCTTAGAATATTTAGTCCTGAAAGTGTCGAATTTTGTGCCAACTCAAAGGATTTGTGAACGTTGGTTTTTCGTTTCAAAAGTGGTGATTTTGGCATCGATAACAAACAACGTAGAAGACCAGAGATAAAATTCAACGATACAGAATTACAAGCATTATTAGATGAAAACTCGACTAAAGTAGAAAAAAAAAACTTGCAAAACTATTAAACGAATCTGTCAACGGTTTCCGTGTGCTGAAAAGCCCTGGAAAAGATTTAAAGTAAAATGGAAAATGGGTCCCATATCATTCAAAACGATTACTAGACACTGTTACCGCCAACTACAGATAAAATTGCCCAAAGGCACCCATTAGTTACATTCCATGTCAATGCTCGTTGGAAACCAAGTATAATAATATTTTTCAAACAACAATTGGAAAGTTCTTCACCACCCGCCGGTGAATACGTGGTCCGTTCTGATTACAACTTTTTTCGATCTTTGCAGCACTGAGATACGGAAAAGCACTTTCATTCTTACAAAGAAGTAAAGAATTGGCTTGATGAATAGTTGTTATCAAAAGGCGAGCAGTGGTACTAGCGCGAAATTCATCGATTATCTATAAAAAAAAATATAGAAGAAGTCATAGCTTATTATGACCAGTTTTTTGAGCGAAACATCGACATTTCATATTCATTCAGAGGTTGTAGAGAACAATAAAAAAGTATCCACAGTCGCGTAATCTTCTTTAAATCAGTATCCAACGGGCTGGTGTAGAAAGCGTCAACATTGACCGAAGGCGGCAGGACGAAACTAATAACATGCTGCCTAAAAGAAAAAATATATTTACATATATTGGACTAAATCTCACCATCAACAACTAAGAAACGATTTATGTAAACACTATCATAATGACACTGCCGTCGAGGTTATACAGAGTCACAGACGTAGAGTCACGTCTGCAATTGGCAGAAGACTTCAATTTATTGAAAAAGCCTTCATGATCGAGCTAGAGATGTTCGTAGGTTAAAATGTTGATCCATCCAAGTACAAGTATATGTCTTCCTAAATACAATTGGTGCTTCAGAATTGTTCACGTCACATGGACGAGATTTACCTGGTCTTTATGTATGAACTGAAATTTTCCCATAGATGGCCCTAGCTGTCAATGTAGTTACTCGTATTTACTATCAAACTATGTTATTAGCACTAATTCCTCTGACAACGATTATCAATTCACAACAGTACAAGTTTTATACATACAACAGCATTGCTTGAAACAGCGCTGAACATGTCAAATTTTATGCCTGGAAACTACGATTTGCGGACTGCATTGATTTGCTGTAAATATCTGAAGAAAACATCAGCAGATTCACATCGAATGTTTGCCCAAGCCTACGGTGAACATGCTCTTGGTAAAAAATTTCAAAGTGGCAAATTTGACGTGAGAAACGCCACCGGAAAAATTTGAAGACAACGAATTGCAGGCTTTGTTGGATGAGGATAACGGTCAAACGCTAAAATCTGCCGAAATCGTTAATTTACTGAAAGCTACCGTCAAAAAAAGTTCGATTTAAATCAAAAATGGCAACACAAAGCAATTTTGTTTCACGAAAATGAACTATCAATGAACGGTTGAGGCATTTATTTAAGAAATTCTATCGCATGCAGCTTACTCATCAGACTTGGGCTCTGTGCGATTACTACTTATTCGCATCGATGGGGTACGCACTTCCTGAACAGCGCCTCACTTCTTACGAAAAAGGTTCAATAATTGGTTTGACTCAAAAGAGAAACAGTTTTTTTGGCAATGCATCTATAAATTGTCAGTTAGGTCCGAAAACTGTATTGCCAGCGATGGGCAATACTTTCAATAAAATATTTTTTGACATTTTCATACAACAAACGTTTTACAAAAACATCGGTTTAATATTTAAATACCTGATACTAGATATACTTTGATTGTTAACTTTGTATCAATAGTCTTGCATTGTGATCAGAAATAGAGGAAGCTTGTTGCATGCATTTTCAATAACTTTCTGCAAGTTTTAGCAATAAAATGTCTACTTCTTGAAAGATGTCAGTCTTTAGATCTACGCGGATTTACATTGACAAGTGACTTTCAGTAAAAATGTTTCTGATGCCGGCTGGAATTTAAAAAAAAAAGTTATGACTCATCCCTAGTAAATGCTGCACCAAATAGTGCATTGAAAAGATATAATCGCACTGTAGATACGCAGACCTTAAGTGAAACATTTGCTAACACATGTACCTACTATATGTTCACATGGGTGGAAATTCGTTTCACTGCCCATAATAAACTGAGATGTCTTTTTTTTAAATTAACAAGAGTGTAGCCGTTTGCAGATATCAGTTGGTGCCTGGTGCACTATACATTAACATCCTCACGTCTTCTAGCAAAAGACTCCCCTTTTGATATCGCATTGTGTGTGTCCTTTTTTCTAGTTTAGGATTTAATGTCATTTAAAACATCCTCGAAACGAAAGGCCACTCCAGAGCTGGCAACTTCAATTACCGCTCCGTGTTTAGTCAGCCTCATCAAAGTGATTGGCTTAACGATGCAGGGTTAATTCAGTTGGTGTCATGCTACTAGGGAATCAATCAATCATTCATTGTGATGTCACTAAAGGAATTTCATGAAAGAGCACCTTTCGAAAGATTTATGACTCTTGTCCTACCTTGCAAAAAATTTAAGTTTGATTCCATGTGTCACAAAAATACCGACTCCGCAGAATCTTATGTTCATTGTAATGCTAAATACTTCGAAACGATATCTCATTTGGATAACCATGAGCAGAAAACGTATCTTCTAGAAAACCATCGCTTTGATTAAAGATATATATGAGAGTAGTAATTTTTTTTCAAGATAGAAATGTTGACAATGAAGTCATACAAGTACTCGTATCTACGTTATCTCAACTTTTTAGTAATAGTAAGAGACTATTTTCTCAAACGATTTTATATCTTAACCCAATGATCCAAAGCTGGACAAAGCGAGCGCCATAATAAGTTCGGAACCTTATACTTAGCTCAGAAGTTCTGGAAATTAAGTTGACCGATTGGTAAATGGTGACGTGATAGTTGATCAGCAATTTGCAAGTATCTTAACTTCAGACATTTATACCTGTTAAACCAACTGTTAATTGTGTCAGTTTTAATTATTAGTCCTTGAAGTCGTATCCTGATGACATTCAGGGTGCTAGTCAACCGTTACCAAATTTTAGAATGTTGTTTCCAAAATGATGGTTCTGTGCGCCAAACTTATAGAGAACATGCACCAAAGTAAACCGACATAATCTACTACAATTTGGCTATTTGCCATATTTTTCGCACAAAATACAGCAGCTTCTTGGTTCCATTATACAAAGGAAAAGGCGACACTCGAGAATGCAACAACTACCGTTAAATCAAGCTTATGTCACACACAATGAAAATCGTCGAAAGAGTCTCAAACGAACGTCTTCGGCAAATAATAAAGCTCGATAATAGCCAGTGTGGATTTGTTGAAGGAAAATCTACGGTGGACGCTATCCAAAGCCTACGAATAATAATGGAAAAGCACCGAGATTCGTCTAAGGATTTACACATGGTATTTATCGACCTCGAGAAAGCATTCGACCGAGTGCCTAGGGATTTCATATGGGCCGCGCTGAGGTCTCAAAACGTACCGAAAACGTATATTAGAATAATACAAGACATGTACGGAAACGTGAAAACTGCGGTTAAAAGCTCTGCTGGACTAACGAGAAAATTTCCAGTTAATGTCGGAGTGCATCAAGGAAGCGTACTTAGCCCTTTCCTCTTTAACGTAGTACGAGTATTCGACTATCTTTTAAAAGACTGCATGCGCGAAGCAAATGTAACGCCAATTCTCTTCGCTGACGACGCAGTTATACTTAGCGATAACGTCGAAGATTTACAGAACGCCTTAGATTCATGGAGAAATGCGCTAGAGAGAAACGGGTTTAAAATAAGTCGTTCAAAGACGGAGCATTTGACGTGCCCATTTGCGCATCCGTTGCGACCTGTTCCGGATATAATGTTAGACGGAATAGTTCTTCCGAAAAGCACTATCTTTAAGTACTTAGGATCAATCGTTAACATGGAAGCAAAATGTGACGACGACGTAAACCACAGAGTGAGTGTGGGATGGATGAAATGGCGGGAAAATTCGGGAATCTTCCACTTAAATTAAAGGGGAAACTCTACACCACGGTTGTTAGACCAGCTCTTAAATACGGTCCACAGTGCTGGACAATGTACGAAGCGTTTAAAAACAAAATGACGGCAGCGGAAATAAAAATGTTAAGGATGTCTAGTGGAGTCACTAAACGCGATTGTATTAGATCTACGCGTATAAGAGGAAGTCTACATATAAAGAATTCGGTAACCGAACAGCTTGAGGCGAATAGAATAAGTTGGTATTGCCACGTTCAAAGAAGATCTGCGGAAAATCCGGTTAAAAAGGCTATCAACTACGGTCACTCCAACTGTAAGAAAACGAGGTTGGAAAAAGAATTCCTGGATTTCTCAGATGTCTAATGCGCAACAACGCCTGGGGCTAACCACTGAAGCGATTCAGGACCGAGCATTATGTAGATGCGTTCTGCGGTCTGCGACATTAGCCAACCCCATAAGAGGAGCAGCGATGCAGTAAAAATGGGAAACTCGTGACGCATAAGTTCGTATAACGAGGAAAGGGTTAATAAAAGGATAAGAAGAAGCAGCGGCACCGAGACGTATAAAAAGAGTGCGTGCTGAAATTAATTCTATATCCGTTTGGGAGAGTGTTGAAGAAAATCCAAATTTACCGAATCGATGTCGTTCACAACAGCTTGGTCTTTGTCCGTCCACTTTATGAAAAATTTTATGCAAAGAACTTTGTTTAAGGCCTACAAGATTCAGCTTGTGCCAGCATTGAAGCTGAATGACCATCGTTTCCCTGGAAATGTTGGTGTATGGGCCCAAAATTGAATGGCATCGGATCCTCTGTTTTATATAAAAATTGGGTTTAGCAATGAGAATCATTTTTGGCTATAGCATTAAACCAAATTGTCACATTTAGAGTGGAGATATACCACATTAGATTACCGAAATGCCATTAAGTCCCGAAAAACGCTCAGTTTTTGCGCGTTTTGTGGGCTAGTAGGGTTATCGGACCAACAAAACAAAAAGCCAAGATTAATGATATTTTTGTTCCCCGATTAAATGGCAAGAATGTGGAAGAGATGTGGTTCTAGCATGGTCGCCCTATGTGCCATGCAACAAAAGAAACCATAAATGCATCGAAGGAATCATTCAGTGATCATTTCGCGTAATGTACTTGTAAATTGGCCTCCAAGATTTTGTGATTTAATGCCTCTTGATTATTTTCTTTGGGAACACTAAAAGTCACTAGGTCACACTAGCAAACCAATAATAATCGATGTATTTGAAGCTAACATTATTGGTGTTATTGAGGATATCGGCACAAATGCTTGAAAGAATGGTTGAAAATTTCGTCTCTCGGATAGTACATCAGCTCCATGTGTGGTGGCCGTATGCCCGAAGTTGTAATCTGAAATTAGTTGCAGAATGTATCCTCTCGATTGAACACAAATAATTGGCTATTTATGGAGATTATAGGTACATTTGGTTTGTTCAAAATCGAAGTTAATTCTGGCTTTTACAAATCATTTAATATTGTGTTTACATAAGGAGTTGCGCTGATCCCACTATTCCATGACTAGACCGATATTCCATTAATGTTCGTCTCTAAGTCATTTAAATTTTCATATACCAAGGACTGCATAAGGCTCCGGAGAAGGGAGTCCTTTGGTGTTAAATCAGACAGGATCATTTCTGACTATTAGCCAATTATCAAACATCATCTCAAATATGTCGATTGAGCGATGCGCTATGTAGGAAATGGTGCAATTCTATTGAAACCACATATTCTCCATGACTTCCAGTTCCAATTTATCAAAAAAAACGACTAAGCGATGAAGGTATTGGTTGGCGGGAAAAGCTTCAATGACTCTTGCGGTATGGACACATTTGACTATTCACTTGAACAAATTTTGGCTCAACACTAATGGTGATTGAAAAGAATAATCTTCTTCAGTATTTGAGAGAGTCCAATCGTTCGAAGTGTTTAAGCTCCTGAGTTAATAGCATCGTATGGGGGCAAGTAGCCAGTATGACCTACGAGCTAGGCTCAAATCTTGAGAATCGCGAGAATTCGAATGATTGCGGTCTTGACTTACCGACTCTGATAAGGGCGCACTATTCTTTTTAGTTCTGGTGTTTTGTTGTCTCACTGACACGGCAACTACGAGTATATGGAGTGAATAAGTTGGCTCGATTTTGTTCAGGAAAATGATCGCTATCAAGAATCTTACAATGGCTAGAAACGAAAATCGTGGTTGAAGAACGTGACTACCACCGGGAATGGAAAACATTGGGTTATTTGGCACCACATCTACTGAGAACCCCCGGAATATAATTGGCCTCCTTTTTTTACAATCTTTTACAGAGCCCAATTTGAAACCATTCATTCAAAAAACTGTAAATGTAGATTTTTTTTATATATTTTCAGATTTGAGAAATTTGCATCTTTTTTAATCAATTAGCGTATAAAAGATTTTCGCCAATCGTGGACAACAAAACCCTAATAATGTAATAAAGCGGCTACTAATCAGTAGAAAACAGTTTCCATTAAGTGGTTAGGTCTTAGTAGGTCTAAATTTGCTTACAACAAAACAGTTATTCCTTATGTATCTGCATATTTAAACTACGAGTTCGTTTCATTGATACCCACTCAAGACAGTTAAATGGACAAGAAATCCAAATGAAATCGAAAATGACGATTTCGAATGCAAGAAAAGTCAATTAGTTGTGTCAAAGAACCCGAATTCACTTACGATATGGGTGCCTCTTGTTTTGTCGCATAAATCACTTTAGAAACTAGTTTGCTTGAAATAGTTTCTTCAATTGGAACTTGTTTTAGCTTTTTTTTTGCAACAGAAGAAGTCCAATAAAAGTTTGAACCGTTGTGAGTTTGTTCATACTTTGATGGCGCGAATGCGCAAAGACGAAGTTACAAATTAAATCCATTTAAGTATGTTGATTGAAGCTCTCTTTTAAGGGAATACTGCCAGTAAACAAAATACTTTGAAATATGCTGCGTCCTACCAAATGGTGTATACTGTGATAATAAACAATTCCAAGTTATTCTGCTTTGACTATGTAGGAGCCGTCACAGAGATATTGGTTATTAATAAAAATTTTCACGATGAAATTTAAGTTTGGAATATTCCATAAAATAAAAACTAAATTAATTTCTTAATTCATATTAATTTCGCACTTTTCGCAAGCCAAAACCATATTAAAGACAAGACCGAGTTTGCGACCTAAACTACGAGTATTGTTGTTCTTCTGCAAGAGCAAGCCTAATATTACATCATACATGCGCCGAAAGAAGCGCTTTGCACAGAAAACAATATCTTAATATTATTGTATAAAGATCTACGTCTGACTTGCCGATGTTATCTTAAATACAAATACCAGTCCTTTCCTGTACTTGTGTTCAAAATCGTTCACTGATGGCGACGAAATCAAAATTTTAGAATGGAAGTTCTGAACTCCGATAAGAAGATCGATTCAAGATGTCTTATTGGTATTCCAAAAAGCTAACCAACAATTAGTAACCTTAACAGATATTCGATGCTTTCATCGATCTTTTTTTATTCTGTCAAGACAAAGAACTTGCCCACTGTACTCCTTGTAAGTTCCTTCTAATGAAATCTCTCAGTCTGATGGTACCCCGGAACAACAGGAAGAAGAAAGGCCGCTGAATTCTGAGAGAAGTCGAGAAGCATTCGTTATGTCTGCCTTCGACCTAGGGAGTCATGCCATTTGCAGTGCATTAACCCTTCCCATTCCATTTGATGAGGTATGGCATTCCTGAACTAGCTTGATAGTCGTAAGAAGGTTCGGCATGTCTCCAAACGTAGCTTCACAATAAAGTTCATAGCCGTCAGGATAGCGTATATAGTATCTCTTCTTAGAAGATAGTCTCAAGTTTTCCTAACGAGTAGTGAAATCTTACGTTGTCGTCATCCAGAAAGACTATGTCGGTTTTAGGGTCATCCGTGAAGAGCCAAGTGCATTCTTTTCATGGCTCAGATTCTGGCCAAAACCAGTCTTTGGCACAGAGAAAGTCGACTTCGTATTTACTTTGTAGCAGAAGTTCTAGTGTCATTTAGCCAGATGTCATGTCCGTAGCACCAGAATCAAAATACAGTCATAAAAGTCACTGTGTGCCTTGCAACAAATAACAGTACTCTTTAAATGAAAGATGGCTTTGAGAGTGGAACTCATGATATTCATACTAGAGCAGAGCTAGACGTGCTAAGCTAAGCCGCCATGTAGTCTGGGCAGTCAGCTCATTGGAGCATGGAAAATACATAATTTCCACTTGAACTAGTACACAAGCTTGATTGTCCACAAGAAGTTAGACAAAAGTATTTACTCAGATTTGAAAACCACGTTGAATGAACCAGTGAAAAGCCTCAGGAATAAATGTATCCGAAAGAATCCCTCGGTCACGACAGGCGTAGGATATTTTTTTCAAACAAGAAGGGGATGAATACCACATCATCAGTAATGTAAATAAGAGTACGAAGGAAGCGCTCAAAATTAACTGAATCTCTGCATAGTGAGTTAGTTCTCACCTGCAGTTTGATGACAATTTTAATATAGAAAACCTTGAACATTCTTGCCGAAATATAGTCAGCTCTGTTCATTAAAACATATAAAATGTGTGTTTTTTAGCTGCATGAGAAGTTTCGATGGTTGTTGTTATTGGTTGTTGTTATTTGTTATTTCTGTTTCAGTAAGGTTTGACAATTCATCATGAATCATTTAACGCAAGAACAACGCTTCAAAATTGTGGAAATTTACTTAGAAAAAAATATATCTGTTCGCGAATTTTATAGAACACTTTGTCAATTTGACGGTCAACATAATCGGCCTAGTGAGCAAGCAATTCGTGTAGTTATTGATCGTTTTCGCGAAGACTATCCTCAAGCTGTTAACGAATAACCATTACATCTAATAAATTGACTGTTTGGCAGCATCATCGGTCCTTATTTCTTCCGAAATAAGGAAGGAGCTACCGTTACGGTGAATGGCGAGCACCATCGAGCCACGCTAAACATCGCTAAACATCGACGATATTTGGTTCCAATAAGATGGCACAACTTGCCATACGGCGCGCTTAACCGTCAATTTGTTGGAAATTCAATTTGGTGTCAACTTTATTTCAAAAAGTGATCCTGTTAACTGACCCCCTCGTTCGTGCGACTTACCGCCTCTCGATTGCTTTTTTTGGGGCTATGTTAAGTCATTTATTTGTGCTAACAAACCAACAACTCTTGAAGCATTGGAAGCCAATATTTAAGCCACCGTTGACGCCATACGGCCAGATTTATTGGAAAAAGTAGTGAAAAATTGGACTGATCGACTGAACCATGTAACTCGTATCCGCGCCGGGCATATGCCAGAAATCAGATTTAAAAAATAAATAAATGAAATTATCTACAAGATTATAATAATAAGAAAATCATTCCAACAATATTTCTGTCTTATATTATTATTTAAAGTTCTCAAGCTCTTAAAAAAACAGGCATTAGATACTGTTTGGTAAGAGCAGAAGATGAAAGAGTCTGTTTTATAGCAGAGGAGGTTGGTAATCTAGCACATGACTTTCCTCTGGCACCTGCTTATATTTTAATGTGTATGGTTCAACCTGAGAGTAAACCAACTAGAAAAGATTTTGGTGCCTTATCCTAAGCTCTGTCTTGGCTTTTATTTCATAAAGCAGCAAGGTTCAAATAAATGTATAATATTCTATTTAGAGTTGACAAACTTATAAACTAACTCAAAGGCAATGACTACAACGAACACTAAGGTCACTTTTACTCCTTTTTATGCGGGCTTCAACCAATTTATTTCTCGAGATTTCATTCTCTGTTTTTATATGAAAGTGCCGACTCAGAATAAATTAGCGGTGTTACTTATTGCCCACGTTATTCGAACAGTTGTGGACAGGCGTGTCAACTTCGGCAGATGCATCGCTCACTGCATTTGCATTGAAAACATACAAATTTATTCGAGAAATGCAGAGGAGAAGACTTCCGGGTAAGCATGAATTCATCCGAATAAAAAATATGTAGATATGCACAAATTGCAGCCTTAAGTCAGTTAGCTAATCTGATAAATTAAAAACAAAATGCGAACCTTTTACCAAAACCGAAATCCATTTTCTTAACTCTTGGTTTTAGACAGTTAATGCTTAATCCCATCTTAAGAAAGAGAAACCAAGCCATGGTCATGTATTTAGTCAAATTTTTTTATCCAAACTGTACAACAATATCGATATGGTTCTACAAGAAGGGAAAAAGATTCCAACTTACAGATATCTCTATGTCTCTTAAAAGAGATCTTCTATCTGTTGTGAATGCGAGAAACGTTTGGTTGGATTGGCAGAAATAGCTACGAGTAATAAAATCAAAATCGATATTTTGTACTTTTCTACAAGTTTAAAGATTACATACACACAACATGTACAATGAGCTTTAAGAGCCCTGCCTAGCTAAGGTATTTCTGTTATTTAAAGATGAATACTGGCCTTGCCGGTGCTTTTAATATCAAGTTGGGCAATTAGGCGAGGCGCTTTCATGCTGCTGCTTGCTTTTATATGAAAACAATTGATGTTTTCCAGGCCAAGCGTGCAATACAGCCCCATTTTAACAAGGACTTGACTCCAAAGCAGTGGCTAGGACTTTCCTTATAGTTTGATAGCAAATTCTACATGGATTGCCAAAAGACATTGATTTTAATGACCTCACACTTGGTGGTCAAATAAAATTTTTGAAACAAACTCCGAAGCGCAACATGTTATAGTAAACAAGTTTGGGGGAGTCGTTAGAGGTATAAATAAACATTCTCTGCTTCGTCTTTAATAGTAAAAGTATATAAAAAAAATCATTTTTACAATTTCGCTAAGTAGCATTTGAAGACTTTATAAGTTCCTGGCCGCCGAAAATCACGAATCAATCTTAATACATCAAAAAAGTCCAGCTTTGTGGTTTTGCCGTGTTCCTAGGTCCTCACATATTTTGTTTAAGAAAAAAGGATAACGCAGCTTATTTTTGAAAAACTTTACCCATTAACAATCCCATAAGACTTAAGGGCTCTCGACACCGTCATCATTGAATTTGTTCACATTTTCTTTTCTCAGCATACCTATATAACGTGCTTCCTTTGAACAAAATTAGGAAATATCGGTTTGGCTGCAAATGACAACACATATTCAACAAGAAGAAAACTTCTACGATTTGCACAAAACGTTACACTAGACTCTGATAAAGGCGCGTCATCGGAAATCAAACGAGGAGTTATGAGTACGCTTGGCAATCACTGTTTCCTTTCCCTAAGAATGCAATAATGTAATGGTGTAATGTAATGTAATGGTGAAGAAACAAGGAAGTAAGCGATGAAGATATTCTCGGTTGTCTTGAGACTTGATTGTGCGATTAAGTTTTAGTCCCATTGGCGTTGACGGACTTTCATAAGTGAACATCGTTGAGTCAGAAAAGTTCATATCAATCTCCAAAGGAGACTTGGACGTGTAAAGCAAATAAATACCAACACTTTGGTTTATTCCAGGGAAAACTTGCTAGGTAGTCGCCTAGACCTAGGTAGCAAGTGTAAATATCTGCACCGTTTTGGCCAACAATTTTACAAACTTGAGGCTTGTATTAATTAAATCCGAAGCCCACCCTGATAATATTGTGTCACTGGAGCGTGTAGATACGAGTACTTATTTTAACAGCGCTTTGTAGATATCAGTGAATTTCATGTTAAGTTTCAAGTCTTGTCAAATGTATATTAGATTACCAGAACTCGAAAACGTTTTGAAATTCCACGATTCGACAGTTTATTGATTATATGGTTAAATTTGTTTTAAGATGGATGACTTCCAGATGTATCGGGAAGCCTATTAACTCTTGATAGCCTGGTAGACTTTATTTTAGAATGAGCACAAATTCAGTCTTAAGGCTTGGTACTTGATCTTGGAACACTCTAGCTTGTTCTAATCCTCTATCATAGTCTTACCGAATTGGAGAAAAGGAGGTTTTAATTCTAAGCCGGATAGATACGAGAATTTACAGAAACCAAGTTTCATTATAATGTGACATCTAAAGAAAATTTTAATTGAAATCGCTGTGAAGGAAAGTCATATCCACTGACTGGCAGTTTATCGGAGGAGTCCCTGAATGAGTTAAGCTCTGAGGTAGAATCATATAATAAACATGTTGCTACACTGGACTTGAGTCGGTTGAATGACGCTCTAGTAGTCACTTTCACTGATGTTTTTGGTGAGATGCCAGCCCAAGTGACCCACTTAACAACTGACCGATAAACTAGACATGCACTCAGAGGAGAAGAAATTCCTCGGCCCGATTGGGTACATATTGCCAAAGCTCATGGGGTGAAGTCGCACCCCAGGATTGAGGCCCTAAAATTTGATTTCAAACGCTTTTGGATTACTACCCTGTGATTTTCAACATCATCCTCTATTTTATGGTGATCTTTGGTCTGTCTCTCCTTGCCATCTGCTATGCTATTGGCTCAGTAGATCCCGGTAGGGACCCCAATAGTGCCAAAAGTTGTCCATTCGATCCCTGAAAATCTAAGATATATGGGACTTAACGTATTCAAAGTGAGAAAGTTATCTATTGTTGAGGTATCTGTTTATTGAACCATCTCGTCAATAATATTTTCGAAAGTTTTGCTGACATTTGACAATATTATACTTCGTGGGCATAAATACGGCTAACTGAACTAAAAGAGAATATACGAAGTGGTTCAAGGTTTGCAAATAACGATGAAGAACCCTCAGCCGCCTTTCGACGACATTTCTTTAAGCATCTCAAACTGAACTCCAGACATTTTTTTATATACTGAGTGAAGATTACAACTAAGTTGCCTTATCAAGTAGTTTCTGTTTCAAATAACGTTCGCGTGGGGCAGGTAGCTTTCCAACAAAAGCACCTGGTAGTACCGCTATTATATGCGGATAGGCCTTATCGCGCCAGATCGAATGGTCTCATTCTTTCTAATCGACGCACTTAGTTTGTCTCGTCCAGAATTTGGAGTATTTTATTATTACAATGACCATGAAGACGAATATGGAGTTTGCGAGCAAAGTTCATTATTTCGTCCTCGACGGTAACTATTCCTAAGTCTCTGTGGATATCACTGTTTCTGATATACCATGGGGCGTTCACAATTTGTCTTAGTACTTTGTTTTGATAGCCTTGGAGAATATTTCGGTTGCTTCGGTTTAGTACAACCCCAAAGTTGTATACCGTACGTCCAAACAGGCTTAAGCACTTGCTTATAGATGAGCAGTTTGTTATGTATGCTTAACTTGGAATGTCTTCCTAGTAGCCAGTACATTTGTCTGCATTTATTTTCAAGTTCATCACGTTTCTTCTTAACATGCGGCTTCCATTTCAGTTTTACATCTAGTGTCATTCCTAGATACTTTGCTTCATTTGCATATGGTATTTGTACCGAGTCCGAGTCGCCATATCTTTGTCCATACGTAGATTTTATCCAACGTCGTTTGTAGCTTTCCACTAGCTAACTCGACTGAAGTATCTGTAGCTAGTACCGCCGTGTCGTCCGCGAACGTGGCTACTATGGTACCTGATTCTTCCGTTATGTCTCGAGTTTAGAGTAAAAACAATACCGGGCCAAGTACACTTCGTTGCGGAACTCCAGCAGCGATCTCTTTAAATTCGGTATTCGGTGCCATGTTTAACACGAAAAATTCTGTTTTCCAGGTACGATTTCAGAATCGTATGCAGAAGAACCTGACTTAGCTTAAAATTTAAGCCTTCATGCTATACCTTTTCGAAGGCTTGCGACACGTCAAGAAGCACGCTAGAACACATCTTTTTCCCCTCTAGGGCTTTCTCAATTTCATTTATAATTCTAAAGACCTGGTCAATTGTGGAGTGCTTAGTTCTAAAACCGAATTGATGATCAGGAATTAGACGTCTCTCTTCAATGATCGGTTGCAAGCGCTTCAATAGGAGTTTTTCAAATATTTTAGATATTATCGGCAGAAGCGATATCGGTCTGTAGGACTTTTTTCCATTTAGAGATTTGCCGGGTTTCTGGACCATTATAACTTCGGCAACTTTGCATTGGCTTGGAACGTTTAATAATCTTAACGCGGCATTTATAAGTTGGAGCAGTTTGATCAGGGCTTTCTTTGGCAACTCCTTGAGAATTTGACCAGTTATCAAATCATAACCAGGGGCTTTGTTATTTTTCAATTTTTTAATTGCTTGGTTAAGTTCTCATAGGGATACTGTTTTTATTCTAAAATTGTCCGGTGCCGTAATTATGTAATTAGAACCTCCTGTTAACGCCTGTCCATCAAAAGGCCTAAACGTTTCTTCTAGGTGCTCGGCAAATAGATCTGCCTTCTCTTTATCTCCTTTTGCCCATTCGCCATTAGTTTTTCTTATGGGAGGAAATTGCATTTGAGGCTTTTTGATTCCCTTCATGGCTTTCCAGAGGGAGTAATTTGAACTTATTTCAGCAGTCAGACCTTCGAGATATGAAGAGATATTCCGATTTTTGTAATCTCGTATTGCTTCTTCAACTTGTTGCATAAGTGGTTTAAGTATGTTTTATGCTGGGGAGCACGGGATTGTTGGCATCTTTTGCGCGCTCTCCTCTTTTCTCTCACCAGTTCTTTTATTTCCGGCGGATATTTTATTTCACTACTTGCTTTGTCTTTTCTTGTTGGAGTTGGGGTGTTGTTCCAGGCAGCGTTCTGCAGGACTTTGATGAATCTGTCGACTTCGTCTTCTATTTCGTTTTGTGGTTTTTTAGCGACACGTTTAGAACAATATGTTCATTGCAGTAATTTCTAAAACAAAAATGGTGTTACTCATATGAGACGGGGGTTACTTTTGACTCAATCACTTCGTAAACAAGCAAAAGCTGTCATCTTAAGACTGGAGTTAATCTAAAAAAGACTCATAGACCTGAATAACACCCTATTTGGTATGGACATCACGCTGTTGGCATCATCTGTATCATCTGTCCCCATTTCTTTAAATAGTAGGTCAAGAAATATGGACGGCAATTATCAATGGAGAAGAAGCCTAAGCCCAAGTTGTATCCGAAATGTTACGTCAGTACACATTCTATATTATGAATATAGGTGCTTGCTTCAAATTCAACTCTTTTCGTTACGTTAAGGAACTAGTACACCTCTTTGAAAGACAGTCTTTGTATTCTCTTTTATGGAACGTGAAACCAGTGGATGACATAACAAGAAGGCATTTCAGACATCTTCTTAAACCAAAGCTTAAATTTAAATGCTTAATACGAGTACTATATTGCTTCTCCTGACATTCGCGGGTGGCCCAAAACCTCATCAAGTATGCCTATGTTTCTCGCATTAGAAACACTCATCATTTTCTTTTATTTAGAAGCATACGCAGTCCTTATGACAACGAACTACATAAATAGTAAAAGAGACAAATTATATGTGTATCTATAACGACAGCCAAACTTTACTTAAGCCCTTCGTAGGCCCCTTAACCACTCGAAAACTTATCCGTAAAAGCAAGGCTTTGCCAAACGCAATAAAAATCTTTATTTCTTAAGCAAATAAGAGACTCAATATGCAATCAGTGGTTGTTGGTCTCCTTTTCATTAACCGACCTTGGAGGATGAAGTGTAATAGGGAAATCTAAAATCCATACAGGGACATCAATCTAATCGAAAAAGCGCGTGAAATGACTAGAGCATCTAGAATGAATGCATATTGACACTCTAATCCGAAAAGTCTTCGATTCAAAGAGTGGAAAGAAGGTTGCATTGAACAACTAGACGCAGTTGATAAACTACTGGACTACAGGCCAGCCTGTCATGTTATCTATGCACGTAAAAATTTTGTAAAGAATGGAGGAGAAGTTTCCAGCCTACATAAGGACCATGCAGGGCGAACCTGTTGGTATAAGTACTCTCCAAGATGTAGTGTGACCAGCCGAAATCTTCCGATTTTCCAAGTACGCTAGTGATATTCAAGCTATTTCTCAGCATAAAAACCTTAAAATTGCTTAGAATTCGCTAACCAGATGCACATGATTATGCGGACTAGCAACTAATAGAGAAAGGAGAAGTGAAATATACTCGTAAGTAGATATTTCTCATATTTTTGGTAGTAAAAACTACTGCAGTTATGTCATATTAGGCCAAATCAACTTTTCCGCAAATCAAACGTTTATTGGGCTGCTTAAAAATGCAGGTAGCCACCAAATGTATTTGTCCTTACCCAGCAATACAAAAAACAGAAATTTTCCTACAAGAGCATCAAAAAACCCCACTCAACACTTTCATTAGATACTCTCTAGAGACGATTAATCAATTGCTTGAGCATTTCTTTCAGGTTGGCACCAAAACGCTTCAGCATACTTTCTCAGATACCATCGAACTTATAAAATAAATATCTACAACTGATTTCCTTAAAAGCAGGAAAAACCAATTCCAGTTTCAAACGCATTACTCTACCAACAGTTGCAGTTGCAATGATACAAAGTCCTCCAGATAAACGACTCAAAAGTGACTGCCCCAAATAAAGAGTCAGCTAAGTCAGCTAAGCCCCGGAAGATCAAAACAAATACTCCTCCTATGCACAGTACGCAACCGAACTGGAACAATGTATTTAACTATTTATCTACTCGTATTTAATTATTTATTTATATCAACAAGCAATAGCAAGTTTCTTTTTCATAAAAAAAAAAATAAATAAAAACTTGTTAATTGCGTAAGAGATTTTCTAAAAGGAGTCACTTGATCCAATTGATAGATCGAGTAGTAGAACCGAACCAAGTATAAGTTAAATTTTACCATAAAAACAATTTCTCTAAGGCCCCCTTGACAAATCTGGAGACTTATTTATAACCATGCTTGAAGTCGTATCTTTTGCAACATATAGACCCACGGCACAACTTTCTTTCGAATAAATAAAATTTATAGTTCCGCAATTTTTCCCAAATAACTCAAAGTCCCTCCACCTGCTACGACAGACGAAATTTATTCTAATTACATCCAAAAAAAAATAAAAAATACGTCAAAGGCCCTCATCTATTACTTCACTAGTCATAGATATAAATCTCGATGAAGAACATGATAGATAAATTCGTTTGGTCACCGCACGCATTGAATTCGTAATAATAATGAATATTCGTATCTGCAGCATCAACGGTTCTAAAAAAAACGTCTCATTTTCCCAAAGACATTTATGCAAATCGAATTTGAATTTGAAATTTGAAAACAAAACACAAAAACTAAAAGTTTCTCCCAAATTGAGAGAAACTGAGAGCCAAACCCACAGTAGTCAAGTCAAGTCATGGTCGTCAATTTTCCAACTTTGTAATCCAGTTAATTGGTCAATAGCAGGTGCAATGTAGCGGCACACTTCCTTATTCCTTGTCGTCGATTGAATTGTTAATTGAGAAGGTGGTTCGAATCAACCGATCCATCGAGATACTTGCCACTAGAGAAGGTATCCATCTGCAGAACTAATATTATCCAAAGCACTTGTAACCGCCATGAAGGAGGGGGTATCCTTTTAGGATACATTTTCATTAGTGATCTGGTCACACTGATTGTTTGCACTTTATTTTTTTTTTCCAAACACTTTGATTACATTGATTTATCTATAGACAGGTATCCACAAACTACTGTTATCTACTTGCACTGTGGTTCACTTGGATTTATTTTTATTTTTATTTTTTCAATCTTTATTTTCTTCTACACTCTGTCTGGGTTGAGATACTCGTATGAGTATGGTATTTGTATCCGCGACCGAGGCTGGCACTTCTTTCGCCAAGCAAATATGAAAACAAACTGAAGTCTACCATCGGCTGGTTGGGTTGGATTAGAGTTAGTCGCAGATACTATCATAGATGCTTGCCTATGAGCGGAATGTATACGAGTATCTTACAACATACGAGTAGAGCTGGTACAACCGCATCTTCTACTTCTACCACTTCTTCTTCATTTTTCTTATGATACTACATTTCTTATGATAGTTGCGGCTAATGGTAAATTTAACGGTGCATAGGCGTCGGGTCCAAGTCGTTATCAGACGCACAGAAAGAGCGGATCAAAACAAAAAGCAGAAAATGCACCAAAGACATCGTCTTCGGCACCATCGTCATCATCATTATCGTCCTCGTCATCGTCATCGTCATCTCTTGACCAAGTGAACTGACTTTGGTGATGAGCGACTGGAAAGTTGTTAGACTGGAATTTGAAAGCGACAAAGTCAGGAACTTGGTCTTGAAGTACGGGGTGCGCAACGGTTTCTGCACGTAGGTCCAAAAGAAATGGACTACGTACTAAATTAGAGATAAGAGCATTAGCGTGTCGCTTTCGGTCTGCAGATATACGAGTATTGTTGACATTCCGGTTCTTGTATTGGTCGTAATTTGTCCAAGCAAATTTGAATATCTTAAGCTGATTACCGCTGACGAAATCTGACTTCAATATGTTTTCTATTTTCTTCCATTCATGCCTCCGAGGGCGCTGAACTACATATATAAATGTCACTACAGTGACAAATTAACCATTAAAGATCGGACACAAGTGAGTAGTGGTGAAAAAGTAGACCTCTTCTTTGTCAAAACTTAAGCTATCTAGGATCATTAAAACGAGCATCTCAAAAGTATTTATTTGCCATTTATTTGCTATTTATTTAAACAAGTTCTTAATGAAATTTGCAAGCATAATTTGATTGAATATTTGCATAGAAATGTGTGTCGGACAAAGGTCCGATGACCTTTGATCATAAAAAAAACAAGTTACCTAACAATTCCCACAGTTCATGACGTTCAACTTGATCGGGTTAGAAACCTGACCAGATAAGAAATCTGCATATAGAACTCAGATTAATGATTCCTTCTTTAGGCAAATGATTATAGTATGGGAGTGCCTGTCGCTTCTTTTTTTTCTTGCTGACCATTGTGGATTGGATTAAACGTGGGTCCCGGTCGATATACCCCTTCAGGTTGAATGACGCTTAAATCATTTTGAATTGATTTAAACCAACACCTCTAGGACTTGAATTGTATCCATTTCACACATTTAGTTCAATTCAGACCTAAATGCACTCCATGTCACACAATCGGCAGGTTTAGCAGGGGTATGTAGTTTATCACACCTATGTTCAGTGAAACACTTTGAAAAACTTAAGCCAAGTAAGAAGTTAAGGCCTTTCCGAATGCACGATTTACTGAGCCAAGCATGCAAATTTCCAAAGCCACTGTCATCCCCTTGCCGACCATTTAAAAAAATAGCATTTCGACGGAAATCACCCCAATCCCAACTCACAGCGATTCCTCTTCTTCTTATTCAAAACGTTAGAAACGTTGGAAGTTTACAGAAAGGAATAGATAACCAGTGAACAAACAGCAAATCACAAAAGAAACCAGCACTTTAGAGACGGTATGGCTAGCGGATGGACAATGTATAACCAAGAGCCATTCCATCATTAAAAAGTGCAGGTACGACTGTACAGCTTCCGCAAAAGCAATTCCCGCAACCAAAGAAATCGAAAGAAAAAAGGTAGAATGAGTCATCTGGCGTTGCTGCTTTCTATTTGTTTGTTTTATATATACATATAATTGGGGCACTTCCGTGGGTTTTGAATGTTTGTAAGTTGTAACGAATATGAAAGAAAGAGCTTTGCAGGCTATCCGAAATGCGAGTCGCATTAGAAAAAAGTTATGAAGATGTGGAATACTTCGATGAACCAATAGTGGAGAAAATAGCGATAAGAGAATAATGATATTACATCAATATCCTTTCTAGTAGGTGCATTTGGATTGCGGAGTACCCATATGTGGCCATTTTAATCCAATTTCAGACAAAAAAAATCCCTACATACCTATTGAGGACAGATAGATCAACAGGGAACAGTATTTCGTATATCGCTTGAGGAAATCTAACTTTTTCTTTTTTTTTTTAAATAAGTTTTTTGACAAATGTATTGACAAAAGCCACGTGTTGTTCTACACCGGAAGAGCAGGGACCTTCATCTGGGGACGAACAAAGAAAAAGGCAGTGAGTACATACTGTCGCCAGCAAAGGAATTTATTGGGTTAGACTTAGCAGAGAACTCATTAAAGAAAATTAACAAGGAAGTAGGAGGGAGCGTGGAGCCCTGTGGTATACCAACATTTATTTTGTGTGTATCAGACTTGAAACCGTCCGAAACTACTCGAATTTAACATTCCCAAATGTAATTTCTAATTTATTGAAAAAGTAAACTAAATTTCAGTTGCATATTTTGGTAAAATTTAATCGAAATATTCAGGAGTGCTCTCTACCGTCTCATGGACGACAGACTAGAAGGACGACGTTACAAAAGACTGCTCCTACGAGATGTTCGAAAAAACGTACGAGCAATACCTTTAGTATGACGTGAAACTCGTCCCTGGCAATTTTATTGCCAAGGTAGGCAAGGAAGGTATCTTTAATAGAACTGTGGAGAGGTACAGCCTTCACGTCTTCGAAACGAACACAGACTTAATAATTTTGCGGCCATAGTGCAAGTAGACGTAGTTTTTACTACGTGCTCACACTGGTGCTCGCACATTTGATGTCCATAAACAGAAATGGTTTTCCGTTTTTCTTCAAGCCCTCAACCAAATTAATCATACTCGTATTATGATCGACGCAAGGCAATCCCCAACTGTTTTAGATGATCAAACGTTTCGATGAGCTAACACCGACACGAACCACAGTCTTGTCGAAGCTAAGGTACGTACGGATGCGAGTACCCGTAACAGCGCAAAAGCACCAACCCGTTGTAAAGAAATTCAACGTCAAACGGCTACAATCACAAGAAACTGACAGCTTCATTCCCGATCGAGTTTTCCTTTCACGAAATACGATGCCACTAGCATCCAGCACACATATAAGAGCAGTTTCACCAATGTCAGAGAGCAGTTATACGTACGAGTACTGGGCTTATACCCGCCCCAACAAAGAAAAGAGAAGTCCTGCGGAAAACAGCCAGAGGAACCCCGAATCTCTCCGAGTAGAAAAGTAGGGAGGAACACAGAGTCATTAGAAGAAAAAAGAAAGCTCACAAGAAACGCTCGATGGAGACCTTCCGGAAGAACGAACAATTTGAAGAAATATTCAAGGATAGAGAAAGAAACCTCATCGTACTTCCACAGCAGACTGTTAAACTCTGATGACGACATGCCATTGTCTACCAGATCCACCGTGGGGACCGGGGGAAAATAAATGTTGTTCATGTAGATACAGTTTGTCACTTCAACGGGACGACGAATAACAAACGCTTAATTCGAATAGCAGATTACTCAACCAATAGAATATCCTTGACAACTGATGCCGAAGTCTGCGAAGGAAGCTGACTAGTAAAGACGCTCTCGAAAGATGACAGGACGTATAAATACAGAATTCGACCAGAGATGTCACATTTGTTTAAATGAAAGATAAAGTTGAGTAAAGTAGTGAATAAAAGTGATTAACTTAATTGAATTATAAATTACCGTTGCATGGTTCAATAGATTGATTGAAGCTTGACGTTGAAACAAATGATGCAAATTTCAAGAATTAAAGAAAATTTAAAAATGTTAAACCGCTGAGATGTATTTAAAATTTTTATCCGACCGAGATCCATCTATTGTCCAGTAGCGAACTAAAATCAGAATGCGATTGTTGAATTTGCTAGATACTTCGGCGAATAGGGTTTGTGGCTTGGAAAGAAATTGGTTGATGTATTATTTCTGTCGAGAACTGTGGCGAATTGAGTGAAATGCCGAATATTGACTTCTAAATCGTCGAGTGTAGCTAGTTTATCAGCATACAGGAGAAACTTAACTTACCCTCTCAAAAAGTAGTCAAGAGAAGTCAAATGACGTGACCTGGGCGGTCAATTGACAGGTCAATTTCTTAAGGTGATTCGTTCGCTAGAGGTTTTTTAAAATAAAATGATGGTCTTACCCCTTGTATGGCAAGTTGTTCTATCCTGCTGAGACCATTTGTCTCTGAGACATTTGTTATAGAGCCATGGAATCAAAAAATCACGATTCATTTACATATAGCGCCGTGCGATGATCAACATTATCCATAATGAGTGTTGAAATGAGAACGAATTTAATATTTTTCACGATAGAATGAGCTCCCCTAGGTCTAAGATTTCCGTTGTGGTGATGTCGATATCCCCTTCGGCACATCGTTGACTATAAGTGTCAGAAGCAACTATAGCTCGGTACATGTTTGACTGCAGCACGTTTATATGTGATGTCATTCACTCCGTTCTTGCAAACCTTGTTGAAATAAAATCCTATTTCCAGTGCGGCTTGTTGTTACCTCGTTGTTTAACGAGACACTGTTGGGGGAAACCTTGTTGTCTGCCTATTGGACCTTTATTTTATCCATGGTACCCGGGTCGTCTACCACGGTCCATGGGCAGCTCTAGCCTTATGTTGTTATGGCTGGTGGTGGTGCAATCTACTTCGCTCGGTTTTTGGATTGCGTCTACTGGCGCAGTTGAAGGTACTGATGTTGCTGTGTTGCTGTGATTGCTTCTGCCGTCATTGGTGTGACAGCGCCAATGCTGCTGCTAGTCTTGTTCCTCATCCTTCTTTATGGCGGTTGTACGTCTGTTCTGAGACCCTGGTTTAACAACATGTCTGAGTTCTATCATTTTTAGCAAGGACCATCTTTGCATGTTCTAGTTTTGAGCTCTCTATTTTGGCCATCTAGTATTACCAGAATTTGCTCACTTGCTTACACGGTACTCTGTAGGAAGAAGCCTCTGATGACGAGTGGTTTTGGAAAGAAAGAGTTCCTATCTCACAAACATTCTTCACATTTCCTTTTAAGCAAGTGAAAGTTATATTGCCTCCACTCTGCAAGGGTGGCATCCGCATAGACTATCATTAGCCACCCGACTTTGAGCCACACGTAATTCAATCGTGATTCGCAAGAACCTGGGCTTTTTCAATACTGCTCCCCTTTTTCAGTGTTCGTTTGAAACGGATTTGCTGAGATAGTAGGAATATGACGTATCCAGTCTCGTATTGAGCCTCTTTGTCAGAAGTCTCCGTGTCTAAGGATGTTATTTCTTCAGACAAAATGATTACATTGCATATTGTAGTGGTTTCCGAAATGAAGTCATTTAGAACAATTCTCTTCATGTTCTTTCAATTTAGAGTCCAGGCTTAGTGACCCTGCCAAAGTAGCAGAAGTCATGTCGGTATCGACAGGTTGCTCGAAAACATTCCTTTTTAATGCTGCATTTTTAGAGAATGTATTGTGTGAATCAATTTTATTTCCACGAGTAGACGGAATAGGAGCTCGCTCGTGGTCAACCCGTAGAAGTAAAGTTTGAAAACGGAGGTAGACAGGTATCCTAAGTTCCCTTAGCGTTTGCTGTTCTACCTTGGATTTACGGACTTACTTTCGAAGTCTACTAAATATACAGTCTTGCACCAATTATTTAGTACTTCTAAGATTGACATTTTAATGGTTTCTGAATCTTGGCTTAACTGTGATATACTGTCAGAAATGGTGAAAAATCCTAATTTTGTTTTGTTTAGAAATGACCGTAAAAAAAGGGTGGGTGGTGGTGTGTGTATTTATGCGAAAAACTGTTTTAAACCAAAATTTGTGTATGAGTCTTCCAAGTCTATTATACAATTTTACTGTTTAGAAGTCAGTTCTGCACATGATAAAATGCTCCTTGTTGTAGTGTATTCGCCCCCTCACTGTTTCATTGAGGAAAATTTAGCGGAACTGCAAGACACATTACTAAAACTACATCCAAAATACAGTAAAATTTTGGTAGGTGGTGATTTTAATGTCAACATTTTAAAGTGCAATAATATAACTAGTCAATTTCATTATTTCTGTGATAAATTAGGGTTGTCAGTAGTGAATTCTCGCTATCCCACCTGTTTTAAGTCTACGAATAATCCCTCGTTACTTGATATGTTTCTCACTAATTGTGCTTCGAGTGTTTTATGTTTTGACCAAATTAAACTGACAAGCGAATTCATTCATGATATGATTTTCTGTTCTTTTGACTTTAATATAGATAGATACAACTGTGATAATACCTTTAGTTTTAGATCGTTTAAGGACATCAATCTTATAAGGCTCACGCGCACGCTTTATAGTTTAAATTGGCACAACATATATCTAACGGCCAATATAAGTGAAAAGGTTGAAATCTTTAATAATCTAGTCAACTCCTTATAAAATAATTTTGTTCCAGTTGTTACTAAGCGTGTTAGGTCTTGTTCTTGTCCGTGGTATAGTAACGAAATTCAACGTAAGATTACTGAGCGTGAGCGTATTTTTAAGAAATTCAAACGAAATCCTACACTGAAAAATAGACAACAATACTGTATTGTACGCAACGAAGTTACAACTCGTATCCGTAACTCTAAAAGGTCTTATTTTTTAAAGAAACTTGATCCTAAATTAGGGTCTAAGCAACTGTGGAAAAATCTGAAAGGTCTGGGTGTAGTGACTGATAATAAAATATCCATGTGTTCATTATCCCCGAATGAAATGAGTGCGTTTTTTTCTCTGGATCCTCCTGATCCCACTCCTCTTAACCTAGATCTGTGTTCTCCTGCTTTTTGTCCTAATTTCGGTTTTCAGTGTATTACTGAATTCGATGTATTCAAAGCAATTAACTCTGTTAAATCTAATGCCACAGGACCTGATGGTATATCATCTCGATTTCTTAAGCTTATACTACCTCATGTTATTTGCTACATACATCATATATTTAATTACGGTATTTACAGCTCCCAGTTCCCAGATAGTTGGAAAATAGCTAAAATTATTCCTTTACCCAAAAAGACTAGTCCAAAATGTCCTGCCGACTACAGACCAATTAGTATTTTGTGTTTTTTGTCACAAGCTTTTGAAAAGGTTTTATCTCTCCAATTACAGAAATTCCTGGATCCGGTTTTCGAAGCAAACACAGTTGTGAATCTGCTGTTCTAAAAGTGACTACTGATATTCGATCTGCTTTAGATCGTAACGATATCTGTATAGCAGTTCTTCTAGACTTTTCCAAAGCCTTCGACTGTATTGATCACTCTTTATTACTAACAAAGGTTAAAAATAGTTTTAATTTTTCAGACTCCTCCACAAAGCTACTAAGTTGTTATCTAAGGGGAAGAGAACAGTCGGTCGCCACAGAGCTTGGCTACTCAAACTCTAAAATCATTCACGAAGGCGTTCCGCAAGGGTCTGTTCTGGGACCACTTCTGTTCTCCCTTTTTAACAATTAAATCCCAGGTATTGTTAAGAATTGCAAAATTCACATGTACGCTGATGATGTGATTATATATTTTTCGCGTCCTATTGGTCTTATAGAGGACTGTGTTGCTAGAGTGAATGAAGATCTTGATAACATATCCAACTGGTCAAAAGCTAACAAATTGAAGTTGAACCCCGACAAGACAGTTTGCATTGTTTTTTCAAATAATGACTTTTGTTCAAATGATTTTTCACCTGTTGTCCTTGATGGCAGCCTCGTTAAAGTTGTAAATTCTGTTAAATACCTTGGTTTCCATATTAACTCTTCACTTACATGTTGTGATGCTATAAAAGACACCCTGAAAAAAGTTTATAGTGGACTCCGCCGATTGCGATACTCGACGAACTACTTGCATCACCTCGTAAAAACAAGATTAATTAAAACGCTTATAATGCCTTACGTTTTGTTTAATTGTTCTGTGTTCCCTTGTCTTGACTCTGTTTGTAAGAATAGACTAAAGGTTGCGTTTAATGACTGTATCCGTTTTATTTATAATATTCCTAGGTCCAGTAGTGTATCCACTTTTACATCCTCAATCTACGGTCTGAATCTTAATCTGTATTTAAACTTCCGCAACATATTAAAACTATTTAAAATTATACAAACTAAATCTCCTAGTTATCTATTTGAAATCCTTCATTTTGCACAATCTAATAGAGGTAAAAAACTAATTATACCTTCATTCACACATTGCATTGGAGAGCGATCCTTTTTTGTATCTGCAATTCGCGCCTGGAATTATCTTCCACATGAATTGCAGGTAATCAACTCTTATGCCGTCTTTCAGAAAAAACTTTTCCTTCATCTTTCCGATAACCGCATCCTAACTTAGACAGACATGACTTTTCTTCTTATTTAATGTAATAGTTATAACATAATTTTTACTTATTTATTTATTTACTTTCATCTCTCTTTATTTATCCCTTTTATTTTATTTTGTATATTATCTTAATTATTCTAAAAATGTATCTTAGTTGTTAATATATCGTATAATCTGTAACGTCTGGAAAACTGTGCTTTTAAAAGATATCCTATCTTGTAGTATTAATGTAATTTTAATCTAAATACAAATACAAATACTCCTCTATAAATAAAGTTGTTAATGAAATAACAATGTTGACTACTTACTGGTTCGATGCATATCTCTAAACAGAACAAAAGATGTGCAAGTTGCGACATGTCAGTGGTTAGTGAATCGTCGTTCGTGATGGCTGCATATTTTGGCAAGGGTGCGTGTTCAAGTTAATTATTTTTACACTATATGTTGGTTTTTTTCGGTTAGATCATCTACAAAAAAAAAATACATATAATAATAATATTGTGATTTTATTGACACAGTAAAGTTTTTATTTTGCGTGGGATTGCCAAAACTTCAGACATCACGACAGTGATCCGGGTATCAGTACTTTTTAATCCGCCAAAAGTCGAGATTTTCAAATATACTGGAGAAAACTCCTTCGCAAGCAGAACCAACAGCGTCCACATCAGCTCAAGCTAAACTTGATTCCACTCGTCCACTAGTTTGTTCCGTAAAAAAAAACTTCTCAGCGATCCGATATATAGAGACATACAACTTTCAGTGACAAGGACCATTGCTATCCTTGCTCACCCTCGGGACCCATCAGGCCAATTATTGATTACATCCGTGACTATTTTAATGTGCAATTTTTCGAACTGGCTGCATTTTGCTCGGAAAAATACCACCTATGCAAAAAAAAGATCAGAGCCGGAAACAAATGCACAAGAAATTGCAAAATCGTTCGGCATTCATTTGGTTGTCGGCGCTTTTCCATATCCACAATTCTCCTAGCCCTCTTTGGAAAGTTCAACCCATTATTGACAGGGTTAGAGATGCCTGTGTTAAATTGGAAAGCGTGCCTAGATACGAGTATTACAGCATTGATGAACTGATAATATTCTTTACTGGAAGGAAAAATAAGCCTCGTCCAACAGGTCTAAAGAACTTCGTCGTTACCACCAGTAATGGACTCATGATTGACTTCGAAATTTACAAAAGCGCTATGACAATGTTTGAAGATACAACCTTAGGTCTTAGTCCATCTGTAGTCCTTAATTTAATAAAGACTGTTCCGCCTACTAGCTGCGTTTATCACGATCGGTATGTTACAACGATCCCTTTGATCGAAGAGATGATCCGAAACAATCTACACAGTACTGGTACCATAATGGTAAATAGAATACCCGAGAGAGCAGTTCTGAAATTTAAGAAAGACCGTGTAATGTTCCGCGGAGAAAGCAAATAAGTCGGTTCTAATGGCATCAATTTGCACTGGTGCCGATTTTGTCAAAATATGGGATAAACCAATGAAATGTTACAAAGAGATTCCATCTCCGAGAGGACAAAAAAATTTACCCTAAAAGTTATAATTCATTTTATCGATTTAGCTGTGGTTAATGTTGGAAAAAATATAAAATCAGTTGTGACTTTAACAAACTCTCCTAGATATGATGGCTACGAACATCTACCTACATTTGACGAGATGTTTCCGGTTGTAAAGGGCTAAGCGCCAAATACATTCCAACTAGACATAAGACGGTTAAAAATATGTAGGTTACCCTAAAAGATTCAACCGTATTTTATCGAGCCACTCGTGAAGGATATATTTTGTTGGTTTGGCCACACTGATTTTGAAATTGGATTTTTGGTGGACATGCACTTATCTCGTTTCTCGCTTTCTTTTGGAGCATCATAGGGACGTTGGTAGTTGCCTTTTCTGAATGTTTGTTTTGGCAAAGAAAAGGAGCAGCTATAGCACTGAGTCGACTATTAAGTTTCTGCCAACTAGTTCTAAAATTTGCACACTAATCTTGGGTCCTGTATTTCGGAGACATTCTAGCAAATTACAAAATATTGTGAATGAAATTGTAGAGGACAACGCATGACCTATCCGAAACTGAAAATGTGTCTGCCCACCGCATTGATATCAGTGAATCTCCTGCAGAAAAACAAACTATCTAAATGTCGAACAGAAGATGAAACATCGTAGTATACATTTGTGGCAGACGTGCGGAAGTGGCTGAGTTCGTTTATTACTGCGTTAGCAGACTTAGGTTCAATTCGAAAGGCAAATACCAAAAAGTGGAAAAAGTTCTTTCTGAGGTCAACATTATTTCGGCAAGCAACGACAAATCTGCGGATGTGAAAACGTCAAACAGCAAACTGAATAAAAATATTACGCATTAGTTCATTCCTGAATGTTGCGGTACCAATTCTTATTTTTTTAAGACTAACCTGACTAAAGCTAGATTGGAAAAGAACAAAGAAACTAAAAAGGCCGCTCCTATGCAGCTCTACAAAACGGCGTGAATGATGCAAATACAGTCTCTATAGATATACAGCTCCGATCAAAAAACTTCGTTCATAATTTTATGTTATATTTGCATTCAGACAAACACAAGCAAAAATCAACTATTCACCACTTACCCGTTCATGGATTCTGTGTTCCGAAGCTAAACCAGATACTTCCAGACCATTATTCCCTATTCCTCCCCCTCATTCATATGAAAAGTTTTACGTTTCCATGTAACAATTATTTGAGAGTTTCTACATTTTGTAACTTTGTATCTACGAGTTCCGGTCTGTTTTTAATTATAAATTTTTTTAACACAACCCCAATAAAAAAAAAAGTAGGAATTCTGATTTCCTATGAGGGGTGATTAAACTGTAACAAGGGTTCGTCAAACGCGTCAAATATGATAGAATCTGCTGTACTCGTTCTTGTTAATGTCGATTTTTTTTCCGTTTTTTTTTTTCATAGACATAGCTTAATGGACATGAAACATGTAAAAGCTATCTCATCCCCCGTTCGAGTATAGGCATCTGTTGATTGCATAGTCGTTAGGAAACTCTTCTTTTTTTTATTGGCGACATACGTTTCAACATGACACGGTCATATGCTGACATTGTACTTAATGAAAGGGTGTCATGAAGTCCATAACCCGAGAGACTAGCATGTTACGAATATGATGAAACATTTTATAACCAGCTTTCAATGATTTGATTTGACATGTAATTAAACAGAGATATTCCCTTGGAGTTAGGAGAAAAATTTACGGAAGAGGATACAAATATGATGTTGGACTTAGAAGTGCGTAAAAATCATTAAAATCTTATTAAGCCAAGTTATGCATCTTTTGGTACTAGCTTTACATAACGAGTGATACAATCAACTGACTTATTTATCTTTGTTACGAATTGGCTTTTACTCGTATAACATCTCCGATCCTGTTCTTGGTCGAAAAAAAATTGCTTTCTCTCGAACCCGGACTTTACCCTAAACATGTTCTGTTTCGGAATCTGCTCAACTCTAAGGCAGTTTTGTCTATCTAATGAAGCCTGAGGTATCTCTAGAATGTGGCTTGCAATGTCATAAAAGTTAGTTGATGAGCATCATTCTCAATGTCCTCTCGGCATACTCTATACTTTTCGACTTGAGTAAAGAAATAAGCCCGAATGGCAACTTCCTCCTTATGTTTTTAAGATAGCCGCTCTCAAAAGATGACCTGCACTTTAGGATCACCATTTCTATCAGCCGCTCAATAAAGACGTATTCCTATGACACTCCAATCAGAAATATGGTACCTCCCTTACCCACATGGTATGTATTTTTTAGTCCCAGTGGGGTTCTGGATATGAATGAGAGGACTCCAACTTGAAAATAAACTTTCAACAGTCGAAAATAACTTTTTTTTGAACAACTTGGTTAGAACTCTTTACGGATACCTGAATGAACCAATAGTGGATAGTTCGAAGAAGGTAAATGATGAATACTCCTCCATTATGACAGAATAGATATTGCTTAGTCGATGTGCCCAAGCAAACTACTAGCAGGACGAATTACTCCTCGGACACGGACGAATACGTGGTTGATGGCCATTGCCAATTATGCACGTATTATCTACCGATACATAGGTGAATGGGTTTCCTCCAAGATCTGCCGTAGTGTGAACATTTGGTCGATGGTGGATTTTCCTGTCCTGAAAGCACACTGATATGGACCTATCAGGTTGTTGACGAACGGCTTCAGGCGATCACACAATACGGTTGATAAGATCTTGTATGCGATGTTAAGGAGACTGATGCCTCTGTAGTTGGCGCAGTTCAGAGGGTCTCCTTTCTTGAGAATCGGACAAACAATGCTGAGGTTCCATTCATCGGCCATTCTTTCGTCCGACCATATTTTACCAAGTCATCGCCTGCCATTTAAAAGAGCTCGGAAGTAAGGCCATCCGCTTCAGCAGCTTAGATATTAGCTTACTTTGCTATATCCAGGCCGGGTGGACGGAATTGTTGGTCTACATCGCTCAGGTTGAAAGGTGGTATTGCCTGACAGTGGTATTTGTTTCGTCAACGCCGTAACACAGTATACTGAAATGATCTTTCCAATTCTCACCACCGACTGCGACTCTACTATGATGTTCCCTTGTTCGTCTCAACTGGCTTTGGTTCAGGGCTTGTGTCCGTGGCATGCTGTTTTTACCTTTTGATAAGACTTCCGAATATCATTCCTGGAGTAGCATTTCCCAATTTCCTCGACCACGCGCTTCTCATGCTCTTTCTTCTTCCTCCTGAGAAGCCGGTGTTCGTCTCTCCTCTTCCGCTCATAGAGCTTATGAGCAGCTCTGGTCCTTCTATGCAGCGCATCTTACTAAGCTGCATGTGCTTGCCAGCATTCATCATCGAACCAAGGGTTTCGTTGTGGTGGACGAGATAAGCCCAGCACATCAGAAGCAGCATCTCTGATGGCGTTTTGGCAGTGTTTCCAATGGTCTTATAGTCTTATATAGCCGTCTGACGTCGAATTTCCTCACAGCATTAGCGTGTCTTGGCGTAGTTTGGGATATCCGCAACCGTACCTTGGCTACAATAAGGTAATGGTCCGAGTCGATGTTGGCACCTCGGAACGTACGGACATCCACAATACTGGAGGAGTGTCTTGCGTCGATCACAATGTGATCAATCTGGTTGACTGTTGATTGATCAGGAGTTCTCCAAGTTCCCTTGTGTATGTCGAGATGTGGGAACCACGTGCTAGCTACGATAATGTTTCGCCCCGCCGGCTATATCTTCCAACAGTACTACCAAAGATGCTTTCTCTTCTCGACTTTGCATTAAAATCGCCAAGGACAATTTTAATATCCCGCTAGTTGGTCGGGTGCTCGTTACCTGTAAAGGGACCTAACATTCCACGTGCATATCCGAACTTCGTTCTCCTTAATTCATTTGGATAGATTGCCAACAGTAGATCGGTTCATATCCAAGTCTTGTTTTTGCTTCGTAACTTTTGTATTTTTTCCGTGGCCGGGCAGTTACCCCGGGAGTAGAACCCCCGACCAGGAGGGCCAATTCCATTTTTGATATCCCTATGACGAAGGGTCGGTTGGACCGAAAGCCTGGTACCCGGTCTGGGATGTGAGTGCTGCTGTTTTCCCATTTAGTGCTCTTCCGCCACCACCCCTTTTCCAAGATCCTGACATAGTATCGGGAATCCTGCTCTTGGCTACTTCGAGAGGAAAATTCTTCGAGTAATTTTCGGTCCCGTTTGCATTGATGGTGAATGTATGGACTGTACACCGACATTGACTTAGCCAGAGGAGTGAAGATCCAAAGACTAAGATGGCTGGGTCATGTAGAGCGGATGAGCACTAATGCCCCGGTCCGAAAAGTCTTCGAATCCGCCCCCGAGGGAAGCCCATATACACCCCGAACTGTAGCGCCACCTAAAGTAAATAGGTAATTGGATGATATAGGCTTACAAATAACTTTCTTTATCGAAATGAACTAACAAGACCCTGGGACATTGATTTTGATGCAATCTCAAACTTTACTTGCAAAAGAGTCCGGTTTTGCTTAATCGGGCTTTACTGTGATGGTAGCATGTATACAAGTAGCTTCTTGGTTCCATTATACAAAGGAAAAGGCGACACTCGAGAATGCAACAACTACCGTTCAATCAAGCTTATGTCACACACAATGAAAATCGTCGAAAGAGTCTTAAACGAACGTCTTCGGCAAAAAATAAAGCTCGATAATAGCCAGTGTGGATTTGTTGAAGGAAGATCGACGGTGGACGCTATCCAAAGCCTACGAATAATAATGGAAAAGCACCGAGATTCGTCTAAGGATTTACACATGGTATTTATCGACCTCGAGAAAGTATTCGATCGAGTGCCTAGGGATCTCATATGGGCCGCGCTGAGGTCTCAAAACGTACCGGAAACGTATGTTAGAATAATACAAGACATGTACGGAAACGTGTAAACTGCGGTTAAAAGCTCTGCTGGACTAACGAGAGAATTTCCAGTTAATGTCGGAGTGCATCAAGGAAGCGTACTTAGCCCTTTCCTCTTTGACGTAGTATTCGACTATCTTTTAAAAGACTGCATGCGCGAAGCAAATGTAACGCCAATTCTCTTCGCTGACGACGCAGTTATACTTAGCGATAACGTCGAAGATTTACAGAACGCCTTAGATTCATGGAGAAATACGCTAGAGAGAAACGGGTTTAAAATAAGTCGTTCGGGAATCTTTTGCGACCGAAAATTTCCACTTAAATTAAAGGGGAAACTCTACACCACGGTTGTTAGACCAGCTCTTATATACGGTTCACAGTGCTGGACAATGTACGAAGCGTTTATAAACAAAATGACGGCAGCGGAAATGAAAATGTTAAGGATGTCTAGTGGAGTCACTAAACGCGATTGCATTAGATCTACGCGTATAAGAGGAAGTCTACATATAAAGAACTCGGTAACCGAACAGCTTGAGGCGAATAGAATAAGTTGGTATTGCCACGTTCAAAGAAGATCTGCGGAAAATCGGGTTAAAAAAGCACTATCAACTACGGTCACTCCAACTGTAAGAAAACGAGGTCGGAAAAAGAATTCCTGGATTTCTCAGATGGCAAATGCGCAACAAAGTCTGGGGTTAACCACTGAAGCGATCCAGGACCGAGCATTATGTAGACGCGTTCTGCGGTCTGCGACATTAGCCAACCCCATAAGCGGAGCAGCAGCGATGCAGTAAAAATGGGAAACTCGTTACGCATAAGTTCGTATAACGAGGAAAGGGCTAATAAAAGGATAAGAAGCTTTCACTCCTTATAATTACAGCACGTTCCTTGAAACTTGGCAGTAACACGTTTCCATCGCCAGTCATAGCACCAATAGGTACAGCAACAAATGACTCCGCCTCAGTTTCCACACCGATGTTAATCAATTTTGTGTCAGTTGATCAATCAGCCTAAAATAGCTCATTCCCAGACACTTTGTCCTTAGCTCAAGTTGCTTAAAGTTAATTTAAAAACGAAAGTATTTTTAATGTATTGCCTCTGTTCGATGATATGACTAAGCAGCCACCTGCTTGACTTGCGGGCAATAAATCTGACTAATAATAAATTCCATCGATAAAAGTACACGAAATGAGTATGAATACCCTACGCGAAGTACCTATATAACAAAACTGAAATGGCTTTGTTCTAAAGTGAATCACCAGACGCAGACACCCACTAAAATGTTAAAAGACTTTGAAATATCTTCAAAAACCACTTTGTAGTCTTTCATTTAAATTATGTACACTGCCCGCCTGATAAAACGTGCTTTCCCGCAGGCCATTGTACCTTCTGCTTAGTTTTTGAGAATGGCCTAACTTGCTTTTGACCACTTCAAACGGCACCACAGCCATCCTCTTTGGTGATGTATTTCAGGTTTTTTTTTTAGAATTTTTAAATTAATTTCCAACAACATCCCATATCAATTACTCCACAAAGAACGTTCTCCCCAGGACAATTAATTATTAAAGCCGTTGCGGAGTAATTATGAAATTTAATTTACACCCACTCATCGTCGCCGTGCTGCCATCATCGTCATGATGATTACGCTCATTTAGTTTCCGACCTTGTCACAAGCAACCGCAAAATGTGGCGCAATAAAATCGGCCGAACCATATTCAAGGTCTCATATTTCATTGGGAAATTTCTGGGCTTAATCGCCTTGGAGTATGACTTTGGGGTGAAACTGTTCAACACCACCACGAGAGCCACGACGATATCAAGTGCCATTTGCATCTTTGTCGGAGTAATATCCCCATTCGTTGTCAAATGGAACTGGGAAATCTACTTCATATCCGGAGCGGACATCGATGAGAACATGTCCTTAATCACTGCAGCTCAATTCGGATTTGGGTACGCAACTTCGTTTATTATCCTGCTGTGCCAGTTGTGGAAGCGAAAGCCCATATGTCGTTGCGTCAATAACTTTCAAGAAGTAATCTACCAGCTGACAGTCGAAATGAATTGTGACAACCTCATGAGCCTTGAGATGATTTCACTTATTGTGATAAAATATTCCATCACCATCTATGAGATACTAATTAACTTGCCATATTTCATTGAGTATGGTAATGTCATAGCTACGGAAAGATTTGTTGGATTTATCTTAAATCTGTACATAGCTGAGATTGCTGCTTTCTTTTCGGACTTTGTGTTTGCCGGGATGTTATTACTTGCGAGTATCTTTCACTTGATGAATGATTTATTGGAACAGCTGAAGATGGAAATCCAGCCTGACGGAATGACTCGGCAAGAGATTCACCAGTGCAGACGAAAGCTAGTGTCGCTGATTCAAATGTATCTGAAGATGAGGGGAATAGTGTCTGCATTTGGAAGGTGCATTGAAGTAGCTGTGCTCGTACAGATGTTGAATTCGTTTGCGAACATGCTGTCGAATTTGTATGCATTGCTAGACTTTTACGCGGTGGAAAAGTGCTTCGAAATCAAGGATTTAGTCTACAACGTGGTGATATTTCTTAGTATTTGCCTTTTGGTTTATGCAGCTGAAAGAGTTAAGCAGGAGTCGGAAAAGTTGAAGGACACTTTGTTGGAAATGGATGCAAGTGGTGGTAGTTACAATTCAAAATGGAGGGTGGGTATTGTTGCATATTTCAGAGTTCCTGATGAATTATGAATGATTTTTGCGCGTTTCAGAATGATGTTCTGGTATTCAAAATATGGCCAGAAGTATTTGAAGTTGACATCTTGGGAATGTTTCCGTTGAATCATACGTTTCTGCTGTTTCTCATAACGTACGCCACCAATTTTGTTGTAATAATTTTGCAATTCGAGTTGAATAGAATGAAGTAATAAGAAAACGATGTGTCTTGTGATTTAATCTGAATTTTATTGGTTCATAGAAGAATGTTACCATTCCATTGAAGAAATATTTCAATACTACTACTTTTGTTTTTGTTTATACTTAATATAAGTGGCGCTACAGTCCGGAGTGGACCTGGGCCTCAGTCAACAAGCGTCTCCAGTCAGCTTGATCCCTGGCTAGCTGCCTCCGCACGCTTAGTTGGTTGTTAATACAATGTGAGGCAAAACTCTAACCCCTTTGACTGAAAGCGTAAAATGTTCATCAGCTCTGACAGAAGAGACAGTGGCATGTGATACATTCGGATCTTACTCGCACAGAGATGTGGCATCAAGCCACATAATGATAACCGAAAGCCTTGTATCCAAACAGATAAGCACCAGTTGCTTGAACAGCCCATCCAAAGTGTTTGTTTGAGTTTGCATCAGTTCGAAATTATTGCCAACTTTTATATATGAATTGGATAATAGAAAGGCTACAATTGCCTTAAACGAGAGAATCTGTTGTTCTCAGTTCTCTTCCTCACTACTCATATAAATGATTGACTCGACCATGACAATTTTTAGCCGAATTCATCATTGGTTACAGCCAGGTTACCGATTGAACTTGAAGTCATCGGACGGTGTTTGTCAAACGGTCTTAATAAAAAGAACGGATTAAGGAATCTCAGACGCGTTAGTAGTCGTCATTCATATATGTATCTTTAACCAAAATAACTACTTATTCATCCTCCCAAAGAGATTGATTTTCTTGACCACCTAGAGGAGCTCGAAACAATACTAAATGAAACTATATCCCTTAAGTAGGTAGTTAGAAGTCTCGATTTTCTCGAGAAAGCTATTATTTTGGCATTTGTTCTGTTTTGCTCCCACGACCAGTGTTTATTTTTTTATATTTTTTCAATGGCTTTTTAGAACGTTTCTTTATCTGCAGCGTTCAAGAGAAAGATCACTTTTTCGAAAGAAATGTTTACTATCTCTGTTAGTTGTTACAGTATACTATCGAATGTAAAATTTGCGATATCTGGGAAATACACCAAAAGAAGGAAAGAAAACCAACGTTCCGGCCTTAAACCCGTTGCTAGCAGGATCTTGAATGAACTTAATGTGCATAGCTGCAACCAGCTATAGCCCAGGTACACCCTGTAACCTCATCTTAAGAAAATAGGTAAGATGCCTTATTGATTGTAAGGAGCTTTCCACAAATAGGCCCTTCATAGTGAAATATGAAAAATTGGAATTAAAGAATGAATGAATGAATGCTCATCGCAGAATGTCTTAGCATAAGGGAGTAGCAAAGAGTCGAAGTTCAGAAAGGAGCTGCTTTGACAAAAAATTTAATCAAGGGAAAGATGTGACGATTAGGCAGTTTAAAAGTACCAGTGGTTTGTACTGGTACTGAGTAATAATTTATTTACAGGTAGGAACATTGTCATTGTTCCTAGCGCTTGTTGTTCTCTGGAAATGTCGCAAGGTTTTTGTGCCAAATGATGTGATCAAAGGCAGGGTTTGAGAGAATCTAACGTCAAGCTTTTGCTATAAAAAGAGACAATTGACTTTGAACAACAACTCGTCAAGTTGTTGGAAATATCCTAGCCATAGCTAACTTATTCTTTCCCGAAACTTGAAGAAGCTATTAAGAGTGTGACTTAAGATGTTTTTTTAAGTACCGAAAGCCATGACGTCAATTAGCTGGTTCATATGGTTGTTAATGACGCGTAGTTAGTTAGAAAATCGATTGGAGATCAACAAAAGCCGACCGTAAAGCCACAACCGTCTCAAAACTGAAACCAAACCTACAATACAGACACAGACTTGTCAAAATTCTTATCAGGATCCCAACAAAGGCTAATATCGTCAACTTGGCAAAAAGTTCTTCCAATACGTATGGCCGTTTATTACTCGTTGCCAATAAAGGGAGACTCAACCGAACGGCTCGTCGACTGAGTGAATTTCTTGAAAGTAGTGGTTGAGATAAAATTGGAATAAAATTACAACCTGCATGTGTGTGCATTACAGAGGCTATGAGAACGCCACCAAGTGCGGGTATTATACGACCTAATTCGGCTCCATGTAGTAATTCAAGAGTAAGCCCCTACTTCTCGCTAATTGCTTCAAACAAGGTAACCTTATTGGTCACTTACTTACTTAGGTGGCGCCACAATCCGGAATGGACCTGGACCTCTGTCAACAAGCGCCTCCAGATAGTTCGATCTTTCAGTAGCTACCTCTAGTTTCGCACGCTAAGTTGGCTGAGGTTCCCTTGCACTTGTGTGCGCCTCCTGAGTCGAGGTCTTCTTCTACTACGCTTTCTCTCGGGGTGTTGGTGTCCATCCCCTCTACATAACCCAGCCTTCTCAATCCTTGGATTTTCACTCTTCTGGGTAGGTCGATGCCACTGTTAAGTCCGTAGAGGTCATCGTTGTATCTCCTTTTTTCACCGTCTATGTTGACGGGACCGAAAATTACTCGAAGAATTCTTCTCTCAAAACTGTTAAGAGCACCCTCATCTATTTTTGATAACGTCCATGCCTCTGAGTCATAGAGCAGGACTGTAATTATTAAAGCTTAGTTGCAGAGGAAAAAGGACTTAAGCTCAGTCCGAAATTGCACAGTACCGCCTGACCTACGAACAAGCCGTGGCAAGGAATTCCATAAGCGGATGATGTTTATAAAAAACTATCGCTCTGATGTAAGGCATGTTGTAAATTAATTTTGTATAGTTGGAGATTCTCTCAAAGCGTTTAAGGCTGCAAACATAACGCGCAATATTGTTAAAAGCGACGGTAAGCCTACATCTGGTTAGGAAGGTTAAACGATACATTGCTAATAACGATACTTTTGGTTTGAAGGGGATGTAAATAGAGTGCGGTTGATTCTCTAGATCAATATTGATCGCATTTGCAGAATCTTCTATCATACCAAGAGGGCAACTTCGATACAGTTGGGCATCGTCGACATACATATGGATAGAGGAGGATGAGGATACTATTGAGGGAATTTCACAAACATACGGTGAAAAAAGAAGGGGTCTTACAATCGAACCCTGTGGAACTCCTCTACAGTAAAAGAGAAAGTCGGATGAATTATGACCCACTGAGACAGCAATGACAGTTTATTGCACAAATTAATATGATCCACTGTATCAAAGGCCTTCGAAAAGTCCAAAAGCACTAGAGAGGTAACTTTATCCTCATCCAATGATTCCCTTATATCATCTAGCACTTTAATAAAGGCGTAATACAACTGTGGTTTTTCCTGGATTGCATTGCAGAGAGTAAGTTGTTCGAGTGAGTGTCCCATTCAGCACTATGGGCGTGTAGCTCCAGCTGACGGTAGTCAAGCCGTTAAAATCTCTATATTCATGGTACAAAGCAGAACTATTTATTAAGAACTCAAATATTAAAAATACAAAGTCGTGTTTAGAGAAGGCGGGTGCTAACAAAGAAAACATCCAGAAGAGTACTAGAATCTGCTGTGAAATATGTAGCATTGTTCGTGCTGACCGGGAACAAATTAAGTGTCCTCATTCCCTCAATATTAGTTCTTTCTACCAGAAGATTTCTATTAAGGTCGCCACCAACAATTAAGATAGTTGATTTACATTTTGGATAGCCAAAACCCTTTCCTAAAATATCTTGCAACACCACCACCGACTCTTCCTTTTCTATCACCACGAAAAAGGTTAAAACCATCCACTTTATACACTTTATCTTTTTCCCCGTCGATAAACTACGTTTCTGTGACACAAACAACATCAGTCATAGAACCTCCGAACAGGTCCCTAAACTCATCAAGTTTAGGAAACAAGTTTTGAGCATTTATATGACACACCGTTAGACTAGTCTTTTGTTCACAAGGAACGTTAATCATTAAGCGAAGAGTTAAATTATTACCTCCGCCCATGGGACTCCTACTATCAATAATTGACTGCAAAGTCATTATAATTTAGCGGGAGAACGGAAAAGGCATGATTTTGTTTTTTTTTTTTATAATTGGCGCGCGCTCAAGGGGTTACTAGCACCCTTGAAATTATTGCATGCAGCGTGGGCGATGGAACGTTAGAGAGAAAAGAAAGAGAGGTACCGATGTACGTTGGTCTTGAATGTTTGGAGGTTATAATGACTAGGGAATAAAGAGCTCGGCAGGGGATTCCATAAGCGAGTTGTTCGGCTTAGGAAAGAATCACGATAAGGTGAGAGGTTTGAAGGGACGGAATACTACTGGCAATTTCAGCGGAGCACTGGTGGTGAAAATAGTGACAGAACAATGTGAGGCAGGAGATATTACGTCGGTGGTCGAGGGTGTCATGTTATGTAGGTCAAGCAACACAATAGATTCCAAGAGATACTCGTAAGTTCCATTTTCCATCAGAATAACCAATTTAAGAAGATATAATATAATGTTGGACAAGAAATAAAAAAGAAAATGCAGATGATTAAAAAATAACAAGATTTAATAAAAGTTAAAAAAGATAAATAGAAAAATAACAAAGAAGCTTGAGAATTACTGAATAATAGAATTAAAAAAAGGTTGTACGCAATTATCCTTGGGGGGCTGGCAATGTCATTCAGATTGTCGATGTTTTCAACGATGGCAGCTTCTTCATCTGGGCGACGTTTGATATATAGTCGCAGACGCATAGTAAACACCGAAGTGATTTGTTTTCGTTTTTTTTGCTCGAGTGCGACGTGGAGCAAATTATTAATATTACGCGACAAGACACCCGCGCAGGTAAACAATTGATATTGATTCTTGTCCAGCATCGCTTAAGTTTAATTGTCTGTTGTTAACCTTTCGATATTTGGAAACCGATGTGAGTACAAAGTTTCTATCGTATGCTTCTTTCGCTTCTTTCAAGAATAATGTTAAAGAAATCGAATGACAGCGCAACGCGTCAACGCAACGCAGCGTGCTTTTTGCATAGTCATCGTGCACAAACAGATAGGGATGCCAAAACTTGAAATTGCTCTATATAGCTTGTCTCATACGTGGCCGTAAAATAATGAGTAGGTGGTGTGTATCGATCTGAAGTAGTGTGAATACTTGGTAGATGATTTTTTTTTCAGGCCAGGGTGTGAATCAATTAGGGTGATGACGAACGGGCTACGCATTTACACAAAAACGCAGACAAGATCTTGTATGCGGTGTTAAGAAGACTGATGCCTCTGTAGTTGGCAGGGGATCTCCTCTCTTGAGGATTGGACAAGTAATACTGAGGTTCTATTGATCGAGCATACTTTCGTCCTACTATATTTTACAGATGAGTTGGTTTATGCTCCTTTCCAAGTCATCGCCTGCTGTTTTGAAGAGATCGGCAGACAAGTTTTGTCGGACTTAAGCTTGGATATGCCTATCTACGCTTCATCCAGATCTGGTGAAAGGAAATGTTGGTCTTAATCGGCCTGGTTGAAAATTTCATTCGTCTCTCCCTTTCTGCTCATAGAGCTTGTGAACAGCTCTAGTCCTTGTATGCATTTTGCTTAGCTGCATTTGTTTGCCGGGTCATAAGGGATTTCTTTGTGGTGATCCAATGAAACCCAGCACATTAGTAGCGGCATCTCTGGTGGCTGTTTTGGCAGTGTTGCCACTGGTGTTCGATACATAATGCGGCAGCGGACTTCTCAGGATTAACCCATTTAAAACCATAGTCGTTTAAAGTTTGAAATTAAGTTTTTTTTCGACATATTTTGATTAAATCTATCATTATAATAAAGTATTTTTTCATAAATCAATTCAAAGGTTTTTGGAGCTGTACCCAAACGAGTACAGTGGTAAGGTGTGGATTCTTATGGAATTTTTTTAAACAATTTTTTTCCACACAAATGGCAATAGCACAAAGCTCACAGTTCCACCTTACCTTAAATATGACATTCTTTGCATATTAGGGTTTTCCCGATCCTTTGGGGAAAATGGGGTCTTTTGGCATACGTGACACCTGATGCAATACTGTGTTTTGTTGTTGGATTCTTTAGGGTGTAGTTTCTTAAATAATGTCGTGCAATGCTTCTTTGGAAAGACAGTAAATCATCCTGGGAATGAAAAGGAAATTTGTGACCGGTGGCTTGAATACTGCAAGGAGTTGCTTAACAAACAGTTTCCACGTGATATCGTGCCGACAGCTGGTCTATTCGAGGAGGAAGTTTCGGACTTTTCAATCGAAGAAATAAGTATAGCAATTAGAAAAATGAAGCGGGGGAAAGCGGCGGGACCAGACAGCATTCCATCAGAGTTTTGGTCGAAGATGGAGGGGATCGGCAGCGTTTGGCTATCGAAACTTTTAAATAAATTAAAATGTGGACAACCTATGCCGAATCAATGGAGAAGTAGCTTCTTGGTTCCATTATACAAAGGAAAAGGCGACACTCGAGAATGCAACAACTACCGTTCAATCAAGCTTATGTCGCACACAATGAAAATCGTCGAAAGAGTCTTAAACGAACGTCTTCGGCAAATAATAAAGCTCGATAATAGCCAGTGTGGATTTGTTGAAGGAAGATCGACGGTGGACGCTATCTAAAGCTTACGAATAATAATGGAAAAGCACCGAGATTCGTCTAAGGATTTACACATGGTATTTATCGACCTCGAGAAAGCATTCGATCGAGTGCCTAGGGATCTCATATGGGCCGCGCTGAGGTCTCAAAACGTACCGGAAACGTATGTTAGAATAATACAAGACATGTACGGAAACGTGAAAACTGCGGTTAAAAGCTCTGCTGGACTAACGAGAGAATTTCCAGTTAATGTCGGAGTGCATCAAGGAAGCGTACTTAGCCCTTTCCTCTTTAACGTAGTATTCGACTATCTTTTAAAAGACTGCATGCGCGAAGCAAATGTAATGCCAATTCTCTTCGCTGACGACGCAGTTATACTTAGCGATAACGTCGAAGATTTACAGAACGCCTTAGATTCATGGAGAAATGCGCTAGAGAGAAACGGGTTTAAAATAAGTCGTTCAAAGACGGAGCGTTTGACGTGCCCATTTGCGCATCCGTTGCGACCTGTTCCGGATATAATGTTAGACGGAATAGTTCTTCCGAAAAGCACTATCTTTAAGTGCTTAGGATCAATCGTTAACTTGGCAGCGAAATGTAACGACGACGTAAATCACAGTGTGAGTGTGGGGTGGATGAAATGGCGGGAAAATTCAGGAATCTTTTGCGACAGAAAATTTCCACTTAAATTAAAGGGGAAACTCTACACCACGGTTGTAAGACCAGCTCTTATATACGGTTCACAGTGCTGGACAATGTACGAAGCGTTTAAAAACAAAATGACGGCAGCGGAAATGAAAATGTTAAGGATGTCTAGTGGAGTTACTAAACGCGATTGTATTAGATCTACGCGTATAAGAGGAAGTCTACATCTAAAGAACTCGGTAACCAAACAGCTTGAGGCGAATAGAATAAGTTGGTATTGCCACGTTCAAAGAAGATCTGCGGAAAATCCGGTTAAAAAGGCACTATCAACTACGGTCACTCCAACTGTAAGAAAACGAGGTCGGAAAAAGAATTCCTGGATTTCTCAGATGGCAAATGCGCAACAACGTCTGGGGCTTACCACTGAAGCGATCCAGGACCGAGCATTATGTAGACGCGTTCTGCGGTCTGCGACATTAGCCAACCCCATAAGCGGAGCAGCAGCGATGCAGTAAAAATGGGAAACTCGTTACGCATAAGTTCGTATAACGAGAAAAGGGTTAATAAAAGGATAAGAAGAAGAAGAGTAAATCATCCTGGGAATTATTTGTAACTTTGAACAGTTTCCAAGCATTCACCATTGTGGAACTAAGCATTGATGTGAAAAGCGGCCACCACCATTTTCTACCTTTTATTTTTATTTGATATGTGCTTACTGCTTGGTCGTCTAGATCAATGCCCCCCACTCCTTTATTTTAATTAGCGATTAATTTTGGCTGGACTACGAGAACCTTTTTTTTCTCAGCAGACGACCAATGTTTCACAAAATGTAACGGTTCTACGCCACCGAAGTTTGTACCCACAGTGACAACACTATTGTCGTTCCATTTTACGAAGAGAAGTTTGTTTTTGGCATCGAAATAATTCTCATTGTATCCTCTTTTATTTTTTTTTTTTTTGATTTCTTTCTTTATTTGCAAAGGACATTTTTTTTCTACTAGTTGCAGTTCCTCTAAGTCCTATCATTCTCAACAAACGCAATAACTCGTGGGAAGAGAAATAGTTGTCAAAGTAAATAATATGGTCTGTAGGGACTTTTACAGTTTCTAATAGTTCAAAAACAACTCGAGAACCTAATGAGATCTTTCTGGAGGAATATTTTTTGCACCGCACTATGTGTCGAAGTTATATAAATAGCCGCAACTACTTGTAAGCATCCAGTTTTTACGGTTTACCTCTTATAAATTATTTTGAAGATTGATATCCAAAATATTTTATCATGGCCTAATCTATAGATAAATTTTTATGCATAAAGCCCCTTTTTTGAAATTTCTGACAAAATAAATTCATAAGGGGTTGGCATTGAATGAATGGTAGCCACTATAAAATAGTATGCCGATAAAAACATGAAGGTCTCGTTTCGATAATTAAAAATTGTGATGGTTTTGTTGGGAGGCATACAACCGAGTTTGATCTAAAATTAGTTGGACGACATCGTCATCAAATAGTGTTTCGAAAATCCCAACAGGGCTTTTATTTTCTAAACTCATTGTCATATCCCATACGCACTTTTCAAAGCTATTAGTGGAATTCATTGTCCAGTCAATGTCATTTTTAGACCATCGTGGACAGTGTGCATTACATTCACGAACTGAGTCTCGCAGAACTGATAATGGGACTTCATCCTCATTGTCGTATTCTTCATCTCGAACAAAAATCTCTAAAAAAAAAACCTGGAACATCATCTGGGAAATGTTCATTTTCCAAGTTTTCGATATCAATCTCTTCTTCGTCTGTGATAACATCAGCATCAGGTGGTATAACGGTTATATCATAGCTGCCACCTCTGTCGTCTTCTTTTATTTTTCCTCCCGTACAAGGAGCCTGTTGGAAAAGGCTTGAAATCCATTCTAATAATAATGCAAAAATGATTTCATGTGTTTCCATTGTATTCAAGCAGGTACATTTAATATCTAAGCTACTTACAGCGGGTAATTACAATTTTTAACTTATTCTTCGACTCTTAAATGTTTTTGTACAATGTTCTATAACTATTTAATAAGAAAGTTAAATTATTAGAAGTAAAATAGGAAATTTTTACGAAAAACAAAAAAATCAACCTCGCAATAGCGGAAAATTGAACAACACAATCCCAAACAATCACAAAAAAAGTACCGTTGTTTTTTATTCTCTAATGAGCATTGGTTTCACATACTATACTTGTGAAATGTCAAAAAAAAGAAATATATTCAAATTTTATTAAAAAAATGACAGATACCTCGATGGCAAAGTGATAAAGTATATGAATGTTTTGTACCCAAACGGGTACAGTGGCAGTCAATGAGTTACGAGAGACTCGTTAAAAAAAGGATTTGGCAATCTCCTGTGATTGAAACCGCTTCGTTTTTTGTGATGAAGCACTATCCTCTGTCACCGTGTTTCACTGGTTTTCCGAATTCATTCTTGTCGTCATCCGCCCCAGGACAAATTTCGTCGGCCAAAATCAGTTGTGCCAGAAAACATTGATACTGACGGCAACAAATATTGCAAGATCGTCATGTTAATCGGGGCATACATTTAATATTGCATGAACATTTGGGCGCAAAAAAAAAAATCTTCGCGTTTAATATCGCGCAATTTGACAAAATAAAAATCAAAGCACTGTGGCGCTGGCAGCCCGGTGTGGGCCATGGCCTAGCTTCTTGACACTCATTTGTGTTGCTCAAGTTGTCATTTTTGTCACATCTGAGTGGGGCCTACGGTTTATCGCCGAGTCCGAACGGCACTCTTTAGAAGCTTTTTCGTAGGCAATTTTACTTTCGGGAGTTTGCCATTGCCCGCCGAAAGAGTGATGGCCATTTGAAAAATTGTTGGTGACCCAGCCAGGAATCGAACCCAGACTCTCTACGTGATAGTCCAATGAGCTAACTATCGCGCCATCGGGCAATTTGACAATCGAAGAAAAAAGGGTCGACCACGGTGCTTCAAAAGATTTCTAAAAGATCGTGACAGGCGAGGAATCGTGGGTCTATACAAATAAGCCCGAAACCAAATAAAAACAATTGTAGCGGTCTGCGTTTAACCCTTTCGGACCGAAAATGCCCCGAAAGAAATCTGAATTTGCTGCCTAGGAAATATTAAATGTAAGGAAAAAATAAAATATTAAAAAAAATAAGATATTTGATCCCATTCGTTTTTTTTTTTTTGTAAAATTGGGTTTTATTGTCTCAAAAAATTAAAATGCACAAAAATAACAATTAATATTCATTTTTTTAGTATTACTATAAGTCAATATTTATTTATAATAAATTACTTGTTATTAAAATCTACAAGAAAGTGTAAATTATAAACTTACATTAAGGTATAGCCAAAAAACAACGAATTTACACACCAATTATGGAGACACGTCCTCACTATATCACAATTACCAAGAACTGAAGTTTAAAAACACAGCATGGATAACGTGATATTAAAGTTTCATTCAAAAACACAGAAAAAAAGCCAACTGCAAGTAATTTCCATACTAAGTTGTCCCAGTAGGATTTTTCAAATTTTTTTGGGATGTATTGTCCCAATCGGTTCGAAAGGGTTAAAAGGCATCAATGTTATGGAGTTACCTCGTTTGGAGTGAGAGTAGGTATTTTGAAAAGCAATAAACTCATTTTGAATAATAAGTTCTGTTTTACTTGTTTTTCTTAAGACTCAAGTAGGCTACATTTTGAATGCATGCAAAACCAAATGTCTGCATTTTTTAATTCCTGACATTTTAAGGACATAAGATTGAAAAACTCTGAATAGGCAACGCTGTCAACACTTCAAACAAGCTACGACTATTTCGTTCAACTTCGAGTCAGTAGTGATGCGCAGATTTAGTATCGAAATATTGTAGAATTTTCTTGCCAAATCATATTTCTAGTGATTTGCATGTGGACACTTCAAAGGCCATTCGCCAACGCTATACGACCACGGAAGTAACAGTGGATCGATCACACCTAGCAAGCCCCTAATCTATCTACCTAGCAAGGCAAAATACAAGCGCCTAATGCCCTGGTGGACATTTTACATTTCCTGAAATTTGCAAGTCCTTCTTGCTTATTATTTCAATTATCAGACCGTTCTTCTACGAATTTTAACGAAAAACCTACCTAATACGATGCACTAAGTGACTTTAACATGAAACTATTTTCATGATATAAGTCCTCGTCTGTAAACATGGTTTTCGGTATTATCCTGACTTGAAAACAAACAACAGTAACTCCCTTAAGAGAATAAATCGGTTGCCACTTCCTGAGTAGGGTAAACAATTATCTTTTCTTTTTATCAGAAGCCCAAAGGAATTCAAACTGAATTTTGAAGAAGGGTTCACTTCGACCTCCCATCTGCTAGTTCCGAAATGAAGATAGTAAAGAAGAACTGGCCAATTTAAAACACCTTACCCCCACCAAACTTGTCAGTTTTTTTTTAAAACCAAAAACAAAGAGGTGAAGTAAACTTCATGGTAATGAGCTTTTTTCTTCTTTTCCAGGGGTTCAGGCACTCCAATTAGTTACTTAAAGTGTCTTCAGAGCCCAGCCAAAGGATATGAGCATTAGTACTTTATGCTTTCATTTATAGTTTGCATATACTCGTACCATACGCCCGTCGCATTAACAAGGGATGTTTTCGTACAAGTATCTTACAACATTCGTACAATAACAGATATGATGGCATACTAAAACATAACAACCCTGTTGACACTACAATTTTCTTAAGGAGATGTTTATAGAGGTTTACATATTACGAGTACCTTAGCTTCTGAAAAGGCCTTCTTAAGCTAATAAGACCTAAGCCGGCTGTTTTACGATAGAGCAATTATGAAAATGTAAATCTGTCAAAGAAACAACACATCCTTCAGAATATATCATACCAGGTACTCCGAGTATACGAGTATTTCCATTTCACTAACTCACGCTATATTGGAGTACGAGTATATCTTTACACATGCTTGTATGTGTAATGTATCATTTCACATAGTGAGTACACTCTTATCGTAAACAAGATAATTCATTTGAAAAGATTACGAGTACGAGATACGATTTTGGTGTTATTTTTTGTCTGTTTTCTTTTTGTCTGATACGTGTGGTCTGTTTTAGGGGTTCTTAGTCGGAAATAGCCAATTTATTGACTCACTAGGGTTATAACACGCTCACATCGATAGATAATACATTCTCGTCATAGATACGAAAACATGGAGCTCCATAAAGCTCCACCAAAACCAGAGCAGATAATTTAATTTTTTGTTTTTATATCCAGCTGTTTACAGTCGAGCTCCAGCGTTATGACTTATTGAGCTTTTAGACTGTTAATGTTCGATACTTTTTGGAGATAAAAAAAGAATTTAAAAAAATTTACGATTTATGATTTTTGTGGAATTCGTGTGAACAGACGTTTGTTTGTATGGAGTTTCGAAGCAAAAGTCAACACGGTTAAACCTTTTCGCTCGTAAAATCGACGGCTTCGGGAGTTTGTGTTTACATGGCAAGAGGTGTACATTTTATATGAATACTGGTTTGATTGGATACTTTATTAAAAAGTGAGGTAGTGAAGTAAATAAATGCCCAGGTGTATAGATGCTTGTTTGGATTAGTTTTTTGTTTTTTGTGAAGTTCAGCATCTGCTTGTGTCTGAGCAGTACATTTAAACGAAAAAGAAATCCATTGTTGTACTCCTTCTATGTATTTTCTAAGCTTTCTCAAGAAATGCGGTTTATGTATCAGTGCCTGCTTAGAATCCTCATATTATCGTTGTAACTCTCAAATAATCGCCACAGAAAAATGTGTCATATACGCTGAATCCTTTGCAGGCTTTTCTACTGAAAAACGCCAACTTAATGATTGAGTAAAGCCACGAGTGGTGTCAGATCAAAGCTGTGCTTAACTCACAAGATTATGTGATACAAATAGGCTTACAGTCTATGTTAGGCGCATATCAGTTATTCAGAATTAGTGGGGTAAGAACGCCAAGAACGTTGCTTATTCGATTGTTTACAGGTTTCAGATACCATACAATGTCTTATCTCAATCTAAGCTTTAAATACAACAAGCTCTTCTAAAAATTGACATTTATCCATCCAACATGTGCACTTAAAATATTCTCGTTTACCGTGCCTCTTATAGGGACTATTCCGAAGATATGGAAACCAGCTGACTACTCAAAGTCCCCAAAACGAGAAATCATCACCCAGACTAGAGGCTTTCTGTCTCATGCTTGACGTTCATTTCATTGATAAGATAAGCAAAACCAGTTCACAACTAGCTCTTATCAATAAAACGGCAAGTGAGCTCTGTAACACAACATGCCGAGGTGATATCTGTCATTGGTTGTCGTTTCTTGCTTATTCTAAAGGCGTCTAGTCGCCCTAGAATGACGTCGTGTACCCAGGTACGTTACAGAAAAGTATGGATCAGTTGCTGATAACTCTGAAGAGTATCTTCACAGCTAACCAGACACTGGCATTTATGCCGAAGCCCTGGTGGACAGTGAGAGCCGAAAGAGCTTCAGACCTATTAGATATGGAAACTATTCTACGTCTAAGTTGCAAATCGACAGGTAGAATCAATGGAAGAATGCATACTGAGCACTTTCACGAACATTGAGGGTGCTATCGACAATGCATGTGTAACTCAACCCGACAGCATACACGAATCACTAGTTTTGTAAATACTCGTATAAGCAATGAGGGTGAATAGGCAGTGCTTGTGGATATTGACATTTTGGTTGACTCGCAGCTTAAAAGTTACAATTTCTTTGACGTCTATGATCAGACAGATACAAATGATGTAGCTACACTCTCTGTTATCATGCCAAGCGACTGTTTGTTCTGAAACCTTATTGTCTAGCACAGCAGACATGATCGACGTATGATGCAGTAGAAATGTGCCTTCAGTCATCCACTCAAATCCGAGGCTGGTTGCCTTACGAGAAAAAAGAAGACGACTGGTCTGACTCATGAAGTACGAAGACTTAAAGACAGCCCTAAACGCTACTCCAACGAAGTTAAGACTCTAAAGAACGGTCAGTCTCATCTGCATGGAGCTTACACATCATCCCCAGCATCATCCCCAGCATACACTACGCGCACTGCTAAATTTTTTCATTATGCTAATCCTATATTAGGATGCACTCTTAGAGCCATTTTCCGCTAGAAAGAAGTGGTGATATGTACAACTCCTCTTTTGGATATGGATTTCTGGTGGTGCCAGTGAAGTCATTGCATAATGGCGTTTTCTAAAAAATGAAATAAATTAATGTGCCTGGGAATGGCCTCCGCAAGATTCTGAGCCAGGAAAGCATTGTAGTCGGGTCATCGCGGATAGTTCCAAGATCGATGTGGGATGGGTCATTTTGGACGACAAGGTTAGATTTCAATTCACGAAATCTCTCAAACAAGGATATATGCATTTCTGACAGTAATGAACAAATGTATATTGTGAAGAATTGGTAAGAGGGTGCGAGACATCTGCATTTGTTATGACAGTCAAGCTACAATCACAGGAAATGAAATAGGCCATGAACTTCCGAGGCGAAGCTTTAAAAAGAATTTCGCAGAACAGGACTTAAACCGTGCGTAGCTGCAGAAGTCATGACTTTGAATGTTTCCGACAAAACCAATGCTTACTGATTTCCCTAAGATGCATAGATGTGGCAACGTGCTAGCTTAACATATCTATTATATGAGGCTTTAGGTGGAGTTCTAAACTAAATTTGATGTGCTGCAAGGGGTTAAGATGGGAAAAAGTCCTTGTTTCCTTCAGGCTATTTAAGAATTTGAAAGTTTATTTTTGACTCTTAAAAAAAATTTGCCGTCAAAGTCTTTTACAAAATGAAATTTGAAGCTATGCCTACTGTAAGGTTTTTGTAAAATTTTAGGTGGTTACTACCACACCTACTTGCTTCTGTTTCTGCTCTGGTAGCTGCAACACGTTTTTCACTACGGTGCATTCTCTTCCGTCACGTTGTTTAATCCGTATCCAAGGATCTGTTTGCGTGTGCCCTTAATCAAAATAAATTGTTTATAGCATTCCAGTGCTCTGATGTTTGCAGCACTGGTGTTGCTGGAGCCGAACATCTTGCAGCTCTGCTAATAAATCCTACTTCACGTTCCCGTGGCGCCATCTGGGAATCTCACTAGAGATTGCGAAGTGAAGGGGGCAAATGGCGAATTTCCTGCGCCATAGACCAGGATTAGTGTCGGAAAAACAAAACAAGACCTTATCCGGGCTACTCTGACATATTTGGAGCTCAGGCCGGAAAGGATCTCCAGGACTTAGTCAGGGTCTTGGAAAAGAGATGGTGGCGGACGAGCCCTATAAGGGCCAACGGCAGCGCTCACATCCCGGAACGGGTTACTGGTTTCGGCGTAACCGACCCCTAGTCTTAGGGGCATTAAAAATGGAACTGGTCCTCCAGGTTGGGGGTTGTGCCGCCGGGGTATCTGCCCGGCCATTTAAAAAAAAAAACATAAGTTACGAAGCATCAACAAACCACGGATATGGACGGATCTACTGTTGACAACCCACGCAAACAATTTAAGGACAATGAGCTTCGGATATGCACGTGGAATGTTAGATCCCTTAATAGACCACGTGCAGCCGAGCAACTAGCGGAGGCCCTAGACTGCTGCAAAGCAGACATAACCGCCATCCAAGAAATGCGAAGGGATGGGCCGGTCAAAAAGAAGATGAAAAACTGCGACATCTACTACGGCAATTGCTACCGACGGCAAAGCAGCGCTTATTTGGATGCGGATTTGTTGTCGGAGGCAGACAAAGACAAGAAGACCTCAGCTTCCGGCATGTGAGCGAGCGCCTCGTAGCAATCCGCATCAAGGCTAAATTCGCCAACATAAGCCTTATATGCGCACATGCCCCCACAGAAGAGAAAGATGACGACACCAAGCATGCCTTCTACGAGCTCCTTAACAAGACCTACGAGCAATACCCTAGCTATGACATTAAAATTGTCCTCGGTGATTTTAATGCAAAGCTAGGAAGAGAGGGTATCTTTTGTGGAAAAATCGGAAAATATAGCCTGCACAACAACACCTCCGATAACGGATTCAGGCTTATCAACTTTGCGGTGGGGCGAAACATTGTCGTAGCTAGCACGCGGTTCCCACATCTCGACATACACAAGGGGACTCGGAGAACTCCTGATCAATCAACAGTCAACCAGATTGATCACATTGCGATCGACGCAAGACACTCCTCCAATATTATGGATGTCCGTACGTTCCGAGGAGCCAACATCGACTCGGACCATTACCTTGTTGTAGCCAAGGTACGGTTGCGGATATCCCAAACTACGCCAAGACAAACTAATGCTGTGAGAAAATTCGACGTCAGACGGCTACAATCGCAAGAGATCGTCAAGTCCTGTTCCGATCGAGTGTCTCTTAATCTCTTAAGAGGTCCAATGCCGCCAGCATCAAGCACCACTGGAAACACTGCCAAAACGCCATCAGAGATGCCGCTTCTGATGTGCTGGGTTTCACTCGTCCACCACAACGAAACCCCTGGTTCGATGATGAATGCCGGCAAGCAAATGCAGCTAAGCAAGATGCACATGACGCGGCGCTGCTTAGAAAGACCAGAGCTGCTCATGAGCTCTATGAGCGGAAGAGGAGAGACGAGCACCGGCTTCTCAGGAGGAAGAAGAAAGAGCATGAGAAGCGCGCGATCGAGGAAATTGAGAGATGCTACTCCAGGAATGAGGTTCGGAAGTTTTACCAAAAGGTAAAAATAACATGCCACGGAAACAAACCCCGAACCGAAGCCTATAGAGATGAACAAGGGAACATCGTAGTATTATCGCAGTCAATGCTGAGGATTTGGACAGACCATTTCTGCAGACTGTATAACGTTGTTGATGATGACCAACAATTCCGTCCACCCGACCTGGATGAAGTGAAGATATCTATATCGAAGCTTAAGTCCAACAAAGCTGCCGGAGCGGATGGCCTGACTGCCGAGCCCTTCAAAGCGGCAGGCGATGACTTGGTAAGGAGCATACACCATCTCATCTGTAATAAAATATGGTCGCACGAAAGTATGCCCGATGAATGGAACATCAGCATTGTTTGTCCGATTTTCAAGAAAGGAGACCCTCTGAACTGCGCCAACAACAGAGGCATCAGTCTCCTTAACATCGCATATAAGATCTTATCCGCCGTATTGTGTGAACGCCTGAAGCCGTTCGTCAACAACCTGATAGGTCCATATCAGTGTGACTACGGCAGAACTTGGAGAAGACCCATGAGCTTCAGATCGATACCCACTATATAGTGCAATGTCTAGTTTTGGCATCCCTGCCAAACTCGTCCGTCTGTGCAGGATGACGATGGAGAATGCACGCTGCTCCATCAAGGTCTGTAAAGATCTCACCGAGACCTTTGATGTCCAGAAAGGATTTAGACAAGGCGATGCGCTGTCATGCGATTTTTTCAACATCGTAATTAAAAGAATAGTGCAAAACTCACGAGCAAACACAAAAGGCACTATCTTTCCGTCCGTCCAACTACTCGCATACGCCGACGATATTGACATAATCGGGAGAAAGCAGCGTGATGTCAGTGGCGCTTTCGCGAGTAATGAGATGGAAGAGTCGAAAATGGGTTTAGCGGTCAATGGGGGCAAGACCAAGTATATGCTGTCAAGCAAAAAGGACAACCAACACCGACGTCTCGGACAGAACGTCACCCTCGACAGATATAACTTTGGACTACTTAAGGACTTTGTCTACCTAGGCTCTGCTATAAATACAGACAACGACACCAGCGCTGAGTTCAAGCGAAGAATAACTCTTGCCAACCGCTGTTTCTTTGGGTTAAGAAGGCAATTGAGTAGCAAAGCCCTCACTCGGGCAACAAAAGTCACCCCTTATAAGACCTTAATAATCCCGGTCCTGCTCTTTGGCGCAGAGGCATGGACATTATCAAAAATGTATGAGGCTGTTCTTGGTTACTTCGAGAGAAAAATTCTTCGGGCGATCTTCGGTCCCGTCTGCATTGACGGTGAGTGGAGGAGGAGATACAACGACGAACTGTATGGACTGTACAGCGACATGGACCTAGCCAGAAGAGTGAAGATCCAAAGACTGAGATGGGTGGGTCATGTAGAGCGCATGGACACCAATGCTCCGTCCGAAAAGTCTTCGAATCCGCCCCCGAGGGACAGCGCAGTAGAGGAAGGCCAAGACTCAGGTGGCGCACGCAAGTGGAAGAGGACCTCAGCCAACTTAGCGTGCGAAACTGGAGGCAGCTAGCCAGGGATCGAGCTGACTGGAGAAGCTTGTTGTCTGAGGCCCAGGTCCAACCCGGACTGTAGCGCCACCTAAAGTAAGTAAGTAATCTGGTGGTGCTTCTCGATGCCGACGTCTGCTTCACTGTCATTTCTAGTTCGATGTTTGCTGTCGAAGCACACTTTTGACAAACCTCGAAACCTGATGGTTCTACCTTCACATTTGCTGAAGGTTAACACAATATGTTAACTATGTTCTTTACTCTGTCCTTAAATGCTAGTCAATATTTTATCGTAACTGAGTGTCAAATACGATAGAAAAGCGTTTCTAATTTCCGAGGCATAGATCTTGTGGTTGCTTGTTTATTATTTTGATAAGAAATATCTAATATCTTAGTATATCTTATTTGTTTCCCTAAAATGATCTTAGCATTTAAGAACAAAATCATTATTCTAGGTCGAAAGCCAATGGTCGTCAACAAAGTATCCATTCGTATCCTGGGCGTTTATTTCCGTTTCAGAAATTATTTCTATGATTTAGAGTTACAAAACAACCTATATTTGCCCTGTTATACTATGGCAGGAGACCCGCCATTTCCCCTCTTTCTATCTTTGCTTTTTTTTTGATGAATCTTCCAGGATTGCAGCAGGGCAGCGCTGAAATTCGCATCTTCTAGGTGAAACTCAGATCCTATTTGTGGAGGTTTCATTTCCTCATTAAAAAAAAAAAAACAGCGTTCATAACGCAATGATACTTTTACTTTTATCCCTTTGCTAGGAATAGGCCCCCGCCCAATTATCGGGCCTTAGCCCATTTACTATACTGTCTAACAAAAAACGGGGGCAGAGCGAAATTGTAATCAGTAACATCTTCAGACCTTAACGCCACTAAAGGTCAGATTTGTTCAGTTACAAGCTGCTGGTAGTGCATACCAGAACTAAAAAATTTGTACAGTAAGAGTCAGGAGCCTCCCAGGCCTAAACTTGTAGAGGTGGGACTCCTTGTGAGAGCTTCATTTACAAAGCAGGAAGGGTCTACTTGCTGATCTCACCCGATATATAGTTGCAAAATACTATGAGCTGAGACGCTTAGATCGCGACTCATACCAAGGGTGGAACATATGCCATCCACACGGACTCTGAATTGGTATTGAATGAATTGACAGAGAGCAAGGCGTATCTCTGCTCCCATTCATGTGTGTGGACATCCAGTGAAATTAAGAAACCTTCTGTCCCTTAGGAAGACATAATATTTCTGACTTCCCAGAACTGTTTGATGTTTCGTTTACCAAATTTCTTCAAACAACTCGAGATGACAAGTGAACTGAAGAACTAAATACTCTTCCCTGACCTCTTTGCACATTTATCACTATGAGGCAGCTTACAAGTTAGCATAAATATTCGTTTTTAAATTTTAAAAATAGAAAAAATTATAAAATGTCATGTTTCCATACTCAAATATGAATAAAAGCCTTGGGAAGTTTGACCATTCAGTAATCCAAACAGCTCGTTGTACGAGTATTTCTGCCTTATCGAACTTGTTCTGAACTTGAATGCCTTATCGGTTCAGACTCTTTTCTTTCCCCTCTCTGCATGTAGTTGGAGGGAAATCCGCTTAAGTAATAATACAATGCATCTGTTGACTCATATGATGGTGACGAACTTATTCGGTTTGAACCTCGATATGGAAGTGTAGTTGAAAGTACTCTTTTGCATACACACCACCCAATAGTATCGTTTTATTTAAACCCCATTATGTATCATATGTTATACCTATAAACTGCTATCTCCGATTTGTGTATCTATAAATAAGATACTTTGATAATACTCGCTCGTTCATACGTTCTACGAGTTTAGTGCTAAAGTCAGGGTTTCATTATTATGTCGTCGATATTCGTGTCTTTATCACTACAAGTCTACTGATAAGATAAGCTCGTTCTGAGTTAAATATTCTGCATTTCGCTTTAGTTGGGAAAACAATTTCATTTGCAATGGATGAGACTGATTTGTTCTTTCGGAAGAATCCGAAAAATGACCGTCAAGAAAAGACCGATAGTCACAAAGGAGTCGAGGATGAAATTGATGGTTTCCCAAGTCAGATGATGACTCCAATCAAATCGATCCCTACAAAAGAAACCAACTACAACACGAATAATACTAAGATGGGAGTCGCTTTAATTTTCAATCACAAAGATATCCGTGGACAAGACCCACGACGAGGCACCGAAATAGATCGTGATCGGATCAAGAAAGTCCTTAAGTTGTACGGCTTTGATGTGCGAACATTCAATGATCTGACATTTGAGAAACTAAACGAACAATTAAATGATGGTGAGTGATTTTTTTTGTCAATATTAACACTAGTGACACCTTGTACTAATCATGTTTTCAAGACAGTTGCGAGGGAGGATCACAGCCAAAACGATTGTTTGGTGGTCGTTGTGATGTCACACGGAATTGAAGGTAAAGTCTATGCAAAAGACATGACATACCCAGTGGAACGTTTATGGAAGCCTTTCCTTGGGGATCAGTGCAAATCACTAATCAATAAACCAAAGTTGTTCTTCATTCAGGTGGGTTATTGAATTCGCATGCTCACCGTATAGACCATCAGTCATATGTGTTGATTTATATTTGCAGGCCTGTCGTGGTCGTCAGTTGGAAAAGCCAGTTTTGTATATGTCTGCAGCTCCTATGTCACGTTTTACTGAGGAACAACCAATTACAACATATGCTATTCCAAGCACCGCTGATTTGCTAGTCTTCTACTCTACGTTCGATGGTAAGTTATACAAATAGATACAATCAATGCATGTCTAAATGTCCCTCTCTCTTTCTCTCTGTTGGCAGGTCATTATTCATTTAGGAATGCTGAAAATGGCTCATGGTTCATTCAAGCCTTATGTTTGACCTTAGAAGAAGCTGAACGTAGCGGTGATGAGCAAGGCTGTGAGTTGTTTAAACTTTTGACAACTGTCAATCGCAGAGTTGCCTACGAATACCAGTCCTTCACTAAATCAGAAGCGACCAACGAAATGAAAGAAATGCCAAATTTCGTTTCGACTTTAACGAAAATGTTTTACTTTAAAGCCAAAAAAGGTCAGATGAAATGAAAAGTAAAAAATAAAAATTCAAAACTATTAGTCAATGAAAAAATATCGAAAAAAATAAATACAAAGCCCAGAGGCTTGTTCGAATGTTTCGATTTTAGTCTGAAATGTGTTAAACTTATCAGTTGAAATGCGATAAGGAAATAGTTCTACTTAAAAATAAAATCATTACTCATGGACGATTAAAATCATATAAAGAAAAATAATAAGAAGTATGTTAAGTTGTGAAATAAAAATAAATAAAAAAAGCGTTTACATGGCTAAGTGAATGTTTTTCGAATTGCATTAGAGGTGGTACGGTATCAGATATGAAGATGTGTACTTATAGTCAACGGTTTAGAAAGCAATAGTCGGGATTTCCCCTGAGTAACTGGGAACTTTCGATAACGAAAGTGTCATGGAAAGTTCTTCATACGATAAGTAGAATTTTTTTTTGTTCATGTTATTCTTTCAAACTCTTCGGGGATGACGGTTTTATGACAAATTTTTCGTTGTCGTCTGTTCTTTTTAAGGTTTATTAACATGAGCTATGCGGGCAATATGAGTGAATTGCATTTGGTTTAATTCATAAAACGCCTTTATGCAAATTTTGCCGTACTTTAGGGCACCCTATTGTTGGGGGTTAACTTATGTAGGTGCGTACACCAAGATGGATGGGTGATTTCGACAACATTTCCGAACTGGTGGTGTTCATTTAGTTCACTCTATGTGCGTCATCGTCATTGTAATTTCCCTTGTGGCTTATTGTAATGCCTTTTTCTAAAAAATGACATGAAATCATCAATGTAATACAGAAAATCAGTCTTAGTAATTCTGATTCTTAATCTTCGAGTATCTTCAGGTATTTAGAATTCCCAAAAGAGCTGACACATCGTTGCTTACGACAGCTCTAACATAGAAACTCTTGGACCAAATGTAAAAGCAACAGAACTCTTCGATTTTGTCGCCTTTTACAAATCGATGGAGATGATATACCTTCTGATCAAAATCGACTTCAGTTCTTTCTGCAAATTCCTCTTTATCGCCTTAAAACACTTTCCGCGAAGTGGTAACCTGAGTTGAGAGAATAGGAAAAAGTCACAAGGAGCCATGTCAGGTGAATACGGAGCTTGCAAGTCGATATTAACGTTGTTTTTTGAACAAATAGTCGCTTATTTCTCCAAAGTTCCATCCTCTTTCGATGAATATTTTCCCTCAAACGCTTTAGCTGCCGCAGAAACACCTGTACAATACCGAGTGTAGCAAGCGACAGGATCTGATTAATCACTACCAGGAGTTGCTACAGCACCAACAACTGAAAAGGAACCCTCACGTTCTGGGTTACCCAAACACTTGACACGACCGGCGCCTTTACAGAAGAAGTCCTAACGGGCAACCAAGTATGCTGGGTAACCAAAATCGGCAAGCTTATCAGCAAGACGAAGAGTCTCAACCCAACAAGAGATAGAATAAGCCATCATGGATACGTTGTATCTTCACGAGCAGCGACAGGCATGTTGGATATGTGGGCAACAAGAACGGCACGTTTCGTGATAGATTTGGTGACACCATAGATTTCATTTCGTTACCACGTTCCCAGCAACTGATGTAGATAATGACATTCGAATTGGATGTACTTGGATAATGCTAGTGAGATGACAGTTTTACCACAATAGAAAGCTCCGGGAATGGTAGGGGTACCACCTTGTACAAAATGGAACAATGAATCCAATACACTATGGTTAGCAGGCAACTTCTTTGTAACTGGTCGTGGTTGACGTACAGGCGATACATATAGCATACTGCGTTTGGTGATTTTTCTATCGCATTCGTTGTCCAACACAACATCCTTGACATTGAAGTTGCCAGCTGGTGCAATATAGCGAACTGTATACTTGGAGCGAGGTCAAACGATCATATTGTGTTTGACGAGGGTGTTTCCATGTACCAAACCGTACAAATTGTTTTCGGTAATGTGTGATCTAACTTTCCAACATTGATTCATTCAATTTCCATGCAATCGAACGGGATAAAGCGGTCACGTTAACACCATTTGGAATGTAAATTGAGCTGGCCAGCTCATTGCTGTCTTTCAATAAGCGTTGGGTATTGTCTAAAATGCTGCCCATAATACCGGGAACTAATTCAATTGAAAGTGGCTTACCAATACGCAACACTGTATCTCAGAGAGTGACGCCAGATGTCTCTTTGTATACCTCAATGGTGGCCATATCACTTTCGAATAATTTCACCCATCAGCTCGAAATAGCCGACAAGCACCAATTTGTACATAGCTGATACAGATATGCATTCTGCTGTTACGATGGGACGGCAAAGGGATGTCCATAGATGGGCTCCTTCTCCCCATTATCGAAGCGCTTTTGTTGAATTGAAATTCGAAAATTTTCAATTTTTCTAGTGATTTGGCGAAACAATTTCCAGCATTTCGAAATTTTTTCCAGCGAAATGCTGCATTTCGTCTCTGCATTTAGAAGGTTGTCAAATCGAACAAACCTTTTTTATAATTCCGCACGTCATTCAGCGCACGTCATAGCGCTTACAAAAACAACTTTGAAAGAAGTCAGCTGGTCAGCTGTTCCAATATTTACAATCCCTAACGACTATGTGCCTTAATCAAAAAAAGTATAAAAAGTGGGAAGTGGGGAGACAGTAGCTGTCATATAAATGTTTTGGGTTCAATGTAAACGGTGAAATGAAATTCCGAAATTTCATTTCGAAATGTTGAATTTCGGGTCTGTGTAAACGTACTATAACACTGCATTCCGATCCAAACGAGACACCAAGATCGGCTGCTATCTACCTGATATTCACACGATTATCTGCGGGGACAATTTTCTTAACTTTTTCGGAACGAGGCAAATCATCGACCACAGTACGGCCCGCTTTAAACTCTTTGTGTCACTCGTATGCCTTTGTTTTCGGCATTGTCAAGTCCCCGTAGGCTACCGTTAACATTTTTAACGGTCCCGCACCAACATATTTCACCACCAGACGACAGTTGTATCAATCTAAAAAAAAAACATTTTGACAATATCCCAAGCGCGGTTTGTTAAATGGGAAATTCCGGATACTTTTTACAAATCTTTTGAGGCTTCTCGATGTTTCTTCATGATCAAAACTATGTAAACTATGAATCGTGTCATATGTCCTATCGACTTCCCAAAAGCCGCATTCATTCTGTCAAATTTAATAATATTGCTTTGTTGTCTGTACGTTGGTTTCGTCGATCGTTAGATGTTGCAATTTCTCGTGTCACAAGGGTGTGGTTTTTAGAGGCGGAGAACTTTAAGCTGGCAACACTGTTTTCTGTTACTGTGACAGCCGATTAGATAGTCCTCATTGTTGTGAGGTTAGTTTGATTCGGTAATCCATTATGACCGAAGACGCACTCCAGAGCAATGCTTACAAATTGTTAATTTACTTGTTACTTAAAACAATGTTAAATAAGAAAAACTCATCAGGCATTACGTGCATCGGAGAGATTACTTCAAGAAACTATGGATCGTTTTCATAATATTTTTTTTTTTAACTATAATAAGAATCCCATAAGATGTCGTACAATACACAGCGTAATGATGATCCAAATGTGTCAATCCGTCATCCTGGTCAACAATTAAGCATCTGTGCATCCACTTTATTAATAAAATTTTGCGTAATGATCTTGGTTTACCTGCTTACAAGATTCAAATTGTACAGAAATTGAAGCCACACGACCTTTGTTCGCGGAAGATTTGATGAATGGGCCAAAGGAAACATTGATATTGATCCACAATTTCATTTGAAATTTTTCTTGCACACTTTTGACAAGATGGCAAGTTGGCTGTCAATAAACGGAATTGCCGCATTTACAGCAATAATAATCCACAAGCCGTTGTTGAAACACCATAACATCTAGAACAAGTCACTGTTTAGTGCGCTTTTTGGGCCCGTGGAATCATTGGTCCATATGTCTCCAAAAGTGATTTTAGTCAGAACATTGCCGTCCACGGTGAACGATACAGAGACATGATTGCTAACTTTTTTTAACCTCAATTAGAGGGCACATTTCATGAAATGGACTAGTTAGCTTGCCACCTCGTTCGTGCAATTTGACTCCATAAGATAATTTTCTCTGGGGATACGTAGAGTCGCATGTCTACCACTATGAACCAGACACAATTAAATACTTAGAAGCCAACACTAGACGCATTGGTAGCGAAAAGTTCTCCACCTCCAACAAAAACACTTTTTATAACGGAACAAGAAAGTGCTCATTTTTCATCAGACTAGCACTGGCATACACACCGTAGCCCTGGCGAACGGTAAGATTAGCCTTTAAAATGAAAATCATATAAGTCTAACTTGCTTCATGATAAACATGCCTAACAACGCGGAAAATCCTGGTAAAGTGCGCTTCAAAATCTGGAAGGCAAAATCGAAGGCGCACTCAATAAGAAAATAATACGCGCGAGACATTTTCGTCAAGTGATAAACGGTGCCTTTGTTATTCGGCTTAACAACAGGGGATGGATGAGTCACTAGTTTCATGAAGAAAAGGAATGCTGGTTGTGGATGTTGATCCCAGCAAATACGTTACAGAAAGAGGTTGCTCGCAAGGCGGCGTCCTGTCTCCAATGCTGTGGTGCATATTGGGCGAGCCACTGGTTTAAGCTCTCAAAAGTTCTAACGTCTACGCTTAAGCGTGTCTTGTATCATGTCTGTCGACTATCTTTTCGAAAACGCAGACAGCCTTGGACATGATCGACAACTAGTGTACTAGAAATGAGCTTCAGTTAATCGTCTAAAATGTGAGGTTGTTCTCCTACCATCTGAGCTATCGGAAAGCCATGGGGTTGTCACCGAGAAGCTTGCTTTGGATTCAAATAGCTATTGTAAGGCCAATTATAGCCTAAACCTCGGTTGATTAATAGCTTTATCTTTCACAAAAATAAGTATTTTCTGCTTTAACCAGACTTCAAAGAACGGTCTATATCGGCTGCATGTGGGCTTTCCTTAATACGTGTAGCTCTGCTCTAAACACACTGATGAATTTCCTCCTGATATTCGACATAAGGCCATATTTCTAAGTATGGCTTTATGGCGCTTTGAAAAAGTGTCACAAAGGCATACCTCGGGGTATGGCGCTATGTCGCTTTCAACATACGAGTACTTTTAAATGGATTTTAAGGTACCGTGACATAACGCCGAGCGAAATAAAGCTTGTGTAATTGTGAAATAACGCCTTATGTCGCTTTCCGAAGTAATGTCTTCACTGAACGCTGTTGAAAGGCTAAGTTAGTTCATTGACTAAGCAAAGGCTGAGAAGGGAGCTTTTCAAACACTTTCGCAAATATTCAGTTCAACAAAATCGTTTTGGATGCGATTCCACTCTCCACTAGGGAGGGATTTCATGAGAGATCATGCGTGCGGCGTGTCGCACTGTATAGTATTTTTGTTCAGCTTCTTCTTCTTATCCTTTTATTAACCCTTTTCTCGTTATACGAACTTATGCGTAACGAGATTCCCATTTTTACTGTATCGCTGCTGCTCCGCTTATGGGGTTGGCTAATGTCGCAGACCGCAGAACGCGTCTACATAATGCTCGGTCCTGCATCGCTTCAGTGGTAAGCTCCAGGCGTTGTTGCGCATTTGCCATCTGAGAAATCCAGGAATTCTTTTTCCGACCTCGTTTTCTTACAGTTGGAGTGACCGTAGTTGATAGTGCCTTTTTAACCGGATTTTCCGCAGATCTTCTTTGAACGTGGCAATACCAGCTTATTCTATTCGCCTCAAGCTGTTCGGTTACCGAATTCTTTATATGTAGACTTCCTCTTATACGCGTAGATCTAATACAATCGCGTTTAGTGACTCCACTAGACATCCTCAACATTTTCATTTCCGCTGCCGTCATTTTGTTTTTAAACGCTTCGTACATTGTCCAGCACTGTGAACCGTATATAAGAGCTGGTCTAACAACCGTGGTGTAGAGTTTCCCCTTTAATTTAAGTGGAAATTTTCGGTCGCAAAAGATTCCCGAATTTTCCCGCCATTTCATCCATCCCACACTCACTCTGTGGTTTACGTCGTCGTCACATTTCGCTTCCATGTTAACGATTGATCCTAAGTACTTAAAGATAGTGCTTTTCGGAAGAACTATTCCGTCTAACATTATATCCGGAACAAGTCGCAACGGATGCGCAAATGGGCACGTCAAATGCTCCGTCTTTGAACGACTTATTTTAAACCCGTTTCTCTCAAGCGCATTTCTCCATGAATCTAAGGCGTTCTGTAAATCTTCGACGTTATCGCTAAGTATAACTGCGTCGTCAGCGAAGAGAATTGGCGTTACATTTGCTTCGCGCATGCAGTCTTTTAAAAGATAATCGAATACTAGGTTAAAGAGGAAAGGGCTAAGTACGCTTCCTTGATGCACTCCGACATTAACTGGAAATTCTCTCGATAGTCCGGCAGAGCTTTTAACCGCAGTTTTCACGTTTCCGTACATGTCTTGTATTATTCTAACATACGTTTCCGGTACGTTTTGAGACCTCAGCGCGGCCCATATGAGATCCCTAGGCACTCGATCGAATGCTTTCTCGAGGTCGACAAATACCATGTGTAAATCCTTAGACGAATCTCGGTGCTTTTCCATTATTATTCGTAGGCTTTGGATAGCGTCCACCGTCGATCTTCCTTCAACAAATCCACACTGGCTATTTTTGTTCAGCATTGGTTGGCATTTCACAATGAAAGGACTAGGTCCAGGACAGCATCTAACTATTTTTTAAATGAATTACGAAAATAAGCCATCTACGAGGAATCGGCCTACCGAAAGCACATTTCCCCGTACCTACAACTGTAATCAAAAAATTAGGTAAAATCGTTTATAACTTTTAAAATCTTAATTTACTCTTCTAAATCTATTTCATCACTTTCAGAATACTCTAGTCCCTATGCAATATAACATACTTATACGAACGCCTTTTCCAGTCCTCAAAACAAGTTTAAGTCGATTTCCGCAATGGCCTTCAAAGCGCGCAGCATTTAGATTTTATCTCCTAAATCGTGTTGAAAAGGTGTCTCGGAGCTATCTTTTTAGCTTAGGGAAGTCGCACGTCGTTTAGTTAGGCGAATAAAGTAGTTGTGGATAGATATGAGTTGAATCCTTGGCGAAAAATTAAAATGAAATGACTCTAATTGTAAATTGGATACAAAGTCAAAAGTAGATTTTGACATGAAATTTGGCACAGATGTCAATGACAGTACTACCAACCTAAAAAAAAACATTTGCCAAACATTTGGATAGTTGGCTCTTAGTATGCAAGAAATTGGCATATTTAACGTTGAGGTCTTTGCTTTGCTTTTAAAGCAAATAAAATTCGATTCATTCAAGAATTGAAGTAGGCCGAACTTCAAAATCGACTCCATGTCAGTCGTTGCACTCTTAAAAGGCTTCAATTACAATAAATCCAAAACTTTATTCAGCGACGGGACCCATTTCTGGCTTAATGGCTATGATTATGTGCAGGTGTTGCCGATCTAGGCAAAATTACGGTTTAGTATGGCCAGTTGAAATCATTGAATCACAACTACTCAAAAATTGAGCAAGGCTGGAACATGACTATGATTAGCGCCCAGTATCGCTTCATGATAAGGGACTACTTGCTGTCTGAACTTGAAGCTCGCGGTCTCAATGATATTTGATTCCTATGCCTATGGTTTTATTGCGAGAACGATTTGGTGAAAATTTAATTTTTAATTTTAATTTAAAATTTAATTTTACGTTTTGGGCCTTTGAATGGGCCGCCTAGATCATGTGATGTCACATTTTTAGACTTTTTCTTTTGGGGCCACGTAAATTCCAAAGTCTTCATGGATAAGCCGGCTACAATTGAAGCCAACATTACTCAAGTCATTGGTGTGCAATAACTTGTAATGGTCCAACCTGGCCGCTGTAACGGCCAACATTTGAGAAAATAAATCTTCAAAAAAGAAATAGCTATAAAGAATGGTTCTTTTAAATGATAATAAAGATTACACGATACAATTGAATTTTTTTGATGGTTTTTTATCCCTTTTTGTGCGGTTTGACGAGTCTATATTTTTCACTCCGAACACTAGGGCATGTACCTACTCGTATATAGGTAGTACAATACAGGAGTACATAGATCACAACGTGGTTGTTTGTTTTCAGAAAGCAAGCTGCAGGACTGGATACACTTTTCATTGAGATACTCGTATATGAAAAGCTGTCGAATTCGGAAAAGGCTGAGGGTCTCATTGTAGGTTTTAGCTGGTCCAGACATGGTATGTAGTCATTTTGTCTATTTTGGAGAATTATTACACTTCAAAAGGAGCAACATCCAGTATATTGAACACAAGTCTCCACGAATTCACATGAGATCAATAATTAAGGGGCTACCACAAGGTGACTAAATAAAGCTTTTCCTGCTGCTGAAAAACTATAAATGTCATCTCTTTGAGAATGATGTAAGCCTTGGTGACTTTATACCATAGCATAAGTTGGTACTTTGAAATTCTTCACTGGTAATGTGCTGTATAAGTCATGGCAGAGGTTTTAAGATCACTCATTGCTACGGCAGTTGTAGAAAATTTTCCTATTTTTTTAAAATGCCCGCTGCTACATCTCGATCACCGTTATTCGGAAGAATACTTTTAAGTGTTTAAAGAGCCTGTAGATAGTGTAATGTATTTTCGAACAAATTTGCTGAGATCGTTGTCCACCAACATTGCGTGCCATGGTGTTTATTTGAGTCGTTCATGATCCTAGTTTGGAAACCGGACGCACAACCCCTAGATTGAAGAAGAGAGTTCCCTTTAATATCCTCTGTATATGTTTGGAAATCATTATACCCCTTAGATCCAAATATGCCGAATTAAAGAGTAATAAGGGTAGCTATACTGTGTATCTATGGTACCGTTGAATCGACCGAAACTAGAAAACCAGCCAGTTCTTAAAAAGATGTTTTGAGATCGAAGCTCAAATAAACTGGATATCTGAAGGCAGTTAAACTTGAACCATTTTCTTGTTACACCTAACATAAGTACATAAACCACTGCAATTACAAGTATCTATTATTCATCGAATCTTCCAAAATCTCTAAAAAGGCCTATGAAGTGCTTCTGCACTTTGACATGAGGAACATCGGACCTGATACTTCCACAAGCCGATGAAACCAATATCATACTGTTTCGGATATCCCTCACAAAGTTAAGAAGGAATACAATGTGGTGCTGCAGTCAGTTTATTAGAGCTAAGAAAACCGTTGGGGAACTAAATAGCAGCCTCTTAATTGAAACTAACAATCTTGAATCACTGACTCTTGAAGATACTCGTAATCGACGGCGATGATGAGTATTGTTTCAGAGTCAGGTAGCATGAACCTACCTCGTGGATGTATTTAAAGTTAACAGTTGATAATAACAGAGAGCGTCGTTGGAAGGTCCTTCGGAGGCTATTCCGTATAGTCCCGATGACAACAAACTAGCCGCCCAATGTAAGACACAGCCATTGCAAAAGTATAAAAAAATATATATTCTTAATTAAATTACGGTTCTGAATCGGCACTTTAATTTTATCTCGTTAAAATTTAGAGGAGCCATAGCAAACCACAACATTTTTCTAATTAAATGTTCTTTTTCGTTGTTCTTAAGTTCATACCTTCTAAGCTCTATAGTTAGATAGAATTATTCGCACAACAGATACCCACCGTAGCTGCTAGAAGACGGAAACTCTTTGTCCTGGGGAAGGAAAAGTTTTTCTAATAAAAATTGGATTTGTCTCATGGGTTCATCACAGAGATGTGAAAGCTTTTAAACACAAAACTCACCTCTTTTGGTGTGCTGTTTGCTTTCTGGACCACCGTTTATGTTATTAATTTATTATTAGTTTGAAAGAAGTCCTTGCGGTGGTATTTTTGCCAATTGAAGTCATAATCCGGAAAATTCCGGATTCATGGTATACCTGTCTGTAAACTGTTTAAGCCGTAGTTTTTTATTTTTAGAGTTTCGAAAACTTTTCAATAAAATGGAAGGAATCTATCAAATGTTAGAGTAGAAAAAAATGTTGTCTGTTGCATAGAATGAGTTTTAAAGGCACAACAAAAATGCGGGTAGCGTAAAAAGTATATTTTCTACAACAAGAGCTTGAAGAAGGGCAAGTAAATGAGAACGTCAAACTCAATAAACTAGGTAGCCGGTTTCAAAAAAAACTGCGAGGCGCTAAAAAAATAATAAAATAATTTAAAAGGAAGTTGAGCAACTGATAGATAGAGAGATCAGTAATGTTTGAGTCGGCGATGAGTCAGCGATATTCGGTCAACTTCATGTCTCAATGACAAAGGTATCAGAGGCAATTTGAGATATCTGCATTGGAAAATACCCGAGACAAAGATAAGATGCAGAAAATTGCTCCAGAGCTGTTGTCAAGTCAATGTATCGATGTGGATAAACAGCAAAACTGTAAATACCGATGAAGGCATATTCTCCACAATAAATAATCGTCAACAAAGCAAGTATTCAAACGAAATTAGTATTAATACCAAAAACGGACACTTGCTAAAAAGCTACCCTCTAAGAATGTAGTTGGACTTTTTAAATCACCCCTCATATCTAAAAAGTAACCATTCTTCAAAAAAGAGCCGAAAACCGAAAATGCTCCAAGTGACAGCCGATAAATGGGCAAATGAAACTGCAACAAAATGAGACACCCCTAAAGGTGCAGCATCGAGCAGCGGAACTTTGAATCAAAAGCCTACCAGGAGATTTTTTTTTTTGTTGGTGGGTAGGTGTGAAAATTTTCATAGACACTTTGAACCCGTTGCTCATAGTAGTGTGAGATTCTTACTCACTAAAAACACGCCTCCCTTCTTAACGACTGTTCAAATAACCCCTGTGTTTCAAATAACGTTCGCGTGGGGCAGGTAGCTTTCCAACAAAAGCACCTGGTAGTACCGCTATTATATGCGGATAGGCCTTATCGCGCCAGATCGAATGGTCTCATTCTTTCTAATCGACGCACTTAGTTTGTCTCGTCCAGAATTTGGAGTATTTTATTATTACAATGACCATGAAGACGAATACGGAGTTTTATTTCGTCCTCGACGGTAACTCTCTGTGGATATCACTGTTTCTGATATACCATGGGGCGTTCACGATTTGTCTTAGAACTTTGTTTTGATAGCCTTGGAGAATATTTCGGTTGCTTCGGTTTAGTACAACCCCAAAGTTGTATACCGTACGTCCAAACAGGCTTAAGCACTTGCTTATAGATGAGCAGTTTGTTATGTATGCTTAACTTGGTATGTCTTCCTAGTAGCCAATACATTTGTCTGCATTTATTTTCAAGTTCATCACGTTTCTTCTTAACATGCGGCTTCCATTTCAGTTTTACATCTAGTGTCATTCCTAGATACTATGCTTCATTTGCATATGGTATTTGTACCGAGTTAATGAAAATGGGAAGGTTGCTTATTTGGTCTCATTGAGAACAATTCGCCATATCTTTGTCCATACGTAGATTTTATCCAACGTCGTTTGTAGCTTTCCAGTAGCTAACTCGATTGAAGTATCTGTAGCTAGTACCGCCGTGTCATCCGCGAACGTGGCTACTATGGTACCTGATTCTTCCGGTATGTCTCGAGTATAGAGTAAAAACAATACCGGGCCAAGTACACTTCGTTGCGAAACTCCAGCAGCGATCTCTTTAAATTCCGAGTATTCGGTGCCATGTTTAACACGAAAAATTCTGTTTTCCAGGTACGATTTCAGAATCGTATGCAGAAGAACCTGACTTAGCTTAAAATTTAAGCCTTCATGCTATACCTTTTCGAAGGCTTGAGACACGTCAAGAAGCACGCTAGAACACATCTTTTCTCCCTCTAGGGCTTTCTCAATTTCATTCATAATTCTAAAGACCTGGTCAATTGTGGAGTGCTTAGTTCTAAAACCGAATTGATGATCAGGAATTAGACGCCTTTATTCAATGATCGGTTGCAAGCGCTTCAATAGGAGTTTTTCAAATTTTATCGGCAGAAGCGATATCGGTCTGTAGGACTTTTTTCCATTTAGAGATTTGCCGGGTTTCTGGACCATTATAACTTCGGCAACTTTCCATTGGCTTGCAACGTTTAATAATCTTAGCGCGGCATTTATAAGTTGGAGCGGTTTGATCAGGGCTTTCTTTGGCAACTCCTTGAGAATTTGACCAGTTATCAAATCATAACCAGGGGCTTTGTTATTTTTCAATTTTTTAATTGCTTGGTTAAGTTCTCATAGGGATACTGTTTTTATTCTAAAATTGTCCGGTGCCGTAATTATGTAATTAGAACCTCCTGTTAACGCCTGTCCATCAAAAGGCTTAAACGTTTCTTCTAGGTGCTCGGCAAATAGATCTGCCTTCTCTTTATCTCCTTTTGCCCATTCGCCATTAGTTTTTCTTATGGGAGGAAATTGCATTTGAGGCTTTTTGATTCCCTTCATGGCTTTCCAGAGGGAGTAATTTGAACTTATTTCAGCAGTCAGACCTTCGAGATATGAAGAGATATTCCGATTTTTGTAATCTCGTATTGCTTCTTCAACTTGTTGCATAAGTGGTTTAAGTATGTTTTATGCTGGGGAGCACGGGATTGTTGGCATCTTTTGCGCGCTCTCCTCTTTTCTCTCACCAGTTCTTTTATTTCCGGCGGATATTTTATTTCACTACTTGCTTTTTTTTTTCTTGTTGGAGTTGGGGTGTTGTTTCAGGCAGCGTTCTGCAGGACTTTGATGAATCTGTCGACTTCGTCTTCTATTTCGTTTTATGTCAGTTGTTTCTAAAACCGTCCCAGTTAGTTTTGTTGTTAGTTAATCTAGGCGCCCCTTCTTCCTTAATTAAGAGTATGCTTTGTGTCAAAATGACTGGTGAGTGATCTGAGGAGAGATCATAACTTTCCTCGATGTTTGTAGAAATTTTGGCTGCTCCCTTTGTGACAAAGAAGTCTACAAGATCAGGGGTCTTTGTTATATCCGAAGGCCAATATGTTGGTTTTCCTGTCGAGAAAAAGTCAACTTTACATTGCATACCGGCTTCATAGAGTTGTCTGCCTTTCGCTGAATTACATCTTGAGCCCCAGAAGGTATGTTTCGAATTAAAGTCATCACCAATTATAAAATTCGGTCCGAGTGAATCAAAGATACCTTTAAAGTCATTCTTTTCTAGCTTGCATCTCGAAGGACAATAAATTGACGCAATGTTGTAGTGCTGGTGGTTATGTTTAACGCGAACCGAACTTAACTGCATTGCATCGCTTTCAATCTTCATATTTATAGAGTGCTCAATACAATCTTTAATGAACAATGAAGATCCGTCTCTGGCATTTTTTTATGGATGGTATGCATGATAATCACAGTATCCCTTTAGTTCCACACGAGGTCCTTTCCTCAAGTGAGTTTCAGAAATCAAGCAAATGTTAATGTTGGCTTTTTGTAAGAACACTTCCAGTTCGTCGAGTTTTTTAATAAGGCCGTTTGCGTTCCACGTCAATATTTTAAGCATTTGTTTCATATTCGTGCTAGAAATCGAGTTTTCGTTCTTTCTCGAGATTGCTCAATTTTTCAACTAAAAATTTATTTGTTCTGCTTTGCTCCTCAAGAGTAGTGAGAATTAGAGAGAAAACGTGTGCCACTGGATCTGGCGTAAAGACGCTTTTTTATTTCCTTGCGACGCTGCTTGTGCATACGTTAGCGCATCAATCGGTGGCTGCTTTCCCTTTGCGATCTTGTTTTGTATACCTATATCCTTCGACTTTACCACGACGAATTTCCTTTTGTTCACTGCCTGTTCTTCAGCAATATTTGGTTTATTTGTAGTTGCTTTTGAGTTGGGACGTAAGGTTTTTTTAAGCGTATCGCGCCTTTTTTGAAGTTCTTTCGCCACTTCACATCCGCGATAGTTTGCTGGGTGCTTTCCTTGGCAATTTACGCAAGACGGTGGAAGTTGTTTATTTAAGTTGCACTCTTCTGAGAGTGCGGTTCTTTTTGGCAGTAAGTCTGCGTATGATTGAAGCTTTGGCAGTGCTTACATTGCGGGATCGATCTTGTGTTCTTACGCACAGGTTCGATTTTGACTACGATATTTAGAATAGTTTTAATATTATAGATATCTTCTTTATTTTCGGACTTATCGAAACTAAGCATAAACAGTGGAAGTCCCCGCTTAACCAAGATTTCCTCGTCTTGCTCTGTTGTTCTCTTTTCTTTTTTTGATAATATTTACGACGTCTAGAACTTTAAGGCCCTTTGCATGGAGATCGCTTATAATATCGTTTCTAGTGCACGAAGGGTGAAGTCCTCTTGCTACTACACGTAATGGTCTTTCTGACTTGTTTTCGAAAATGAACCATTCGATCTTCTCGGTGATTAATTTGTCAGACAATGCTCGGTAGTCATCGGAGTTGTCGACGTTTACTTTCCACACATTGTTGCGCAGTGATGTTACCTTGTACTTAGATTGTAACGTTTCTTTAAGGAAGCAATGCAACTTATTGTAGTTCGAAACCCCAATTGATTGGAGGTGGAAGACGTAATTTTATTGGAAGTTGCTTTTTTTGTGACTCCTGACTATTGTCTGGAACGACTTCGGGTGAAGAACCTGCTTTACATTTTTTAGACGGTCTTTTTTTTAGGGTCCAATTTGTTTCGGAGATTTTGACGAAGCGAGAAATTAAAGTTGAACCTCTAACAAGTGTACAAATGAGATCGAAATTCGCCAGTGAACCCACAAGTCTTCTTCTTCTTCTTATCCTTTTATTAACCCTTTTCTCGTTATACGAACTTATGCGTAACGAGTTTCCCATTTTTACTGCATCGCTGCTGCTCCGCTTATGGGGTTGGCTAATGTCGCAGACCGCAGAACGCGTCTACATAATGCTCGGTCCTGGATCGCTTCAGTGGTTAACCCCAGACGTTGTTGCGCATTTGCCATCTGAGAAATCCAGGAATTCTTTTTCCGACCTCGTTTTCTTACAGTTGGAGTGACCGTAGTTGATAGTGCCTTTTTAACCGGATTTTCCGCAGATCTTCTTTGAACGTGGCAAAACCAACTTATTCTATTCGCCTCAAGCTGTTCGGTTACCGAATTCTTTATATGTAGACTTCCTCTTATACGCGTAGATCTAATGCAATCGCGTTTAGTGACTCCACTAGACATCCTCAACATTTTCATTTCCGCTGCCGTCATTTTGTTTTTAAACGCTTCGTACATTGTCCAGCACTGTGAACCGTATATAAGAGCTGGTCTAACAACCGTGGTGTAGAGTTTCCCCTTTAATTTAAGTGGAAATTTTCGGTCGCAAAAGATTCCCGAATTTTCCCGCCATTTCATCCATCCCACACTCACTCTGTGGTTTACGTCGTCGTCACATTTCGCTTCCATGTTAACGATTGATCCTAAGTACTTAAAGATAGTGCTTTTCGGAAGAACTATTCCGTCTAACATTATATCCGGAACAGGTCGCAACGGATGCGCAAATGGGCATGTCAAATGCTCCGTCTTTGAACGACTTATTTTAAACCCGTTTCTCTCAAGCGCATTTCTCCATGAATCTAAGGCGTTCTGTAAATCTTCGACGTTATCGCTAAGTATAACTGCGTCGTCAGCGAAGAGAATTGGCGTTACATTTGCTTCGCGCATGCAGTCTTTTAAAAGATAGTCGAATACTACGTTAAAGAGGAAAGGGCTAAGTACGCTTCCTTGATGCACTCCGACATTAACTGGAAATTCTCTCGTTAGTCCAGCAGAGCTTTTAACCGCAGTTTTCACGTTTCCGTACATGTCTTGTATTATTCTAACATACGTTTCCGGTACGTTTTGAGATCTCAGCGCGGCCCATATGAGATCCCTAGGCACTCGATCGAATGCTTTCTCGAGGTCGATAAATACCATGTGTAAATCCTTAGACGAATCTCGATGCTTTTCCATTATTATTCGTAGGCTTTGGATAGCGTCCACCGTCGATCTTCCTTCAACAAATCCACACTGGCTATTATCGAGTTTTATTATTTGCCGAAGACGTTCGTTTAAGACTCTTTCGATGATTTTCATTGTGTGTGACATAAGCTTGATTGAACGGTAGTTGTTGCATTCTCGAGTGTCGCCTTTTCCTTTGTATAATGGAACCAAGAAGCTACTTCTCCATTGATTCGGCATAGGTTGTCCACATTTTAATTTATTTAAAAGTTATATCAGTTAAGGTAACAAAATAAAACAGAAGACAGATCGCAAGCCTCCAATTTATAGGGCCAGTATACAACATTTTGCTTATAGAGGTGATGGGCATGCAACATATAGTACAAAGTAAAGTACCAAAGTCACTCGACTTCGATTTAAATGGATTCAGCTGTTTCAAGACGTGAATATGAGACTGCTTCCTGAATACTGGGTAGACGAGCGGTAAGAAGTAACATTTATTGTTTACAGTTTTAAGAAATATGTTAAATCAGCAATACATATGCTTTCAAAGGAGCTCACGTAAAAAACCGGTGAAGACTTGAGCTGAAGCACAGTTCACAAGAAGATAGAATTCGCGCATACCATCCACTGCATTTGTTGACAAATCTTAGTATCTCGTTGACGGTTTTGCATTTTTTTCGTAGAACCCTGACTGGAACTGGACCTTTTCAAACCATTTTCGAAAACCTTTATTGAACATGAAAAGATAAATTGAGCCTAATGTGCACTTTATGCATTTTGGTCAAACCGTTGCCCTTCGTAATATTTTCATATCTGTCACTGTTATTTTACATTTTGTACATTATACATCATACAAGGAGGCGCAAAATTAATCATCCAATTTTGTTTTTGATTACTTTTTTAAACTTAATAAAAAAAAATGATTTTGACAGATGAAAATCTTTATTTAGGCCTTTAAAAATTTTTCTGTTAAGTGGAAAAGATGATATCCTCCGAGTGGCTGCCGCCAGTGTTAATACACATTTGTGCCAATTTTGTGGCATTTTCCATGACTTTCTGATGAATTTCCGGTTATAACTGTTCGCTTCCTGTCGAATATTCTCCTTAAAGGCTGCGATTGTCTGAGGCTTGTTGGCACAAACCCGCGACGAAGAAAAACGTCTGGGATGGTTGAGTCTGGCGATCTTACTGGCTATGCCAAATCACCAAAACGGGAGATTACGCGACCAGGAAACGCTTCCTTCACAATATCCATTATGCCTCGTGCTGTGTGTGCGTTTGCACCGTCTTGTTGAAACCACGTGTTCACTAAGACCCGCTCATCCAATTCCGGCATTAATAAGTCGTTTATCATGGCCCTGTAGTGATCGCCAGTACAATGACCGCATTGCCGATGGCGTCTTCACAAAAATACGGCCTAATCCACCACACTGTGGCTTTGAGTGGATGTAATGGCTCTTCGTGCATCACACGCGGATTTTCAGTGCCCCAGAAATGAAGAATTTGCTTATTGACGTAACTGCTTAAGTGAAAATGCGCCTTGTCGCTGATGATGATTTTCGACACAAAATCGTCCTCTTCGCCGTTGAGATTGAGGACGGCTTGACAGTAATCCACGCGCAACTGACGGTTAGGAGTCATTAACTGATGCACTGTTTGCATTTGCACGGGAACATGTGTAAGTCTTTCACTAAAATTCGCTGCAGGGTCCGTCTGGTAATGCCCAATTGCGTGGACCGTCATCTGGTTAATGTTTCTTCGTTTTTAGCGACATCGGCAGCCACAGCCGAGATATTCTCGGCCGAATGACCAGTCTGGTGGTGGCCATGCCCTGAAATATTTCCTGTAAATTCAGGCTGTTCGAGTCGAGTTCCTAAGCGCCGGAATGTTTGCCCAATTGGCGCAACATGATTAGGAAATTGACGTCGAAATTCACGCTGCGCCAATACCACCGACCGATTATTGGTCAAAACAACCGACACAATTATCCCACGCTCTTGCGGAGTATAGCGCTCCATTGCTTGTTTGTTTGTTTACTGTAGCTGTCTTGTTAACAAATGTCAAATATAATTCACGTTCGATGCCGTTTGCAAAAATTATAACATCTTTCAATAGGATGATTAATTTTGCACCACTTTGTACACATCCTTAAGCAAGACCAACGTTTGTAAAGTGCTTTAACATCATTCTTTAGCAATAGCCATATCACATGTATTTTTATAGGCTCCAATATTAGTTTCTCCGATAGGTATTTGTTGAAATATTTCGTACCGCCTTTGTCTTTACTGATTAGGTATTCGATCTTCAATCATCATTTTAAATTTCCGATTATCAATCCTACGTTGGAGAGTATATTATTCGGTGCTACAGTACGCTCCTGGTTTGTTCACTACTTTGCTCTTCGGTTTCCCTAAAATGTTCCGTTTGCATTTTGAGTGGGAATTCTTCGTTAAGGACGTGTTAAAGAACTCTTTTTTTAGCTATTGCAAATTGCGCTATTTCTTTTTAGCAGTCGTCACTTCTCGTCTTGAATATATTTCTTGCATCTTGCGAGAAAGGCATCATAGGGTTTACAATCCTGTATGGAAGAGATAACAAAAATATCACATACCAGGTTGTAGCTATGATCCACAGTTCTGAAGATGAACATACGACAAATCCTAAAAAAAATGCGATAAAAATTTGACGAGAATTGTCTCTGGTGATTGGTACCTTTGGTAAAACGCCGGAAGGTACAGCTTTCATTACATCACCCCCAGATACGAGTATGCACACAGGTTTATTGGTTTTACAGCGTGGCGTAATAAAACTATAATTAAACATGTTTTCATCACCTTAATATCCACAAAGTGCCTTGGTCGACGCCTGAATATTAAACCAGAGTTTTGGATGACCAAAAGTGAGAAACGGCTAACATCTACTCAGACCAATAAATTGTTATGGCTAAGATACGGATGCGGATATCCGTAAAAAACCAAGACCAACCGGTCATTGTGAGGAAGTTCAACGTTAAGCCGCTACCATCACAAGATACTGGCAGTTCCTTTCCTGATGGAGTTTATCGTGTCTCCTCGCGACATCTGATGTTATCAGCATCGAAACGAAAAGAGCAGTGACACCATTGCCAAGGAGCAATCTAAGAAGCCATCTTTGATGTAGTAGATTTCAACCCACCCCAACAAAGAAACATCAGGTTCGAAGTTGAATAGATAGACGAAGTTAGAATAAAATCGGGTAAGCTGCTCAAAATAAAAAAGAAAGACCACGAAAAGCGCTTGATCTGGCTTAAAAATATTTGTATACAAGTGGTAGAAGCTTGATGCTTACTGTATTCTATAAAAAAAAAAACAATGCTAAAGCGATTAAAACTTATTCCGAAGCGATAAGTGCACTATATTTCAAGTATTTCACTTTGAAAACATTTAGTATGGTAATTAGCGACAAGGTGTCTAGGGACCTGCGTGTATTATAGAGAAGAGATTATGCAAAATAAGGGAGAGGGGTTAACAAAGATATACTCGTTTATACAATACATAACAATTGGATAACAAAATTATTTTGTTACGGTCCTTCTTCATATACTTTATCTATGTCGTGTGACCAATAAATGATTAGGAGGACATCAGTCGAACAGTCGAACCGCAAGTTGATGGTTATTATACGAAAATTATTTGTTTTCATTTTTTGCATTTTGTCTACAACAAGGGTGAGCTTACGGAAATTATTTTGGCCTGGTCATGCATCTTGAATTTTCCCATTTCTGGTTTGGGTGCCATATGCCAAATTATCCAGAAGGTGCTATTGATGTGTCCGATGTCGAGTGAAGTCAAGTGAATGTGGAAATGGATGATGATGAGTTCGATAAAGACCAAGATGATGAGGAGAAGCTGCTACTGCCACTGCTGCCCGTCATCAGGCTGAGAAAATGACACAAAAGGTTACAAAGGTCCATCAACGATTAGTCGCATTCGTCCTCATAATATTATCGATTACACTAGAAGCAAGCCAGGGCCATTGAAAAACTTGGTTCATGATTGATTTACAATCTTTCGATCTTTAATCACTGAAGATATGGCTCACATCATCATTCGAAAAACGAATCGCAAAGCCAAGCAGATAACAGCTATATACAGATGAAGCAAATCTGACCAAGGAGAAGCAACTCTAAAAGCATTTAATGCTTTTTTCGCTATCATTTTGTGTGCTGGAATGTGTTAATCAAATAGCGTGCCTGCTAAGGAACTATGGGGTCCAACACATGCTCCAAAATATAAAGCCGCAACACCAACACCAAGACCTGTTCCTTCGTTTGTACAGCGTTCAAATCGGCCATCATGTCACTTATGTCGTGCGGAGTACAAAGCCAGCGGAAAACGCGATCGTATTACTGTTGCTGCAAAAATGCAGTTTATGCTGAACACTCAGAACTTTTATATCTGTAGCAAACCTGCACTGCTGCACTAGCTACACAGACAAAATAAATATTTAATTAATATATAAATTACTTTATCTATAAATTTCTTGTTTATTTTTTGCTATTTCTTTATACAATATACATTTTCGGACTGAAAACAACAATAAGTTAATAAACAAAACAATCAGGCACAACTGCATACTAATAATACCGTACATTTATTGAAAGATTGTACACAATTGACCTACGTGGAGGTCCCTATGGACCTTATTGCTAATATAACGCTATCGAAGGTGTCGCTGATCGGAGGGTTAACGGTGTAGAAGTTTGGACACTGACGAAAGCGGGTAAACATGTTGCGATAAAAAACTTTCTTTGTGTAATTGACTGCCGCGTAAAGCAATACTGACCACCTCAGAAAACCTCTAATAACCTCGCTTAGAAAGTTTGAGTACACAAGCATCCTGTCTTCGAAAGCTTTCGAATTCAACCCAGAGGAACAACGCGATAGTGGACAAATTCAGCTAACTTTGTATGCGTAACTGCAGGCAACTGGCAGAAAAGTGAACCAACTAGGGAGGCGCGTAAGCTGAGGCCCCGACTGTAGAGCTATCGGACTGTAGTGTCATCTTTGTAAGTAAGTAAGGGTGATATTTTGGAAAGGTCTAAGCCGAACGAAGGACCAGGTAAAATACTGTAAATATTCGCAGCGATTCGCACTCATCCACTAAATCCTTCTCTGGAGATTTTGAAAGAAGTGCACTTGATTTGTAGGTGTTTGTCCCCTATTTTAAGCCGAATTGCATTTACTTCCTTCTCCAGTCAAACTTTCGAATGGAGCCCTTATCCTTTCTGATAGTTAAAAAAAAAGTTATTTGCTCGGATTAGGTGAAAGATTTATATTCCTTCTCCATATACATAGTGATATGGTCCGTCATAGATCTACTTAATAAGACCTACTCAACCAAGATACGAGGAGTGTTGATAGTGGCAATTAAATGCTTGTCGTTTCAAATTTTGAACACTTATGCTCAACTAGTCAGCGTTGTGCAGAAAAATCACTAATAACCTCAAGTCATTCTCATGGTTGGTGGTTGTTTCCGGTACGAAGGGCAAGTCCTTTTCTTATAAAAGCTAGTACTCAACTTAGCCATAATACAGAAGGTGGTGACTCGGGGTTAATCTCATAACGAAGAGTTGACTAGAATAAAGTAACGTAACTAGGGCTACCATTATGATATATTTTCTATCTCGATCCTATTATTAGCAACTGAAATTTGAAAGTTGAAAAAATTGTCTTCTTGTAACGTACCTACAGAGCTTATTCACCTTCTTATTTAGATTTTGTTTTTCACATAAGCCAAGTAAGGGACTTTAAATAAAAACTTCTGATACAGGCAACTGGAAACAGCGTTTTTGTCAGCCCATTAGAAGATCTGTCACAAGTGAAAAATATCACCATTATCGACGAAGACCAAAGACAAAACCGAATAGGTACTGCATATTTCTACCAGATATCCTTCTTCTTATCGATTTCATGCATTTTGCATTTCTTGCATAAGGACTTGTCCGATTCATCGCATCTTTATCCTCATGAGAGACACGAGTACTTAAATCACAAGCAGTTGCATTTGCAGTTGAAGTGTCTTACAACTTATTTGCCGTAGTTCTCCAACCCAGAGGTCAAATGTCACTTATCTGTGCATGCAATCATGCACACATAACATCTCTTATTTTGCATTTCAAATACTCGTATGTAGATAAGAGTACATTATACACGTACACGCCAAGGAATAACCTAATAATCTGAAATATGAAAACTCGACTCATATGTTCAATTCGTTTGCATGTGCCCTTTTTCCTCATTTTTCATTTTTCATTTTTATTTATTTTCTTATTTTTTAAATTAAATCCCATGTTCGTATCCTTTCATCTTGTATGCCTCCAGCTGTATCGTTTGAATGGTACGCAAATCCACCAGCCAGACACAATATGACGCCTTCTCAATTCGAGAAATAGAATTGTCCTGCCCTTCAATATCGAAACGCCCAATTGGCAATATTCAATTTTGATTTATCTTAACGGAAATTAAGTTTCATCGTCTCGTACGCAATAACTTTCCTTCATTGGCCTTCTTATGCGGCGATGAAATCCAGAAGTACGAGTATCTACGAAAGTATGAAAAAGGATATGGCCCAACAGTACGTGCTGCATCTCTTAGTGTCATCAAATTGGTGTCGTCAACTTACCCGGCCTCCGCCCCAAAATAACATAACATCCTTTTCTCGCGCCGCCCAATGAATTGATCTGTTAACAAAAACACAATTTGCTCCTTACAGGATGTGCCGGAAATTATTACTTCCCCACCATTATCCGATTTACCGATTTGCAAGTCATTTCGTCCTCGTTCAACGTCGATTAGGTGTCCTCCCTCCCGCCGTCTTTCCAACCTTCTCCGTGCCATGCTCTTATACCAGTCAGCTGATACAGAGCAGAACTTGCTGCCAGTCAGGGTGTTGACAGCGAACGTAGGCCACATGGGTGTGGAGATTTACGAAATACGAATACGTAGTGTAAACCAATTTATTGACACGCAACATAGTTATAAAAGCGCGTCGTTTAGTGTTGTTTTTCTTTGTGTTTTTTCGATAAAAGATTTTGTTGTCTCTTTACCCACTGACACAAGATTTGACTACAATATGGGAAATGCTTAAGGTTTCCTCTGTGCTTCTAAATTGTTTCCCTTTATCCCTCCTGCTAGCCCGTCTTTCGTTGAGTGCTTAACATTGAAAAATCCCAAAAGTCCAATGACTAATGCCTACGAACATTGTACACAAACCCACAGTTTTTCACTCACAATGCGGTGCTGAGGGGGTGGTAAATGATAAAAATTGCGAATCCAACAAGTGCGCACGCCCAAAACTTTCCCTGTGCGGATTCTTTAGAGTCCCTTCTTTCGAATTTTATTGCCACAGCGCTCTATTTGACCGAAAAAACGTTTTTCCATTTTTTCCGCAACATTTGGCAATTGCTGCAAATGCATATTCTCCCGTGTGGTATCCGGTTGATGACCAGTGGTAGTCGATGATGGCTAGTGGCAAGTAGCCGGTGGGGGTTGTAGTATGGACATGTTGTCAAATAAATTAATCAAACTGCGTGTATTGGAAAACTTGGTTTGGGCGTTACTGGTTGACTCCCCCTTTGTGCCACGACTACGAGTATCACGACAAACCAGCCGGACAAAGGCCATCGGCCAGACAGACATGGAAAATCGCTGAATTGGCAACTGTTTGACAGTTGGCATCGATTCGATTCGAATACGAATAACGAGTACTCGTAAAGAGAGAGCCTCCTCTACCACAAAGAGCTCTGCCACTCAATCGGGTTTGTACGATGTACGATGTATGGAGTGCCTTTACCTTTTCACTGCTCCAGGGATAGTTGTTGAGTTTTACGATGCAACAGAGGGATGTATTTCACTCGAAGGCAAAAGGATAAACAGGAGTTGCCATGGTTGACATATTACTAATCTGAATAGTACTATTGGTTCTAAAGAACAATGATTTTACTAGCTCGAGTCGTGTCAGTCTATCAGAGCTATTGTACCGTATCCAAAAATGTCCTGGTGTGTCTTGTAAGAAGTACTGAGACCTATCGCTGTTAGGTTATGTGTCAGCTCCAGATACAAGAGACCAGTTCGAACTAGGCAACATGGTCATCGGAAACGAACGCCACTACCATCATGGTGGCATACTACAGTGTTGGCACATTCAGGGAAAGTTCACTGTGAAAAGTAGTCTTAAGAACGAAGAGATGTTTGATGATGGTTAGAGGTGGAGAACCCATAGCAAAACATATTTTCACTGAATTCTGAGTTTCATGAAAGCCACCTGTACAAAGATTAAAACTTGAGACACAGTACCATGTGAAAATATTGTATTATGAGGTGCAAGCAATAAAAATATTGAAGCATATTTCGAAAGCTGAGAGTGGGTTTGGAAAACTAGTTTAAAAAAGCAGACGTTGTCGTCATGACAGCGTCACGCCGAGAATCTACCGTGGCCTTAATAGTCAGTATTGTGGATACCTTATATGAGCTTGTTCAAAGTATTTGGAGCTGAAGTTAGTAATATCAACGGCAGTTCTCATACCCACGAAGTGGGTTACTGCTTAGGCTGTATAAGTATCTCTTCGCGCAAGAGTACATATAAGATTTTGACTATCCAGGTTGCGGATTGTGAGTGGAGTTAACATTCTGGTCACGTAAATATAAAATCTTCAACGGAGGAGATACGTTAGTCGTAGAGAAGGTAGAGTCAGAGAGGAAGTTGGTGCCAGTTGATGGATTGGCATTTGGCGAAAGTAAGTTCTAAACCACTTTTGATGTACCACATTGGAAAACTATCAAGGTGTTGCTGAAGGTGGAAGGAGTCATGAGGTAAGAAAATGGTTTTGAAAAATTTGGTATCGTCTACGTAGAAGGAGAAAGACGAGTGTTTCATGATTCTATCGAAATGGTCAATGGTTTATATAAAAAGAAGAGGACCTAGATGGCTGCCTTGTGGAACTCCAGAGATGGCCAGAAATGAAGCCAAATGGGCCGACCTAAAACGAACTTTTAAAAACTGTTTTCCAGGTGAGAGGATATCTATTTTAACAGTGTGGGTTCAAAGCAGAGACCAGACTATTTGAAGAGTATCAATTGATGGGAGATTTTATTGAAGGCTAAAATCGGTTGCAATTACATCAACTTCATTACTATTCTTTAGGGCTGAGAGGGCAAAGGATACGAAAGTAGAAGTTTTTTAAAGAAATATGGCAGGACGACCATCTGGGCCGAGGACGAACATACGTTGTTAAGTAGGTGTAACTTATATTCGATAAGAGAGGGGTCCAAGGTGTGTGAGCGAAATGGGCCATTGGTGAAGTCTGGTAGGTAATTAAGATAAGATTGATCTGCTATAAAGGAGTTAATGCGCTGCTGGTAAAGAGAATCGTAAAGTTCGGTGAAATGACGATAAGTACCGAGATAGTTGGAATAGTCGGAAGAGGATCTGGTATGAAGGAAAACAGCCTATAACTTGTTTCTCTTATTTCATAAGGAACGAATCCTGCGATTATACCATGGAGGACTTGTGGATGATGTTTTAAGGCGTGTAAATGGAACGTAAAGGGAAAAGAATTAAATATTTCTCTATAAAAATGGATAGGGCATCATTTATAGTTGGGTTGTGAGAGTTTAAGGGGAATCTGCTGAGATAGGTAGATAGATTTTGATAAGGTTTGCTTTATGGAAATCGTAGGATTACAGAGTTATTGGGAGAGTTATGGAGAAGAAGGGGAGTGTGCTCGTTAGCAATTACTGAGAGATATAGGGGGCAAAGTGCGACTGAAGAATTAATTGAATCTCTTGAGAAAATAAGGTATAATCGCCTGCCCATGCAGTTGGATATGCCGCTGACTTGGCATAGACTTGAGTCTATTAAGCGATCAAAGAAGAGATATTTCTTAGCTGGCATTTGAAGCGATCAAAAAATGGACTGATCTGATGGTGTCCACTGTAGCTGTGGGAGATTACAGCCGCCGAAAATAAGTATAATTGACTATCAACAATATAGTCAGTCAAGTCAATTTAATGATCTATCGAATCGGTAGCAATTTGGTAAGACTGGATAGATGGTCGGATATGGCAACATATACTTTACTATAAGGCACTTGAGGGGGAGTGTTATTTTTATTGCGACTTTAAAGGAAGAAGAAATGGTAATGGAAAAGATTCGACTCCGTACTGGGGATGTCAAATACCCAACCGATTATCCCCTTTCAGGCAGAATAAACCATATAACCTCAATTGAGGATGGCAATATCTGAATTCAGGACCAACAAGGTTGTTATTCAAGGCAGAGGAAGGTGATGGTAGAAAACATGTTTACGCAATTTTTTCGGCGGAACGAATGCCTGAAGAATGAAACGCTCTCACTGTCTGCCAATCAACAAGAACGGAAACGTTCTTAACTGCGCCTATTATATATGCATCAGTTTCCTTAAAATCGCAGATAAGATTATTTGCCTCTACGGCAAATCCCAGAAGACCCAAACAAGTCAAAATCAATGCGCACCACGTTTTTTATTTCTGCTTTATACAGGTCGGAAATAATTTCCCCGAGAACTTTGATCAAATAAATTTCCGCAAGGCGACGTGTTATCATGTGATTTCTTCATACACTTGCATACACTGACAATACGAAACGGGTTACTGGCTTCGGTATAACCGCCCCCTCGTCCTAGGGGAATTAAAAATGGAACTGGTCCTCCAGGTTGGGGGTTGTGCCGCCGGGGTAACTGCCCGGCCATTTAAAAAAAAAAACATAAGTTACAAAGCATCAACAAGCCTCGGATATGGACGGATCTACTGTTGCCAACCCACGCAAACGATTTAAGGACAATGAGCTTCGGATATGCACGTGGAATGTTAGATCCCTTAATAGACCACGTGCAGCCGAGCAACTAGCGGAGGCCCTAGACTGCTGCAAAGCAGACATAACCGCTATTCAAGAAATGCGATGGGATGGGCCGGACAAAAAGAAGATGAAAAACTGCGATATCTACTATGGCAATTGCTATCGACGGCAAAGCTGCGTTTATTTGGATGCGGATTTGTTGTCGGAGGCAGACTAAGACAAGAAGTCCTCAGTTTCCGGCATGTGAGCGAGCGCCTCGTAGCAATCCACATCAAGGCTAAATTCGCCGACATTAGCCTTATATGCGCGCATGCCCCTACAGAGGAGAAAGATGACGACACCAAGGATGCCTTCTACGAGCTCCTTAACAAGACCTACGAGCAATGCCCTAGCTATGACATTAAAATTGTCCTTTGTGATTTTAATGCAAAGCTAGGAAGAGAGGGTATCTTTTGTGGAACAATCGGAAATTATAGCCTGCACAACACCACCTCCGATAACGGATTCATGCTAATCGATTCTGCGGCGGGGCGAAACATTGTCGTAGCTACCACGCGGTTCCCACATCTCGACATACACAAGGGGACTCGGAGAACTCCTGATCAATCAACAGTCAACCAGATTGATCACATTGCGATCGACGCAAGACACTCCTCCAGTATTATGGATGTCCGTACGTTCCGAGGAGCCAACATCGACTCGGACCTTGTTGTAGCCAAGGTACGGTTGCGGATATCCCAAACTACACCAAGACAATCTAATGCTGTGAGAAAATTCGACGTCAGACGGCTACAATCGCAAGAGATCGCCAAGTCCTTTTCCGATCGAGTGTCTCTTAATCTCTTAAGAGGTCCAATGCCACCAGCATCAAGCATCGAAGACCACTGGAAACACTGCCAAAACCCCATCAGAGATGCCGCTACTGATGTGCCGGGTTTCACTCGTCCACCACAACGAAGCCCCTGGTTCGATGATGATTGCCGGCAAGCACATGCAGCTAAGCAAAAAGCACGCAATGCGGCACTGCAAAAAAAGACCAGAGCTGCTCATGAGCTCTATGAGCGGAAGAGGAGAGACGAGCACCGGCTTCTCAGGAAGAAGAAGAAAGAGCATGAGAAGCGCGCGATCGAGGAAATTGAGAGATGCTACTCCAGAAATGAGGCTCGGAAGTTTTACCAAAAGGTAAAAATAACATGCTACGGAAACAAACCCCGAACCGAAGCCTGTAGAGATGAACAAGGGAACATCGTAGTAGAATCGCAGTCAATGCTGAGGATTTGGAAAGACCATTTCTGCAGACTGTATAACGTTGTTGATGATGACCAACAATTCCGTACACCCGACCTGGATGAAGTGAAGATAGCTATATCGAAGCTTAAGTCCAACAAAGCTGCCGGAGCGGATGGCCTGACTGCCGAGCTCTTCAAAGCGGCAGGCGATGACTTGGCAAGGAGCATACACCATCTCATCTGTAAAATATGGTCGGGCGAAAGTATGCCCGATGAATGGAACCTCAGCATTGTTTGTCCAATTCCCAAGAAAGGAGACCCTCTGAACTGCGCCAACAACAGAGGCATCAGTCTCCTTAACATCGCATATAAGTAAGATCTTATCCGCCGTATTGTGTGATCGCCTGAAGCCGTTTGTCAACAACCTGATAGGTCCATATCAGTGTGGCTTCAGGCCAGGAAAGTCACACTACGGCAGATCTTGGAGAAGACCCATGAGCTTCAGATCGATACCCACTATATAGAGCAATATCTAGTTTTTGCATCTCTGCCAAACTCGTCCGTCTGTGCAGGATGACGATGGAGAATGCACGCTGCTCCATAAGGTCGGTAAAGATCTCACCGAGACCTTTGATGCCCAGAAAGGATTTAGACAAGGCGATGAGCTGTCATGCGATGTACGATGCTGTACTTAAAAGAATAGTGCAAAACTCACGAGCAAGCACAAGAGGCACTATCTTTCAAAAGTCCGTCCAACTACTCGCATACGCCGACGATATTGACATAATCGGGAGAAAGCAGCGTGATGTCAGTGGCGCTTTCGCGAGTATTGAGACGGAAGCGGCGAAAATGGGTCTAGCGGTCAATGAGGGCAAGACCAAGTATATGCTGTCAAGCAAAAAGGACAATCAACACCGACGTCTCGGGCAGAACGTCACCCTCGACAGATATAACTTTGAGGTAGATAAGGACTTTGTCTACCTAGGCTCTGCTATAAATACAGACAACGACACCAGCGCTGAGATCAAGCTAAGAATAACTCTTGCCAACCGCTGTTTCTTTGGGTTAAGAAGGCAATTGAGTAGCAAAGCCCTCACTCGGACAACAAAACTCACCCTTTATAAGACCTTAATAATCCCGGTCCTGCTCTATGGCGCAGAGGCATGGACATTATCAAAAATGGATGAGGCTGTTCTTGGTTGCTTTGAGAGAAAAATTCTTCGGGCGGTCTTCGGTCCCGTCTGCATTGACGGTGAGTCGAGGAGAAGATACAACGACGAAATGTATGGACTGTACAGCGACATGGACCTAGCCAAAAGAGTGAGGATCCAATGGCTAAGGTAGCTGGGTCATGATGAGCGGATGAACAGAAAAGTCTTCGAATCCGACCACTAGGGGCAGCTCAGTTGAGGGAGACCATGACTCATGTGGCGCACGCAACTAACTCTCCTAATTGCTCTTTCGCCGGCCTTAGATGACAAATATGTAACAAAACCTCATGAAGAAGCGCACTCTTCTTAAGATCCTTATCATCCCACTCCTGCATTATTGTAAGGAAGGAAGCGAAAGCGAGTAAAATTCGACACCTCAAAAGATAGAAGTCGGTCCGGTTAGAATGGCTTGGGGGCTGCCCTCAACTATTTTCGAACAAGTTTAAGAATGCAAGATAATGTAGAAGACAATAAATATGGATGGTCGTAATTTAATTACTGCTGAGGACAGAAGAACAACTTGCGTCTTTTATCAGAGTTTATTTACATACCGGTTAATTATCTTCAAGCTAAAATCCTGTTTCTTCTACATCACTTCTTACGACGCTTGCTATCGAGCTGATACCATGAAGGCCTCTGCCCAAAACAGGAATAGACCTTTAGAACCTAAAATTCGTCTTACCGTCCTAGTAGGCTTTTGTACTGGAAATTGGATCTAGCAATTCAAGTCATCAGCCCTCTGTTATTGTCAAGGCATCAACCAGAATTTGTACCTAAATAGGTTTTAGAGCGCGCAAAAGTAATTTCATACATGCCTCGAGTAGATAATTTAATTTACGCCCTTCGATTACCGCAGATACATACAAAGTCAGCAGGCCGGCCGACTATACAGAATTTAAAAATTGCATAGCGGTAATTCAGACACTAACTACATGCTTGTTGTATTCTGTTCCGAATCCTCCATCAGCAACACTTTAAGATAGCCACTCGAGAATCGAGTTACGCACCGACGAAACTCACCCAATTTGTATCCACTCTCTGAATTGAGCACACTTCCACCTATTCACATCTACAACTTGAGTATGCAACAGCAACTCAGCTCAACTCAGGTATCCATGCACGCAAAATTCTCACTCAAAATAGAGTCGTCTCGACTCAGTTCGGTTCTTGTATTGACTATATGTTGTGTGAAACTACTCTGGCTGTGAGAAAAAAACCTCACTCATCCTCATCCGTTTCTCTCTCTCTAACTTGAGTGTAATTTCACTCTAAAACATGTTGTTTTGTATTTATGATATTATCCAGCGAAGGACTCGAGCGGATTCGAATACAAACGATTACACGACAATGGCAACGACGACTGGGAAGCCCCTGTGGCGGATGAGCATGAGCGATGAGCACCAGCTCACCAATTTCACCAAAAAACCGAACCGAAATCCAAAACTGAGAAAAAAAAAAGAAGAAAATTCAACAAACACCAGAGATGACGATTGACGATGGAGGAGATGTAGTGGATGTGGTGGATGTTCTACTGGAAAATGTTGGGACGACAACGACTACGACTACGATGAACTGACGAAAACGAAAACGAAAATTCAGTTGCTCGGTGACTTGCATTGTATCTTGTTGTACGTTAGTTCGGTTAGCTCCGTGTTTTATAGTAAAAGAGCAAAACTCCTCATTCAAATTTTCAGTACGCTCTTAACATATGACAGACATTATATTCTGACATCAATCTGTCTATGTGCAGTAGTAGCATCATTCAGCAGCATCCATAAAGATACTCCCGTGTTCGTTATTTTGCTGTTGTTGTTTTTTTTGTTGTGTTTTTTGTTTTAATATATTTGTGTGATACAAAGGGTGATACACTCAACTGAAAGATACGTGTGTTGCAAAAGGGTGAATCCATCCGAACTCAAACCGAATTTGAATAGAAAATAAGAAGAGAAGAGTTCAATAGTGGTGATGTAGTGAAAAATAATAGAAACACGGAAATAATAGTTGCAAATCGCACACTGTCTTAAAATTAAGTAACAGCGGCAAGTGTGTTGATGTTCCTTGTGTATTTGCCCCGGGGCAGTGCAAGCAGTAAAATCGCGTAAGAACCCAAGAACACTTGTAAAGTAGGAAAACAAGGCGGCGGAAGAAGGCTGCTACGAGTAAAGTACGCTAGTATCTGTCGTACTCCACCTTCACCTTCTGTCAGTGCTCTTCGTAATTTCTCTTGCTCTCTGTGCATCTTTAGAATTTTTTTGTTTTTCTATTATTTCATTATTGTTGTAGTTTCTGTGCCAACAAAAAAAAAATATATTAAAAATAAGGGAGATCACCTCCAAAACCGAAACCGAAACCGAAATCAAAATCCGAAATCGCATGAGTCGATTGATGATTCCAAATGTTGTGTCGCGTAAATAATGTTAATCCCGATGTGGTTCTGTGGAACGTATAGCTAGTAGTGAAAGATAAATAAGAAGTATCATAATTATAAAAAAAAAAAATATAAAAGTCATTTTCCTTTTTTCGGTTTTTACGCCCACCCCCTTCCTCGCCCCCTGTTTTCAAAAGAAAAAAAAATCGTACACCCTGTGAGTATTTTCATTCGACTACTGTGTCCGCACCCACCAATCAACCTGCCAAATCCGACAACAAACGCGAGACAACGACTTCGGCTACGATTTTGTGATTACGACTACGACTACGACTACGTCAACGACACGTCTCGCCGTGCCGCACCGCCGACAAAACAGATGTTCCAAGGAAGAGACGTCGTGTATCACTACAGCTCTTCCCATCAGGCAGGCGATGAGTTGATGAGTTAATCCAGATGAAAGCGAGAGACTCACTTGCTACTACTGCCTGGCTCTGCTCTATTTGTTAATCAAAATTAAGTGAAGTGGCTTAAGCAATCCCAATTACACGGTTATATCCATCGTCGGGGTCATATCGTATCGTATCGTATCGTACGTATATCTCTGTTGCATAGTGTTCCGAGTGAAAACATACGGATAAAAGGAAAAAATAAAAATAAATAAGAAAAATCGAAGCAAAGACGGAAACGCAAACAATCAGTGTTCGAGAGTTCAAAGGAAAAACCATGGAAAAGCGTAAAATTGATGAAAAGTGCTGCACGACCGGACAACGACTTGAGAAGGACGACAACAGCGATCGTCTATGTGCAGTTGCAACACAACAATCTACCATCAACAACAGTGTCATTCACAACCACAACCACAGTCAAGATACCAAAAATATTCTTATGTCCTCCACCAGCTATACAGGCGTTCCGCAGCCAGAGGTTGGCGGATGTCGAGGTGGCGGTGGCAACAGTGACGACATTCACAATAAAAAGAAGGACATCGCTCCAGTGTCCTTGTTTAACTTCGTGTTCTACGTGATGTGTATCGGTTCGTTGGGATTCTCTGTGTACTCGAATATCCAACAGACGCACACTGAAGAGCGACTAAAACATCTTCGGCATCTTGACGATAGAATAACCCTACTCGAGACAAAGCTAGACAACTTGCCCCATTTATTATCATCTCTATCATTAACAGCATCTTCAACACCATCCATGTCATCGTCTTCATCTTCATCATCTTCATCATCATCGGCGTCAATGTTGATGTCAAATGGAGGATCACAATCGATGGACCACATCGCAGATACGCTACAAAGGCTATCCCTTAAAGTTGACGGAATCCATAGATTGCGACGTGATGTGTCCGAATTGCAATTAGTCAGACGTCAGCAGCGACAAACATCAATTCAGCAAATGTCAGAATGTCCATGTTCGGCAGGTGTGTATTCCTATATTTAGCAACAGTGTCAAATTTAACTATCATTTCCCCCTACCTACCTTCTGCTTAACCATTCAATCTATTCATCTCATCCCTGTGTTATCCGCCAATCCATCCCATCCCACTTGTGAGGAATACCACTTCCCTGATGAGTGTACTCGTATATAGTACTGTGTGCGGTGTCTCTGTACTCTATACTATGTACCGAGTGCATCGCGCATTTTGACGTTTGGATACGTACTGCGATTTGCCAACCATAATAAATTACCCTACGTAGGTTGGCAGGTTGGCGTACAACCATACAAACTTTCATAGTCCCCCATAACTATACCCACAGTCATATGTATTTGTATAGATTTATCCATATGTAGGTAGGCAGGTTAAATTGGCTGGAAGCCTCCGCCGGTAGTGTGATGTTGGCTGGGCAAGCCTGGCCTGACTTGGTTTGGCTTGGCCATCATGCCGTTGCCGCACAGTGAAGCCAAACGATTGTGTATGAGGTCTACCTCTACCGTTCAGGATATATTTGGTGGAAAGGTCTTCTGGTTTTCGTTTGTTTTTGCCTTTTGCCACTCAATCGGTCATTTTGGTGGCCACTTTCCAGGGGGTTAACCACTTTGCACTTTTAATCAATGATGGCCAAATGTGTTGTTTAAGTTTTTATGGTTATGGGTAAACAGTGAATTTTTCTCTTTTGCAGAAATTTCAGCTCTGCTATTTATTTTTGTTGTTGTTGTTGTTGTCATGTTTAGTGGGGACAAATTAATCAACTGGAAGAACTGCAATTTTCAGTGCTTAGTGGTAGACAAGATGCATCCGTATTGTGGGGGATAGAGCAGAGTGGTAATGAACATTGTTTTGGCATGAATGTGGTTTAATAGTTCGATGTCATTTGACAAGTGTGTGTTGTGATTGTGTATGACTTTGATTAATAAGTAGAGACTTTAAAGAACAACTGACAGAGGTACCTACTGAGCTTAGACAAAATTCAGGTACGAAGCGACATCATGGGTATGAGAAGAATATCTAATGTTTTTGCATGTATGTACACATATGAACCTTCTGCTATGTCCTCTGGGTATTTTTAGATCCTATCCACCGGAACAATCATGTTAAGGGGACAGTTGCCGTTTGAAAAGGAATTCTGAGGCTTCTGCATGCAGATATAAAATATTTGTAAAAATTATGACTTTGCAGTGCGGAGTCGGGCTGAAAATCAAAGTCTCTACGGAGTATAATTGCAGTACATATGCTCTGCATTCGTAATCTTTATTTTAATTTCTGTATGCAGTGTAGTTTAATTTTCGAATCCAAATGCTGAGCTTTTGAAGAGAAAGTTTCTTATCACTTCAAAATGTTGTAGCTGTCAAACTTGATTTATTTGTTACTTTTTCTCGTCGTCTGCCAAGAGGCATTTTTTCGTTCGGGAATGCTTGATTTTGATTGATTTGAAATCGTAGAAACCCGTTGCACAATAAGACATACATCAAGGACTCTACGCTGAGATCTCCGTCACCTCAACTCTCATCATAAATTTCAACTGATCTCAGATTGATCATGCTCAGCAGGCTATTGCTTGGGTAACAGACTCATAACATAATCTCAAGATTCTCAGACTTCCACAAGATTAAATTCACTTAATGATTTTGGTGTTCAATTATTTGCAGAATTTAGACTGCAACTGAATTCCCACTGGCTGAATGTTCGACTCATTATGAGTAAATTAATTACACTTATGTACCTACAGCAATTACTGTAGATGAGGTCGTTAAAACGAGGTTGTTGCAAATCAATCTACTAGAACCATTTGTTCGACTTCCTCCCCACAACAACATCGAAATTGATTTATCGGGAATACATGAGGTTCTTATAAACAATTCATTCAGAGAGCAAACAGATGGTAAAAAGCAAACCAACTTCTTTAATGTATGTTCAGTGAAAATATTGGTTCTGTGAAAATGAAGAAAAAAGGTTAACAGAAGTTTATTCCGGAATATAAAAGGAACGTTTTCGAAAGTAAAGTAAGACTTCGATTTCGCACACAATTCTGTTTCGAAAAAATTCAAGTTGGAATGGATCAAGGGAAAATAAAACCATTTTTGCGGCACGGTTTGACAGTAAAGCTAAGCCAATGCACAGTCAATTTCGAATAGATAGATAAGTCTTCTCTTTACGCTATATTTTCTGAACCATTTTTGGAACCATTTTGGTTGCATTCGAGGTCCTGAACTACTCCAGGGGCAGTGTTATTATTTGTTTATTAAAAATCTATTATATTGCTCTCAAAGAAGACCGGATTACTTGCAATACAACTAAGGCAGCGCTTCAGCCAGCCCTCCATACATTTTTTGTTGGCTGATTGGGGCTTGGCTTTGAGTTCCTTTAGCAAATTTTTTTAAGGGCTTAAATCGACCCAAAACACTTTGCCCAAAATTGTAATTTTAGCTTCAGAAACAGGATAAAGTCAGGCGGAGCCATATCAAGTGAGTGTGGAGCTCGTTGAATGACATTTGTTGAGTGTTTCGCTAAAAACGGCTGAGCGGACTAAATGTCGTTCGGCAACACGTTTCATAACCAAAATATCAGTAAAAATGTTTAAAACCGATTTAAAAGATATGTTCACGTCTTGAGCCAACTCTCTTAGACTCATTAAAGGGTTTTTTAGCAGCAGCTTTCGGATTTTCGTCATTCGCAGCCGAATATTGTATTGTACTATTTTTTGGCCTTTTTTGAACGTTTTATAGCAATCGCCTGAGGTCTTTCGCAACATTTTCAAATATTCAGCTTACAAAATTTCATTCGAAACACAAAAACTTAAGGCAAGCACTTTGTCCAACTATTTTTTTTCATTGCTAAAATTGAAGCGGACTCATGCAGTCCGTATAGAGGATCCTGCTTAAATTTCGTGCAATAACTAAGTACAGGGACTCTTATTTACAGAATAAAAATTGTCGCATGTATTATGAATGCCAAATTTCGGGCACTTTCTACACAAATGGTATATTTCTGGGTATCGACGTTTGAGGGAATGACCTAACAACACAAAAAAGAATCCTGTTGGGCTCAGGGTCTGACTTGGATGATTAGGAACAGCTTGTTACATATGAACGCTAAATCAGCAATGTACTTCCTCAAACAGATGGCATAGTCTAATTCACTCAAATATATGGATTGCGATCTTCATGAGACTGGTATGTCCCAAACTTTATTACCAAACAATCATATGTGGGACAGATTTGACAAACATAATTCCGGGACATAGTGCTGTGGAGTATTCCTTAATATGAATTCTGTAGGAGATTCAATAAAAAAAAAGAAAAACATGATTCTATTATGTAATTTTACTCTGTTTAATCCAATCTAATTTCAATCCATTAGCAATGACCATATCCATTTCCGATTCCGATCTTTGTAAAATTTGACTAAAAAACACTTTCCTAGTGGAGTGGCAATATGCCCCCTTTCAATAAATCACGGGCACAGGCTTAACTGTTGTCCTAATTTGAGGTCGTTGTGGATCTTTGGGAAATGACGTCTCTCACGAATTCGTTAGACAAGATTCAAATAAAGGTTCTTCTGAGCCAGAACCGAGTTCAGAATTATCTGCTCAACTATTGTAGGCAAGAATCTCTCCAGAGGAACTTTTAAAAATCTACGTTTGGGATCATTGAAGGTCTTTCTTTTTCCTTTCTGGCAAATTCGCCTAGAAGGCGACAAACATGTTCAGAATCACAGGTGTCTTATTAGCTTAGAACGAGCATGTTTTATGTTAGTCCTAGCTGTCGTAAGCATCTGTTCTTGATGCAGAGATATTCTTTAATTCAACCTACCTTTCAATATTACAATTAGGTTACCCATCCATCGTGTTTAAAGAGATTATTTCTGATAGAAGAACATAAAGTGTATTTTTTTGTTTATCATGTACTAACTTCAGATATTTACATCTGTCAAACCTGTAGGCAGATTGCAAACTGTCAGTGTCATTTTTATTCAGTAGTTTGCAATTTTATCCCCATGACATACACCCTTTTTCGCACCAAATTTTCTATTGAAGATACAGTGACACCGAAACGCATCAGAAAAGTGCGTACTGATATTGCATCTGTTTAAGAGAGTCTTGAAGGAAACCCAATGTCCACTTCATGGAAAATTTTATGCAAAAATCTTAGTTTGAAGGCTTTTAGGACTCAGTTAGAGCAAAAGTTGAAGCCGGGGGACCATTATTTGCGTCGAAATTTCGGTGAAGGGGCCCAATATCAACTGGAATTAAATTTGCTGCTTTATCCAAAAATTATGGTCAGCGATGAGTCTCATTTTTGGCTCAGTGGGTATGATAATAAGCAAAATTGTCGCACTTGAAGCAAAGATAATCCACGTGAGATTATTTAAACTGCGTAACATCCTGAAATATGCACATATTGTCTGATAAAATTGACTTCAAAATGAACCAATTCAGCGTTGAAAGGTTAAAGATATTCGCTATATTATTTTAGTGTGTCGTTCCCCGATTGAATAGCATGAATGTGGAAGAGATGTGGTTCCAGCAGGATGGCGTTAGGTTCCATAAAACAAACAACACAATCAAATTATTGAAGTCAACATTCGGTAAATTCACAATTTCGCGTAATGTACCTGTAAATTGGCCTCCAAGATCTTGTGACTTGACGCCTCCGGATTATCTTATTTTGGGATACATACATAAAGTTGCTAGTCCACGTTGACAAACCAACAAAACAAACAAAAACATATAATTCCAGCTCTTACAGCCATAAATGCTTGAAAAAGTGGTCGAAAACCGTATCTCTTGGATAGCTTTCATCAGATCCAACATTAATGGGTATTTCATGTATTTTGTTCGAAAACAAAGTTAGTACAAGCTTAAGAAAAATACCATTTAGAAGCAGTTTTTTTCTTAGAAAGAAAGTAGCTGGAAATTACCCCACACATAGTGCCGACGAAGACTTCCGGTATATTAAATATTATTAAGTCTTTTCGACTAGAGTTGATCAAGTAAACACATTTTTAAAATAAAATGTTTTGTGAAAATTTAGTCGGCGGTTTCTGGGTGTAAACAAATCTAGAAGAACAATCTAACAAAACAGTCTAATAAAAAGTTAAAATCGACTTTGTTCAGAAAAAAACAAGGGGAAACGGGCCGATTTTAATTTTATATAGCCAAACGCGCCGAAAAGTTGTTGTTTCAATTTTTTTAAATCAATAACGACTTAAAATATGTCAACCTCTGCCCTGGTTTTTATATGTTCTGTCAGCTCATTATATCCATCGTCATGTTCTGGCTGTTGGACCAGAATTCCAAATTCTTAGTCTAGCATTCCCACGAGTGTTCTTTCTCTTCCATTTTATTGTAATCATAATTTCTCGTGACTGATATTCTTACATGATTCTATCATATATAATATGATATGTAGTACTATGATTCACTCGCTACATAGTTATGCAAGACACACTTAAACGAAAAAAACAAAAAAAAAAAAGCAAATAGTAATGAAAATTAATGCGAGTGTCAATTGATGCGTGAAAACAAATTTGTTTTAATTTTTTTTTTCATTTATTCTTTGTCGGATAATTTATTGAATCGGATTATTTTAACAGTTAATGGTTAATAGCGGTTAATTCTGGCTAATGGTCGTAATTGTTTCCATTAGTCAAGTTTTTTTTCGGACAATAAAAGAAAACAGGAACTTGTATTTAATTTTAATTTAATTTTTTTTTTGTTAAATAAATAGTTCACTCAAAGGACCTTTTAATTTTACAACATTGGCTATATAGCAACTTTATTTATTTAATTTTTTATTACTCGTACAAAGCACGCGCTGAAGGGGTTACTTGTGCTGAAGTTGTACGTTAGTTTTGAATGCTTGCAGGTTATATAAAATGCTCGGTAGGGCAGAATACGTCTAAAAGTGGGCTGGATTAATAGCGAGATGGGTTTTATGGTTGAAGGTTTCAAGGGGCGGAGTGCTACTAAAAATTTCGGTGCAGCACTAGTGGTGAACATAGTGATAGAGCAAGGAAACTGAAGACATTATGTCGGTGTTTAACGCTGTCTGTAATATGAGCTTCACTTTTTTGTTTTATAGCACGGCTCCGAATCCTATAAATTGTAGTAAGTGCGAAGAAGTCTTACGGCCACCTGACCAGATGTGAGCATTGTACTCCAATATCGGGCAGATGAATGCCTTATATGTTGAGGCTAGATCAGACGGGGTGAAAAATTGCTTACATAGTTTAAGGGCACCTAAACATTTCACAGCATTTTTGGTGACACCGAATATTTGTTCATTCCAACGACAGTTGTCATTGACACGTATATCGAGAATGTGAAGTCTTTCGGTTTCGACGATGTAAGTGCCGTTCATGGATAATGTGAATATCGCTTCAATGACACCAACTAGAACTGTCTTTGGAAGCAATAAATTCTACACTGTTGATAGCTCCTCAATGGTTATTCTGCAAATATTTGGATTTAATGCTCCTAATAAACGCTGCCGTTCCCTTTCTGCAGCTGAAGAGCCGCGACGTTCCGGGCGCAAAGGTATATATTGGACTAGAAGTAGCATTAATGTAGACTAAGAAGAGTATCGGAGACAGAACAGAGCCCTGGGGCACACCAGCATTTATTTTGTGAGTATCAGTCTTGAAAAATCCAAGAGCTTGAAGTGAATGTTCCGAAAGGTAATTTCTAACCCATTTTAAAAAGAGACATCGATTCCAAACGCACGTATTTTCGATGAAAGAGCCTGTTGTCAAACTCTGTCAATTGCCTTAGCGATATCAACATGCCACTAAATCACCAGTGGACCTGTTGCTACGAACATCGTACTTTTGGTCATTGAAAGGTTTTCGTGTTTCGAGATATTTCATGAGCTGATGGTTTATCAGCGTTTCCATGACCTTGAAAGAAGGCACGTATGTAAGTGCAATAAGTCGGAGGAAAGACAATAAAATTTGCCATTTTTAGGTACGACCTAGATAAATTGGAAGAAAAAGGGAAGATATTATGCCACATACAAATACAAATTTGTTGATTTGAGAGTGTTAAGATCTTTCAGTACTCTTGCTTCTGTACGAGTGCAGAAGTCGATTCGCCCGATTGAAGAATCGATGCACCCAAGTGTGGGCGGAGATAAAACACAATTAGAATTATTTATACACTTAACTCCAATAGACTGATACCAGCGTAGTTCTTCCGAAAAGTACTATCTCTAAGTACTTAGGATCAATCGTAAACATAGAAGCGAAATGTGACGACAACATAAACCACAGAGTGAGTGTGGGAAATGTACCGAAATCTTGTGCCTGTCGTGTTTTTACGCATTGAAATCTTCGTTATTTCTAAAAGTGTCCGTGCCTTTAACACCACCAATCAAGATCATGTTGACTCGATCTTAGTAACATATATGTATTCGTTGCTAGGCAGGCAACCTATTGCATTTGCAATGCAAGTTTACTGCCCTGTGATCGTGTTTCGAAACCCAAAAAAAATTGTTTCCTTGACGTTTCCAGCTTCAAACAGTGGTTCTAAGTTTTCAGTTGTATCCACTATGGCCTCTGCTACTTCGCACACTTTCGAGCGACGATCAGCAAAATCATGCTACCGACTTTTGTTACTTTTGCGGACTGCCTGAATGCTTCTGATTCAAATCAAATTTGAAAGTCACGTTTACATTTGTTGCACCATTATCTCAATGAAGTTGTAGATTGTTCTTTGTTGCCACGTTTTGCTATCCAGATATAAAAATATAACGACAGATCGATGTTGCTGTTTTGTCAATCTATCAAAAAACACCAAACACTGGTCATAAAAATTCTGCTAAAAATAAAACTTTTCGCCAGCTGTGTGTAAAAATTGGTACTCGTATACAACAAGTATAGGCTTTCAGTCTTTGAATGTAGATGGAATATTGAGAAAAATTTTGTATGTCATATGCTCGCCTAAAATCTGGGGCGTAAAATCGGAGAAGATCAAAAGCAGTTGAATGGTTCTTTCACCTTGCGGTTCGTCATATCTTCGCTAAAATTCTTGGCACACGTTCGTGTGTCTGAATTCTTATTTTTATCCTTTATGAGAACAGCCTTATGAAAAAGGACCTTTGTACTCATTCATGTTTGCTCATTGGTCCTTCAGCAATACATATCACATCTTCTGGACAACTAGACAAATATTTGCAATAGATTTATCATAGCGTCAAACGAGCCGTTGGGAGTTTGTTTTCTACTTAAAGATTGCAAAACTTTTGCTCAGGATATAGTCAATGCTCAGCTTTCAAGTCGATAAAGAATCAAAATCTTTGAGATACAGCTCAAGAAAAGAGTCCACTTTCGTTTAAATTTAGAAAATCTACAATCAATCGGGCAGTCACTTTGCATTGCACAATGGAATATCATCTCTTTTATTATGAGCTAAGTACATCTTCCTCTATGTTCCTTTGGCTAAAATGACTGTGCAGCCTCAACCCGTGGAGAACTCTAAAGAGCTTTGAAGTCGGTTGCAACAAAATTGATTGCTAGTTTGACAGTCGTAGAAAATTGTGAAGGATCTGATTCGGATCTGCTACATTTATTTATATGCCATCATCTTGGTGGTCAATAAGATAAATTTGTTCGGTAGTAGATACGTGCTTCTAATTTTACATGTCATCATGTGTGTCTGCGTGAACAACTATCTATAAAATGACAGTTTATGCACATTGACAAAACTTGCATAAAAAACATTGTGACTCTGACTTTATTGTGACAGTTACCTCTAAATTATTACAAAGGCTCCACTGTCATGATGTATCCACTACCTGCTATCTGTTTGGTATGTACTAACTGCATGATGGTATCAAATCGGTTAGTATAGTGTTGGAAGGTAATGCATTATGCATCGTCATTTGTTCACTCAATGAAACCCCTAAAGGGGTCCGCAGAGTAGCAGTTTTCTTCCCTTTTATGTTTACAACCAAAAAAAAAAAAAAAAAAAGTGACAACTTGTCTCTCCTGGGCCTGGGAGTACTCACTATCCATAGAATGCGCGCGCGTTTTGTCCGTTTGCTTGTTTGCTCGTTTGGCCGTTTGTTCGTTGCGTCAAGCATTGCTCGTTTTATATGTAGTGTCGCTCGGGGAATTACCTACAACGATATCCATAATAAACGATTTTGTTATTGCCCACTTAAGGAATTTATTGTCAGCCTAAACGAAATTTAGTTGTAAAACAGGCCACGCACGAACCACGGAGAAGTACGGAAAAAAATCAGAAAAAATACACAAACGCAAAGGAAAGTATCATTTTTCTTTAGTAGCTCTGTTCACTCGTTTGGATTGCTTCAAGGTGTCAGTCAGATGGGCTCAATGACACTGTCAGTGTTGTGTACAGTGTACGATACAAGATACAACTATTGTATTTCATCGTCGACGGTGCATAGAATTTTTAAGTGGAGGCAGACAGGGATATTCATTCTTTTAAAAAGACATTATCACGCCTTTAAGGTCGCAGCATATTCAACAGAATAACATAACACACAGCACCCAACAGACAACAGACACGACAGTCCAACAAAAAAACATTTTGTAAATTCCAGAATAGAATTCTATTCATAGGAGTTTTATTAGTTTGATTGTGGTGGTGGTGCCAATGCCGGGGTCGCAGTGTGTCGGTGCCGGTGCCGGTGCCGGTGATTGCCATGATGGTGGTTGTATCCCTTACAATTTATTAACTGACATTGAGCGAGAGTTTTCAAGCTCAGTTTTCACATTCCCATCGTTCGAGCAGTTCATAGGTAGGTTCCAGTCAGTGCCTATTCAACTATAGTCTGACAGTTTTGTTGCTATTCTTGTTCGTTGGGGACTGCTGCTGCCGCCTCACTTTCAAATGATAATTCCGGAATTATTGTCATTATTGTTTGTGGTTCCCTACAGCATACATTCAGCAGCAACACAACTAAAGATAGAGATCATGATCGGATGAGTGAGATCGTTATTGCTTTGCTAGGGGATAGGTCACCGTCACCGTAACCGTTGCTGAGCGCGTCATACACAATAAGCAGTGATCACAGTGACCACAGAGATCATAGAGATCGCATAGATCACAGCTCATAGATCATAGTGCTATTATTTCAATTTGGTATTGTATTGTTTGCTGCTGTATCTATTGTTGTATTGTTTTCCTGTTTACCAACCAGCCTCTGCCGATGGCCTAATCCCTATACCGAAATCGTATCCGTACTCGCACCCATCCTTAATCCGTCCACCTCTGTCTCATCTATGTATAACATTCACTTGAACTCGAATCTGACTCTATTGGTATTTTGCAATTAAAAGTTGGACAATAAAAGGGCACAACTATTTGTGACATTCATAAAAAAAAGACGGTAATCCAAGGTGTTCACAGTCAGATGCATGCTGGTAGATACTTTTCTCAACTATCGACCAGTATTAGGTGTGGCATTTCACCACAGGCCCATAGAGAGATGGCATTATAAAAAATGGTTAACGTTATTCGAATATTGGATTAAAACATCGAGGAGCACATAGGAGACTCAGCTCAATATTTGACCATTTGGGAGGTACCTGTGTGATGTGACGTGGTTGTTTCATGGTTGTGCGTCTATTACCCGAAAATCAAATTCGAAATGTCCATGGTGATGATGATAAATGGTAAATTTTAGAGCGCCACAATGCGCCTCGCTCACGCATCTTTTCTTGATGGCCTCCATTGACTCATCCCCTCTCCCATTTGGGTCTATGAATGTGACGACGTGATAGTCATCATAACGTGGGCTGACCGATCAACCGTCATCGTTCTCTTGTCTCCGGACTCTGGACTCGAACCGACAAGTCTAATTAAACGACTACGAGTATGCTAAGGATTTTTTTTTGTTTTTTTTTTTTTTTTGAAGAAAATTCTTTGACTCTCTGGATACGCAACGAATGTCTGTCGTTGTTGAGTAAAGTTATAGAGTGTAAAATGGCCACTTAACGCATCTCTTGTGGTTGTAGATACTCAGTAACATAAACACTATCAACAAAAAGAAAAGTCACATTCAACATTCCGTCGAGTCGTAAGTGTTTGTAGATAATTTGGAAGTTAAATTGCATTTGGAATGATTCTGACCACTTGAGATATGTGTAAGGAGGTCAACAGTCAATCGAGTGTAATGTAAACAAGTTGTAAATTGGTTTATATTCATCTGCCAGCCTCTTGAAGAGGTGTTGTGTTAAGGGTCAACAAATTGGATCTACCTAATCAGAGTTTGGATTATTCTTCTCGTTCGGGGAAGTTCTCAATTTAGTTTTAATCTGCCACCGCTCCGCACTTACAGATATGCTGGTGGATTAAAAAAAAAAATGAAGACGAACTTAGAAGACAAGACTTTCATCTTGAAAGTTAAAGTGACATCAGCAGGAGGCGTAGAATATGTTTTTCACAACAAAAATGAAGGAAAAAAGAGTCTCCGAATCCCTTGAGAAAAATCTACTCAAGCTGAATTTGTAAGTAGGCACGTGATTTGGCCAGTACCTTGTGGATAGGGGTACTGGTACAGATACACCTTAAAATTCCCTTCCTGATTGCTTTGCCAACTCCTTTTGGTATGAATTTGGTTTATTTCTCCTTTCCTTTTTTATTAGATACTCGTAAAGATGTTTTTATATTCACTGATTATTCATATACCTCTCTACAGTGTATATGAGTACGAGTGAGGTGTAATAATGGCGGATTTTTGCAAGAGATTTGAATTTATACTCGTATACCCGCGGCAACGCACTGGATTGGGTAGTGATGTTGTATTCTAGAAAAGCATTGTATCTTCTGTATTTATTATGCTCAATGAGAACTGATGCTAACTGGCACGCTATGAGAGTCATGATACTTGTTACAAAAATTAGACAGACAAGAGGTGAGTGAGGAAGCCTTGATGAGAAATGATGAGATTAAGTTTGCGTGTTGAAATATTGTAAATGAAATTGAAATTGGGTTGAAAGTGTTAGACTATGGCCAAGTGCTGAATGTTGATATTGATACTTGAATCGGCCAGCAATAGAGCTGGTACATTTTGAACATGACCAAATCGTGATAGATGATCAGAAAACATAAACCGCGTGTAATGACAGATGTCAAAGCGAATTGACTGTCACAGTGTCTTGTGTCGGTGAATGGAACAAGTTTATGGAATGCAGTTTGACATGGTGTGACAGCTTATGTTGCTGTTTTGCCAAAAAAAAGAATCAACGTCATCGGAGTCTCTGAGTTTTTGTCACTTGACATCTCTTGTGTTGATTTAGGTCTCTTTACAGAATTTCCATTAATTTTTTTTGTGTCGACCAGTTGTTTTATGAAGTAGCTATGTTTGTTCCGCTTTTTTTCGTTTTTGTTTTATCATCCTGACATTATGAAAAAATTAATTCCAAAACAGGTCCAGTTTGCAAGGAGATTGCAAGGAACAGGCAATCATTTTGATCGCAGAATGTTTGTACGCCATGGCGGAATAATTTATGCAAATTTGTTTAAAATAAATTTATTTTCAGGTATCAGGTTATCATTTACAAACCTGGCATGAAATTGATGATTGTTGGGAATAAAAATACAGATGTTGTGCCATGATGAAAGATTTTCTAGAATTGATAAGCAAGAAGGTTCTCTTCCCTCCTCAATCAGGAGGTGACACTTAAAATAGAGTCGTAAAGTGAAGGATGAGCCAGCAGATGGTTTGGGTGTTAGCTGTCAATTACTGTCATTTACTGAATTCAATGTGGAAAATCTTTTTGACAGATGTCATAAAATTGTTGGCAATTTTAGTTATGGATTCGCACAACAACGCAAAGTGTAAAAGTAACATTTCGTAAAATTCGTGAATTTTTCGGTCAACATAATCGCCCTAGTGTGTCCAGAACTTTTGCAATGGTGAAGCAGGAATGAAGGAATCTGGTTGGGTATCGGGTCAAATTCCATGTCAGCATGCTCGGCCACAGCGTTCACGCCAAAACATCACCACAGTGGGTGAAAGTGTTTAAAACCAGCCAGGCACATCAATTCGTCGCCGGAGTCATCAATTGAGTATGACATGTGACACTTTATGACGAATTTTTTGAATTTGATCTTCATTTGCATGCCTATAAAATCCAAATTAAGGCCTTTGGACCATCTACGACGTCGCCGACTTGTTAGCTGGACGTCGGACGAATTGATGTTTTCCGATGAAGCCCATTTTTGGATGGATGGGTACGTAAATGAACAAAATTGTCGTTTCTGGGGACCGGAAAACCCAAACGACATTCACAAAAAACCAATGCATCCCAAAAAAAGCCATTGTGTGGCATCTTTGGCCCGTACTTTTTCGAAGATGAGGCTGAATGAATGGAGAACGTAACCGCAACAAAAATTTAATGAATTGCGTAAGGATGATCTCTGGTTTCAACAGGATCACAAGCCATCAATCTATCAATCTACTGCGTACGAAATTAGAAGACATCTTCCTATGGGGTTATTTGAAGTGTAAGGTCTATGCCAATAACCCAGGGACAATTCACGATCTCAAACATAACAATTAAACTTATTCTTTAAAAGTCATCTAAAATTTTGAATTTCGGATGGTCGCTTACAAGAGAAGTAAGTCCTGGTGGTGGTCACTTGATTACTTGAACGATGTTGGGTTCCACTCGTTAAATGAAAACTTCTACACTAGCTGTTGGGTTACCCTGTACGTCCGGGCCATCTTTCTGCATCATACTTCGTAACCATTTTCGATGCGACTTGGCTTCTGGAAAAATTACATCCAACAAATGATTATGAGCAGGAATACTAACATACTAGTTGAAGGGTCTAACAGTTTTCCCATGTTTTGAGAAATTCTAAATTCAAGTGGAATCATACGGATCGACTCTGAATAGGGCAGCAAAGTCAAGTCCAAGTACATTCCAGTACAGATGACTAAATGCACCCACTTCTACTAAATGAGAACAAATCCAGAAGATAGATACAGAAAATAATGAAAGCTTAGAGACTGAGCTATCGACTAAGGACAACCGTAGTGTTCTGGAATTAGAGGGTCTTGGCAAAGCAAACCCGCCAAATTCCTCACCTAGTGAAAATGGTTTTTGCCATCACCAAGATAGTATATTTCATCTATCACTAAAGGCAATTCGCAGTCATTCCAGCACTTCCAGATTGCATCATGTTTTGCGTGCGTCAAACATTTAAACAATGTCACATCGTCCTCATTTTATTTATTCTGCAATATATATCGAAGTGCGAAAAGATAGAACGGTTTTCGAAGTAAGAGGTGCACTGATTCTATGTTATGTCTCAGCGGAAAGTAAAATCAAAGTCTGTTCCGGTCCAAAGAAAGCAAAACAGTTGCACTTCTTGTAGATTTTTTTGCCGAGAAGGTGTGCATCTAGGATCGATGAATGATGAATTCAACTGATAAGAAATTACCCTCGGAACGCAAAATTCAAGTTGGCTTGACGGTTTCAACTATACAATCCTCTGCATTTCATATTCGCTCTCAAACGCAAGTGCCCGCTCATTGGCTGTAAAACATATTCCTTAGTAACTAAAACGTGGAGTAAATCTCAAATAAGGGCAATCAAATGTGGCCAAATAAAGTGAAGATGAGAATTCTCTGGGCTACGGTTGTACAAAGCCCAAGTCAGAATTAGCCATGCTAAGCCATGCTTAACCATGTGGTACAAATCGTTTTAAATGGAAATGAAAATGATGACGTCTTTGGTAGTCGTCTTCTGCGCTTGAGAGATACTCAGTATTTGTAAGATATGAATTAATTTATGGTTAATCGATGTTGGAAATAATTGCAATCCAAAATGCTACTTTCAAAGTGAATATTTTATTGCCGAAACAGTGCGAATTTCGAAAAGATATTTTGGTCGGAAAAATGCACCAACTGCAGCTGGTGTACGCAAGTTTGTGAAGAAAGTTCGCGAGACTGGTTTGCTAGTTAATAACCAAATATATTCCCGTGTTCATTGTAGCATATTGAAGGTGTTGCAAAACGCACGCGACTAAACTCGAGAAGCTCAATCTCAGCAACTAAACATTAGCCGCACTAGTTCGAGAAGTACTTTGCATAAAGGTCTCGGATAATTCACTTACAAGATCCAGTTGAAGGACAAGGACCCGAAGCAAAATGACCACCTGCTCAATACGACAATGGAGTAAACGTTATAGTCATTGGAGAGCGCTTCCAAGGCATGATAACCGATATTTTGTAGCCAGAAATTGAGAACATGGACATGGACTATCGCAAAAGAAGTTCAATAATCATGTAATCAGTCGTTTTGGTGATGCTGCCAGTCCGCCAAGGAGCTGCTATTTGACGCCGTTGGACTTTTTTTCGTGGAATGTCATTAAAAATCAAACAATTCAGAGACGATTCAAGCACTCTAGAACGATTTTGGTTATGCTGTTCGTGAAATAAGGCCCAAAATCTTCGAAATTGAAGGATTTAAGTTGACAGGATGGCCTACTTCCAAGCCAGCCATGAAAATTATTTCAACAAAATTTCGTAATTAGTCGGAATATTAACTCTCTTTAATAAAGTAACAATGGTTGGAAAATATTGAACATTGTTCTTTTTATTGCCCTCTTTAAAAGATACCATCCGATGGCCCACCCCTTACAATTGGAAAGTATAACTTACATTCGCACATTCATGGTATCTACATGATCATAGAACAGTCAACCCACTTGTTCTGTGATATACAGAATTGCGACAAAGAACGCTCGCAATTTCATAAATGTAGAAGACGACTAAAGTCGCCTATCTCACCCATTAAACGCGACATCATTGCTTTAACCAAGTGTTTAGCGCGTGGCGCGTCATTTTTTTGTTTATTCTGCCTTACCGTTTAAATCATTGGTTGCAGTCACAGTCAACACGATCATGCAGTTGTCCAACCAATAGAGTCATAAAATTGTGCTGTAGAAAACTCAAACCGTCCACTGTTTGGTTATAAAAGTTGTTTGCACCCGACAAGTACCTTTTTGTGTCAATTTCACTATGTTTTGAAATTTTCAAAAAAGAAAATTACTTGGACAACTATCACAGAAACAGAAAACAATCCAGCTCAGAATGTTTTGACAATGCTCGTATTGTGAAGACGAGGAACTGGATTTCAAAAAGATCAATTTAGCAAGCATGGTGCAATTATTACTGACAGCTGGAGCTCCTTTGGTAAAGTGACCTCTCACGATTAACGTAGACTGGCGACACAGCGTTTCACAGTGTATGATGTGATACCAAAACAAGGAGATTGCCACATCTGGCATTAGATGGACACGCTCTTGTATGTGGCGGAAGGAGACAAGGTCTACTTAATTGTGCAGATGATAATCCGAAGAAAATCTTTGTTGGGCAATACTCGTAGGAAGCGATCCCGAAGCGCATGGCAGTGCTCCTACAAAAACGTGTAATGTTTTCACTTTAGAAAAGCATGGCCCTACGAATCTAGGAAATCGTTCGAGAGCGAAATCTACTGTTGGTATGTCTATCACATAAAGAAGATCTCAAAGCACACGTACAGTATTCCATCGGTTTCTACTAATTTTTTTACTTCTCAGTGATTCGGAGATTGGATATGGCTATTCATTCGAAGAGCTCCCTTTCGTCATTGAACTTAGGTAAAAGCATTTTAAAAGTAGAAACTATGCATTTTCCATATCGTGGTTGGAGCAAATTATATAATTCGCTTTGAACACTTCCTGGAAAACTCCTCTTATGGCCTCTACCTTGTCTTGCGGCTCTTTGGCAACAAAAAGTTTTCATCATCGACAGATTTCTCCGGAATCTGTTCCTGCTATTAATAAATAGTAATTAGTCGTGATTCGTTGTTCGTCGTTCAAACGGTCTCTAAACACAGAAGTAGGTAGTAGGTTGATTATCTCTTCGAAATATTTTTTTATTAGTTCCGAGAACATATTTGGGTTGCTGGTGTAAACAGCCCGAATTTTATTGTTCATACAAACTTACGGGATACATGTATTTCTTACTTATTATTATTTTGTGGTTTTAGATCGATCAGTAAAATTTACTTTTCTGTTACCGCGTCAGTAATTGCGTTTTGGAATATACCTTCATCGGCGTGTGGATACCGGGGTATTGTACTGTCCATGTTCGTTTTCTGGTCTCGTTCGTTTTTTATTTAGATTCATGTCAGTCTCCTCGTTTGACAGATTGCTGTTGGACGGGGAATGTAGCGAGTTCGACAGTTCCCCAATATTCTGGGGAAAAAATGGGCTTATTGTATTTGCAGGAATACTTTTCAGAAAACTCTTTCAATGCACTTTAAACGGTTATTTAAGTACTGAGATAGCAGTGGTCGCTGTCATAAACAAAAAATTTAAAAACACATATGGACGTAAAATTGATAAATTCCTTGAGTGATTGTTTGCTCCACTTGAATCGGGACTGTGTATCTTCAACTGTATGAGGACATTGACAATGGCAAGGACATTAAAAACGACCAAACTAAGAAACTTAAATTCTTCCCGAACAACCAAAATAGTTCAGCGGATCGGGCAAAAATGCTTAGTTTGGTTTCGACGGATATACTTACGTCGGCCCAGATTTTAGATATGATTTCATGTATGCTCCGGATCCAATCATCACCCGCCGTTTTAAACAACTCGTCAGTTAAGCCTAAGGTTCAGCGGCTTTATTTTGGTCGTGTGAAGGGAAATATTGTCTTTGTCCATGTAAAATCATCACCATTAAACAGTCTGCAGATATAAACAGAACAGCTTGCAGGAAACTTTTCAACAAGCAAAAGGGAATCCATTAAAATATATTAAAAAGAGCTGAGAAAGGCAAAGCGATAGTCTAGGGGTCGTTTTGTGACACGATAACAGAAATCTTTGATTCATCGCATCTTACAAAAATACTGTCTACAAACCCATATGTTCGATAACGTGAAGTAGGTAATGAATCAGTCTGGATAACCATTTTACTGGTAATTTCCCATTTACGGCCAAGTAACAACCTTATCAGGACTAAACAAACCCACCGCTATCATCCTGTCAACGCTTGGTAATATTACGAGGAGCCGCATTTCAATGTCATGTTGTCCAAAAGAACCTCCTACCTATAAGTCTATCATCTTTCATTCTGCTAACGCTAACACAGAGGATTGATGTCGAAGTACGATCTACAATAGAATTGATTTACGACCTTTACATGCCTACTGTAAAGGAAAGTTTGGTGGAAACAGGTACACATTCACTAACTAGCCCCTTCAAACGATCCCAACATTATAAAGGGAACACACGCATTGCTGGATATAGAAGCCGCCTTTAATAACGCCAACACATCCGCAATCACGACTGCACTGCCACCTTTGAATTTAAATGACTCACTTGGGGAGTTGGGGTCTCATGCTAAGAGCATGACAATCAATTCCAAACTGGACTGGCCTCTGCTAAAAGACGTATCAGCAGAGCAGTAATTGTTGTTCTTTCACCCCTTCTTTGGAACTAAGTGGTCAAGGAACTGCTGATATCCCTGTAAGCGGAATGGCGATGACGGTGCTATAACCGTCTCAGGAAAGCATCTGAGTACCATTCAAAGACTCGTCGTGAATTGGGAGTTAAACCCAATAAAACAGATCTTATCCTCTTCATCACAAAATACAAAACTCCGATCGCTGGACCCTAGCTCCACTAACGTTACTAGCTAAATCTTCGTATTTTTAAGATACAAGAAATTGCTCCAAAGGACATTGACTAGGTACACTACGTCCCAACATGGGTTTGACAAAGACCTATGGGATGACGATGGGTCAAGAGGCCTAAATAGTTCTTTTTTTCTTCAATGGCCATTCTTACCTAACTCTACGAGTAAATCCGTCCGAGTTGATATTAAAAAGTTCAAACATCCAAAACACTGCACGAGAGCCTTTCATCGGTTAAGGGTTTGTTGCTAGCTTTGGCCATACCTAGTCAAGTCGTAAATACTGGTACACAACTGAACTCACTCATTACGTATTTAACACTGGGCGCATCCATTTCGTATTGATTGCGATTTGACAGTTGCTATTTATGCTTCATTGTGACGTAAAAAGTTTTTGACATTAATTGCTTACAATCATGGAATGGGGCGACATCGAAAATCGTATTGTTTAAGTTTGAAAACGGCGATATCTTTAGGACGTTGCGACCGCTTGGAATCACTCGCAATTTTGTGTATCGTGCTGTGAAGTTGTTTGAGGATACTGGTGTGAGAACTCCGAAAGCGATCAAAGCCGTGAAGAAACGAATCGACCGAAAACCGCTGCGAAAACAGAAAATCTTGTCGCGGGAAATTCAAAATTCGCAAAAATCCATGTCTCGCATTATCAAAGAAGATTTAGGACTCAGCGCGTACAAGCAACACACTGGACACCTGCTCACCGCCGCATTGAAGGAAAAACGCAAGCGAAAATCGAAAGCGTTACTCAGCTGGTATGCGAAGAACGCTCACAGACAAATTCTGTTTACTGACGAGAAAATCTTCACCGTAGAAGAATCGTTCAATAAGCAGAACGATCGTGTGTATGCTCGGTCATCCAGAGAAGCATCCCAACTCATCCCGAGGGTTGGACCAGTGTTTATGACTTGACTAGGTATAACGTCCCCCTGCAAAATCAATAAGCCTGTGAACGTGTTCAGGGAAGACGCCGTAGATGCTGTTTTTTCCTACTTGGATTTTGCTCCTAGATTTTGTCGAAAAGCCCGTAGAAACAGTCGTTGGTGCGGTCTACCTTCTTTTTCTTCGGGTTGTAACCGTTTATGAGGCTTGTGTTGGCAAATTTACACCTTTTGGGAATCATAAAGCTGTTCTTGTTGTAGATAACCGATTTCATAACCAACTTCCATCAAAACAGATGCATGTCACAACTCAAACAAACCATTCGGTGAGGCATTGATATGTAAACGAATATCATTGAAGTGGAATCCCAAATATTTGTGTACATATATACGTGTATCTACATATTTACACAAGAGTCAGACAATGACTTTTGGTAAACTCTTAAAGTTGAAGATGAAAACACACAGCTCATGGTCAGGTTTCGATCAAAGACCTTATCTGTCTCCCCGCATCAGGCTTTAATTTTCTTCCATCTATTGAAAGTAAAAAAAATAACACAATTTTGTTGGCGAAAAACTTTGGATTTTGTGACGGCTTCAAGGATGAGATACGCAGCACGTCGAAATGAAAGATGCGTATAACACCCGAGCAGAAGTAAAATTTGCATAAAGTTGGACCAAATAAAAATATTCACGCTTTGTTGAGTTTCGCAGAAGTTGCACTAAGTGTCCCTTATCAACGTCCCACAAATCATCAATTTTGAGTTTTTTTTTTCCATTTCTTCTTCTTTTTCTGTTGGTTTTGGTTCATTCTTTCTTCATCTTTTCGGTTTGCTCGTAACTTTTAAACCTTCGCATTTTCATGGACTGTTGGAAGTTTTTAAATACCCTTAAGGCTGTGTTGGAACTTCAACTTTTTTTTCCTTGTGACTGTGAAATGTTGCTTTAATCGCACAGATGGTTGTATCCATCTTCGATATCATTTGCCTGGTTTTATTCACGTTTAACTTTATTTCATAGAAAAATCTCACACAATTTCTCAAATATGCAAATTACCTTAATTTTATTTTTGTATTTTGACAAAAAAAAAAACAGTCAGAGACGACTCTAAAATATTGGGTAAACTGAAACTGGAAGCCAACGATAATAAACCAAGGCTAAGCAATTTGTCAACAGCATCAATAAAAGTTCTTCGCACTAAGCTGCCGCTTAACAGCCACAACGGAAGACAACCAATTCAAAATGACCACAGACTTTATTGGCAACAATAATGCCGACCTTTATTTTTACGATATCATTTGAGGAGGCGAAGGAGGGAAACTTGTAGATTGGGGACGAGAACAGAAATGAGCGACAGAAGCTGAAGTGAGTAGGAGCCATCGAGAGACAGAGCATCTTTCAATATCACTATATGTATCCGTAACCTCGATGTCGTCGTATATCTTAAGCCATCCCGAGGCTCGACATTAAAGAAATTACTTTTGGAAAACACTCTTTAATGGTTTTGTCGATGTGTCGGCTTCTTTAGAGCGCTCCTAATGCTTCCTCTGCCCCAGGTCGGACTTATCGTTTGCCATATTTCATCTGTTCTTCATTCCCTTCTATTTTACGGATACCTAAGACTTTTCTGTTTGTTGTCGTTGGCGTTGTATGCTTTAGTCGAGTTGAATTACTCGTAACTTAACTTAAGTTCTTCTCCTTCGCTTCTATTCGTATTTCTTCGGTGTGCTTTTATTTATTTTCCAAACAATTTCCCTAACAAATCTGCCTTCCTAGCTGCCACTGTTCCACTGTGTGTGTTTGTGTGGTAAAAATAAACGTGCGGCTAATAACGCACATCCATCGTCACTGCTATAGAAAATTGAAACATCCTACCACTGACAGGCATACGAGTATTGTGTCGTCATCCCGTCCTATTCTGAAATATGGTCATAGGGGAGGTGTATTTTGTACATATTCGTACATGTACTTGCAAAGAGAGCAATTCATCCTGAAAAACTAGAGGGTAGCCGAAAAAAAAAACCATCAATTAGGGGTAGGGCTGGTAGATTAAACAAGACTGACTAGTAGAAGCTTGCCAATTTGTGTTTGTGGTTGAGAATAATTGAAAGTTTCCATCTACTACTCTCGGTGCACCACATTGTCGTCGTTGTCGTTGACATCATGGTTGTTTTTTTGTTGTTGTTGTTGTTGCCGTTGTCAAGCCAACATCGAGGTATTCAACAAATCCTACAGCCATGAAGAACAGCACTGTCTATGTAGAGTGATGCCATGGAACAACCGAACCGAAGAAGAATTAAATTTGTTTAGTTAGCCCGCGGCATTGATGTCAATACATGAGAATTAAATTATCTGGTTAACGTATAGAAAACTATATATTAATGCTGCCGCCATATAGTCAAACAGTCATACAGACATAGAGACATACGAATTTAGAGACATACGGCAGCGCGTACATACGCTTAGTTTAGCCCATGTGAAGGCTAATGGTTCATATGTGCCCGTATCTATAGTATGTATCCGACCGGTACTCATCGTCATATTCTGTACAGAGCATAATTTGATCCCCAACGGTGGTAGAGGATGATGGGAGCACCCAGAATCCGAACTCAACTCAGAACACCAGCAGTTTGGTAAAAGCAGCTCCAAATTGTAACGCTTGGGGCTAGACGGCAAAGAAGGGGGATATACCTCTCTATGTGCAAGGGTAGGGAGATATGTCTGCGTTTGTATCTATTTCCCAGGTTCTCTTGATGCCTTGATGGCATCTATAGTATCTCTGGCACTATCATCAACACCCTCCCTGTGTGCGGAATAGGTTTCTGTGTACGGCTATGAGTATGAGTATGAGTACGAGTACCCTGAGCGGCAGTAATTTAAAAATAAAAAAAAATAAAACACAACAAGCAGCCACGTTGCCCGAACCCGAGAGTACGGATAGTGGCGCTTTCCGCTCTATACGTGTTGATTGCATACACAGTGTTTATATTTGTTAATTTAACGGGAAGGGAAGTATATAATAAATTATGGTTTAGGAAAAAGAAAACAACAACAACAGCGGCACCAATCAACAGGCATGAGTCTGAGATTTTTTTTTTTTATTATTATTATTCCAACGTTGGAGGAAAAGTTGGAGCTATAGTTAGATTGTAATAGAAAAACAAAAAAAGAGAACCAAAAACCACTAAACCAAAACCGATACTGACACAAGCCACTGCCATTTCATGGATCAGCTTTAGAACTAAGAACTTACAGAAAATGACTTCGATGCGGATCGCTTGTGGTGCTTCGAAGTTAGGTACTAAAATGAAGTTAATGTTTAGTAATGCTCATGTGTCGTCAATAAGTCATCCTCTCGCCTTAAATTCAATGAGTGAAGCGATGAAATGCTTACAAATTAAAGCACATACTAGGTGGGGTGAAAAGGAACCTCCTTGGGAATGGAAAAAAAAAACTTCTTGATCCCGTCCGAAAAGTAATTTTTCGAAAGGTCTGCAAAATACTCCTCCGTGGCGTCGATGATTTCCTCGCGTGAGCTGAATTTTTTATTGATGAGCCATCTTTTGAGGTTTGAGAAGAGATAATAGTCCGAGGGAGCCAAATCGGGCGAATACGGTGGATGCGACAGTAATTGGAGCCGTAAGTCATTGATTTTAGCCGTGGTTGCGATGCTCTTATGCGCCGGCGCATTGTCTTGCAAAAACAAAATTTTTTTTCGCTTCATATAACGCCGTTTTGCAGCAATTTCGGCCGTCAATCGCTCCAATAATGCACAGTTATACTCGCTGTTGATGGTTTTTCCCTTTTCGAGGTAGTCCACTAAGAGTATGCCATGACAATCCCAGAAAACGGACGCCATAACCTTTCCGACCCATTGAGCCTCCCTCGGCCGCTTCGGAGCACTCGTGCTGGCTTCAGTCCATTGCCGGGCACTCATACTGTTCTCTGGTGTGTAATAGTGGATCCAGGTTTCATCAACTGTTACCAATCGACTCCAAAAGACCGCCCGATTCCGCATCAGCAAGTCCAAACACTCTTTCGAAGTGATCTCGCGTTCGTGTTTTTGGTCAGGAGTGAGCATGCGCGGCACCCAGCGGCAGGATAACTTTTTCATATGCAGAATACTGCCCAAAATATGGGGTGTGCGCTCAGTACCAATTTTTGTGGTATCTGCTAGCTCGCGCACCTTCACTTTCCGGTCAGCCAACACCATTTCATGTATTTTTTTTGACATTGTCCTCTGTAACCGCAGGGCCTGCCCTTGTGAACTTGATCGGTAGTGGAGTTGCGGCCACCACGAAACTCTCGAAACCAATGTTTGACGGTGTAATCTGACGGAGCATTAGCCCCATAATATTTATCCAACTTTTCTTTTGTTTCCTTCGCCGTTTTGCCTCTCAAAAAATAATGTTTTATGAGAGAACGGAGATCGTTTTTGTCCATACACAACATGATGCCAAACACGTCAACAACAATCAGCTGTCAAAACAAAACTAAAGACTGTATCGCACTGAAATTTGGCATGTCTGCCTAAATATGGACGGACTTCAAGGCACCATAACCTTTTTTGCGGTTTTTTTTCGCCACCTAGTATTTCTTATTCCCTATATTTTTGTATCTTTGCTACTTTTACATTTAGTGATTGCCCTTGTTCACGTGGATTTTTCAAATAACTTTATTCGACACATTTGCGTCCAGTGTATCGACTGAATGCTAGAGCTTAGTTGGTAACAGTTCTACCTTTCTTTACTAGTGATCCTGTTCAATAGCAGGTTTTGTAACTGAATATTTATGAGCGTGATCTTAACGTCGTAATTAGCACATTTGTCATTGTCCGTTTGAGAAGATCGTAGAAGCAATGCCTCTTTGAAGCCCATGTCACATTTCTTTTGGCAAATTTAGTCTCGATCGGGATTTCAATGAAACAAATTATTTTAACATTCTCATCACGCCATAGTCGTCCCAATTGTTCATTATTTTTTTATATAGCTAATTATGGAGGCGATGACGATGGCGCGATAGTTAGCTCATTGGACTATCACGCAGAGAGTCTGGGTTCGATTCCTGGCTGGGTCACCATCAATTTTTCAAATCGCCATCACCCTTTCGGCGGGCAATGGCAAACTCCCGAAAGTAAAATTGCCTACGAAAAAACTTCTAAGGAGTGCCGTTCGGACTCGGCGATAAACATTAGGCCCCGCTCAGATGTGACAAAAATGACAACATGAGCCACACAAATGAGTGTCAAGAAGCTAGGCCATGGCCCATACCGGGCTGCCAGCGCCCCAGTGTTTTTTTTTTTTTTTTAATTATGGAGTGTTCACCAATCTGGTTTCCGCAAGAAATTCAAATGCAAAACTGCATTCCCCTCTGTAGTTAATGATGTAAGAAAATTCGTTGATATATGAAACATGATAAATTCAAAGCATTTCACACGGTCATCTATCCATAAGATATTATGTGAAAGGTACAATCCTTAAAATTAATAAACTCACAACTTTCCGAAAGACAGAAATATAAACTTACGTCGCATATTACAACATCGCATGATTTATGTATCTACAACGTTCGACTCTGCGACCATATCCCCACCTACTCAAAACGTGTATACGGCTGCTCGTTTGACGATCTACTCAAACATCGCACCTTATCCTTTTGACACCACAATCTCGACGGATTTTCAAATTTGATCCGCCTAATCATACGTGGATCCAAGTATCTGTTTATACTTTTATACTTGGATACTTTTAAATTTAATATATTCTTAGATTTTGGTGTTCACTTTTTACTTAGGTCTTTTGCGCCATCTCCAGAGAAGTTTCCCAGCTCTCCTCAGCTTCTTTCTAGTTATTTTTCCCACTATTTCATGCTTAACTCCGTCAAGCCAGTGTTGACACGTATCTATCCTGGGTAAGTAAATGATGAGCAATGGAAGTTTTGGCTGTTCAAAAAGGATGTTGAATTCACTCGCGTTTTTGCCTTAGTATCGTGAGAACTAGTCAGTAGTTCTCTCATTCAGCTTGAAACTACAAATTTAGTCGAACCGTATTGAAAAAGTTGATACCATGAACACATCACTACTTTGTAGCTCTTCAATGTGCAATATGATAACGGTACTGATTTCATATTTACTGGAAGGTATATTACTCGCATTCTGATCTTTGGCGAATATTCGCTTAAAAATCGAAGTGTTACCTCCATCAACATCCTAGACTAGCCAAGAACTATGAAATGGATCAAAAAACCTTACCTACAGCTATGTCTGCCACCTGATCCTTTACAAATTATGTAGATGGTTCTGGTGTTACACAACAGTTACTGGTTCCTCTGATTACATCACCTTAGTTTAGTAATTTGGATGATGTTTGACAAGTATAGTGACACAAATTTGTTCTTCCCTGTTTCTCGAGTTACTGCAGTATAAGAACGTAAAGTTATACACGTTCTTCGATCATTTGCAAAATTTGCAAAAATGAACTTGTATTAAATTTTGCGTAAAAATCGGATTTAATGGTGCGCGAACATTGGAAATGTTGGACAAGTGTTTCGGCAACGATTTTCTAAAGAAAACGGTCGTTTTCCAGTGGCACGAGCGGTTCAAAAGTGGTCGTGAGTCAATCGACGAGGATGAACGCAGTGGCAGACCACCGACATCCAAAACCGACGAAAACATTGATGAAGTAAAAGAAATGTTGGTCAGTAACTAACCATCAGAGAGATAGCGGAGCACTTGAACATTGCCTATGGATCCGTTCAAAACATTTTAATGATTTGGGTTTCCGTCGTGTAGCAGCAAAGTTAGTGCCAAAAGACCTCAATTTCATGCAAAAAAGAGACCGTGTTGCCGTCGCAGAGACCACCGTTTTCTGTCAAAAAAGAAGGCAATGCGCACGGTTTTCATGGATTACAACGGTGTAGTGCACCATGAATTTTTGCCAGAAGGCCAGACAATAAACAAAGAGTATTATTCGGGCGTTTGCGTGAAGCAATTCGCCGAAAGAGACCAGAATTGTGGGTAGAAAACTCTTGAATTTTGCACCATGATAACGCACCGTCGCACAGTGCCATCATTATTCGTAATTTTTTGACGAAAAACGCAAGAAATACTATACAACAGCCACCGTATTCACCTGATTTGGCTCTCCGTGACTTCTTTCTGTTCAATCGAGTTAAAAAACCAATACGGGGAACGCGTTTCAGGAGCCTAGAGTAAGTGATGGAAAATACCAGGAAGCACTGATGGACATACCGAAAAATGTTTCTAGGATTGGATCAAGCGCTGGCATAAGTGTGTTGCAGTCGATGGGGTTACTTTGAAGGGAACAATATAGATTAAGATGAATAAACTTGTATTTTTAATTTTCTGAATAAATTCCGGGAACTTTTTGATCAAGGTGGTAGGTATATCCTGATTGGTGGTAGGTCTTCCTTCACAAATTCTATAAATTTCTTCTGCCCCGAACTATAAGGCACTTCACAGCGCTCTAGTGTTCTTGAATAGTTTGCAACCCGCTATTGTATATTATTTCTTGTCTTAGTGAAATATGTTTAACACACTGTTATTGCATTGGAAGATTATTTAACCAATACAATACTTTATATTCTACAATAGTAACGTTCCGGAATCGGCTTGTATTCAAGCGGCATCCTGATATCTTGTCTGTTTTGGATGGTAAGAAAGGAAATGAATAGGCGGCAAATGGTTTTCCGTAAACAAGAAAGGTGACATTGTGGCACATATTGTACTTAAACATGCTGACTTCGATGTCAAAGAGGTTAGCATTGCCGAAATTTACCAGCCGCTGCAAAGCCTTGTGCCCACATAACATGACTGATCCTATCATTACCGGTGGATTCAATGACGATGTATCCGTACGATTTTGCGTTGCTTACTTCACTCAGCAAGGAACATATGTTAAAGGCAGCTTCTCATTTCAAACACATTTGCTACTACACTGCGTCTATAGAATTGTTGAACGTTTAGTAGCTTCCCGAACGCCCTCGACACAGGTCCCAAACGAGATTATACAACTTGTGGTGCATCTATGTATATCCTGATCTATTTCTGTAATTAAGTGCATTTATCAGGATTCTGCAAATTCAATCCGTCTGATCGTGAATGTTATATTATTTTCGAACAATGTAAATCTGTCGTATTTGGATCTCTAATTGCAGTACGTTGTCTTCTATCTTACCTTAGAAAATGCTGTTCCATTCGGGGTCAATGCTTCTTCTTTCAAGTCAACAAACTCATTATTATTATGACGGTACGTTGATCACGAGAACCCAGAATCTCAAAGTCGTATTGCACTATATTTTATGATGATTTGGTATTCAGATCATAGAAAAGCATTTTTATAAGCATTCCAGTAGGACGTGATATCCGGAGCCCTGTTTTCCCGACTCCAGCTGTTTACTGGTCATTAACGTTTTTTTTAATTTCCTTTGTAATATTATGAATACTCTCTATCCACACTGGATAGACATGGAAAGAAATACATTTGTAAAACACAATACGAATCTGTACAAGTGCACTTAAAAATTACCAAAGCTGTTTGAAAGACTCTCATGCTTCTTGTTTGCGTTAACAGACTGATAAATCACTCACTCCGTGATACTACTACACTGCACAAATATTCCTAAATTATCAGTTAGTACTTCTAGTAGAAGAAGAATTACACTAGAAGAATTGAATGGGAATCCAGAAGTAATTGTTATGAGACTATGGTTGAAAAACACACAGTTGGATCGAAGGTACATGATACAGAAATTGAAATATATCCAGAATCACCTGCAACCCAAATACTTGTACATTGAAAGCCAAACAGTTACTGCTGCCTCCAAGGACATTGTGAGAACGATTTCTGTACATAAATGAAGGCTCCGATTCGAGTTCTGGGAACGCGATGACTAAACATATTAATGATGAAATCATCAGCGAGTTCTAAGTAAGCAAGCATTTACCCAATATAAGATCACGCGAGTTTAACTTCTTAATTAGAAGATTCGTGTCCTATTTGTTCATTGCATCATGTCTAACTAATGTCTGGCAAAAATGCAGTCAATCCGTTGTGAGTCAACGATTGGTACACCAAAAACAGGCTCTCGCATCTTTCTCAAGAAATATCAAGTTTATTTGGACAAAATCATATTCCATAGAAACCTTAAAGGCGCTGTTAACTTTCTGGTAGTGTATGAGAAGATCACCTTACGTTCCGACTTTTTTTTGTTTCCAATCACTTATTCAGAAACGGTTTTGGTTAAAAAAAAAAACTTAATCATCTGACGTTATCTGGAGATACACGCAATCCTAAAGCCAATGAATTTCATATATCATGAGTAACAGATCAAATACGCTAGGAATCTTAATTTACAACAACAGCAAAGTTACGAAAATAAATCAGCGAACACCTTACCATCTCCAAATTTGTTCGATGATAGAAAGCTGAACGCATTTAAATGCTCGTTTCTCTAAATCTTGTATATACCCAGGTCAAAGGCAATTGCAGGAAATAAGATCGCCAATAAACTTGAAATCCAAGGCTCACAGGGGCTCTCAGAACCTGAAGCTGTATTGAAACTGCCTGCATAATTCTTTAGGACTTCCATTGACAGTTGGGTTTGCAGATGCCGCAGACCAGTGTCGCGCAAATATTAATTCCAATTAATTTACGAAAAAAAAGTAAAATCATATTTTCATATTCAAAATTTATTACTTTTTCTTAGATCAATTATATTCCTCTTCATTTGTCTTACTACTCGTTTTTCAAACATCTGGCCTGATAACCTATGCGATTTTGACAAGTAGAGCATCGTTTCATTTGAAAACATTCTTTCTACAATACAATCCAGAGTTCGTAAAGGTGTATAATATCGGGTTTTCCAATAGGGACTTGACAACTTTGAATTAAATTTGTGAACGCACTCAATTACTAATCATCAAACTGCCACTGTCAATTTATTCAGTAAACTCAACATTTTCATCTTGGTAAAGTACACGAACGAGCAACGTCTGCAAATTATAAAAATTTTCTACCGAAATTCGGAGTCTGTGACTGCAACTTTAAGAGCGTTAATTCCAATTTCCGGTCGTAATTCTCGCCCTAGTAGACAGGCAATAACAAGTTTAGTGCAAAAATTTGAGTCCTTTTATTCGTTGTGTGATGTTGCCGTGTCAGTGAGACAACGGGTTGGTCTAAAGTGTCGAAAATACCGCTGCCGTTCAGGAGTCCGTAGCAACCGATCCAAATCAGTCAATTCCGAGGCGTTCTCAAGAATTGGGCATCGCTCAGACCACATTATGGCGTATTTTGCGTAAGGATCTTGGTTTACACCCATACAAGATCAAGCTGACTCAAGAATTGAAGCTGATGGACCATTTGAAGCGACGTACGTTCTCCGATTGGGTTCTGGTGAAGATACGTCAAGATGGTGAATTTCATCGCAAAATCATCTTCAGTGACGAAGCCGCCTCGTTCGTGCGATTTAACGCCGCTTGACTATTTTCTGTGGGGCTACGTTAAGTCATTGGCTTATGCCAACAAGCCGACGACGTTGGAAGAACTCAAAGCCAACATTGAACGCGAAATAGAGGCCGTTTCGGCCGAAATGTGTGGCCGAGTCGTTGAAAATTTGGTCCAACGAATCGACCGCTGCAAACGTGCCCGCGGTGGCCATTCGAGTTTCATTCATAAATGTTTTGATTGTACTTCAAGCCGATAATAAAGTTTTTGAAATATTTCAAATGGTCTGCGTTTTATCTAAAAAAAAAAAGTCCTTATTGGAAAACCCTGTATTTAAAAAAATATGTTTGATCTCCGGTTATCTACAATACAATAAATAAAATTGTTAAATCTTCACTTTCTTCAGTTAAAAAAATATAAGCGCTAATAATTGTGCTTTGGACTGTGTGGACTTCTTTGGACTTGCCTCTTCCAGTTCCGAGTCCAATATGGTCCGGTTGGATTAAATATTTTCTTGTTTAAAAAAAAATTAAAGGAAATTTTATATACAAAATTTCAATTGTGAATTCGATTAAAAATTAACAATTAACTTGCAATTTCTTTAATTGCTGATTAGTTAATTAGATTAATTTCAATTAATTTTTTTTTAGTTAATTGATGCCCTACTGTACGGCAGACCAAACGACTAACTGATTTTTTTAAAACGCTTCTAAGAAGTCAGCGGCTTCTCTGTTATCCCTCAATATAATAGACTGAAAACTTCTTACTGGTGTGCTAGTTACCAGTTATTCACTGCCGACCCTAGTAGGACATAAGTCTATAATCCTGGAAGCATACGAGTATTCCAATGAAGCAAAAAGGAACAGAAAATGTAACTATAAGCTTCTAGATCTGACACTGAAGCCGGTCACCCATCTCAAACATATCGAATGGCCCTTCAGACGCTTACAATTGAAAAGAACCGATCTCACCGATAATAACGTTATTTTAAATGCTTTCGTGAAAGGGTCGAATAATGAAGGTTCAAAAGTACCCGTAGAGATTTTAGTTTCAATTGACTGGCGAATATTTTCTCATTTGAGAAAGCTTTACTTTGACCTGGTTATACGCAGCAAGTAGAACCATTCACAACGTGCGATTTGGAGTCCTAGTCCTATAGATATCTCAAACATGTCCCAAGTCAAGTTGATGTGTTAAGTTAATACGTACACTGTAAACAGTATTGGACCTTCGCACTGATAGTAATCAAAGAAATTCGAGTTCACGAGAGAAACATGAAATGTTCACAAGCAAAAGATGAAATCCTTCCCCAATGAAATACCTAATAAAAAAAATCAATCTAAATCTGTGCTCGAAAGCATTTCGTTAAACGAAAATGGATGTTATTATCTTTCTTAACTCAAGTGTTCTAGTATGTTTCATCATATCCGTACGTATCCCATATCTGTCAGATGAGCAATATTCATACTCCCAGCTGCAACATAAAAAAAACAAATAACAAGACTCAACTCCCAACAGAAATATTTCAAATTCTCATTTAGCAGCCAATTGAGTCCCCATTACACCGCCACCTCTCTGAAGAGTAATTAAAACCGTTCTCCAAATTCTCTCTGCCGAGTACTAGTATTTATCTTAATTTCTTAAGTGTATGTTTCAATATTTCTATCTATTAGATAGGTTGTAGAAGGTATTGTATCCACGATAGATAGATACTCATAGTCGTATATGGGGCAACCTTTCCACGTCTTCAAGTGCTTAAAAATTGTTCACTTAGACAGACAATGACGGTCTCTTAGGTCTCTCATGCTGGTGGGGGTATCCGTAACGACGGCCGTGGTTCATTTAAAATATTTATTAGACAAAACACCGTAATTTCAAAGTAAATACATTAACTCGTAGATAATTTTCCATTTTCCACACTTTTCACATTTGTGAGTGTGTCTATAACTGTGGATAGGACAACAAGTGTAAGAATTCCTGTTTAAGAGTTGTGTGTGGGCTCTTTATTAGCCAGCCAGGCAGGCAGGCAGCCATTAAGCCATTCAGCCAGTCACTTATTCAGTCAGTTTCAGCCCTTTCAAGTGTTTTTTTTTTTTTTTTTTTTTTTTTTTATTGGGTTAGATATTTCTGTACGAGAGTTTCCCAGAGTTTCCTAGCAATATAAGGAGGCGAACACACCATCGGAAAATACACAAATACAGCTACAAAGATAGCAGTACGAGTACGTACATCAGACAAAAGTGGAGCCAGTTACAGACGACGATTAAATGGATGGATAGAAAGATAGATAGATACGACTAGATGGATCTGATGACTGAGCAGCAAATGAATGAATGAATGAACGCAGTGAATGAAATGGATGGGTAGATAGATACGGATAAGAATGCGGATAATACAACCACATTTAATAGAAAAGAAGGGTTCGGGTAGGAAGGCAAGTCAATGGATAATAGGACAACGCAATAGATGAATAGAATACCGAAAGAGAAGGAGAGAGTATCAAAAGGGTGTGAGCGCTAAAAGGCATAAAGATATGTATTTGAAAAGATTTCTCGTGTACTCAGCACATTTCCCTTCTAAAAGTATTTAATCCTTTTTAGAGAAGCGACTTTGATTAGAAGCGCACACACTACATACGCTATGCACACAAGTACGTACTACAGTCACAGAGAGCGAGAGTGCCGGGTGATGAGTAACGAGTAATGAATATCGGGTATCGGGTCGGATATCGGGTGCCGGGTGCCGGGTGTCGGATGGTAATTGCGTACCCTAAATTAAGTGTGTCGACAGAGAGTAGTGGAATTCAGATATATACCGACACACTCGCACTGTGTCTGTGTTTATATACATACTCGTATCTCATAGCTCTTGATATGTATAATCTGTCAGATATACCGTCTACTTGATTGTTTGTCCCTTGCTGTCATTCCATCGCTCTAAGCACTGTTGTATGCGTTCGCACAATAAGAGTAAATTGATTAATGGACTTAAATGATTGGGAACGCTAAGAAAAGCACTTTCATCGTATCGAATTGGATCGAATAGTGGCTGGCTGTGGCAGCGGCGACAATAACCGCGGGGTTCCTCTACATGCCAACTCTAGCGCTTTGAACATGACAACAATCAGTGTTGCCACCATCGAAGCTTGTCAAGAGTATTTTTGCTTGATTGGAGTGTTATCGAGTGGAGTTTACCTAATATAACAGAAGCAATAATCATACATAAGTGCCAGAACGAACATACTATTTGTAATATGAAAATTTGTTCGAAATAGGCGAGTTAAATTGATCAGCTTGTTGATATTCTGAGGGCTGTTCATTAACATGTTGTAAATACATTACATTCTTTGGAGTTTTTAGTTGGACGAATAACCCTTGAAATTTGTCAGAGTTGTTTTGTGAGGACGTGCTCGCACATCAGGCTAATGTTGACAAATTTAGCCTTGAAGCAGATTGCTACGTGTCACTCGTTCATCTGGCGGAAACTCAGATGACACGGGACTTACCAATTTCTCCATTAGTGTATTGAAAAAGTTAAAAAATAAACCATCATAGAAAACATGCTATTTGCACAAATCTAACTTGACTAGTGGCAGCACAAGTAAGTTTTCATTCTAAACAATAACGGCACCAGGAATGAAAAGATCAGATGTTGCAAAACAAATTTTTTTTAAATTTCGCCAAAACAACAATCGTGCGGCCGCATTTTAGATGATTTTTGCTGGTGAATTCAACAACCTTAAAATCATCAAATTCATCAATGGATACACTTAGTACGTAGGTACAAGCCTTGCGACGATTTCAGTCAGATGATTAATATTACCTTGTTGCCTCAAAAGCTATTTTATATCTTGAAGACGTTTTACTCACTGCCTTCTTCATATAAAGGCTGTGTTGCCTAGTTTTTCATATTTTTCAAACTTTCTCTCAATGTATGGAATATTATTTCATTCAAATAACTGCCTCGACTGGTTTGGCACTAATACATTTTGGCCGCTATTTCATGAATAGCTAGGCCAATATTGGTTTTGAGTGCCTGAATCGTCTCTCGATTGTGCGCTTGTCACGAATTTCTAATGCCACCCGCAAAAAACAAAGTCCAACGGAGTCCAATCGCAGCTCCGTGTCGGCGTTTAATCGATTATTGGATGGCTTGTGTCGAGTATACTAGTCAAATATGGTCCTCCTACTATAAAAGCCATATTCTACATATCGAAGGTGTCCAACACAGTTTCCTACAATTCGTTCTGCACGTTTTCCATGGGCTGACAACTAAACTATGCCCTCCCATGCTGACCGACTCAAACTGCTCGGCCTTCTTTCTTTAGAAAAATATCACAAGGTCTTCACCGGCAAAATTTATTGTCAAGCATTGCCGCCCGCACAGTTTAAGGGATCTCCTTCGTTTTTGTTCCAATAACCTTCGAACAACACGTTGTCGAAAAAGCCATTGTGTTGTAAACTATGTAAAGCTTATAGAGTACACCACGTGTTCGATATCCATAGTAGCAGGGGACGAGAAATGTCCTCGTCACCTTTTCCGACACTGAACTCCCCATAAATTTTTAAATAAGGATTCTTAATAAGGAAACATGCTCGGAGCTCCCTTCCACGGTTGTCAGATCAAGGCTGACCCACAACCGCCTCCTATCACTAGGACTGATAAAGAAACATCCGTCCATTTTTTTTATAATGGTCATGGTTTGTGAATGTTATACTTCTATCGGCTTAGCATACTGATTCGAAAATTGTCAAGTATTATACATGCCAAGTTTCGATGGCAATTAATGCAAAAATTTGGTTCCGGTAGACTTCTTGAATCGGTTTAACTCGACTGCATTTGACTAATTCGTATCAAGCCTGGTTTCGCTTAAGATGCATTCATTATTCGTAAGAGGTATATTTTGCGTAAAAAGTAATAGTTAGTAAAACGTACACTGCTATTTTGTATGAATAATAGCAATAACATTAAAATTTTCTATCTGCTACGAATATGAAATATAATCTGGCAAAATCCAAACGGACAACCTGCGTTTAAGATCTTCTGTTCCCTCTAACCGTTTCTTAGCAAAATTTATTCGAGGGATTTTACTAGGATAGACACTTTAAGACACATATACATTTCATATACGGCATTAAATATGGCATTATTGTGTAAAAACTGGTGTCAAAGAGTCATTTCTTTTGGAGATAGATCTATTGTTTGGCTACCCTTGTAGTCCAAATAAATTATGATCGAAAAAATCGATTATTTGCTTTATTTCTATGTTATGAAAGTTTGAGTTAAGACTGAAGTTCAGATAGAAAAACATCTGTACTACTTTAAAGTTGTGGTGTTTGATATCCTTTCTTTCTGGTCATCATTTCGTTTGTCTGAGCATCTGAATTCGAAAAATGAATATCACACGATTATTCCATGCATTATGTATTGGGTCTATAACTTAATTCGTGCGGTTTGCTAAGAGATGGCGTAACTTGTATTATTCCATTGGAACATGCATTGGAAAGCTACTGTCATTGTACGTCATTTCAGTATATGTCATTCATTTGAAGCGTAAACCACAATAATTTTTTTTCACTCAAATATGTCGAACTTTGTGCCTGAAAAATTGTTTTTGCGGGGAGTTCTTCTTTATTACTTTAATATGAAGAAAACTGCTGCCAAAAGTCATCGTATTTTGGTGGAAGTTTATGGTGAACATGCGCTAGCTGAGCGAACGTGCCAAAAGTGGTTTGCGCGATTTAAAAATGGTAATCTTGGCTTGGAAGACGATGAATGTCCTGGGGAGTCAAAAGAGTTTGAAGATGAAGAACTGGAAGCATTACTCTGTCAAGATTGTTGCCAAACACAAGAAGAGCTCGCAGAATCCTTGGGTGTCCCTCAAGCAGCCATTTTAATACGCAGCTGGATATATTCAAAAGCAAGGAAATTGAGCTCAAGCCGAGAGACGTCGAAATGCGGTTTTGCATGTCCGAAATGCGGTTTTGCATGTCCGAAATGCTGCTGGAACGCCACAAAAGGAAGTCATTTTTGCATCGGATTGTTACTGGTGATGAAAAATGGATCCATTACGACAACCCCAAGTGCAAAAAATCATATGTGAAACCCGGCCAAAAAGCCAAATCAACGGCAAAGCCGAATATCCATGGCGCGAAGGTAATGCTCTGTATTTGGTGGGATCAGATGGGTGTGCTGTATTATGAGCTGCTAAAACCGGGTGAAACCATCAATGGACAATGCTACCGAACACAATTAAATCGTTTGAAGAGAGCAGGAGCCCAAAAACGCCCGGAATATGCGACCAGATACTAGGCGATAATTTTCCATCATGGCAACGCTCGGCCCCACGTTGCTATTCCGGTTAAGAACTATTTTGAAAACAGTGGATGGGAAGTCTTACCCCACCCGCCTTATAGCCCAGAAAGATGGGAAAAAATCATAGCTTCAGATGGGCAATACTTTGAGTAATACTATTGTTCATGTATACCCAATAGAAGTAGTGTTGCTAAATTGTTAAGCAATTGTGTGATTGTAAAATCATGCTGCGAATGGCGACGAATAGACAAATCTTCACTGGCGGATACAGCAGCAATATTTTCCTCTGTTCGCACTCTACGCTTACAGGAAGGTGGCGTGATGGCTTATAGCATGAAATTGGTACGAAATTTGGTCACTACAGCTTGAACTGCTTGCTAAGTAGATCGATTATGACGATCGTAAAATAGTCGAAGTACGCCAAAAATATTTTTCATAAAACACGTATTTTGATTTTAAAAAATTCAATAATTTGTAAGCGTTGTTGTCTTTTCATGATAAAGTGGCAATGCTGCCTGCTTGACTTTGACACGAATCACGCGTGAACTATCAAGAATGAAACACTGAAAACCAAACAGCGAAAAAATCACCCGGTATAACTGACTTATGTTCTCCACTGCCATTTCATGGGCAAAGTTGCGTTGAAAGGGCAATAATCCCCATATTCCTTTCATTATTTCATCACTATTTACATACGAGTTGATACTTATTTAATTACTTTACTTAAGGTGGTGCTACAGTCCGGGGTCAACCTGGGCCATCTTTTGCTAGCGGCCTCAAGTTTCGCACGCTAAGTTGGCTGAGGACCTCTTCCACCTGAGCCTCGATCTTCCTCTACTGCACTGTCCCTCGGAGGCAGATTCGACTCAGCCATCTTAGTCATTGGATCTTCACTCTTCCGTACAATTCGTCATTGTATCTCCTCAGTCAATACAAACGAAACAGCAGAGAGCACCCTCATCCATTTTTGATGCCGTCCATATGGCTCGGGCCACACAACAGGTCTGGGATTATTAAGGTCCTTGCATGGGTTGTCAACAGTAGATCCCTCCGTATCCGACGCTTGTTTATGTTTCGGAACTATTAATTTTTTTCCGTGGCCCGGCAGTTACTCCGGCGTATGCTTATTCTTTATTAAGTCCACTCCCGCTTCTTTAAATACTTTTTTCAATTTAGATATCGCTATTCTGATAACTTTGATTCAGTTGGGAAGAGTTGGTGAAATTGTTGTTAGCTCGTGAGAGATAGTAACTTTAGATCTTTAGGCCCAACTGTGTTTTTCTGCAGTATAGTCAGTCATCTAAATTGAGCGTTTGCATTCCTTCTTTTTTCTTTAAAAGATACAGTGTCGCAGAGAATTTTTTCTCTTCTATGCTCCTGCCGAGATTTCACTATTTTGTATTTGATGTTGCGAGACTCGACTAAAAAAATTCTAGCACTCTATTGCGATCGCAACTTTATAGGGTCAGAGTTATCAACGAGCGCTTTTCAAAGTTTTCCCATTTCCTAACTTGACTTCTGCATCACAAAATGATTGTTTTGACAGACACAAGGCATTGTCTCTACTTAAAGCCGAGGAGCTCGTAGAAATAATTGTTTTTTCCTTCGAAATATTTTCATTTAATCTTCTGCTGACAACCGATTTGCATATTTGCTATACCGAAACATCATAGCATGACACAATTCCGTATGTGTTCCCAGTCTACCCGATACCACTTATTGTTTGACTGCATTTAACTTTTGTTTTAATTGACCCTAGCTATAGAAAATTTATCAAATTCCTACACTGTTTGCCTCGTTGAAACATGTTTAAATCCCTTAAACTAGATCATCCTTTTCTCACCATACCTACTTCAGCAAATAAGCTTACCTTTGACCTTTTCCAAGGGAATGCCTCCAAACAAATGTCTGGAATATTCCTTGTCTGGTCTTGGTCGAAATGTTTGCCAACATTTCAACTTTCAAATTAATCATGCAGCAAAGCCTTTGGTGATTTTACCTAATAATGTTTTCGAACTCCTCTTTGTGTATCAACTGGGGTTGGACGCAGTCAAAAAAATACAAGGGATAGAAACATCGACTATTTCAGTAGGTAATGTTTAGGGTTAAGTTCTAAGGCCCTGAATCTGCGGAAGCACTGACTGGGTTGTAGGTCAGAATGTCCATCGGCAGTTGAGTCTCATGCATACAAATCCATAGATGACAGAATTGCGACGAAAAAAGCATATCGCGTGAATGTGTCACCACAGGGCTCTCTTTATTCAAAATATTTATTTATTGGATTCACTCCACCCTTGTGAAGGTTCTGTATCATCGGACCTAGAAGAAAGGGAGGAAAATACTTTATACAAGACTAGAACTTGCGCTTGGGGATACAATGAAACTCATCTGGTTCATTCTGATTTTCTTCCTTCCATCTATCAAAGTGACGATTAATTGCCCCGAACAGTTGAAGAAAAGAAACACTTTGAAAATACGGAACCTATACAAGTACATATGAAATCCACTTAAACCTTTAGCTGTAGCCGTCTCTAGATATTAGATGTACCAACCCTAAGTTGAAAAAATTTTCAAGTCAAAATAGCAAAATTTAAATTGTTCCCTCCCCCTTCAACCATCGAAGTTGGTAACAAGAACTGGGCCATCCTTATTATCCAATATATTAAAAAAAAAATCTAATCAAAGTCAGAAAAGAGCTCTCACTTCAAAACACTAAGCGGATATATAAGTATGTATTTAAGCGAAGCTAAAGTTATTCCGCAAATCTCATCTTAAAATACAATTCATTGCAAACACCATCAAGGAAACGAATTCCAGTGAAAACACTTAGAGTGCGCGTATTAAAACGCATCAAAAACCATTTTCCAGGATTTGAAATGCTAAATTTTTTTTTTTTTCATATCAACCGTTGATCCTCGGAAAGCACTTCAACATTTCAATTTTCAAGAAACTTTCACTGTGTGGAAAATAATTTGTTCGTTTCGTTTCTCTTCGTCCTTGTAATACAGGAATGATGGGATAAAGTCATACGTACATCCCTGTTTGTCCTCATTTTTTTTTTTTCATATTTCACTCATTGTGGGAGCATTTTTCATAAATTTCCACAACTGTTGACATTGCAATATAAAATACATATACTAGTTTGTATGCATGTAGTTACGTGTATAGGATTCTTATGTTAGAACGAATGACGGATCCAATTCACATGAATTCATAAATCCTTCATGTGAGCATTTCTAGGTACAATCCCATAAAGTATTTTCCTTTTTTCTATGTTATACTTCTACATCTGCAGCTCCTGTGTTTATCTATTTAAGTTCTTCTCCTTTTTTGTGTTTATTTTTTTCTTGTTTTTTTTTTTGCACCGCCTTTGTAGCATCTCTGGCACATTTCAAGCGACTTTTTCTGCTTGAAATTCCTCCTGACTATGTGACTATCTCGAGGACGTATTGTTCCCCTTTCTTATAATTTCTTTATAAGAAATTCACAGGAAAATCCACATCTATATATAGGAAGCACCCCTCAATGCAATCAAGCTTTATCCTATTCAAGGACGAAACAAACGGCAACGTCACTCTGTGACACATGTCCATAGAGCAAAAGTTCGTTTTGTCATTTTGTCTTCGAGGTCATTATAAACATCTTGTTCGACTTTTCTCCCCCTTAAGAATGTAATTACCTGCCGATTCTAGTAGGTTTATAGATATAATCCCACAAACACATTCCAAAAGAAGGCACAAGGAAAAAAAATACGGCTTTCAGCTTCTGAATCTGTCTCTGAAGACAATCACTCCTCTCAGACACACCGAATGGGCCTTCAATCGCCTGTTGACACCTTGGTAAATAAATTCAACCGATCCCACCGCCATCACTACCACATTTCTTACTCACAATGTCAACAGAAGAGGCGAATAAAAATCTCATTAGCCACCACCCACTTGTCCCGGGGGAAATAACATATCAAGCACTCAATAAAATCATATTTCTCCCCGGAGCATAATAAGTGGTCACGTCAATGCGAATCGACTTATAGATACAGGGATACACTTGAACCGGACCGTCTTGAGCTCTGGGCTCTTGAAGTGAGTAAAAATTTATGAGCACTCGTATTTGCATTCGCCTTTCTTAGTGGCCTGGCATCATAGTGTAAGTAAGTATCTGAAGCTTTATTTTTAATTACGAGCGACTTCAGCATGGATACACTATATGACATGGACACCGATTGGAACACCTACATGAATTCAATTGATTTGCTCTTCACTGGAGATAGGGTTGCCACTTGACAAGTACTTCCGACACTGTCAAATAATTCGTAAAAAAAAAGGGGGAGCTGGTATTTCTGGTAAAGGAAGATACGAGTATCTTATAGCCATGGTTTGATATTCAGCCTATTGTAATCAGCTTTTCGACATGAGAAATTCTGTACTTAATTGTAGGAAGTCTTCAGACCACTCTAATAAGCAAGCATGAGTGTAGCTTCCGAGTTGTCAAGACGACATGCTAGGATATGTTTGTGAATATTATCGCATATTCCGAACAAACCATTGCTGAAGTATTCTCAAAGAAAAGAGAAAATGCGCGCATTCATATGTTATCAAGTTAAGAGTCCAAGGTAGAAGAGATCCGATAAAGACAAGCCGAACGAAAATTGGGCAATTTAAGGAATCAGATACTTTGCCTTCATAACGATGGCTTTTTGTTTTTATTTTTTGAATTTAAATAATTATACTGTCTGCAACTAATTTGTGTTACAAAATTATATTAAGTTGGATTAACGATTGACGATGCCGATTGACAACTAAAAACTAATGCAACTCGTTCTGAAAAATTCCTAATTAAAACTGCACATTCAACCACTATTTGTTTCGACAACTGTTAATCTTTCAACTCAAATTAGTTAACTTTTAAAATCAAATGTTAATTATTTTTGGAGAATTAATCATTTAGTTAAAAATTAAATTAATCGCCTGACCTAAACTAATTTGTTCCCATACCTTGTAGCTGCTTGCCATCGTAAAACATGTGTAAGTTCGTAAAAATAAAAACAATGAAGATGTATACAACGATTTATTTTTTTAACATCACCAGCCCTGTTGTCGAGACATGGGAAATTAACGCGATTAAAATCTTCTGCTTCACAAAAAATTCTTACAATTAAAGTCCTTTTATAGTAAGTCTGCACAAAATGGCAAGATGAATGATACACAATGAGTTGAAGGCCAGACCTTGTTCTAGATCAAAATTTTCAATCAGTCGAGTTCCAAGTTTCATAAATGGTTTGAGGTCCTTAAACAACACGACTTATGGAATCATGTACTCGTATTTGATGCTGAGAAAGTTAATATTTATATGACTGACTTATGGAATTTTTTGATACTTAGGTAGTCAGAAACAAATTGTTTTCGAAAAGTTGACTATAAGATTCAACTAATCTTCATCATAATCAGTGTTGAATAGTCGAAAGGAATGGTTTGTGATTGTGAATAGCACCAGCAACTGTGAATCTAATTAGAACTTTCGTTCTTTAAATCTGGAGGCTTTACTTAAAGTGTACTGTACACATACCTTTTTTTAAATAAACCACACTTTATTCGAGGTTTTCTTTCGTTTTTTCTTAGATAAATTTTAGTCTGTTAGCATTAGTAAAAAATGAGTTAACAGAATATGACAAATGGAATCTCTAGTGCTATTATTACACTTCGACTACTATTCCTTCCGATCAAGGTAATATTTTCCGGGCAAAAATAGGGGCGATCAAATATGATCGTTCGAATCAGTTCCTAGTCCCTGGACTGTGTTTGAACTCTTAGAAAACTTGTGAAACAGCTTCATATTTTGTTTGGTGCCCGTTTATCGTTTAAAGAATCGTTAGGCCTATGAACTTGATAAAAATAGAACTGGCACTAGGAAATATATAAAGACACGATTAATCTTTATTTTACGGTGCTCTTATCCGAAATACTCGTATACACTTGTTGTTACAGCGATTCAATAGTAATTAAAATGCCTGCTTTAGCTCATTTTGTGGAATTGCCTCTAGCGCCCATGTTGAAGCTGCTTGAACGATTGGAATTTAGCACACATACTTGATTCCAAACCAAAAATTGACGAACAATGAGTGCTGTGTGAATCGGTGCTTTATCGTGCGACAGAGGCCAATTTTATTTTTCCCAAATTCTCATGACGAATGGTTCAAATAGTTTCTTTATTGATATTTAAGGCCTCTTCCATCATTCTGCGTTCTTCTGCAACAAAATCATATACTTTTTGAATCATATTAGGCGTCCGAGCTGAAATTGGCCTTCCTGTGTGTTTGTCTCTCTGCCGCCCAAAAACCTTTGGTGCCACCCGAAAACAACTGTTCTACTCAAACAATCTTTACGGTACTCTTGTCAATCGGAATATTTCTGATCCTTTTTGACAAGAATTTTTGGCGTGCAACTTAATGACTGCTCTTTGTTCCATGTTTTAATTCCAACATCAAATGATAAGGTGTCCAGGAAAAATAATTTTAATTATTGTTAAATGTCTACAAAATGCCATGAAATTTTGACAGATATTGAAGAAAGATTCAAGCTTTAAAACGCATGTTCAGATAAATAGATGGCGCTCTTGGTTGCTGAGATATGGCTCGTGTTCGGGATCTTATTTGTTGATCTGTGTACACTGAGTGATTTTGAATTTTCCGCTTTATTACTTCAAAAGCTCTGCTCTCTTTTCATATCTATTGACAAAACTTGATCAAGCGTTTGATTTACCTGGACACACGATATACTGGCATTTAAGTGCGTGTTAACACTACGCAATTCCTCACTGGCAGATAAGCTTTTACCAAATCAGCTGGCTAAAATAAATTGTCAGTGAGCTCGCCTGTTCCAGCGGATTTAATTCATCTTAAGTTAGGTTTTCAGCATCAACTATGCCTTACTTCCTATGTTCCAATTATAATCCCTAACACCTGCTTAGTGGTAGTTACAACTTTTAAGCTATAGATTCTTTTGAACGTCCAATCATTTTGTTTGTGGGCTTCCACGGTAGCTGTAATCCGTACGTATTAAATTCTTTTTAAGGCACTTTTACGGATTCGCTTTCTTCAAAATTTTAATGCACGATTTGATCATTTACAGAAGTCTACAAGTCTTCTTGCCCACGGAAGCAACTGACATGGACTCCGAATTTTATAAATTCTGTCTGAAACTGAGCTAAGTCCCCATCACATGAAAGGAAGGAAGACTCGTATTCAGACCTTTAGCAAGAAAATAAGGACACTCAACAACAACGTTTAATGCCCACAATTCTCTTTTCATTCATTCTGAAGGTTTTGGCAGACTTCTGAATTTTTTTTACTAGAAACAGGTGAAGTTATTCATAACACTCCTTTTTAGTAGGTAGAACAGTAAAAAGACCACTGTACATGGTTGTAGGGATCTGTTAGGGCAATTCATACTTGCATATCTCTTGTTATTCAGCGCTTCCACCGAAGACTATACAACCCATTTAAGAAACAAGCGCGGCATTCTTTAAAAATATGAAGTGCCGTAGACAATAATGTGTACTGACCGAACTCCGTAAACGTCATACATACTCGTATATGCTAGATTGCGACATTGCATTGAGATGAACCGCCCAAAGAAGGAGAACCGGCTTAATAATGCAGTATTACATTGCAATTTCATCACCGTCTGATCGATCAAATACTTCATTGGAAACAGGATCCGACAGTGTGTCACTTGAACTCGATTTAAAAATGTGACTTAGACCACACGTGTCTTAGATCTACAACACATACAGTATGGAATCCTCCAGGACCTGTATGCGCTAATAACCTGGGAGAGCCGGTGGAAAACTATTCAGTCACTTGCCGTCAAGCTAACGACGCTCGTACCCACAACACCGTTCCGGGACGCAAAAATGTTGAGAGAATAATATAAAGGGTTTTTTTTAAGAGCTTGAGAACTTTAAATAATAATACAAGACAGAAATATTGTTGGAATGAATTTTTTATTATTATAATCTGGTAGATAATTTCATGACATTTATTTTTTAAATATGATTTCCGGCATATGCCCGCTGCGGCTATGAGTTACATGGTCCATTCGATCAGTCCAATTTTTCACCACTTCTTGCAATAAATCTGGCCGTATGGCAAGTTGCGCCGTGTTGTTGGAACCAAATGTCGTCGATGTTTAGCTGATTAATTTTTGGAAACAGAAAATCAGTCAGCATGATTCGATAAAGGCCAACAAGTTGAGAACGGCGACGAATCGACATTTCGGCGTCTTCTTCAACACTTGGCGCTACATCAGCAATATTCTCGACGGTACGCACATTTCTTTGTCTTGTTGGTGGTTTTGAATCGAGAAGAGTAAAATTAGTGCGAAAACGATCAATAACTGCACGAATTGCTTGCTCACTAGGCCGATTAGGCCGTGAAATTGACGAAGTGCTCTATGAACTTCACGAGCATTTTTTTTTTGTCAAAGTAAATTTCCACAATTTGGAAGCGTTTAATGATTAGGAATTGTCAAACCTTACTAAACAGAAATGTCAGCACAGTTTGACATCGACAGCTGTCAAACCATAGACAAAAACCATCGAAATTTCTTATTCAGCTTAAAAAAAAAAAACACCTTTTACGTTGCTCTATGGTCGAAGGTTAAGCCAAGAAAAACTGGAAAGCATCCAAACTTAATAGAAAGGTACTAAGTGTAACAGGCGATATCTCCTCAACATATATGCTTAATGGATCACTCTTATCACTTCAAACCCCTGATAGATATATAAAATAACATAACTCTCTGCGTAACAAGTCAGTAAACTCTTCTGTAGTTATTTATAAAACGTCACATTTTATAGACCTAAAAATAATCAGGAAATAGAACTGTCTGTTCCTGTCTAAAAATTACATTTCAACGGAATCACGACGTGTCCAATCTTTTGTGTAATTGCCTTCATCGAGTTTAGAAAAATTGTTTGTTGGGCTCATGTTGTATGAGATGTCGCAAAATATTGCTAGGGTAACTTTCAATTAGATTTGATCCATCATTCAAGACATTCCCCAAGCGAAATGAAATTTATGAGGAATTTTCGATCGAAATTACTTCAAAATGTTTGAACTTGCATTGGTTTCGGATGTCATCTCGAACAAAAATTTTAACTAAATTTAGCCACAGTGGTAACCATGGAAATATTCGAAGAACAAATACAAAAGATACTCGTACACCTACAGACTCGTACTTGTACGTCTGGAAAATATGAATAATCGCCGCGACGGATTCGAGCAGAAGATATGTAAATAATTGCGATACAAATGAATCTCCTGCCAGTGATTAACATTTTTTTTTGTTTTTTTTTTTTATTTGTGTGAAATGATTTGATGTGATGTACGGATACTTGGCGGGAGTATCGGTTTGTCATTTTACAAATTGCTTTGCTTGAACGGCGATTCTTTACCACGATGGTGGTCGTAAAGAAGTCCATAAAATTGAATACTTTGTGTTTGCAGTATTTTCCACGAATTGGACGGCTCGTCGTCGGTCATTTTCTACATTTCCACACCCACGTATGACGCGCGGAAATTATTATTATTTTTTATTTGAGTACAAAATGTCTAAGCGATTTTGCCGTTTTCTGTTTGTGATAATTGAAAGAACACGGAGCGAGGTTGTTAAAATTAATTGAAGAAAAAATTAAAATCTTAAAAGTCTTAAGATTGACGAGCAGTTGGAAGCATACCAGCAGATTTGACATCATTCGATGTGATAAGTGCTGCCATCGTTTAATAGCCTTTTGGTGTTTATTGCTCAGATGAGGTACCAAAAATAGCTGTCATTCGAGTAAGATGTGAATTTTTTTCGTCCAATAGACAGCTTGTGTTTTAATAATTTGTCAGCTCATATAAATTGCTTTGTGTTTGTGAAAGATTGTTCGCATATGAATCGGTTTGTTGTTTTCAAATGTTTTTGATTTGACCCTGAAATGGATTAGGAATTTGAATGAAAGAGGGAACAATTTCCAACTGCTCTCTGTTTTTTTCGGAATTAAATTTTATGAATTGTTAGCCTTTCATTCTGTTTTTTGTATCTGATATTGTGGGGGCATAATGCGTACTATGCGTTAACTTTTAAGAATATGAACATCAAAAGTTTAAGACAAGAAGGTAGTTTTGAGAGAAAATCAGTTAAGGTGATAGCCATAGATTGAATAGAGTTAAACATATGAAAAAAGTTCATGACGTCCATAATTCTATTCGGGATAGAGAGCAGATTTGGTTTAATTTTAAATGAGAAGGTTGCATCGAAAGCAGAGAAATCAATGTTACATTTAAAAAGCTAATAAACAAAAAGTATGCCATTAACTACCAGGTGTACTGGTGAAATTTTTGTGAAAATAAAACACTAATTTTTAATGGGAAAGTAAAAAACATTTTATTCAGAGTATTGGCCATTGCTAACTGCACATTTTTCCCATCCTTCAGGCAATTTATGGATTCCAAGCCAATAAAACTGTTCGTCTTTTGAAGCAAACCAAAAAGTCACCCAATTTTCGACTTTCTCGTAGGATTCGAAGTGCTAATGCGTGTCCCATCGTAAAAACAAATGGTAGTCGGAAGGAGCCAAGTCTGGTGAATACGGCGGGTGGGGTAGCAGCTCCCAGCCAAGTGCTTTGGTTGTATCCTGAACCAGTTTTTCTCCGTGTGCAGGTGCATTTTCATCGAGAAAAATTACGTTGCCATGTCTTCTAGCCCATTCTGGTCGTTTTTCGATCAATGCATGGTTCAAATTGATCATTTGTTGTCTGTATTAACGGTTTCATCAGGTCTTAGGAGCTCGTGGCACACCACACCTTTCTGGTCCCACCAGACACACAGCATTGTCTTCTTGCCGAATCGATCTGTTTTTGTTGTCGAAGTTGATGGTTGTCCCGGATTAACCCATGATTTTTTCCGTTCAGGATTCTGAAAATAAATCCATTTTACATCGCCAGTTACAATTCGATGTAAAACAAGCGGTTTTACGGTTTTCCATCTGTCTTTCATTCAATCCATGTGGCACCCATTTTCCAGACTTTTGGATCTTTCCCATAGCTTTTAAACGGTTAGAAATTGTTTGCCGTGCAACATTTAACATTTTTGCCATTTGTTTCTGACTCAAAGTGTCATCTTCATCCAATATTGTTTGCAATTCAGCGTCTTCAAACTTTTTTGGTGGTCTTCCACGTTCTTAATTTCTCACATCAAAATCGTTATCTCTGAACCGTTGAAACCATCTTTTGCATGTTGCTTCTGATAGAGCATGATCACCATATGCCTCGACAAGCATTCGATGCGACTGTGCAGAACTTTTCTTCAAATGAGAACAAAAAAATGAATGCTTTCCGCAAGTCATCATTTTCTGGTACAAAATTCGAAATTTTTAACACGATAAAAAAATATGATGTTGTTTGCTCAGTGACATGATGTATACTAAATATGTTTGACAGGTGTCATAGCAACCACAAAAAAAATAATTAAGGCCCGTTCACAATAAAAGTTTCCTATCGAGACATTTTTATCTTGACACTGTTTTATTCTTGATAAAGCTTGACTGCTGCGTTCAAGAAGAGATTGGATATAAAAGGACGAAACTGAAAGCAGAGATGGCCTATGTTATCAAGCGGAAACCCAAACAAGATCTTTCTGCAACGGAAAAATATCAGAGGCAGAAGAAATGTGCCGAAATCTGCATATTCAGATATAAGCGAACCAGAAATTAAATAATTAGTTAGTTAGTTAGTTAGTTACAAATACTTAATTTATAATTCGAAAGTTTTAGCATAAGACTAGGTTTGGCCTATGGCCGTCTACCAGAAAAACATTTTAATAACTTTATACATTTTATTTCTTTTATTAATTATGTTAAAATTTAAAAATCGCCATCGATTATTCGGGTTCTATAATTCAACGCCAACGTCGTGTACTTATATAACTTCTTCCATCCGAGACCTCCATTCAATATACATAAAACTTCACTAAAATTGATTATGGGTTACCGAATAATCTAACCCGAAACTCTCTTAACATCGGGCATCTGGTAAACATCTTCTTTTTCCTTGATGATGCAAATACCGCATAAATTAGTTAGATCAGGACGATGTGGAATGTAGTTGAGGTTGATCATTTCGCCTCTTATTTTAGAAATCACCCTTATCATTGAAACCGGCAGACGATTCAAGAAGTAAGACCTCTCTTGCAAGTTGTAGTCGAGCTGGCTATAAGTCAACCTATACTGCGAATATTGTGCTTTCGCGACATAGCCACAGTAAGCTTAACGACTTACACCATCCAATATCTTTTCAAACACTTTCTTAGAGCAGCGGGACGGATGTCTGGTTGAATCTGTACTCTTTCTCCACACTCAACAGCCTTTTCTTCCCACTTTTTGATCAGGTTGCCTCTTAAAGTGATCATCGACTTGAGGACCGTATTGAGGAGTCTTCCTTCGTCCATCTTTAGCAGCTTCAATATATATTCGAAATGGATCTTCAATGTATCTAAGAATAACGGTGGAATAGAAGCTTCCAGGTGAACAATGTTATGCGGAGTACAGGTCGGCAACCGAAAAATTCGCTTAAGGAACTATCTTAGAAACTGCTCCACAATATCGAACTGCCAGTAACCCCACACTTGAGCACCATACAACATAATGGAGGAAGCAGTGGCACGAAATATCTGTATCTTTGCGCAATGGTCTACAAGCCTACACTCCATGCAACGTCCCCAGACTGAATAAATAGCTCTTTTCGCCTCAGCTAATTTCGTCATAAAATGCTTTTTAAAGTTTAGATAAGGACAGACCACGATACTCTCGCACAATTTCCAAATTCTGACCTTTGTAAGTCCACCTTTCGTTTCTCGAATATCTACCACCTCCATCCCGGGGGATCATCATTTTTGATTTTCCGAGATTCACATTCAGATTCCAACGATTCCACAGTAACGTTCTAGCCGGCTTATCATCCGCTTCATTCCCTTAACTGAGTCCGCTCGATTCCCCTTCCAACTTCCTCCAAAATGTCATTCATAAACAAAATAATTAACTAATTAACATTCTCAATATTTGGGATGAATAACAGAGCAAAAATATTTATTTCCTGGCGTACGTCGTAGGATACATTAATGGGCTTAGAAACGTAGAAAGTGGTCCACCTAATGCGATGCAAATAAAAACTAATAGGCTTAAGCTTGATGGGGATAACTTTTTCCAAAATGATGTCGACAATTTTGCTGAAATTTGTAGTGATTCTATTAACTCCTAAGATTGAGCAAACAACTCCGCAATTGTTTGAGGATATAGTGCCTACTACTAAGTGGATACCGATATCTATCATTCGTCTTTTAAATTCGCCCATATGTGATGGTTTTTTTTTATTGGAATGCATGTACATATGTTGCTCACGAAGATACTCGCCGCTTTTTCAGAGGTAGGTCTGAGTTATTTGCATGCCTGTGAGAACATTTGCTGCTGTTTTCTTTTGAATTCGGGTTGCTGTTGGCTGTTGACGCTTACCTTCACTGATTTTCCTATGATAACCACGGCAAATTACTTTAATTTTCGATCTCTTATATGAAGTATCAAAAGGCGATTTCATACGAAAATGAGCTAACGACGGTAAGCCGATAAAATGTGACCTCAGTTGTGCAACAAAATCGGTGTTATTTATCTCTATCCAAAAAATCTGCCTGAAAGTCCTTTCGAAGTGCCACTCGGACACATAACAACAACATAGATAGCTGCTTTGACTTTGGTGAGTTTTGCTCTCATAAACCGATCTAAATGTGTGGCACCACCTCAAGACCCAAAGTCTTTAATTTGATAAACTGGCAAATTTTTCAAGTCATGCCCATTCTTAAATATCCTTGTATACGAATGTGATTCGTTGCTTCTTTTTGCATTGATCTTTAGCCAGGATGCTATAGTCGGTGTACACTGTCAAATACTATTTTGCAGAATATTGGAGTCAAATATACGTTGATAAAAATTAAAAATCCCGAGAAATCTTCATATACCATTGGAAGCTTCTGGAAGATTATTACATTAAGAATTTCCTTTACCTTAAACCCTAAGAGCTGAGAGCCATCCGCATTTGTTGTATGAGGCAGGAATGTGGTGCTGACGCCTGGCCCATTTCTAATTATCTTATTACTACCTCCCAGAGTTTTATGTGCTGTTCCTTATCCTAAGAAGCAATCAAAAGACCGTCAACATAGAGAGAATAAAAATTAAATTTGCGCTTATATATAAGAGGATCGCTAAAATATTTGCCGAAGAACATGCGATTTAATTCAAAGAGCCCAAAATGGGATTTCTGAGGTGTCTGCCTTTTCTACAAGAATCTTGTGGCTACCCTTACTAATGGCAATGTAGAATATATGATATATTTCTCTGCCTAAAATTATATGTGCATATAAGAAATTGCGAATGTGGCTGCATTTAACATTCTCCAAAGTTGGCTCAACTGCTTCCCGAGGTTCTAAAGGTTTTTCAGTGCAGTAGAACATCAAAATGTTTTTTGTTTATCGTCATTTCATCTATATGAAGGCGAAGAGATTTTTTGAAGATAGTAGGACCGAACGCTGCAATGTAATGTGTTAACGAAAGCTGAGTATTCCCTACATGTGCATTTTCGATGTCAATGCCGCAGGGCTTTTTGAGTAAAGCTCGGATTTCTCGACAAGAGTGGTATTGGAACCCACCTTTTAAGAAAACTGCGTTAATAATTATTTTCAGAGAAGGGAATGCCTTAGACTTAATTTAAGTAAAGCAACTCTTCGTGCCGTTTGCAGAAAAGATGGCGAAGCTATTAGGATTGTTTTTCTTGTGGAAGATCCAATGAATATAGAGACGATCACATCAACCACAAAGTTTACATTGCTGTCTTAATCATGCTCAAATAGACAATAAATAGGTTTTGGTTGTGGACCTGGCGCCGGTAGAAGCTATCCAGCGGTCGGTTCCCAAATATGGCGATGTGCAACGATTTGCTTTGTCGTCGAAGCATCTATGACTTGAACACGTCTGTTAGTAAGTTAAGTCTGTGCATTTTACTTTTTAGGTGGATTTCTTAGAGGGTGATCATTTCAACTTCTAAGGAACTTTTTAAGTAGATGCCACAATGTTAAATGGATTTTGGTGCTTGCCTCGATGCTACTCTGGTTAAATTTCTGCATCGTTTCGACAAATCCACCTTAGCCCTGTCTGGTGAGTGCTGCAGCCAAAGCATTTTATCTACTCAAATAGCAAAACCAGCAAAATAATTCTTACCACGTCTGACGTCAAACGGTTATACTCGTAATCGCATGAAATCGCCAAATACCTTTTCGATCGAGTCTCCCTTAAATTCTTATAAGGTCCTTTGCCGGCACCATCAAGTATTGAAGACTAGTGGGAGAGCTGTCAAAAAACCATCAGAGAAGGCCGATTCATTCGACCACCAAAGTTTGACGCTGAATGCCGGCAAGCACATGTAGCTGAGCATAATAACACTGGAGCGCTTCACGAACTCTATGACCGGAAGAGGAGTGACGAATACCTGCTTTACAGGAGGAAAAGCGCGGTCAAGAAAATTGAAGGACGCTACTTCAGTAAAGAGTTTTGGAAGTTTTAGCAGAAGTTAAAAAAATCATGTCATGGATGCAAACCGCGCACCAAAGCTTGTAAAGATGCACAAAGAAACATTATAACAGAGCCGCAGTCGATTTTGAGGAATTCGGAAGACCATTTCTGTAGACCCAGCGATAACCTCACAAAACTGCAGAAGCGAACCACAGTTTTTTCCACATAAATAACCAGAAAACTTGGGAACAAATAATTTTTGATCATTGCATTATATTATTGCGTTGTCTCGACATTCCTGTATAATCTGCATTTTACTTTTTACTGCATAAAATTGCATGTCAATCAATAAATCTGGGAACACTTTAACACAACCTTCCACAACTTTCATATTTTCTTCCGAACTCACTGTTCTCGTTCTTGTTTAAACACCGAAAAAACTTCCTGAAATTAAAAAAATGTAAAATTTTGGTCGCTTTGATAATCCTTTATTGGTGTTTGTTGATACTGTTGTAAACATTTAAACCAGTAAGTACATTACTCAAAAAACATATTCCTTAACGGAAAACGGTACCCAAAACGTATCGGATGTGTAAATAATGCCTGAAATACATTTGCAAATTTTCTATATATACTGGTTACATTAAACACACATGCAGATAGTTTTTGAACATGTATCACATCGGTTGCTGTCGTTCGATTGGTATGTTTGAATTCTGCTGAATTGTTTGTTTACGGTGATAAAGCTAAAAAAAAAATGTAGACTAGCCATTAAACTTGAACAGCAAACGAAGGCAAACAATAAAACTTCAAATTCCGGTGATACGGGTGTATCCTTTTTGTTTATTTAAAATAAAAAAAACTGAAATAGAGATATGTTGCAAAAATGCAGTTTTAAAGCGCTTAAATGTGCTCTTTTGCAACTGCATGTGTTTTAATTACGATGCACTGGAAATTCTGCACATTTCATAGATGGAACCCTCTAAAAGGTTGTGATGTTGTCACTCAATTATTCCTGTACTATGAACTTTAAATAAATAGCGCGTCAGTAACTAAATCCTTCGCAGCTTAATTAGTTTTCCACTCTCCCACGTTATTCAAATCATCCCAATTGTCGTGGATTCTTTTCCAAATATTCTGCGCTACATTTGCTTAGGTCGACCCGCCCTTCGGAATGACTTGACTAGCAACGGGATGGCGTTTCGTTAGTCCGCCACCACTTCCTTCGCAGTTAAGTTATACTTATCGGCCTTAGGTCTTTGTCTTCAAGAGGCATGAACTCACGTTTTGAGCTGTCAAAAGTCTTGATAGAATCCCGAAAACCAAACTGTTCTACCTGGAAATTTTTATTTCGTCGTTACGAAAAGAGTCAGAGCGGAGACTGCTGCTTGGTATAATGCGTTAGTTTCGACCCTGTTCTTAATTAACTTCGATGTAATTTTGCCCCGGCTACGGGCCACCGAATGCCCTTCTTCGATGGGAGCTCATTTTGGTGGCAGACCTACGTCGTCTTCTCACCTGCCTCGGACTTTGAGGGTGCAAATTTTAAGTCGCCCGGTAAACAATTTGGTCTATCTAATTCGATCTATCTAAAGCGTTGTCATCAGATAAATCCGTTCTTATCTGCTTTTCTGGTAACACCTGGTATGCCTACAGTAGTCGACAATTCAATCAATACTGTGTTGAATTTTGAGATCTGACTTAGAAGCATTGAAAACATGATAAATTAATCATTACTAATTTCATGGAGAACTTCTGGCACCGATAATTAACCATATTGTTCATGTTTCGGCTTGGAATAGAGTCATTTCTTCTAGAACTCTAAGCTAAAAATTTGGCAAAAGGGAGCAATCATCTCGAATGGGAAGGTTCCCTAACGTTTTAATGATTCCGAAACAGATTTTAAAACAGAAGCTGAAAACATCCTCAAATTTATTGTATCCAATGTGCCTTCAGTACCTATGTATACGTTAAACGAAAAACAGGTTCACAAATTAATAAAATCGCTTCCAGCTAATATAGAGTCAAATACGCGCTTAGTAATACCTCTCTTGAGGGTGACCATTGGAATTGAGGATACGAGGGCGGGTCAATAAGTCCGTGACTTTTTGAATTTCTGACCTCTTTACTGAAACAGCAACACTGCTCCTGTCAACAGGCATCTGTCAGTTGACTCCTGTCAAAATTTAAACTTGCTGCGTCAGTTAGTTTGTGTTTGACAGCTTTTTTATCAGACTACTCACTAATTTGAGGAGAAATTGGAAAAAAGTGAATTTCGTGTGCTTATTAAGCATTATTTCTTGCGAAAAAAAACCATTACCGAGACCAAGGCTAAGCTTGATAAATACTATGGGGACTCTGCACCATCGATTTCAATGGTAAAAAAGTGGTTTACTGAATTTCGTTGTGGCCGTACAAGCACTGAAGATGCCGAACGTCCTGGACGCCCATTTGAGGTCTCTACACCCGAAACAATCGAAAAAATTCACGATATGGTGTTGGCCGACCGAAGATTGAAAGTGCGAGAGATTGTGGAAGCCGTAGGGATCTCGCATGGCTCAGTGGTTTCAATTTTGAATGATCACTTGGGCATGAGAAAGCTTTCCGCAAGATGGGTGCCGCGTTTGCTCACAGTCGACCACAAACGCAATCGTGTTGCCATGGCAAAAATCCATGAATTGGGCTATGAATTGCTCCCTCATCCACCCTATTCTCCAGATTTGGCTCCGAGCGACTACTTCTTGTTCCCAAACCTGAAGAAATGGCTTGGTGGAAAAAGATTTGACTCCAATGATGAAGTCATCTCGCAAACAGAGGCCTATTTTGAGGACCTCGACAAATCATTTTTTTTGGAAGGGATAAAAAAATTGGAGAAGCGTTGGACAAAGTGTATAGAGCTCAAGGGAGACTACGTTGAAAAATAAAATTATTTTTTTATCAAAAAATCTGTGTTTTAATCTAAAAGTCACGGACTTATTGACCCGCCCTCGTAGTACTCGTAGATCGAATGAAAAAGGATTGATAAATCGTTGACGTCCTGTATTCATTTGAACTTTGAATGGACCTCCATCAGCACAGTACTCAACATACAATAGCTAATTTGTGATGGTGCCACTTGAATATTTTCGTTACAACTTAACTAATATGGATAGTGCTCAACGGAATAGGTCTACTTTGTATTACCATTATTGAGAAATACTGTTAGCATCGAAGATCGAAATTTATTGCCTGAGATTGCGTGCCACCCATCTTACTTCAACCCAATCATTAGATGCTTAACCTGGGGTTGGGCCAATTTCTATTATTGGTCATAAAGCAGCTACTTGATGGAATAGATTGATTCATTGCAATCTCTTCTTAATTTCTCGAAGGCAAATTACGAATGCTGTAACAACAGGTAAATAATCACTTGGCAGACCGAAATCAAAGTCACTGAATCAGGCGCAACAATACTCCTTTGACCTTTTAGATATTCCCGTTGATAAATTGGAATATCTGAAGGCCAACACTGTAGTGGTACTCGAATGAAAATGAAGGTTTATTAGTAATCAGTCTCCGATTTGGATTTGCAATTTTGTCAATTGGTTTTTGCATTTTTTGGAATAATCATGGGTCATCTATGAGTAGTTGTTGTATCTGAAGAATCTGGAAAATCCTAAAAGCGACAAAGGTTAAAATACCGGGTTTTCCAATAGGGACTTGACAACTTTGAATTTAATTTGTGAACGCACTCTTTCACTAATCATCAAACTGTCACTGTCAATTTATTCAGTAAACTCAACATTTTCATCATGGTAAAGTACACGAACGAGCAACGTCTGCAAATTATAAAAATTTTCTACCGTAATTCGGAGTCTGTGACTGCAACTTTAAGAGCGTTAATTCCAATTTCCGGTCGTAATTCTCGCGCTAGTAGACAGGCAATAACAAGTTTAGTGCGAAAATTTGAGTCCTTATATTCGTTGTGTGATGTTGCCGTGTCAGTGAGACAACGGGTTGGTCGAAGTGTCGAAAATATTGCTGGCGTTCGTAGCAAACGATCCAAATCAGTCAATTCCACGGCATTCTCAAGAATTGGGCATCGCTCAGACCACATTATGGCGTATTTTGCGTAAGGATCTTGGTTTGCACCCATACAAGATCAAGCTGACTCAAGAATTGAAGCCGATGGAGCATTTGAAGCGACGTACGTTCTCCGATTGGTTTCTGGAGAAGATACGTCAAGATGGTGAATTTCATCGCAAAATCATCTTCAGTGACGAAGCCGCCTCGTTCGTGCGATTTAACGCCGCTTAACTATTTGCTGTGGGGCTACGTTAAGTCATTGGCTTATGCCATCAAGCCGATGACGTTGGAAGAACTCAAAGCCAACATTGAACGCGAAATAGCGGCCGTTTCGGCAGAAATGTGTGGCCGAGTCCAACGAATCGACCGCTGCAAACGTGCCCGCGGTGGCCATATGAACGAAGTCGAGTTCCATTCATAAATATTTTGATTGTACCTTGAGGAGATTTTACTCTTTTAGATGCAAGAATTAAACATTTTTGCAGTGAATGATTAGATATACTTAACCTCGATCTATGTAGTGGCACAGTATTCATATAGAACCCTTTGGACTATTAAGGTGTCTTCCATTAAGAGCTGGAAGTCATTAAGAAAGCGTTTCTTGCCGTGGGCATTGTTTGGAGTGAATCTTAATTTGGTTGCCAGGTACCCATCAAAAGAGTTCAGACCCAACCAGAATCTAAATCTGAGAACCTGCTATGGAAAATCCATAACATGTAATCGTGTCCAAGGACCTACACACATATATATGTTTCAAACTTGAACGACTTGAGAGCCTTAGAAGCTAAAAGTGTAGTGAATGTAAGATCTTTTCCAACTCCTAAGATACCTCTATCTGCTTGAGTAATTTGAGCTGTATCCTTCCGATATTAGTACTCCTGGTGGGGATTGCATCCGGATTTCCTTCAAGGTTCTTCATGTCATAGATTAGGTAAGGTTAGGTTAACGGGCTGATGGAGTATCTGAAGTCAAAGCCACTCTTAACCTCATTGCACTTAGGTGTGTGTAGACCAATTGTGATACCAAGCTGTGGGAATAGATAATGGATTGTAATTCGATTGCGGTTTCTAGTTTTGGTTTCCGCTTTCCGTCTCGCGGTGACGTTTTATCCTTGAGCGGGATGAGGCCATCTTCTCGCATCCACAGCCTCTGCAGAAATCGTCTTACTTTTTCTAGATTTGCTTAACCTCGGCCGCAATTGTCTTGAGGCTTCACTGGTTGAAGAGTTTCTTCAGATTTTATTGGTTTTTTTTTGCATCGTTCGCTTCACCTGTACTCTCAGAGCGCAGAATGGCGGTTTGATACTTAAATCCAAAAGTTCGCTTTCTGGGGACGGTCCTTAGCAGGTTAGCTTGTCCGCATGTTCATAGCCTCCCACTCAGCAAACCGTAACCTTGTGTTTAGCACAATTAACCTCAAGCTCTTCACAAGCTTCGATTGAATCTATTTTAGACTACCGCAATGGTATTAATGTCAGCGTCGCCATCAATAAATATAGATAATCAAGAAGATTGGATGCTTCTGCTACAGCCTTAACATATCTTAACCTGATATCTTAACCTGAAAGACAGACAGTAGTTCGACAGGAGACGTAAGCATCGTAAGTTCAGTTGATCGGAAAAATTCGCAGCGCCGGTTCCTATCTTCTTCTTTGATCAATTTTTGAGAATCGATATCGAGTCCTCTACCATTTGGTTCCTCTCTGTTAGGCAAAATGCTGGAAAATTGTATTTTCAAGGTATGATGGGGTATAAAGTAGTTCATGTAACATAAGCACAGTTTAGGTAAGCTTGTTAGTTTAATTTATGTATTGCCACGATACTTATATATAGCGCAAGTTAAGATGAACCTGACGAAAGACGTGTACATCCAAAGGTAAGTCTTCGGGTTAGGTCGACAGTTATCAACTGATGTGCTTTGGCTGTAATTTTTGTTTTTTGAATGAAAAACTTTGGTTCTGCTTCAGATTGTGTTTATATGATGTCTTAATTTTTTTGTTCCATTTGTTCCATGGGCGCCGCCAGAACTGATGCCCATTCGGGCCCGATTTATGGCATTTTCCATCACTGCCAGAACTTCCGACACTGGCTCCTCGCATTTTTGACAGATGTTCCCTCTGAGGGCTTCAAAAGTCTGAGGCTTATTGACAAGGACTCGTAACTTCAAAATACCCCGCAAAAAGAAATCTGAAAAGGTTAAATCAGGTGATCTTGCCGCCGAGTGCAAATGCCAAAACGAGATATTAGGCGACCCGGAAATGCAGCTTTTGAAACTTCGATTGTAGGTCGTGCGGTATCCGCCGTGGCTCCATCCTGTTGGAACCACATGTTCTGCAAACCAAATTAATCCATTTGATGAAAGAGAAAGTCGTTGAACACGGCTATGTAGCGCCGCCGTTCAAAGTATTCGTTTGACCCGCGCCTTTTTCGAAAATATAAGGCCCGATGACAACTCCAGCGTAAACAGCACACCATGCAGTAACTTTGAGTGGGTGGTTAATACGCGGATTCTCGGTACCCCAGGAAGCAATAACTTTGCTTTTTTACGTATCCACAGAGATGGAAATGGTCCTCGTCGCTCATGATGATTTTCGATGAAAAGTTGTCCCCTCGTGGTCAAGATTAAGGATGGCTTGGCGGATGGCACGTGCTTGGCTGTCAACAACTAACAGCTGATGCTCTGTGTGCACTTTGTAAGGGAACAAATTACAGTCTTTCTCGAAAATTCTCTGTAAAGACCGCCGATTGATACCCAATTGCGTGGCATATCGTCTGGTCGATACTCCTCTGCGACACTTGCAATATTCTCAGCATAACGGCTGTTCTGGTGGCCAGGCCTGGCAGCATCTCGTGTTGTCCAATACTCTTCTAGGCGAACGGCTAAACGTTGTAGTGTTTGCCCAGTTGATGTCGAACGACCGGGAAATCTTCGCCGAAATTCATGGCGCACCACCGGCCGAATCGTGACAATTATTCCCCCTTCTTGTATGTCTTTTTGACGTGTATTCTGTATCTTTTTACTACACAAATGTCAAAGTAGAATTGAGATTGTGGCCATTTGTAAAAATTATAGAACCTTCCGATAGGAAGGCTAGTAGATATTCGGCACTATTAGAATGTCTGGAATTAGCCTTTAATGTGTGAAGGGAACGAGCTCTATTTTTTTTGGAGTCGATTCTCTTCCCACAGAGCTTTGGCCTTTTCTTAATGATTCAAGGGGCAAAGTTTGAAATGTCACTGATCCTGGGGAGAATTTCCCGGCGAGAGAGGTGCATATTATACCTCTAATATCTACTTGGTTTCTTTTAAAGAGGCGAGTTGATGTAGGTTTTATTAGGCCTGTCTGTCTTACAAGCGATGCATAGATTGACGTTGTTGACCTAAGTGGGATGTGTCATTCTGAGTTTTGATGTTCACCTTTCTATTGACAGGCACAGAGCAACACCAGGCGGCTTTTGTTAAATAGGTTGCTAAAGATGTGTAGAAGAATGTTGTAGGGATCTATGTCCTTCATTGACATGTCTCTTTAATCGTGCTGACTAGATAATGCAAGGCTGTTGCCCAATGATTTTAAGGTGAACTTGCGGATATGGAAACCGATGAATTTCTCCAAAACCTTGACCTGATAGTCCTCTGACCTGAAGGAGATCGGCTGACACCTCAATTTCAAGTAAAATTTCGATTCGCTACTGCAGTCGGAAAAATGTCGACGCCACCAAGAGTTTTGTAGGACCTCTCCGTTGAAATAACCGATGAGATGGGGTCGATGGAGAACATCCTTTTTGATGTGCTCTTAGTATCCCTGTTAGGCAGATGGTATTAAATAGGAAGCATATGTTGGTCAAAGATGTGAGTGTTAAGAAAACGAAGAGGCAAACAAAAAATCCTAGAATTTCAGAATTTTGCTGAAGCTGATGAAAAGTTTCCATCATTTTCTGTAGATTTTTTTCTCCCTAAATCTCCGACACTTTAGGAGAAAAGCAGAACAAATAAATTTTTAGTTGAAAAATTGGGCAATCTCGATAAAGAAATATGTAAAACTCGATCGCTAGCATGAATATGAAATAAGTGCTTAAAATATTGACGTGGAACGCCAACGGCCAACTTGAAGAAAGAACATTGTGTGGAACTAAAGGGATACTGTGCTTATCATGCATACCATTCATCAAAAAATGCTAAAGGCGGATCCTCACTGTTCATTAAAGATTGTATTGAGAACTCTATAAATATATGAAGATTAAAGTGATGCAATGCAGTTAAGTTCAGTTCGCGCGAAACATAACCACCTGCACTACAACATCGCATCCATCTTTTGTCCTTCGCAATGCAAGCTAGAAAAAAATGACTTTGATTCGCTCGGACCGAATTTTATAATTCGAAACGTACCTTCTGGGGCTCAAGATGTAATTTAACGAAAGGCAGACAACTCTCTGAAGCCGGTATGCAGTCTGGAGTTGATTTTTTCTCGAGATGAAAACCAACATATTGGCCTTTGGATATAACAAAGACAACCGATCTTGTTGACAAAGGGAATAGCCAAAATTTCTACAAACATCGAGGAAAGTTATGATCACTCCTCAGCTCACTCTCCTGTCATTTCGACACTAAGCATACTCTTAGTTAAGAAAGAAGTGCAGCCTAGATTAACTGACAACAAAACTAACTGGGACGGTTTTAGAAACTACTGCAATGAACAAATTGTTGTAGACGTGTCGCTTAAACCACAAAACGAAATAGAAGACGAAGTCAACAGATTCATCAAAGTCTTGCAGAATTCTGCCTGGAACAACACTCCAACTCCAACAAGAAAAGAGAAAGCTAGTAGTGAAATAAAATATCCGCCGGAAATAAAAGAACTGGTGAGAGAAAAGAGGAGAGCGCGCAAAAGATGACAACGATCCCGGCCTCCCCAGCACAAAGCTTACTTGAACCACTTATGCGACATTGAAAGAAGCAATACGAGACAACAAAAATCGGAATATCTCTACATATCTCGAAGGTCTGACTGCCGATAGACGTTCAAATTACTCCACAGACCTATACCGCTTCTGCCCATAATATTTAAAATATTTGAAAAACTCCTATCGAAGCGCTTGTTCCATCACGCAGAGGGTCCATGGTTCAATCCCCGGCATCACCAACAATTTTTAGAATCGTCATCACCCTTTCGGCGGGCAAACTTCCGAAAGTAAAATCACCTACGAAAAGGCATCTAAGAAGCGCCGTTCGGACTCGGCGATAAACCGTAGGCCCCGCTCAGATGTGACAAAAATTACAACATGTGCAACACAAATGAGTGTCAAGAATCTAGGCCATGGCCCATCCCGGGCTGCCAGCGCCACAGTGTTTTTTTTGAATGAAATTGCGATATTTTTTAACGTGTTTCTTGACGTGTCTCAAGCCTTCGATAAGGTATGGCATAAAGACTTGAATTTTAAGTTAAGTCAGGTTCTTCCGAGAGAGCTGCATAAGATTCTGAAATCGTATCTGCAAAACAAAATTGTTCGTGTTATATATGGCACCGAATACTCGGAATTTAAAGCGATCGCTGCTGGAGTTGGAAATGTACTTGTTTTTACTCTATACTCGAGACATACCGGAGGAATCAGGTACCATAGTAGCCACGTTCACGGACGATAAGTCGATACTAGCTACAGATACTTCATTCGAGTTAGGAATAGTTACCATCGAGGACGAAATAATGAACTTTACTCGCAAACTCCGTATTCGTCTTCATGGTCTTCTTCTCCTTCTTCTTATCCTTTTATTAACCCTTTCCTCGTTATACGAACTTATGCGTAACGAGTTTCACATTTTTATTGCATCGCTGCTGCTCCGCTTATGGGGTTGGCTAATGTCGCAGACCGCAGAACGCGTCTACATAATGCTCGGTCCTGGATCGCTTCAGTGGTTAGCCCCAGGCGTTGTTGCGCATTTTCCATCTGAGAAATCCAGGAATTATTTTTCTGACCACGTTTTCTTACAGTTGGAGTGACCGTAGTTGCTAGTGCCTTTTTAACCAGATTTTCCGCAGATCTTCTTTGAACGTGGCAATACCAGCTTATTCTATTCGCCTCAAGCTGTTCGGTTACCGTCTTCATGGTGATTGTTATAATAAAATACTCCAAATTCTGGACGATGCAAGCTTAGTGCGTCGATTACAAAGAACGATACCTTTCGATCTGGCGCGATAAGGACTATCCGCATATAATAGCGGTACTAGCAGGTGCTTTTACTGGAAAGCTACCTGTTCCACGCGAACGTTATTTGAAACGGAAACTACTTGATAAGGTAACTTAGTTGTAGTCGTCATGAAGGGAGGCGTGTTTGTAAAGAATCTCACACTACTATGAGCACCAGGTTCATAGTGTCACACCTACCCACCAATAAAAAAAAAATAAAATTCTGTAGTTGGTCAATTTGGTTAGGTATCACCAGTTCTTGATTGAAACTTTTGAGCCCTAGTAACCGATGAAAGATCGTTAGTGTTCCTCCTTTCAGAAACAGATTTTTCCATGTTTTTTGTTTGGCTTTGCCTCTAAATACAAATACAGCGGTTCGAGATCTTACCATTGAGGTTTGTTTTTTAAGAACGTTTGTATCTCACTCAAAAGCATCTTTTTCCAAGAATCTGTTGAATTAAGAATAAATAGTATATAATTTCTTGTAATATGTAATACTAGTGTCTTGCTCGTCCCCTTGGGTATTGTATAAATACAAATCTCTCGGAATACATACATTTACAGTAACTGCCCATATTGACATGATTTAAGGAATGATTTTCGATGGAGCACGAACTTTGTTTCCTTCAAATGCAAAAACTGTTCTCGGTATTTCAGTACGATGGTACTCAGTGTACAGGTTTTTTTTACCAGAAAATTCTTGAAATCTAGAAGCTTTGCACATACAAATTGTCCAATTTTAAGTTCCCGGAAAAACCTGGGAATTATCTTTGCGTTGTATTTGATGAAATTAATTTGAAAATTTTCCATTTATTATTTTTCGTGGTAGCACTCGATTCCTAATATTGAGTAAAGTATTCGTAATGTCGTTCGTTAGTAGGTCATGGTAATCCATCCATTGTGCTTAAGCTTCGCTAATAGCACGTCAATTGTGTGCCACCAAAATTCTACTTCAAATTGAAGTCTCCTTAATTCTACATTGATGTTTTGTCCTTCGTAAAATATGCACATCAAGGATTTAATTAGAATGATGTCCAACGTAGAATGCTTAAGGGATTTACATTTAAAAGGATTTCACATTTTCCATGTTTTGTGTCTATTAGAGTCCTGACAATCCGGACGTTTTCAGGATCAAATCATCTTCCTTGTTCATAAGTCATAGGGTTTTATTTTTTTATTTATTTTTTCTCATTTGACACTTTTTTTAAGTGATTTGTTTTCAAACATCAGCAAAGTGAAATCAAGCACAATCAGTGGAATTGTGTGGGTATTTCCTGTTTTTAGAAAGGATAGTAATGTCATGGCGGCGCCTGTTTTCTAAATACCCAGGGATTATCATAATTCAATTTTGCTGGATACCTGTGCGACACTAAGAAATTCTAAGGGTGTTCGCAGAAGCTACGTGGAAATAATTTATGACGACTGATGAATGGTACATTTGTCAGAGCCAGGATTAAATTTAGGAAATTATTTTCAAAATATTTGCTGACGTAGATTTCATTGTGATTGTGAAATTATTTCGTCAACTTTATTAAGCACAGGGCTTATGAGTATTTATGGTCCTTTTCGAAAACAGGAGAGTGTAGGTCTATTGTCATTGTAACCTCATCCAGTCATCTGAGTATTTAAGTTTATGTTGACCTGAGATAAGGGTTTTTTAAAGAATGCCCATTACGTTGGGAGGGTCAAAAATTACAAAAGTCTGGTGAAGTAGTCGACACAGTTCTGTCTAAAGAAGGTAACAAGTGGAATTCCAAACCCTTTATTCATTTCTTCATGCAGCATCGTGTTATTGAAGCCACCTGGGGATGTCGTATTTATTTTCAAAACTGAACTAGCTTCAATTAAACTGTTCGTTACCCATGATAAAGAACTTTAGTCGAACCAAAGGTGCTGTGGTGTTATCCATTTGAGTACTGATAGCGTCTAAAATTTTTTTTTTGATATATTTACGTACTTAGTTTATGTGGCGCTACAGTCCGGGGTGGACCTGGGCCTCAATGAACAAGCGTCTCCAGCTAGCTCGATCTTTTGCTAGCTACCGTACGCTTAGTTGGCTGAGGTCCCCTTTCACTGCGCTGTCCCTCGGCGGCAAATTCGAAGACTTTTCGTACCGGAGCGTTGGTCTCCGCAATATATGACCCAGCCATCCCAGTCGTTGAGCTAGGTCGATGTCGCTGTACAATTCGTTCAATTCGTCGTTATATATCCTCCTGCACTCACCGTCAATGCAGATGGGACCAAAGATCACCCGATTAACTTTCCTCTCAAAGCAACCACCCTCATCCAATTTTGAAAATGTCCATGCGTATGCATCACAGACCAGAACAGGGATTATTAAGATCTTATAATGGATAACTTTTGTTGTTCGAGGGAGAGCTTTGCTAGACGATTGCCTTCTTAGCCCAAAGGAGCAGCGATTGGCAAGAGTTATTCTTCGTTTGATCTCAGGTCCTTAACCTCCCCAAAGTTATACATGTCGGCGGTGACATTCTATCCGGAACGTCGCCTTTCAGCTTGACAACATGTACTTAGTTTTGCCCTCATTGACCACTTCCATCTCAATACTTACAAAGGCGCCACTGATATCACGCTGCTTTCTTCCAATTATATCAATATCATCGGTGCTTGTGTGTAATTGGAAGGACTTTTGAAAATTTGTGCCCCTTGTGTTTGCGCGTGAGTTTTGCACTGTTCTTTCAAGTATGATTTTGTGTAAATGTTTTTTTAACACCAAAGGTCTCGGTGAGATCTTAACCGACCTTAATGGAGCAGTTTTGTAGCACACACAAGAAACCGACAAAGAGTACCTGACATCACTTTTGTTTCCGAACGCATCGATCATTCAATAACGAACTGGACGGTATCGTCTAAACACTCCTTTTCAGATCACAGATACATTTAATTCTATTTAATGAAAGCCCCCATTCATTTTCCCGTGTTGTTTTAAACGACATAAGACCTACTAGTCCGTCATCTTTCTTTCTAAAAACTCTAGAACAATCTTCACGGACCGTTGTGAACCGCGAATAAACCCCCATAAAACCGATCTTGTCCTCTTCTCTAGGAAATACAAAATTTCGACTATAGACCCTTCTTCAATCAACGGTACCAGTTTTGTCTTCTCCGATCCAGCGAAATATCTGTATAATTTTCGACAGGAAGCTAAAGCCTCAGTAGCTTTATTCTCTTGCAAAAAAGCCACCAGGATCAAATGGGGCCTCCAACATCGCATCACCCATTGGCTATATACGAGACCTCGGTTATAAGAGCGATACTCACTTTCGGGGTGGTTCTGTGGTGGACAAAGCAGTAAACTGCATGCAGTGGACAAATAAACATTTTGGCCACACAAATATTCTTAACACATTAGGAATTCTACCAGAAAACATCGACTACACTATACCCCAACAATTCCCTCCAGATCCTTGTGGGAGGAAAATGCCTTCCTGGATGACAAGTCAATCCATTTCTACACCGACGGTTCAGAGACTGTTAGCGCGGTTGATGGTGGAATTTTTGCCGATAAGCTTAACCTAAGCTTCTCCTCGTCTCTCCAATCACTGTAGCGTGTTCCAGGCGGAAATTCTGGCAATTGAGGAAGCCCTATCCTGACTGTTGAAAAATGTAATATCTGCAATGGATATCCGCATCTTTTCTGGTAGTCAGGCCGCTATTAAATCCCCGGACTTATGCTCTCTAAATTCAAGAACAGTCATGGACTGCAGATCATCTCTAATGGAGATGGCGGAGCAGTTTAACATTTACCTTTGCTGGGTACCGACGAACTTGCCAAAATTGGAACCACTATATCTATCACACCTGAAAAGGATAAGATAGGTATACCTATCGGTACGTGCAAACTGAAGCTAAATCCGGATGTTAATAAAAGAACAGCACTATACATTGCTCTTTATAGCTTGTTTCTACAGATGCTGTCAAACGCGGCCTAAAAATCGAAGAACAGGTGGTGTGTATCGATAGCTCATGGGTTTTCTCTAAGATCTGCCGTAGTGCGAATAAGTTTTGGTGTTCAATCCCACACGTAATTGCATTTACAATATTTACATATTTAAATTTCAAACCACATTTCAATCCAAAGACGTACTGGGTCAAAACTACGATCACGAGATTGAACAGATACAATCTTGCGCTACAAGTTATTTGGGATTGCAGCGGTTTAAAGTTAAATAGGTACTTTCATAAATTTGTCTATGTTCGGATAACCAAAACACTTGTAGAGTGCTATGCGGCGAATGCAGTATGATCAATTTCACCTCACAGCGAAGTTCTTAAGCCGATGTTTTGGTGCCATTGATTTTGACATATCAAAGATGTCCTTTTTTGTGTTGATACACATAGGTCGGTTTCAACGTTATAATAAGAGCATTGCTCATTGGTTTTTTCGAGGTCGCATTATTTATTCTTTTATGTGGAACCATATCCCGCTGATTTGTGAACAGTTACATTTGTTTCCGGCAAGGATCTTACGTTTGTCAACTCCTTACAACAAATCCGCCCCTAAATATACGTATGCATGACCATAGTTTGTGTCACAGTTTTTTTATATCCCAACCCACCACCTGGAGAGGCACGCTTCGATACGACCACTTGTACAAAATGGGCTGGATATTCCGCAGCTAGTTATTCGCTTTAAGAATATCAGACCTGTTGACTCATATATCCGCCGCAACCTATATTTCAGTACACTCACTAACCGTAACAATTAATTTAATTTAACTCTAATCCGCCATATTGATTCAATCGCGTAAATTTATCCGTCGTGCGCCGTATTGCTATTTTCCTTAACATTTTCGTTAATAAATTTGACTAGTCAAGTCCGCAAAGGCGTGTTAATTATCTGGTAGATATCGCTAGAAGGTCGCAGTTTCACAACTTGGTACTTCCACGTTGACGCCGTTTAGCCCCTTAAATAATGACAACAACCTGGAAATTCACAATATTTGTTCTGCTGTCCTGCATATGCTCGCGAAAGGTGACTAACCTCTAGAACTGATCCGGATTGTACAAGGTGGCGCACAATTAATCATCCAATTTTGTTTTTGAATTATTCTTTAAACTTAATAAAATAAAAATGATTTTGAGTGATGGAAATCTTAATTTGGAACTTTGCAATTTTTTTCTGTTAAGTGGAAAAGATGATATCCGCCAAGTGGCTGCCGCCGGTGTTGATACACATTTGAGCCCCTTTTATCGCATTTTTCATGACTTTCCGCAAGATTTCCGGTGATAACTGTTCGCATTCCTGGCGAATATTCTCCTTAAGGGTTGCGATTGTCTGAGGCTTGCTGCCATAAACCCGCGACTTCAAGTATCCCCAAACAAAGAAGTCTGGGATGGTTAAATCGGGCGATCTTGCTGGCCATGCCAAATCGCTAAAACGGGAGATAACACGATCAGGAAATGCTTCCTTCACAATATCCATTGTGGCTCGTGCTGTTTATGCTGTTACACCATCCAATTGAAACCACAATTTCACCAAGCACCGCTCATCCGATTCCGGCAGTAAAAAGTCATTTATCACGACGCTGTAGCGTTCGTCAGTAACAGTGACCGTATTGCCGATGGCGTACTCAAAAAAATAATGCCCAATTACTCCTCCCGCGTGAACGTCGCACCACACAGCGGCTTTGAGTGAATGTAATGGCTCTTCGTGCATAACACGCGGATTTTCAGTGCCCCAGAAACGAAGATTTTGCTTATTGACGTAACCGCTTAAGTGGAAATGAGCCTCGTCGCTCATGACGATTTTCAACACAAAATCATCCTCTTCGTTGTTGAGACTGAGGATGGCTTGACAGTAATCCACACGCGACTGACATTAACTGATGCACTGTTTACACTTTGTACCGGAACATGCATAAGTCATTCACTGTAGGGTCCTTCTGCTGATGCTCAATTGCATGGCCCGTCGCCTGGCTGTTGCTTCTTCGTTCTCAGCGACATCGGCAGCCACAGCCGCGATATTCTATCCCGAACGACTAGTCCGGTGGCTGCCAAGCCCTGGATGATCTCTGTTCCAGTCTGATCGAGTTGAGTAAGTAAGCGCCGGAATGTTTGCCCAGTTGGCGCGACACGATTAGGAAATCGACATCGAAATTCACGCTGCGCTAACACCACCGACCGATTATTGGTCAAAAAATCGACACAGTTATTCCACGCTCTTGCGGAGTATAGCTTTTTTGTTTTTCTACTACAGCTGTCTAGTTCACAATTGTCAAATATGATTGACATACGACGCCATTTGCAAAACTTATAACATCTTTCGATAGGATGATGAATTTTGCGGCACTATGTATCCAGAGCTTCTGTATTGAAATTCCTCAGAGATGATAAACAGCAGGAAGATGTCTGTCTTTTAGTTCAATGGGTTGCGTGTGTATGCTTTAGGGGGCTTGTAAGCCATATGAGTATTTTTTACTACAAATTTTGCAGTTTACTATTGAGTGGCTCGGCTATATCGTCGTCTATGGAATGTTGTACGCAGTTGGGGCGGTTCTGTCATAGTGAAAAAGTTCAGGGAAATGTGTGTGATTTTACCATTTTTGTCGCTAATCCTCCATGAGGCTTAGTGGTGGAAAAAGTCATTTTATTTGCGATGCTAACAACATTTATGCCATCATCCACATGATTTGAACCCCCATCGCCGAACATAGTGGTTTAAATTATACGTAGCTCCAAATTGGACTCTTCTAGACTCATTAAATTTTTCGTGCATATCCTCGTTCATTTTTTTAATTGAGATTTTGTATGCATTAGCGGAAAACATTGCTGAAATCGTTTTGAAAGGTTAAAAACAGTGTTGTGCTGGGCTATGAGTAAATCATATTCCAGTTTCCTTGTTTTTTTTTTTTTGTTTTTTTTTTACTCTTTTGTGCGGACTTATGGAATACAATTAAAGGTTTCCCGGTTATGCATTCAGTATTTCGCAGAATGCTAAATGCATGTAGGTACCTACAGTCATTATATCAGCCATTCACATGCTCTTTGTTCATATTTATTTGTAATTTTTCGTTTCCCTTTATTTTTGAAAAACACATTTCTGTTTTAAGTTGAGTTACATTTTAATCTAAATATGACTTTTTAAAACCCTCTCCCATCTGTGTATTCGTAATTAAATCTTCTAAACCCTTTTCTGAATTTGGTCCTGTTGTTTTCGTAATTAAAGGTTAAAAACATGTAAAAGGGTGCTCCCGGCACTTTGATGTTTTAATGGAAAGTCGGGGGGGAAAAAAAATAACAATAACAGGCTACAACGATGCAACTGAAAATAGGGGAAAGTTAGGGAATCATTGGGGAAGTTTTATTTTGCTTGCACTAAAGAAAGATTTATTCAGTTTTCCTACAGCCAGATTAGTGTATTTACTTGCATGGTTAAATCACATAGCAGCTGTACGTGGTCAACTAATCGATATCAGGTATTAGTTGTTAAAACACTTAGCTCTTATAATGACTGTCATTTCGAGTGTAAAACAGGATCAAGGTGGTTAATGGAATTGGATAAGTACTTGTAGTAGTACAAGCCTGTGGCTTGGACAGCATTATTAATTCAACCACTTTAGTGGGCAAGCGAAGTTGCAGATACTTAATTTGGTACAACTTGTTATTGGGGGGTTTATTGGGACAGACATGGCAGTCATGGTGTGATAAATTAATCTTTTAGGAAAGTGTTTTCGCCAATATCAGGACTCTGATATGATTATTTATGTTTGATGTACATCGAGACCGGTTGGCGATTCAAGTTGTAACTGCAACAATTTCATCATATATGTTATACCTGCATTATTTCATTTAAAGACTGATTCTCTTTGGGGTACTTTTTGTAGTGAGGACTGCATGAGATTTGTATATTTTACGTGAGGATCTTGGCTTAGAAGTATACAAAGTTTAATTCGTGCGAGAACGAAAGTCGGACGACCTTCCAAATCATCTCTATTTCAGTCGTTAGGCACTTGAAAACCTTCAAAAAGATCTACTGTTTTCGACCAAAGTTTTGTTCAACCATAAGGCCCATTTCAGGCTTAAGGACTACGTCAATAAGCAAAATAGCTGTATTTGGGGTAAGGAGTAACCCAAGGAGGCTTGAGAGATATCCAGACAAATAAAACCGTTTGATTTGGTTTATAGGTTGCTGGAATCATCGGTCGATATTGCTCAAAACTGAGAACTACTATAATGAATCAAGAATGGCATCTGCTATCGCGCCATGATGTTGACTATTACTTGCTTCCTTTAGGTGGCGCTACAGTCCGGGGTGGACCTGTTCCTCAGTCAACAAGCTTCTCCAGCCAGCTCGATCTCTGGCTAGCTGCCTCCAGTTTCGCACGCTAAGTTGGCTGAGGTCCTCTTCCACTTGCGTGCGCCACCTGAGTCTTGGCCTTCCTCTACTACGCTGTCCCTCGGGGGCGGATTCGAAGACTTTTCGGACCGGAGCATTGGTGTCCATGCGCTCTACATGACCCAGCCATCTCAGTCTTTGGATCTTCACTCTTCTGGCTAGGTCCATGTCGCTATACAGTCCATACAGTTCGTCGTTGTATCTCTTCCTCCACTCACCGTCAATGCAGACGGGACCGAAGATCGCCCGAAGAATTTTTCTCTCGAAGCAACCAAGAACACCCTCATCCGTTTTTGATAATGTCCATGCCTCTGCGCCATAGAGCAGGACCGGGATTATTAAAGTCTTATAAAGGGTGACTTTTGTTGTCCGAGAGAGGGCTTTGCTACTCAATTGCCTTCTTAACCCAAAGAAACAGCGGTTGGCAAGAGTTATTCTTCGCTTGATCTCAGCGCTGGTGTCGTTGTCTGTATTTATAGCGGAGCCTAGGTAGACAAAGTCCTCAAAGTTATATCTGTCGAGGGTGACGTTCTGTCCGAGACGTCGGTGTTGGTTGTCCTTTTTGCTTGACAGCATATACTTCTTCTTGCCCTCATTGACCGCTAAACCCATTTTCGCCGCTTCCGTCTCAATTCTCGCGAAAGCGGCACTGACATCACGCTGTTTTCTCCCGACAACAAATCCACATCCAAATAAGCGCTGCTTTTGCCGTCGATAGCAATTGCCGTAGTAGATGTCGCAGTTTTTCATCTTCTTTTTGTCCGGCCCATCCCATCGCATTTCTTGGATGGCGGTTATGTCTGCTTTGCAGCAGTCTAGGGGCTCCGCTAGTTGCTCGGCTGCACGTGGTCTACCAAGGGATCTAACATTCCACGCGCTTATCCGAAGCTCATTGTCCTTAAATCGTTTGCGTGGGTTGTCAACAGTAGATCCGTCCATATCCGAGGCTTGTTGATGCTTGTAACTTAGTTTTTTTTTAGATGGCCGGGCAGTTACCCCGGCGGCACAACCCCCAACCTGGAGGACCAGTTCCATTTTGAGTGCCCCTAGGACGAGGGGTCGGCTACACCGAAGCCAGTAACCCGTTCCGGGATGTGAGCGCTGCCGTTGGCCCTTATAGGGCTCGTCCGCCACTATCTCCAAGACCCTTACTAAGTCATGGAAATCCTTTCCGGCCTGAGCTCCAAATATGTCGGAGTAGCCCGGATAAGGTCTTGTTTTGTTTTTTCCGACACTAATCCTGTTTAATGGCGCAGGAAACTCGCCATTTGCCCTCTTCACTTCGCAACCTCTAGTGAGATTCCCCGATGGCGCCACGGGGAGGCGTAAAATAGGACTTATTAGCAGAGCTGCAAGATGTTCGGCTGCAGAGGCTCATTCTCGTCATTTAAGGATATTGACTATTGCTGTCTGAAATTAAAGCCTGTGATATCGACGGTCATTGGTCAAACACCATTTGTAATGCTCGAACACGTCATCGATTATTTATTTTATTTATTTCTGGACAGTACATTAAGAATTACATTCTCATTATTTGTACTTATTTATATAAATTTAACATTAAGGTGTCTACGTTACATAGTTTTAATGGAAAAAAAAACGAGAAAATATATTTTTAAGTTAATATGAGTCGACAAAAATTACTATTAATCAAAAATGTGGTTGTTACGATTACTCTTTGCAACACAAACAAGCAAATTTTTAAAAATAAAAAGCGAACTAGATTGTCGTATGTATATTGGTATGAAATTCCAATGTCTTATATTAGGTATATAACTTAATTCGTGTGGTTTTTTTTTTCAAAATTTGAACGTTTATTTAAGAAAAACATGTACAATAGTATTACTCAAAGTATTGCCCATCTGAAGCTATGATTTTTTCCCATCTTTCTGGCAATTTGTGGATCCCATCCCAAAAGAACTGCGCCGGCTTGGCAGCCAAGAATGAATCAAGCCAATTATTAATATTCTGCTCTGATGTGAACCGTATTTTAGTGAGGGCATTCTGCATCGACCGGAACAAATGGTAGTCAGAAGGGGCAAGGTCTGGGCTATAAGGCGGGTGGGGTAAGACTTCCCATCCACTGTTTTCCAAATAGTTCTTAACCGGAATAGCAACGTGGGGCCGAGAGTTGTCATGATGGAAAATTATTGCCTCGTGTCTGGTCGCATATTCCGGGCGTTTTTCGGCTACTGCTCTCTTCAAACGGATTAATTGTGTTCGGTAGCGTTGTCCATTGATGGTTTCACCCGGTTTTAGCAGCTCATAATACAGCACACCCATCTGATCCCACCAAATACAGAGCATTACCTTCGCGCGATGGATATTCGGCTTTGCCGTTGATTTGGCTGGTTGGCCGGGTTTCATATATGATTTCTTGCGCTTGGGGTTGTCGTAATGGATCCATTTTTCATCACCAGTAATAATCCGATGCAAAAATGACTTCCTTTTGTGGCGTTCCAGCAGCATTTCGGACATGCAAAACCGCCTTTCGACGTCTCTCGGCTTGAGTTCATGTGGAACCCAACTTCCTTGCTTTTGAATATATCCAGCTGCTTTTAAACATTTTGAAATTGCTGCTTGAGTGACACCCAAAGATTCTGCGAGTTCTTCTTGTGCTTGGCAACAGTCTTAATAGGGTAATGCTTCCAGTTCTTCATCTTCAAACTATTTTGGCTGCCCAGGACGTTCATCGTCTTCCAGTTTTCTTCATATTAAAGTAATGAAGAAGAACTCCCCGCAAAAACACTTTTTCAGGCACAAAATTCGACATATTTGAGTGAAAAAAAATTATTGTTGTTTACGCTTTAAATGAATGACATATACTGAAATGACGTACAATGACAGTAGCTTTCCAACGCATGTTCCAATGGAATAATAACAATAGAATAATGCAAGTTACGCCATCTCTTAGCAAACCGCACGAGTTTAAGTTATAGACCCAATAGCATGAAAAAAACATAAACGTTGACTATTTTAAAAGTTAAAATAAGGAACTTTGATATTTTGGGTACGATTTGAATAAGCCAAACTTAGTTTCTCGTAGAGATATGTCGGTTGCTTAGTTTTGAGCAATTGAAACAGAAATGTGCAGTTTAGTATATTTATATGTTGTCTAAAGGTACATCCGGTAAGCTCAAGGGAAAATCTCGAAATGCTTATTCTAGTTTCCTTAAGGACATTGCATCAGTATTACTATAAACTACTGAGCTGTAGTTTATAATGGACATAAACAGAGCTCTTACGAGTTTAAGCTTTGTTAAGGTCGGGACAAAGGCGGATGTGATATAAAGTTGGCGTAGACCACCATATATTCTTTTGATAACATAATTGATATGGCTTTCACAGGAAAGTTTGCAGTTGATATATATTCCTAAGTTCTTCACCTCATGTTCATATGGAATCAATTGTCTCATTAAATGTATTTGTGGCAAGCAACTGAAATGAATCCTGTCATTACAGTTATACAGTTATAAATTCATTTCAAGTCCTCATTAGGTCTAGCTATACAATCATCCATTAAGCCAATCAGTCTAGACAGATATATATACCTGAGCATCGTCTGTATATAAATGCATCGATGCATCAAGACAGACCTTAGGCATGTCGTTTATAAACAACGAGAACAAAAGTGGTCCTAAAATAGATCCTTGTGGGACACCTAAATGCACCGTTAGAAAATTTGAACTTCCCTGGCTAGTATGTACTTGTTGAATTCTGCCATTTAAATAATTAAATATAAGAGATGCAGCGTTATTACCAAAACTGAATTGACTTTTCAGCTTCTCAATCAAGCGTTGATGGTTTACACAGTCAAAGGCTTTAGAAAAGTACAATAAGCACAGAATAGATACATTATTCTTATCATACGCTCTTCTTAAGTCATCTAGAATTTTTATTACAGCCGTGGTACAACTGTGATTGAAACGGAGATAACATTTTATTTGAACTTATGTGCTCATTGATTTGGTTTTTACGTTTCATAATTGACCACGTGGGTCGCAGTTAAGGCAAACTTTTGAAAGAAATAATGTTTTGTAGGGCAGCATTTCTTGAATGCTTTAATCGTCTCTGGATTGTTCTCTTACTGCGACCATTTAAAAAAAAACCTCACGCTGTCAAATCGCAGGTCCGCGACTGCCAAGCAACATCACCATCATAAGCATTCGTTTCGTTATGACTTTGAGTGACTTTTCCGAGCCCCAAAATAAGCAATTTTACTTGTCTACGTGGCCACTGAGATGGAAATACGCCTCATCTGGAAAAATTGTTGTCTGTTGTCAATTTCTAAACAGACAAGCAACAACAAGTGGTCATTGTACTTTAATTCCTGACTCAATTGAAACTTGTAAGCGAATAATCCGAGATTTTTATGCGAAATTCTTTTCAAGCTAGTACGGCTGATGTTCAGTTACTGAACCACCGATAACCCTACCTTTATTATTATGTTTTTTTTTTGGCTTCACACGCAACAAGTGCTTACAAGTGAGTTGTCAAAAAAAGTGGATTTTTTGGAAAAGAGATATTTTAACTTTTAGTTTTAAACCGGAGCAATTGGTTAAAAAAAAATGAAGTTAAATTTTGAACTCCTGTACTACTTTGGGTGTTATCAGCAGGTACCAAACACGTTCCTTACAATCGCACGATCTCAGTGACCAATTTGCTAGTCTCGGGAAATGATGTTGTCTTTAAATTGAATTTTAACAATGGCTTCAATCCCTTACGTGTTACCCTACTGGATCAATGTCCTCCATATCCTCACTGATCACTGTCTGTTAACGTTATTAAATATAGCGTTCACAAATCTATTGAATCAAGTCATAGTTTCTAAACCCTGTTTAAAATAGGGTTAAGGTTCAAGCTGCTTCGCAAACTGCAGTAGCAAGCCGATGTCTCGTAGCTTGAGTTCCTATACCTGCGGGATTATACATACGAGGTGCGGGTCAATAAGTCCATGACTTTTTGAATTTCTGACCTCTTTACTGAAACAGCAACACTGCACCTGTCAAAAGGCATCTGTCAGTTGACTCCTGTCAAAATTTAAACTTGCTGCGTCAGTTAGTTTGTGTTTGACAGCTATTTTTATCAGACTGCTCACTAATTTGAGGAGAAAATGGGAAAAAGTGAATTTCGTGTGCTTATTAAGCATTATTTCTTGCGAAAAAAAAACCATTACCGAGACCAAGGCTAAGCTTGATAAATACTATGGGGACTCTGCACCATCGATTTCAATGGTAAAAAAGTGGTTTACTGAATTTCGTTGTGGCCGTACAAGCACTGAAGATGCCGAACGTCCTGGACGCCCAGTTGAGGTCTCTACACCCGAAACAATCGAAAAAATTCACGATATAGTGTTGGAAAGTGCGAGAGATTGTGGAAGCCGTAGGGATCTCGCATGGCTCAGTGATTTCAATTTTGAATGAACACTTGGGCATGAGAAAGCTTTCCGCAAGATGGGTGCCGCGTTTGCTCACAGTCGACCACAAACGCATGTGCAGTTGCCATGGCAAAAATCCATGAATTGGGCTATGAATTGCTCCCTCATCCACCCTATTTTCCAGATTTGGCTCCGAGCGACTACTTCTTGTTCCCAAACCTGAAGAAATGGCTTGGTGGAAAAAGATTTGACTCCAATGATGAAGTCATCTCGCAAACAAAGGCCTATTTTGAGGACCTCGACAAATCATTTTTTTTGGAAGGGATAAAAAAATTGGAGAAGCGTTGGACAAAGTTTATAGAGCTCAAGGGAGACTACGTTGTCTGTGTTTTAATCCAAAAGTCACGGACTTATTGACCCGCCCTCGTATATGGATGTTAGCCCAGATCTTTTCTCCAAATCTTGCACATAATGAATGGATGAGGGTACAACTGTTTGAAACGAAGTTGAATTGACAGTAGCGGCTTCAGTTTCTTCTTCTTATTTCGAGGAAAGTTTTGACCGACTGGATCTTGAACATTTTATTGTTAAGCATCATAGGACTGATGCTGAACTCTTTGATGATTTTGGAACTGGTTGGTCTTCTAGATTTTAAGTTGCACTGCAACTGGGTGCCATTACCCTGAGCCTTTAGATATGCCGCAGACCCTTATCAAATGGGAAGTTCGTGCCTTACATACGACTTTGAATCTAGTCTAGAGATACTACTTGCACTACCCTAAGTGCCGTGTTCAACGCATTGTTTTTATATCTCATAGGAAGACGTACCGTAGATTGATTGAGGTTTGGAATCGAAAGTCTTCGGACTGAAATATAAGGGTTCATTCGCTTTACATGTCCTATCCATCAATCACTTTTCTTACCAGACTGTACAGCTCGCAGGGTTCGTCGGTTAAGAAACCAAAAATTACTCAAAGAATTCTAACTTCATAAGGGCGAAGGATATCTTTATCCAAAAACCCGCAAACAATCATGTTTCTGCCTCACAAAGTATCACTGGACTGATGTGGGTCTTACAAAGACCCTTCTTACTGTTTCTTGAAAGGATTTTACTAACTGGGAAAAGAAACTTCTCCTTGGATCTCTGCTGAATTGTCATTATCAGATTTAATAGCGGGACTGAGCTGTACAAAGTCCCTGACTACTACAAAGTTAAACCCATACGAATATACTGTGACATATTGTTCGATTTGTTAATGTTGTATATCCCTTCCTTGTAAAATGTGTTTTCTTTAGCTGCATGAAAAGTTTCGATGGTTGTTGTCTATGATTTGACAGCTGTCAATATCAATCTGTGCTAATATTTCTGTTCTGTAAGGTTTGACAATTCATCATGAGTCGTTTAACGCCAGAACAATGCTTCTAAATTTTGGAAATTGCCTTTGAAAAAAATAAATCTCTTCGTTAAGTTCATAGAGCACTTCCTCAATTTGACGGTCAGCATAATCAGCCTAGTGAGCAAACGATTCGTTTTCGCACTAATTTTACTCTTCTAGATTCAAAACCATCAACAAGACAAAGAAATGCGCGTGTACTGAAGAGAATATTGATGCTGTAGCGCGAAGTGTTGAAGAAGACGCCTAAATGTCGATCTGTCGCCGTTACGGTGAATGACGACCGCTATCGAGCCATGCTGACTAATTTTTTATTTCCAAGAATTAATCAGCTGAACATCGACGACATTTGGTTCTAACAAGATGGCGCAACTTAAGCGCTTAAGCATCAATTTATTGCAAAATCAATTTGGTCACAACTTTGTTTCCAGAAGTGGTCCTCTTAACTGACCGCCTTGTTCGTGCGACTTAACCCTTCCCGATTACTTTTCATGGGGCTATGTTAAGTCATTGGTTTATGTTGACAAACCAGCAACTCTTGAAGCATTGGAAGCCAATATTCACGCCACCATTGACGCCATACGGCCAGATTTATTGGAAAAAGTTGTGAAAAATTTTATTGATCGCATGGACCATGTAACCTCGCAGTCGCGGCGGGCATATGCCGAAAATCATATTTAAAAAACAAATGCAATTAAATTATCTACCAGATTATAATAATAAAAAATTCATTTCAAAAATATTTCTGTCTTGTATTATTATTTAAAGTTCTCAAGATCTTAAAAAACCACCCTTTACTTACACAGTTTTGCGCTAAACTCATTTTTCCGGTTCTATGTGATGAATCAATTCTGCCAATCCTCCTTTTTTACATCAAAGATCTCGGAGTAATGGTTTCCTTCTTCAGAGCAGCGTGTGTTCTATATCGTCATTCTGCACAATCGGCCGAGTTTTAAAAATATACTAGGGCTTGACATGGCTCTGTATAGGTCATATCTATAGATGCTGTTATGTGCTGCATATAAATCGACAAACAGATGTTATGTATGGATTTGAACTTAAATTAAGTATTCGAGACGATTCACAAGACGGTAGATAAGATGTTATATGTGATGTTAACAAGACTGATGCCTCTATAAATCTTGCACAGGGTCTACACTCTTGTGGGTCATCGGCTTTCTGCCGACCAAGTCTTGTGATAAGTCTACTGTCTTCAGTAGCTTGACAGGTCGTCAGTTCTTTTTGTTTTTAAAATTCGTATTATTCAGCTGTGGGATAGCAAATTCTTGTAATAGTCCCGATATATTGCACATACATTTCTTAAGGCAACTATACATCATATTGTACACGTCTACATAAGAATATCGAATATTTTGAAAACATATGTATATATCTAGTATTTCCTAATTAATACGAAACTCTTTTCTCGAGTCAGTGAATTGAGTTAAACGACGGTAAGATTTCTTCCGTTGAAAAACTGCAAAAAAAGGAAAAACCTTTTCTGCGGAATATTTAAACAATAGGTAGAGACTTTCTAATGAGTTCTGGGTAACCTTTTTTTTCGAATTTTCTATACTCGTACACACTCTCAAGACTTTGGTTGAGACATTCTGAGAAATAAAAACGGTAGGGACAAACCTTTCATTATGCAACTTGTAGAAGTTTCTTTAAAAATTCACCACCACAATGTAGGTATCCGTATCGGTATCCGTAAGCATTAACTTGAAAATGTTTTCATTCTGCTGGTCATTTTACCTTCCATCCTTACCCAACATCATCCCTTTTCTCTTTTCTGATCCCCTTCAATCTCAAGATATTTTAAACAAAACACTACTCGTAATCATTGTGTACGAAATGCCATTGTCCCATAAAAAACAATTCGCAACAAAGCAAACTTTCTTGCTATTTAATTACGAAAAGACAACAACAACGACATCAACTAGGTACATACAACAACAATAACAACAGACACAAAAACAACTACAATAAAAGAAAGAAATTGTTGGAACGGGTTGTTGTAAAAGTCGTCTCTTGCGAAATCGAATGCCAGGATCTTTTCTGATTCCCATTCCCTGGAAACAAATTTTCTTCGGAAATACACTCATAAAAAAAAAAACACGGAAAAAAAAGAACACAACATCCCATCGGATTTATTTTCATCCAGTGTCCTATCTCTCTTCATATTTTTCTTAGCTTCTCCTTTAAGGGATACGAGCAGATGATAGTGCAAGGCATGGAGCCTGGACTAGGTTTGGGGTTCGCAAGTTTTCCGTAGATTCTAAATTTTTACAAGTCTCTATTGCAAGGATTTAAATGAAGAAGGGAAGATTTCTTATCAACGCAACGTCTGGAATAGTATTTGCCACTTTTTTCCATTGCCTTTGTCTTTGTCGTTTGTCGAATGTCCTTTGTCTCCTTATGCGCGTCTAAGATTAGTCTTCCTTTCATGTAATGTGAATTACATCGCTTTAACTCCTTTTCAACAGTCTAGACCCTTTCTCCTGTTCTGCCCTGGTATTTTTTTATGCGTTGGGCCATTTTTTTTTTTTTTTCTAAGGATGTGACAGGGTTTATTTTTTTAATTTTCTCCCTCTTTTTCAATTTGTCTAAGTAAAGTCCTTGACTATGGCTAAAGCAGTCGAGAGAGGATGTGTAGTAATTGCAGTTTTGCATTTGATTAATCTACTACTTCCTTGTGTATTTATCACTTTTAGAAAGTTTGAAAAACATAACAAACGCAGTCATACTCTTAGTTTCCGTCTGCTTGGAGAGATCTGAAGTTTTTACCAGATTTTTTCCAAGTTGTCCTGTTTGTGAGATGTTTGCTTATGAATCCGGAAATTCGCCATTATTTTCTGTGAGCAAGGCCAGATGGTAATTTATTTATTTTGTTTGAAGTGCACCAGGATAAAATCAAAGTATCTCATCACAATTTACTCTTTGACATTGATTTGAACTTTAATCAATTGTAGTCGTTTTGATCTATCAGGTGAAGCCTACCGTTTTTTGAAGTGAGCCAATTAGCTCTGATACAAGGTTGGGTGATATATTTTTTAGTATCTTAGTCACTGGACAAAATTCATGTTGTCTAGCAGCCAATACGTTGATGTTTATTTTACTACAGTTGTGTGATAAATACGGTGTTTCACAAGGCCGAAAGGGCTGAATGGTAACTATCTTCTTAGAGAATAGGACAATGGGTGATTATTCTCTTCCTTAATTGCAATATGTTCTGATGTTGTAGCCAATGTTTTCATAAATTCTCTGGAATTTTTGGGTGTCAACTCTAAGCTTTCATCGTGCAACTTCCAGATTCTTCTTACTGTAACCAAATTGATAAAGATTTTTTAAATTGCACTTCACAGCCTAAATAAATTTTTTTTTTATGCAGGTGGTACAAAAAAAAATCAAGAGATCGGGGTCGATGTAAGACAAGCGTTCCAGATGTCCAATCTTTTCGGTTAGACAACAATGACTCGGATGAGTTTAGTCGCGGATGCTTCTATCCATAACGTGAACCTGTTTAAAACACACTGAACAACTTCTATAGCAGCCTGTGACGACAAGTTTTCTGGGTCGCTGCATCTGATGTAATTGCATTCATCCAACCACAATGAATTCGCTCATTTGGTGGACAGTCTTGAGGAGCTTGTAGAAAAGAAGCTCAGTTAAGAAAGACATCGTCTTAAGTGGCTCGATCATTTTGAAAGAGATCTCAAAAAATTTACAATTCCCATCTTGAGAATATTAATACAAGATAGTCCGGAGTTACTACGAGTATTTGAGATCAAATCCGCAAGTTGTTGTTGAAGGAACATCTCTGAATATCCTGTTAAGCCCGCACTGTATCTACTTCGGCGGACTGTCAATATTCAACTCTGGAGATACGCATTAATTTTTGATAATATGATTGCTAAGCATAGTGTAAATCAAATTCTGGGCGTCAATAGGTCTTTTCTGGGAAATGAGGGACTACTTAGCGCAAATCGAACTCTTATAAGGTGTCTACATGAGAAATTCCTCGACAGCTACAACCAATTTTACTGTAAAACAAACTAACAAGATATCGGTTAATGATTTGGCTTTTTCTTCATCCCGACTTGAGAAGACATCATTTAGAAGATTATGCCTTTAGTGAATGTCCATCGGTTTTGACATAGCCCGGTTTAGACTTCGATCATGCATATTATGTTCCATTTTCTGAGTGAGTAGTTTTGCTCGTTTCGATTAACCTTGGATAAGATCGGTCTTGTGGCTGCATACATGGACACTTTTTTTTGCTCGAAATTTGGCTTATGCGGTAGAGTTGGGACATAACCTAGTTTTGAAGAAGTTATCCCTTATTCTCTGACTTGATATATTATTCATCTGCTTTATAATCACCTAGAATACCAAGTTAAAAAAGTTCCAGGAATTTATTCAGAAAACCAAAAATACAAGTTTATTCATCTAAATCTATATTGTCTGCAACACACTTATGCCAACATTTCCAACATCCTCGAAACATTTTTTATATCCCGTTTTTGGTATGTCCATCAGTGCTTCCTGCGATTTTTCCATTACTTCCTCTCGGCTGCTGAAACGCGTTCCCCGTAGTGGTTTTTTAACTTGATTGAACAGAAAGAAGTCACAGGGAGCCAAATCAGGTGAATTCGGTGGCTATTGGATGGTATTTGTTCCATTTTTCGTCAAAAAATGTGCGACGGTGCGTTATCATGGTGACGAGTTTTATGCCCACAATTCTGGTCTCTTTCGGCGAATTGCTTCACGCAAACGTCTCATAACGCCCAAATAATACTATTTGTTTACTGTCTGGCTTTCTGGCAAAAATTCATGATGCACTACACCGTTGTAATCCATGAAAACCGTGTGCATTGCTTTCTTTGTTGACTGAAAATGAGGTTTTTTTTTTGGTTTCGCCTCATTTGGTGAACGCCATTCACTTGCCTGATGCATGGATTGCGTGTCGTACTCATAAACCCACGTCTCGTCTCCAGTAATGATCCTTTTGATGAATGCAGGATCGGATTCAGCCTCGCAAATCATCTCTTTTGCGACGTCAACACGGTCTCTTTTTTGCATGAAATTGAGGTCTTTTCGCACCAAATCATTAACCAAAATGTTTTGGACGGATCCATAGGCAATGTTCAAGTCCTCCGCTATCTCTCTGATGGTTAGTTACTGACCAACACTTCTTTTACTTCATCAATGTTTTCGTCGGTTTTCGATGTCGATGGTCTGCCACTGCGTTCATCATCTTCGATTGACTCACGACCACTTTTGAACCGCTCGTGCCACTGGTAAACGACCGTTTTCTATAGAGAATCATTGCCGAAACACTTTTCCAACATTTCCAATGTTCGCGCGCCATAAAATCCGTTTTTTACGCAAAATTTAAGATCATTTCTAATATTGTAAAAAATCGCCAACACACACAGAGATAGATGTACTCATGGCTACGTAACTTTTCCAAATGTCAAGCTATGATGCTAAGATTTAGAGGGAATATCAACAGATGTACAGATGTACCAACTTATCCAGAAAAACAGAACTCAAATCGGAACAATGGGAGCGTCACACGCCAACTTTTCGATCAAGGTGGTATATCTGTGTCTTGGAACCAAATAGAGATATAATGAACATCAATCTCTTTGGCAAATCTCCCAATGAAGATATGATTCCTACAATTGCTTTTATCGCTGGCACTTGCAAATCTTTTGAACACGCTTGTCAGACAATACAGCCAGGCAGATTGGACAGGAAATCTCGAAACGCTAGTTCATTTTTCATTACAGATTCATCATATATTCTTTCAGACCAAAGTTGTAGTACCCCGCCTATGTCAGCATCAATCAGCTCTAAGGATTTTGATATTAGATGTCCTCTGGCCTTGGCGAATGCTTCAAAACAACGTACTACGAAGTCGTTGACTACTGTAACCGGTTGTTTTTTTTTGTTCTGACATATGCGTATTGTTTAGAACTTACTTAAAACTTAGACATTTGTGGATCTGTCTTACAACATGTCAAATTACACCTTTTTTTAGTGCGGTCCAACAGCCTTTTCTGCTACGAATGAGTACAGTATGGGTTACACAAATTATAAAACACCCCCATTGCACTTAACTCTTAACACGCTTTTCAAGATTAGCTTTTAGGCTTTTTTGTCCGAGACTACTCTCAAATGTTAGAATCATCCAAATGTCATCGACTTTTCAGTTTTTAATAAGTTCAATTCAGTATCTTCTTCGTAAACCCTAAAATCCTTCATTCAAAACGGGTATTAACTTACTTAGTTACTCAGGCACTGCAATCCAAGGTAGACCAGGCTCACATGCCTCTTCAGCTAGCGCGATATTTTGCCAGCTACCTTCAGTTGCATACGTAACGTTGACAAAAGTTGCCTTTTACTTATGTGTAAAACGTAATATGGGTCATTCTCCACCACATTGTTCCTCTCGCTTGCTGTCGAAGCTTTCCGAGTCAAGGTGATCTAGTCATCTTAGGCGGTTTTTCCGAGAGCTTCTGACAAATCTCTGTGCATCTCGTTGCTCGAAAGGTGACCTAATCACTCAAATATTTCTTAAGTCTAAAAAGAAGCGACTAGCAAGAGTGATTTTTCACTGCATAAAGCAGTTTGAAGGCGTTTAATTTTCTGGATCTCAGAGCTCCACTCCGGTGTAAATAGTCTTTGTTCGGAGGTATTTTCCAAGCCTAAAGACTTTAGATTTCTGCCTGTCGAATAATATTTACATAAGGTATTCTGTTCTTATGTATGTTTTCTATTATATTCGTTTTTTTTCTGTCTACATTCCTTCTGTAACTGCCAAATATTTTGTCTCGTTCCATGATTTCATGCTATGTTGTCTTACCTTGTGTGCAACAATAATTAATCTGCAGCCTGTGAATTGCGTGACATTTCGTTTGTCATTTAAGAACTCAAAAAAGGTTTTGAAGTACTTTGAACCGTCCAGTTCAAATCAGCAAAACGTGTGATCAACCGGCCTGGAAATTATTGATTCAAAATCCCCATCGTTGCCTGAGGTGTGTGAGTGGTCGTTGCGTCTTGCTGGAACCAATAATACCCGAGGCCCAATTCAGCAACTTGTGGTAAAAGTAAACTCAACCTAACATCTGTCTGTAGCGCTCACCAGTTACGGTTACGGTCCTCAACAAAATTTGCATTTACTGCAAATGCCGCACCAAACTTTAAGGGGATGCAATGGCTTGGCTCTTCGTGTATTTCATTTAGATGCTCCGTGCCCTATAAATGCAAATTCTATTTCTTCCCATACCTAACTACTTTAGTGCAAGTAGGCATCGTCGCGCATTATGATTTTAGATACGAAATCATCCCTTGCTTGCACCAGCAATTGTTAAACGTTTGCTGATGCCAAATTGTGTGCATCATTGTCTCGTCGATGTTTGTGGAGTGAAGATCCGACGATCGAAGTGGCTGGGTCATATAGAGCGGATGAACATCATTGCCCCGGTCCGAAAAGTCTTCGAATCCGCTCCCAAGGGACAGCACAGTAGGGGCATACCTAGACTCAGGGGGCGTACGCAAGCGCAAGGAAACCTCAACCAACGTAGCTTGCTAAATTGGAGACAGCTAGCAACGAGTCAAGCTGGCTGGAGACTGTAGCGCTAAATGAAATAAGTGTGCCAACTGTGAACGCAGTAATTACCAAGTCGAGAATGTCTAAGGAAGCGCCTCTATCCGATGTGTACTCTGTCAAGTTTTAAACACACACGAGACAGAAAGAATCTTAACAAAACTTTGCTCTCCACTCTAAATATGTTCTAGATAATGAACACTTAAAATATCAGAAGTCCGTTCGATGCATTCATATTCATTTCTCCGTAAGCTCTTTGCAATAAATCCACTTTCCAGGTAGATGCCTCTCTGTAACCCAAGTACTTGCATAACAATCAAACTTAAAAGGAAGGAAATTACTATATTATGGGCATCAATTTTTTGCGGGCATTAGAGTCTCCTTAACATGCAGACATAACTCATATAATCAGGAATTTCTGCGGAGCGATCCGAAGTCATCGCAATGGCGTCATTTAATGCCCTGTAAATCAAGGAACCTACCTATGCAGGCAGATATGTGGCAATCTATTTTTTTCAAGCCGAATCGTTGTTTATACTGAATCTTGTGAATAACATTTGTAACTTTTGTATTGATAAATAGTTATAAGGAAATTTTTCGAAACTACCAAAGTGCTTGTCATGGGGCACTGTAAGTCGACCCCGTGAAGGAATTTAACCTATCGCCCTTTGAGTTGAATAGACTTAAATATTAAGTAGATTTTTCTCTGAAATTTCACAACGATTCGTCAAAGAAAATTGCCGCCAATCCGTTTCCCATGCTGTGTATCAATTCTTAGTCGATATTACGTGCTACAGGGATTTGTTTCGGGCCCCTATCTCCTTTTATTTAATAACACCGCACAGGGGTGATTAGAGCTGCACACTCGTCTCCTTTTGTTCATATAAAATGTATCCCGCATCTATAAAGCCTAAAGTGTTGCTAAAATCATAGCATACATGTTTAGAAACACATTAAAACCCCCAAATGGATTTTTAATTGGCTAAAATACCTTTTAATATCCCTCCACAAACTCGGAGTGATTTTGTATACGAGTATATGTATGTATGTATGTATGTATATTCCCACCCCAGTACATAAACACAATCTTTTGTTTAGTAAAAGTCATGCGTGAGATATCTTCACCTTTACTATATAGTATCTTCCATGGAATATGCTTCAGTAACCCTATAATAAAATTCCCATAAAACTTAACTTCTCTTGCCTGGTCCTGAGAAAGCTCTTAATTTTTATTTCAGGTCTACGACCACTTCAATTACCTAAGAGACAAAAGATTCAAGTCTTAAACCTCCTTCTCACCTGTCCTTTCCCACTAAGATTGTCATTTTAATTTCATTCTGACTCATTCCAGTTGCCTGCAGAGTGAATTGTGCCTTAGTCCCGTCATTAAAACCCCCACTTCTTAACACTTTATAGCCAACCCAAAATAAAAAATAAAAAAATTAGCAAACTAAGGAACTGTCCTCCTGGTTAGTAGTGCTTTTAACCACTCAAACTGTGATTTAATTTTTCTCTTCACTCTATAACCAGTCTTGCTTTCAAATAGAAAACACTTTAATGCACAAAAAATCCTCATTATCCATCATTGGTGTGGTTTTGCACAGTAAAATGTTCGGAGGTAGGTAATTGAGGTAGTGGTTAGTTGAAAGGATCTCCCTGAGGTTTTCCTTTTGTCATTACAAATTACCCACCCTTTATGAGGTGGCTTCTCATCCCATTCATCTCTCACATAAAACCCGGAAATTTAACATAAAATACAACACGGATACTGTACGAGTACGAGTTCACCCGAATTCATTGACATTGTAGTATTAAACAAAAAACTTTTTTCATAATCCCAAATTGGCCTGACTATGACTTCAATAATCAGAACAAAGAAAATCCAATTTACTGCTACCCAATGGTACTATCAACGATCATTCATAACCGAAATCAATAAAACAAAACAAAACAAAAGCACTTAGCAATTCCAAAAGGGAACCCAAGAGAAGCAAAAACAAAAAAAAACAAAAAGAAAAAAACCATTCCATCGCTTGTAAATGCGATAATTTTCGACCCAGTCATCCATTCACCAGTCCAGCATTCGACCGCCCCATTCATTCAATTTCATTTTATAGACTATGAATACTGATTTCCATCTACTTCATGCTTCACACTCTCACGGTACCACTACCCCTACCTACAACTTTCTCGAAAAAATTTCCCGTTCAAAAATTAAACAATTAATGTAAGTGAATGTGCCGACCCTAAGACCGCATCAAAACGAAGGGGCACTCCATTACTTATCTCTAATCACTTTCAACATCGCTAATGACAGCCTCAGTTGAACCCAAACCTAACTAAATTATCCACCATCACCACTCGCCTCATTTGGTGGGATTGTAAGGTAAAGACCAAAGAAAATCCCATCATCCAGGGTGTTGTTCATCTGAGGACGATGCTGACGACAAGGAACGACAGGGACGACAAGGATCTAACCAACGACGACGACGTTCAGAGTCCAATAATTGCCTTACATCAAAAATTTTAATTAAAACCCCTCAATGAAGTGTCGCGGTGTTAATTCTGTTAAAGTCCGACCTCTGTCAAACCTCTGCTGGCATATACAAGTGCCCCATACAGAACTCTGAAGTCCTCATAATCCTCTTGAACCCACTACCAGCTAACATTAGTGGGTAGCAACAGCAGCAGCTGTGCCTGCCCTCTGATACTCGTACTTGTTCAGTACATCACTGAAAGCTTCTATCAGCAGCAGCAGCAACAACAACGACTATGACGACGACGGCAGCGGCAAAGGCAACGCAAGGGCAAAAGCAACTTACTGTGCCGTAACGAAACGAAACGTAACACAGGATGTGGTTAATGAGCCATTGGCTGTCGGTTTATTGGTTCCCGTAAAATGGAGCAAACGGTTCTCAAACCCTCTCAAAATCTCCCAACTCCAATCGACTCCTCTAATGAATCCCGAAAGTGGGGGCTCGCAAAAAAAAAAAAAAACAGAAAAAAACTGGAAAAAGTGAATCCAAAAAAATGTGGAGAAAATCAATAATCGTACGCTTTTCCAGTTCGAGAAAGCGACTCGGCGGCAATTATTCCTTTTTACTTGACGCCCTACTGAGGCTCTTTGTGGCTTTAGATTAATTTTTAACACCCAAGTGACCCAAATTAAATTTTATCCCAAATCCCTCCCCAAAAATTGCCTTCCCTTCTCATTGCTGCTTCACGAGAAGTGTGCTATATAATCCCTCAACGTGGTTCAAAACAGAAAAAAAAAGAAAGAAAAACTGAAGCAGAATAAAGTATCCATACAACGTATCGTTCTCATTCTCGCGCGAGTCATCCACATTGATTGACGCGTAAAGGATGCAATCTTGACGTAAGTCTTTAAGTGTGTGCTTATGGAGCACCAACTAAGGACCACAAGTATAAACCTCTGTTTGGTTTTTATCTTAATCTCATTCAGGTACGAACAGATACCCCAGATACACCAACAGATACTTGTAACCAACCCACTGCAAATGACAAAGTAGACAGCTTGCTGTTGGAGGATTTTGCCTGGTTTTGACATAAATGCAAAGTACACCGCAATATAGAGATACAACTCAAGATACTCGTCCACCACCATCGGAGAGAGTTACAGATACTCGTGCTGGGGTTGTGTCGCATTGCTTTAACCGCACTTTGACACGTTCTGGTTTATGATACGACGATGTAATGGCACCGGAATTATTTATTGTAATTGAGACTCCGCTCATCTTCCTTCTTTGGTGTTCTCCGTGATCTTGTTCTTCTCTTCTCCTTTTCGACTACAATTTCTTCTTCTTCTTCTTCTTGTTCTTCGTCGCCCTAATAAGGTTAAAGCGTAAATCAAGCTCTGAGAGGAACGATTTATAGGTCGACCTTATACCCATAACCATAGTCTTTGTCGATTTCGTAAAAAGCATTGGTGCTGGTGCCGCCGCCGTTCTAAAATGTAATTTTCAGCCTAGTCATTGAATTCCTTTCTGCAGCAGAAACATACAATAAATACGATTACATTCACAGACAGAGATACAGAGATACTATTCGAATTGAAACCAAAAACCAAAAAACCCAAAATGCCTGTATCAGTATCAGTATCAGGTCAGCCTTATCTAGAACCTCATAAAAATGAAACTCAATCCAATTCGATTGGAGAGGGCATTCAGACGGTCGGTGAGTTGTGCTACAAGAGACGATGTGGTTGGGGGGCCAAATAAATTAAAGTATCTCGAACCCTTGAAGCAAGCAGGAAAGAAATAAAAATTAGCAATTAATAATGCTAAATTATTGTGCGGAGCGTTCTGCCATCGTCGCTCGGTCGGTTGGACGGATGGTCTCAAATGGTGCGCCCAGGAGTTATGGGGGGCAATAAGTCGGCGACATAATGGTGTGCAAAGTATGGAACGACGATGACGACGATGGTATAAAATATAAAATCCAACTCAAACCCAGCACAGACCCAGAGATGCTCTTACTCAGAGTTGTAGACATACTACGTACAATAGTATCTGCATCTTCATACCTACAAATATGTATTAGGTTGTGAAGACTTGATGTGTGACTTTGAAGCCCCCTACATCTTTGTGGTAGAGGTTCTTAGCTCGAGTTCAATGGGTGGTCGCCTCTTTACCATCTCTATTGTACAAGTGTTGCCAACCGATGGGCAAGGTGGTTCTGGTGGTTATAAACAGTGCAAGTATGTGTTTGAGTTTCTGACTGAAATGCCATATGCTGAAAGGGTTGGTGATAGAGTTGCCGTCGTGGTAATTAAGTGGGTAATCGCTAGGAGCGAAATTAATTGAAATTTTCAAAATTAAGTTCAAATACTTTAAATTAACTGCTTGGCAATAATTGTTTCGTAAAAACCCAAATGGGGTTATTTTTGCTCTCGGAAAAAGGACAGACCAATATTCATTGCTTATTTCTATTTGCAAAAGCTTTGCTGACTTATTTTGTGTTCAGGAGTTGGTTTATCAATGGATCAATTTCCGGAGCGGGTTGTGGTGGAGGAGATGACGACCCAGGAGTTATTGGTGGTTCCATTATTGCAGATTCAAGCATCTCAGTCAGAATCGAGGTATTGTATGATGCAGTCGGTAGAGCCTGGGATTGCACCGGTATATCGTCGATTTTACTGGAAGCTATCCGGATGTGATCAGCAATTTTGTTTAAAAGCGCGCGTGATTCGGTTATCTCGTTGCTTAAATCACTCATTTGGCATACGATGTTTAAGAGCAACTGATCATTATTTGGCGGAGAGGGAACGCTGTTTCGCGACGTACTTTGGTGATGAAAATCGAGGGAAGACCGTAGAGAACTTAAAGAGTCTGTTATTGTGGGGATGTACAATTTAATTATGGATTTAACACTATGGGATATACGGTTTTTTAAGTCTTCACTAATTTCGTGTTTATCGTTTCGTTTAATTAAATCACTATTTTGAGCCAACTGCATAGATAAGTTTCTAAATTGACTCTTATTATAGCTTGCAGATTGTTCGAGGGAAATTGATAAGTCTTCAACTGTTTTTAAAATGTCATCATATTTGGTGAATTGATTTTCAATCGATTTCAATGCATGGTTGTTTTCCGCCGCAAAATTGTTGACCTGACCTCACTGAGACACTTAATAGCAAGCAAGATGTGGGGCGGAGTGATGTCCTTGTACTCATCACAATAGAACAAAAAGTTGTTTTTAAAGTCCCTTAAATACGCGATGGATCTCTTACTCAAGCCAATGCAAAGGGCGTGGAACGACTTGCAACAAAGACCACTGCAGATCACCATAACAGCATTTTGATCATTTGTTAAGGAGCAATTTGCACTTCCACATAATGCAGACATGATGACGATGAAGTTAGGGTGGGTCAGTTGGAAATTTACGCAAGACGCGGTGAATGAGAATTGGGTTAAATTTAATATTTTTAAGGTCTTTTACTCAATAAACAAATCGAGTCAGCAAAATACAAAGGGCGGTGAAAGAGAATTGGGTTATTAGGCACTTTTACTCAATAAACAACAAAGGCGATGACCGAGAAATAGCTTGTGCGAATTATTGCAAATTCGCAAATTAGGCAGGAAAAATAAATGAAAATAAATAAGCGGAGCGAAATTTAAGCACGTCTGAACTTAATGAATGACAAACAAAAAAAAAAACTATAAACTATCTTCAACAAGCAAAACAAGATTCAAAGGCTATCATTCTTAAGTGTATCCAGGATCTATTGCTCAATCAGTCTGTAAATTTCGTTATGTTCAAATCATTGTAAGCATTTTTAACTGAATTTTGATATATGGTATGATATGGTATGTAAATGTATCGGAAGGGCATATTCGGAATATTTTATCGTTTTTGTTCCGGAAAAATCAGAATAGACGTGAAACCACGATTCTCAGCGAGCTCTAGTTACGTCATTGGGTTGCAAAGTATGGAAATGGTAGTTTTGACCTGACTAAACTTCGTTCTGGTATCTCAGAAGAGCTACACGATGAGTTTGTGAAGTCTACGGTCGAAGGAAATATCACTTATTTGAGTAAAGAAACTCAAAGTAACCCGTATGAGCATCCTTCGAAATTGGGAATATGGTTCGTAAAAGAACCAAAACTTGAACTGCGCTTCTGTCGCGTCACAATAAAGAGCCGTTTTGAAACCGAATTTTTATCGGGGATGGAAAATGATCGCTTGCAACAAAGAAATATATGTTCAGCAAAGCATCTCAGAGATGGACTTCACCAGCTCAAGATGTTGCTGTCCGCAAAGTGGGATGCCAATGAACTAGACTATCACAGCAGTAGTCTTATGTCAACAGCTGTTCACATTAAAGTCGCCATTAGAGGTGAAACACCCAGAGCTGGTTCGTCGAATAGGAGTTCTGTTCTATTAGGATAACGATCGCTCTTTTAAAGGAGCTCAGTTTGAACAAGTGGTTTCTTATTCCTAGTTTTAGCGCCTTTATATTTGCACTTGTTTCGAAGTCTCTAAAACCTCCTTCATGGTGAAATTCTAGACCTCGGCATGATTTTCAAGAGGCTCTCAGGCTACATTGCCAAAGAGGTGCTCAAAACTGGTAAACAGACAAATTAAAAGCATAAAGCGCAGAATGCTTTTACAAGATCTTCTTTGCTGTCATCAAAACAGCCTCTGATCCTATTACTTAGGAGCTTGTAGCCCTATTCATTCTCATCTCTGAATATGCAGCAATCTATCATATAACGTAGAGAGGATTTCTTATGATTTATTGAATAGCAAACAATATTCAGAGAAAGTGACTTGACTCCTTCTAAGTGTGGAAGATGTTCAAGGCCACTATTCTTTTGCCGGATGAAATTGATGTTTATAAGGGAGACTTTTTTGATGCGCGATGAATCCACTACAATTTGCACAGGTACCCTCGTTCAAGTAGGGCTTTGACTTCCATCCACTCCCGCAATAGAGTTTCTGGAGAAATCTCAACCAAGCCTTGGTACCACCCGCTGCCTGATGGGGGGCTAGGATAAAATGAAGCGCTTTCATTGAACCAGTTAATCGCTTTACTACTCGTACTAATGAGACTCAATCAAAATGACAAGCTTCCTTGGACTGAGACCTCTAAGGAAGGTTGACAGCAAGTCTGGTTCAATTCAATGAACCTGTGGAATTGGCGCGACTCATCGTAGAGGGTTTTGTAAAGTGCTCTCATACCTATCACTGCGTCCGATTCCTATAAATATCGCTATTGTTAGTTTAATGGCACTCCCATATAGCATATGAGTACATTGTGGTTCTCCAAGAAATCCTAGTTTTGCATACTTTCCCAACAGCAACCCTGGTCAAAGATATCCAACTGCATCCAGCCCATAACGCATTCATTGTCAAGTTACTTCCAGGAAAATTGGGATGAAAAGCATGGAGTGAGACAAATGACAATATGGTCATGGTTGTGGGCATCTCACCTGGTATTTGTCTCTTGTGCTGAATTGCTGAGGTAGGAATATTTATCCACCTACCTATGCTAGTTTCCCGTTTCCCTCTCACCTATTCTGATCTTGAGATAGAGTCGTCATTTAAACCCATTTGAAAGAGGGTCTATTGTGCTTAAATGGAACCGGGGGAGGGGGAATACCAAACAAAACTCTTGACAACATATTGCAGTGTTTGGCCCCAGAGTACACGGATATATGCTTCGGTTGGCTTTCGAGAAAAATGCACACAATTGAATTGTTAAAGAGAATGGTCATGATATTAATGCCAGCATACATGTCCTTTGCAGTTAAATTTTCAGGAATTTCTCATACCAATATGTACTCGTATGTAGACGAGGATACCAAAAGTATAAACACACACACGAGACTACAGAGTTTCATTTCGTTCACAGCTGACCTTTGGGTTGCACAATTTTTGGCTTTTTGTTAGAATTAGCATTTTTGCAGTTCTTCATTAAAAAGTTAGTGTTTGGGGGTTTCTTTCATCCAATTATTTCATTATCTTAGTTAAGAAACAAAGTTTAAAGTTCAAGTTTCTCTGTGTGGATATTAGTTTTGTGCATATGCACTCCACTCACCAAAATGAAGCAAAAAACTTATGTGCGCATATATAATACTCTTAGTGTGGTGTTGTCGCACTGTCTTGCCTCAAGGACAACACATAGATTGTGGAGTAAAAATTGTCGCCTTAACCAACGCTGAGAAGGGCAAAAAGTTGAAGCGCCATCTGAACATGGTGCAATGCTATAGGTAGTTAAATTAAAAAGAAAAAAAAATGCAGACTGCTTTCTTTTGGAAAGTATTTTAAGCTGACTTAATTTGTAGTTAGAAAAGAGGGAAGAGAATTAGACAACATATGATTCATCTGGTCGGAGACTTTGTCACAAATTAAGCATTCCCATGACACAGATTTGCACAATTTTAAGCCAGTTGTCACTTTTCATTAAATTAGTTAACTCAGATTTGCTCGGATGAATTATGATAGATTATGACTGAGTCTTATTCTTCCTCCATTAGGATCATAATAGCTTCGTATGCTCCAACGAATTGTGTCCTCATTTTATAGTTTCGTTTATTCAGGAGCCTAGCAGATGCAAATGAAGTGATAGTTAGAGCCTTAATTATTACCTCAATTTAACAAGATACGACAATATGTATGTTGAGAATTCGGCCGCCGGGTCTTAGTGCTTTGTCCTCCATAGGTAGGACCAAAAACGGAGACTTGTGTCGTATTACCATAACCATCATACTCGTAGTAGCATCTTTATCTAAATTACGAGATGCAATTTGTCTCTTTAGTTATGTATCTGATTCTTTTTGTCTTCTCGTCCCATTGGAGGATGTGAATTCTATACACAATCTACATTTGATAAGGACAATGTTACAGGGTATTGCGTCACTGTCTTAGGAGGTCGTAAATAGTTGGTGGATTACTATTCCATCGACTGAGAGACACAGTTTCACCCCTTGCTGCAGTAAGCTGCCTTAATAAAAGGTTGTAAAGTTTGTCTTATTTACTCCATGCACGCTTCCTTTATTCCGGCTGGCTTTTAGCGCTGGAAGCCTTGTTTGAATCCGACTTGAATATCATTAACTTTACTTTTTAAAGATCGGGTAGACTGAAACTTAGCCAATCCTTGTCAATAATTCGTAGATTGATGCATTCCTGATTACAAGACCGACCTTAATTCTTCTACTAGTCTTCGTTTCGCGTCTTTGCAGCCTTCGGTTTGGACTTTGCAGGATTGGCTAGCTCATCCACATATATTTTCCTTTCACAAAAGCAGTGTCCAACCTCGATTATCTATTCGTCGAGGTGACGACTAGAGATTGTCCTTCTTTTTGCAACGCCGCTCTATAATCCTTGTTAAATACAGGGTGACCAGATGAGAACGATAGGGAAAACAAAATTACAAAAAAAACATCAATGGTGTGCGGTATAAAATTGATTCTGGCTTTATTTTGAATCTACGTTCATGCCATTATGTGTGGAATAGCAATATGTGTGGCGCTATTCCATGTCGAATGTTGGCCTCCATCTCGCCCCAGATGGTTGGCTTGTTAGCATTGACTAAGGACTTGTCACAGAGAAAATAATCGACTGGTGTCAAAGCGCTTAATCGCGTCGGCCAATTGGTGAAGGCTGACTGTGAAATAACGCAATCGCCAAATTTCTCGGATATATCGATGTTGCCGAGTTCTGACCACAGAAAGTCGGTCAACATCGCTCTATACCTGAGACCATGACGTTAGCGATGTCTCCTACCTCATAAAGTCCATAAACAGCATCAAAAAGCCAATCTTTGCGGATGCATTGATGCTTGCCCAAACACTTATGAATTGTGTTTGCTCAATTAAAGGCAATTTTGCTTGCTGACATAGTTGCTGAGCCAAAAATGGGCCTCGTTCGAGAAGATAATTTTTTTTGGCCAAAGCTCAGATGTCCGGCAAACATTTTCAGCGCCCAACTAACGAGCCTACCGAGTTGTCTATGGTATCCCGGCTTCCACTGTAAGACGCATTGCCCTCACACTGAAGCTATGATGATGACCGACCTCACGACGAAGTTCACGTTGCTTATTTACAATTGAGCCGGAATTTCGATAATATTTTTTAATAATTTCTGCACATACACAACAAAAAACAACACTGTGGCGCTGACAGCCCGGTACGGGCCATGGCCTAGCTTCTTGACACTCATTTGTGTTGCTCATGTTGTCATTTTTGTCACATCTGAGCGGGGCCTACGGTTAATCACCGAGTCCGAACGGCACGCCTTAGAAGCGTTTTCGTAGGCAATTTAACTTTCGGGAGTTTGCCATTGACCTCCGAAAGGGTGATGGCGATTTGAAAATTGTTGGTGACCCAGCCAGGAGTCGAACCCAGACTCTCTGCTTGATAGTCCAATAAGCTAACTATCACGCCATCGCCATCGCCTGCACGTTTGTTTTGTTGTTTTTATTTTGACAGCTGGAGTGATTGGTAAGTTTGGCAGCTGCTGAAACATAACAATTGGAAAAACTATCATTGCTATCTGGTCACTAGCACATGCCCGCTTTTATTCATCATCAAGCCAGGGGTTTCCTTGAGGTGATCTCGTAGAGTTCATCACATTCAGGCGACTGATTCTATGTCCTTAAGAAGGCAGCAAAAATGGTTACAGGGGCTCTACATGAAGCCTTCACACAGTGTTTTCTTGCTTTTGGCACGTTTAGGGCATCCGCAACCATACGCTGCGTTAAACAAGGTAGTATTCCGAGTCGATATTGACCTTTCCTGTAGTTGAGACTTTAGCAATATTTATAGTGATCACCACAAGACGTTCGCTTTCATGAGTTTCGTAAAACAAATCCGCAACTCATCTCATCGCACATCCTTGATTGCGCTTATGCTTGCTTTATAGTAGTCTAGGGTCTCCACTCATTGTTTTCCAGTATATTGTTTTCCAAAATGATGTCAAAGTATCGTATGAAAGCGAATGGTTTTGTCTAAATCCTTTTTTGCCATCAAAGGTCTCGTTGAGATCCTGCATAGACGACGAGTTTGGCGGAGATGCTAAAACTAGACATTGCTCCTTAGAGCTCGTCTCTATATAAGTCGTCATACGCAAGCTTAAAATCGGTAAATAGGTAGTGTGTATCGATCTGATAAGAAGACTGATGCCTCCGCTGTTGACGCAGTACAAAGAGTCTCCCTTCTCGAGGATGATTATTATCGTAAAAAAAATGTTTTCACTGTTCCCTGGAGTGTCACAATAGCAATAAAAGTCCTCTTAGGAACCAACCAAAAGACGGATATTAAATGTCAAAAGCTTTTCGATTTCCATCCCTTGTCCGTTCAACAACAAATTGGGCAATATTGTGAAAATTTCTGTGTGCATCAGTTCAAAACATTTGGTGAAGGACCAATGCAGTTTTGACCGATTTTATTAACCCTCTATTTTATTTCGGATTTAGGAAAAGTATGAAGGACTTACTCCATTCCCTTGTTAGAAGTATCCGATCCTCTATGAGGTGTATCCTGTATTTTTATTTCACTTCCCAAGAAAATATGGTTATCATGGAGCCAGAATGAGCAAAACGTTTGAATACTGCCTTGCTGGCAATAGGACCAAATACAAGAAGAATAGACTAAAGAGCGACGAACTTATTGCATTTCTTCGTTTCTTTCCTAACTATGACTACAAGAATTCGATCTTGGCAACAATGAGAATAAATGAGAATAATTTTGGCTCAGTAAGACGGGTTGTTGATGTTTCTTGCCCTTCTTCGTAGAGTGGCATAAATCTCCACAATCATCTTAAGACGCACCATCAGCCTGGACTAAGTCCCTGAACAAGTTCGGAACTTGTAAAAAACATAACCCCCAAACCCAAGTGTTCTACATATTTTTATGCACTTCTTCTACCCTCAATTTGTTTAAAAGAAACCTCATAACCAAGCATAATATATTGGTAACTCCCCATTCAAACCCCAAAATTCGAGATACTCACGTAAAAGCTTTTAATAAGGTATTATCTTCTTCATATTCATAAATGGGACGTTTCTGTATCTTTTCCTACATGGAGCTTCAGAAACTCATAAAAATATAATAAAGGCTCATGAAATGTCTTATCGTTCTTAATGGCTTTCTGTCAACCATGGGTAGCACTCGAACATATCAATTTCTTAGCAAGTGAACCATTCGCCAAAGACTACAATATAGTGGGATAGAACAAAAACCAAAGTGAAGGAAAGATGAAGCTATTTATAAAAAATAGAAAAAAAAATTATTTATCACCACTACAGACCCGATAAATGGTTTTAGATACTTCAAAGCTCTTATCGTCACAATGTGAAATATGAAATTTATAGCTAAAGGGTAGAAATTTATATGAAACGGAGGCCTTAAGTTGGAACTTATTTAAATATGACATTATTTTGTTTATTATAAATTTAAGGATCTGAGGAGAAGTCTCCTCATCTAGGACTGTTTGTTGCCAGTGCATTGGTGTGGCCATCTCCACGTGTAAATCAAACTCAATTCGATTAATATACTCGTATTGTGGTGATTTTCATGTTACTTGTTATGCATTGACATTGACATACATTTAAATGAGTATTGGCAGCATGTTCCACTGTGTCAATTATCCTGTCAACTGTCAACCTTGTTGACATATGCGAGACAGCAGACATTCTAAAATTAGACATATCCACTTACAGTTTTCTAATCGAAGATCAAACAGCATAATGTTGATGAGTGATGTGGAGTGTCAGATTGACACTTTTGACATTTTTGAACGAGAAAACGTCAAGAGAAGAAAAAACAACTTAAACTATTTCCGAAGCTATTTCGTATTAAATTAAGCACTTATGTGTAACGATACGAGTACATTTCGAGGATACGATAAAACTTTTCGAATATAAGCCAAGTGGTCAGCGTTCAAGAACAACATTATAAAGAACTTTTCTCTATTATTTGAAGAAATTAATTGGAAATAATCGTACTAAGCCCGAATTGTGATATAATACCTTCCCACGGTGGCTATCAAGCACTAGCCTCGTCTAACCGGGCTTGCCATTCAAAACTAATAAGCGCGACTGTTGAACCGAAGGAAAACGAAATTAATATAATGTCCGGTCAGAAATGACTGAAACTCAGAAAGAGGACGAACGGATGGATAAATTCACATTACTCAATCAACGGTGGTGTCAACAGTTAACATGACAGATTCCTAAGTTGGGCTTCTTTAACATACTAAGGTGAGAAATGATTTTTAAGACTGTCAGAGTGCTAAAATACAGTTGCCGATGGACAAACTTTAATGGGCCAATGGCAGCTCTCATCCTCAAAGCAAGTTATTGGCTGCAGGATAGCAGAGAGGTAGAATAAGTAGAACTACTTAGCCACGTAAAAACCAGTGTTGCGAAGAAACCAATATCCTCCGACAAAAACAAGTTCTTAACTGATTTCGTACCTACTTACTAAGCGGACGCTACAGTCCGGGGTGCACCGGGACCTCAGCCAAAAAGAATCTCCAGTCAGCTCGATGATACGATAACTGCCTCTAGTTTCGCACGCTATGTTGGCTTAGGTCCACTTGCACTTGCATGCGCCACCTAAATCGCATTCGTACTTTTCTACGGTTTCCGTCGAGATCGGAGCTTTGGTGTCCATCCACTCTACATGACCCAGTCATCTTAGTCGTTGAACTTCACTCTTCTGGCTAGGTCGATGTCGCTGCACAGTCCATCGTATCTCCTCCTGCACTCACCGACATTGCAGACGGGACCGAAAATTACTCGACGACTTTTTCTCTCAAAGCAGCAGGTAATGTCAATGCTTCTGCATCGTAGAGCAGAAATGGGATTATGAAAGTCTTATACAGTATAGCCCAAAGAAGCAGCTATTGGCGAGAGTTTGATCTCTGTGCTGGTGTCATTTTCTGAGTTCATAACGTAGCCTATTTAAAATCCTTAACCACTTCAAAGGTATACCTGTCGGAGGTAACGTTTTGTCCGAGACATCGGTGCTAAGTGTCCCTTTTGCTTAACAGAATATACCTGGTCTTGGTCTCATTGACCGCCGAACCCATTTTTGCCTCTTACGCCTCAATACTTTCAAAGGCGATACTTACATCATGCTGCTACCTTCCAATTATGTCAATATCGTCGGCGTATGAGAGTAATTGGACGGACTTTTGAAACATTGTACTTCTTGTGTTTGCCTGTGAGTTTTGCACTATTCTTTCAAGGCGTATCGCCTTGTCTTAATACCTTTTTAAAATCGAAGGTCTCGGTGAGATCTTCACCGTCCTTGATGGAGAAGCGTGCATTCTCTATCGTTATCCTGCACAGACGGACGTGTTTGGCAGGGATGCCAAAACAAGACATTGCTCTGTATAGCTCGTCTTTATAATTTGTTTTCCAATAAGGACTTGACAACTTTTTTTTTTAAATAAAACACAAACCATTTGAAAAAAACTTTATTATCGGCTTGAAGAACAGTCAAAACATTTATGAATGGAACTCGACTTCGTTCTTATGGCCATCGCGGGCACGTTTGCAGCGATCGATTCGTTGGACCCAATTTTCAACAAGTCGGCCACACAACACTTTAAGCCAATTTTTCCTTTATGGCTGCCCTCATTTCAGGCACCGTACAAAGATTTTCATCAAAATCCCAAGAGAATCCTCATCTAAACCGTACTTTCCAATGTCCAGTTTCGTAAATATGTACGTTCGTTTTTAAGTAGACTTTTCCAATTTTCTGATTATTCATCTACTACTCGTAGTCAAATCGTTGCGCTAGTTCATTATCCCCTTAACAAACTTTATCTTCAGTAACTACGAAATGACCTTCCCCAAGTGTTGAGTCTTCCAACAGACAACATTTTTACTTTGTCAAATAGATTCTGTGAGTTGGTAACGTCATTAATAGGATTAAAACTTTTCAACTTCCGTCATTAGTCAGTTATGGGTAGACACTGCAAGGATATTCTCTGTACTCTGTTTCAATCTTTAAATTCAGCTAAACCTTATTTTCACAATCACAATCGTTGACATTCTATGTTATAGGTGCCTGTTGAATCAGCCTTTTTTTGTTTTTTTTGAATTTGCAAATTTAAAACTCGTTAAGTAAAGTGTCCTTGTAGAGAACTGTAAGCTCAAAGTATTTCAAAGTGGAAAGCACTTTGAAAGTCGATTGTCTTACAATAGTCGCATTGTTAGAACAATTTTCATAAAGTTTTCCTCAAATATCTGTCATGCTACTTTAAAGTAACCGCATTGGAATACTATATGTAGTGTTTGATATTTTTCTTCTTTTAAATTTAATGGTTCGAAAGTTCTCTTTAAATTTGTTGGTTACTGAAATTGCAGTGAACATTCAGGGCAGACGCTTTGGTGCTGTGGTACTATGGTGGTAATTTGGAAGACAAAAGGCGCGCATACAAAGTATGAAATGACAACAGACTGGCTGCAAAAGTTTTACTGACTTTGCCTGTACAATACGGGCATGGATACACACCCCTAATCCTGGCGGCCGGATAACCTCTTTCAGTTTAAAAATTTGCAGCTTCCCCTATGGTATGGACATTAATAATATACAGAGTTAGAAGAGTCAATCGGTGAGTGTGGCCAGGATGGGTGAAGCTGAAGACCTGTTTGTAATTTTAACTTACGACGAAGGGATAACCCTTGAAATGCAATTACGCAATTGCCCCGAGGTCAGATATAGGCCAGTTAAAGGGGTTGAGTGGGAGTAGAAGTTTTGGTTTCGTATCTTCGAGCTTACACTACAGCTATTTAAGATTATGGTTTGAGATTAGTACATACAAACACATAAGTACATAGGAAGACACACGTGTTACAGCTTTTAGGATTGAAGATTGATTTTGAAATTTATGCAGACAAATCGAATTTCGTAGATTGAGAAGTATTGGAAAATCAATAGAGATTACTCAAATGGATTGACCTTAAATTAAACAAGAGTAAAAGTGTTTTAGTCTTTTTTTTAGAATATAGATATAAATATGAGAGCTTTCGTAATTGAATTCTAAGCGCAAATACGACCAAGATGTGGGTATTCAACGGCGAATTCGTTTTTTCGAATGTTCGAACTAAAAGTTACATTTTTATTCAAGTTCCTTGAATAGCAAGATGCCTGTTCTTCAATGGACCAATTATAGAAATCTATTATCCATAAGCTAGGTGTATACATTTTCACATTCTGCTCAACTACATACTGATGCGATTTCTTCGCAATACAGTGGTGATAGTGGTGGAAGATTATTTGAAGATGTAACCCTCCCATTCTAAATTCGAGCCACATTGTTCAACAAAAGAAGGAGGAACGAATTTCCTTTATATTTCTCTAGTGATATTTCCTTCAACAAACCTGAAATGTCTCTCTTTATTGAACGTCAAAATGACGCGTCTAGTTCAGAAAATTTGCTCTCATTCTCTTGAGATAGGTAATACACTAAGCGGATGCCTTAAGGACGATCGTACACAATTTAGAATGAAGTCTTATACTATCTTCTTTTGAACTAGATGAACAAACTTGTTACCTGAGGCGTTGATTCAAACCACACTAAGCGCCGTTGTAATAGTTCTCACCAGAACTTGGTTTGGGGTGTAGAAATCTCGCCATTTACCATATTTCGGCTTGCTGATCGTGTTACTATTAAAAAGTTGAATCTTTTCATCGGAGCAAAGCACTCAGACTCGAATCCTTTATATGGTTCAAAGAAGGAGGATTAGTCGATAAAATATGCCTTCGTCCCGCACATGATCGCCATAAGTATTTGCTCGATTTTTACAGATGAACTGCTTCGGAGTGTCGACGAACTAACTAACATGGCAAGCGAAGCGAGATATGCGGTAAGTCGTACCTTCATACGTAGATGCGTAGCGGAAGATTGAGGACAGCTGAAAGTTGGCTGACTTATTTGAAAGAACCGGGCGCGCGACGTTACCACCTCACAGCTTGCCACGAGTCCACTATGATCTGACCTCTGTAAATGAGATCGGAGTGGCAAGGAGGAGCAGTTGGCTTACTTATTTAAAAGAACCGGACTCATGACGTTACCAGCTCACAGCTTGCCACGAGTCCACTATGATCTGACCTCTGTAAATGCGACCGAGGTGGCAAGGAGGAGCAGGAAAGTCTTTAGCGCACCTTGTGTGTTTCTACTGACGAAGATACTTCACCTCCTCCATCTATTCTTCGTAATAACTATCGTTTATTATAATCAGGACTACGTAACACAGACGCAAGTAGAGCAAACGTCGTCCACGAAAACGCTTGTGCTTCTATCGCAGGCCATGGTGTGACAGAGAGTTCCTAAGTGGCTGATGCAAACAGTTCATTGGAGTCTAGCAAAAGTAGCAGTGATCAACAGAATTGATCTTATTATATTTACAACATGTGATGTTATATTTATTATATTTAGCTAGGCTGGAATAAAAATTGAGATGATGATCCCTTAAAACCCCAGATAAGTAAAGTTGTGATCACTTTAACGTAGAATTTGGCGTTGACAGCTGGCAAAGATCATAATAAGCATCTTCTTGGCCTTTGACCTCCTTTTTCTGGTCTTCATTAGGCCAGGTGTGCCACTAGGAACTTTGCTTTTTCGGTTTTTACGTCATATTTAAACACCCAAGGCTCGTCACTTTTGATGACTTTATAGTTTATATTTACCAAAGTTCATGGTTTTTGAGCAACCTTGCATTTGCAAATTATTCGTCGCAATCTCGTAATCGATAATTTTTTGGATATTTAATATCTGTGACAGTAAACGAACACTGGGATTGTTTAGTGACACCGTAGTGGTCATTGACGGCCGTCCTCCTAGTAAGGCCTTGTTTCTCAAGTAATTAGTTCCGATAATTAGAGTAAGCCGGGTCAGACCTTGCAAAGATGCATTAAGCGGTACCTGTAACTTTAAAACCGCTGTAGTACATTTGTGTGTATACAGTGATTGTGTTGCTCGCCATTTTGGTGAAAGGTCATAAAGAAGCTTTATCATACTGAAAGCCTCGCTAATATCAGCAGGGATAGTGGATCAATCAATCCACAGTGGTATTAAAGAGCATGGCCAGTTTTATTCCACTGCATCGTAATAGTTCCAACCCAAAGCGACTTAGGCTCTATGGTAACTAGAACTTAAAACCGTGCCTCCATACTCTCCCGCTAAAATGCTACAGCAAATTTGTTGAAATCTCGGCTCCACTGTGCCACCCTATAATTTAACCCTGCTTTTATAAAAATGAATTGATGCAGTGTGTTCATAGCCAAAGTAACTTTGTAACTTAACTACAAGTTGAAGCAACCATTTTTTAGATTGGTATAATTGAAATATGAGAAAATATCTACTCGATCTGTAAGGAAACTATTGAAGTTTTTAACTGGACAATCAGTATAAGTAATACAGATATTGCATACCCATACGATGGCCCCATGCTGAGTACCAAGGCATAACGATACAAGGTACAAGGTGGCGCAAAATTAATCATCCAATTTTGTTTTTGAATTATTTTCTTACTAAATAAAAAAAAAAGTTTTTGAATGATGGAAATGTTCATTTTGACCTTTAAAATTTTTTCTGTTAAGTGGAAAAGATGATAGCGGCCAAGTGGCTGCCGCCGGTGTTGATACACATTTGATACAATTTTATCGCATTTTCCATGACTTTCCGCAAGATTCCTGGTGATAACTGTTCCTTTTCCTGTCGAATATTCTCCTGCGATCGTCTAAGGCTTGTTGTCATAAACCCGCGACTTAAAGTAGTCCCAAAAAAAGAAGTCTGGAATGGTTAAATCGGGCAATCTTGCTGGCCATGCCTTATTGTCAAAATGGGAGATTCCGCGACCAGAAAATGCTTCCTTCACAATATCCATTATGGCTCGTGCTGTGTGTTGCATCGTCTTGTTGAAACCACATGTTCACCAAGCCCCGATCATCCAATTACGACAGTAAGAAGTCGTTTATCATGGCCCTGTAGCGTTCGCCAGAAACACTGACCGTATTTCCGATGGTGTCCTCAAAAAAACATGGCCCAATCACTCCTCCCGGGTGAACGCCGCACCACAGTGGCTTTGAGTGGATGAAATGGCTCTTCGTGGATCACATGCAGTTTTTCGGTACCCCAGAAATGAAGATTTGCCTTATTGACGTAACGGCTTAAGTGGAAATGAGCCTCGTCGCTCATGATGATTTTCGACACAAAATCATCCTCTTCGTTGTTCAGATTGAGGATGGCTTGACAGTAACCCACACGCGACTGACGATTAGAAAACATTAACTGATGCACTGTTTGCACTTTGTACGGCAACATGCGTAAATATTTCACTAAAATTCGCTGTAGGGTCCGTCGGGTGATGTTCAATTGCGTGGTCCGTCGCCTGGTAGGAATCGAACCCAGACTCTCTGCGTGATAGTCCAATGAGCTAATTATCGCGCCATCGTCATCGCCGACCGATTATTGGTCAAAAAATCGACACAATTATTCCACGCCCTTGCGGAATATAGCGCTCCATTGCTTATCTGTTTGTATACTGCAGCTGTCTAGTTTAAAAATGTCAAATATGATTAACGTACGACGCCATCTGCAAAAATTATAACATTTTCCGATAGGATGATTAATTTTGCGCCACCTTGTAGGAAGACGACACTGTAGAATTCATGGGCCTCCATTAAACTCGTTAAAAAAACACATTGGTCTCACTAAAAAACTGCCGAAAACCTAGAACACTATGCAAGACACAAAGCAAGTTCAAATCACGCTCTTTTTTTCAGATCTAGCAGCTATGTCAACCCACGCAAAAGATTTAAGGACAATGAGCTTCGGATATGCACGTGGAATGTTAGATCCCTTAATAGACCACGTGCAGCCGAGCAACTAGCGGAGGCCCTAGACTGCTGCAAAGCAGACATAACCGCCATCCAAGAAATGCGATGGGATGGGCCGGACAAAAAGAAGATGAAAAACTGCGACATCTACTACGGCAATTGCTATCGACGGCAAAAGCAGCGCTTATTTGGATGCGGATTTGTTGTCGGAGGCAGACTAAGACAAGAAGTCCTCAGCTTCCGGCATGTGAGCGAGCGCCTCGTAGCAATCCGCATCAAGGCTAAATTCGCCAACATAAGCCTCATATGCGCGCGTGCCCCCACAGAGGAGAAAGATGACGACACCAAGGATGCCTTCTATGAGCTCCTTAACAAGACCTACGAGCAATGCCCTAGCTATGACATTAAAATTGTCCTCGGTGATTTTAATGCAAAGGTAGGAAGAGAGGGTATCTTTGGTGGAATAATCCGATCGAGTGTCTCTTAATCTCTTAAGAGGTCCAATGCCGCCAGCATCAAGCATCGAAGACCATTGGAAACACTGCCAAAACGCCATCAGAGATGACGCTTCTGATCTGCTGGGTCCACCACAACGAAACCCCTGGTTCGATGATGAATGCCGGCAAGCACATGCAGCTAAGCAAGATGCACATAACGCGGCGCTGCTAAGAAAGACCAGAGCTGCTCATGAGCTCTATGAGCGGAAGAGGACAGACGAACACCGGCTTCTAAGGAGGAAGAAGAAAGAGCATGAGAAGAGCGCGGTCTAGGAAATTGAAAGATGCTACTCCAGGAATGAGGTTCATGAACATGCCACAGAAACAAATCCCGAACCGAAGCCTGTAGAGATGAACAAGGGAACATCGTAGTGGAATCGCAGTCGATGCTGAGGATTTCGAAAGACCATTTCTGCAGACTGTATAACGGCGATGACGGACCAAATACCGCTGTCAGGCAGAATTAACCTTTCAACTTGGACGATGATGACCAACAAATCCGTCCACCTGACCTGGATGAAGTGAAGATAGCTATATCGAAGCTTAAGTCCAACAAAGCTGCTGGAGCGGATGGCCTGAATGCCAAGCTCTTCAAAGCGGCAGGCGATGACTTGGTAAGGAGCATACACCAACTCATCTGTAAAATATGGTCGGACGAAAGTATGCCCGATGAATGGAACCTCAGCATTGTTTGTCCGATTCTCAAGAAAGGAGACCCTGTGAACTGCGCCAACTACAGAGGCATCAGTCTCCTTAACATCGCATATAAGATCTTATCCGCCGTATTGTGTGAACGCCTGAAGCCGTTCGTCAACAACCTGATAGATCCATATCAGTGTGACTTCAGACCAGGAAAGTCCACCATCGACCAGATATTCACACTACGGCAGATCTTGGAGAAGACCCATCAGATTCAGATCGATACCCACCACCTATTCATCGATTTTAAGGTCGCGTATGACAGCATCTATAGAGACGAGCTATGTAGAGCAATGTCTAGTTTTGGCATCCCTGCCAAACTCGTCCGTCTGTGCAGGATGACGATGGAGAATGCACGCTGCACCATCAAGGTCGGTAAAGATCTCACCGAGACCTTTGATTTCCAGAAAGGATTTAGACAAGGCGATGCGCTGTCATGCGATTTTTTCAACATCGTACTTGAAAGAATAGTGCAAAACTCGCGAGCAAACACAATCGGGAGAAAGCAGCGTGATGTTAGTGGCGCTTTCGCGAGTATTGAGACGGAAGCGGCGAAAATGGGCTTAGCGGTCAATGAGGGCAAGACCAAGTATATTCTGTCAAGCAAAAGGGACAACCAACACCGACGTCTCGGACAGAACGTCACCCTCGACAGATATAACTTTGAGGTAGTTAAGGACTTTGTCTACCTAGGCGCCACTATAAATACAGACAACGACACCAGCGCTGAGATCAAGCGAAGAATAACTCTTGCCAACCGCTGTTTCTTTGGACTAAGAAGGCAATTGAGTAACAAATCCCTCGCTCGGACAACAAAAGTCACCCTTTATAAGACCTTAATAATCCCGGTCCTGCTCTATGGCGCAGACAGCGACATGGACCTAGCCAGAAGAGTGAGGATCCAAAGACTGAGATGGCTGGGTCATGTAGAGCGCATGGACACTAATGCTCCGGTCCGAAAAGTCTTCGAATCCATTCCCGAGGGACAGCGCAGTAGACGAAGGCCAAGACTCAGGTGGCGCACGCAAGTGGAAGAGGACCTCAACCAACTTAGCGTACGTATCTGTAGTTTATTTGTGAGGGGAATGAGTCCTTTGAGAGGTTACATAAAACTTAACCTAGGAGCCTCCACAGATTCAAATCAATCTATACCAAATCACCACCTTCTTCTTATAGGCTCCTATGACCAACAGTACAGAAGTTAGGAAGAATGGTCTGGTGTTCCATATTAGGTAGGATGGCACTTTCGCCATGCTCAATACTAACCAACGATTTACCCGAAACTTACTTAAGATTGGAAATGACTTTTTGATATTCCAAAGTCAAAGGAGATTGTCCATCCTGACTATCATCACTCATCAAAACTCATACAAAAGCCCATCAGATCCAGAGTCATTTTAATTATTCATGTCTTAACGAAGGACTCACCAGGTTTACTTCTGAGGACTACGTCTGTAAGGATATCTTAAAAGACAATTTTTTTTTTTTTTTTTTTTTACATTCATTCAAAATATAGTACTATGGCAAACGTGTACCATATACTAGATTTTATTCTCGTTTGGTCTTTCAATATTCAATGCGTCCTAATTGGTTTTCCAGGAATACTTTGTCATTTGTAATGAATAAAACGAGTTGCATAGGTACAGATAGCATACTGCACTGGCACATTGATCATTTTCAATAATTGGTATTCCTTAGGAAATCCTGACCATATCATAAAGACATATTTTACTCATACGTACCCTCAAAAGGAAGCACTTACGGTACGAATATTAAAAACACTGATATGTAGACTTTTAATGTATTCCTTTAGATACCAGTAATGTATCGTTTGGTACTCGTCCTCGTATTTGTGTTCAACCCAATAACACTCTTTTGAAGAAATATTCAGGTGATCCTGTGAAGCCTTATTAATTTTTTATTTTTACTTGTTAATTGGCGCCCGCTCAAGGGGATGAACATCCTTTTTGATTTTTTTTTTTTTTTGTATACCTATACACACCGCGATATATGTACGTCAGATAGCGATTCCATTCGGCAAACATCTAGGAATTACATCGGTTAGAGTAATCCCGTCTGATACTTTTTTCCTCAACAAAAAAGGAAGGCTTCCTCATTTACGTTTGCATGGCAACGTTTTTGTTTTATAAAAAAAAATCACAAAAATCACCAAACATATTGGTAGTGAAGTCAAAAGCATATCCATTGCTGGAAAGCTTTCTATGAACATCCTTACTTTGTTTGAATAAAACGTCAAACTCCCTGATGACAACAACAACACGGACGAGGAATGAGGAGAAATTTGTACATATTTCGTAATAAGGTCCTGAATCAATCGATTACACTAGCATACATATCTGCTTTGCACACGAATGCATCTGCAATACTTTTGGAAATCATTCATTCTCCACAATTCGAAGCTCACTCGATTTAATGGAATTTATTTTGTCTGGCTTATTGACTGCCACAGAGGAATCTACTGATGCAAAAAAAAGTGGAGTGACCTACTTTCGACTGGTCTGTAATCTCTAACAGAGTTCAAGGTAAATCTGGAAGTACATACACATAATCAGGAAGCTAGAGTCAGGAAATCTCTGTCGATTCTCGACGTACTCGTATCTCAAAACAAAAGTCTCCTGGTTGGCCCCCCATTACCATTGCTATGCCAGAGGTTGCATAAGTTTAATTATTAGGGACAAGAGTCAGATGTATCGAATTTCAACTTTATTCTTCTTTTAATTGGATTGTTCGACAAGTGTGCTGAGAAGGTAGAACCTTGTGACCAACAAAGTGGAGAATGGCATATTTCATTATGAAATAAGTTTCCCCGTGGCCATGGAACAAATTATGGAAGGTACTCATACATACTCGTATATTCGTATGAACCTAAGTTTGGGAGGCGGAAAACAAATTACACAAATTTCGGATGAAGTTTGTCAATATTTCTTGATGTAATAGGTTAAGTTTCCTTTTTTTTCTTTTTGTCTCCTTCCTCTCATAGTTGAGAGTATGAGATATACGAGTACGAGTTGTATGCAGCCCTCTAAGGAAATGATTTTTCCTAGTTGGTGTTTAAATAGTGAAACATATAATTAAAAGTTTTCCCGAGATCAATTTCTTATATTGCCAGCCAAGATTGAAGGTTTATAAATATCCAAAGATTGTCAATATTTCAGAGTTATTGACCTTTAGGTATAGCAGAGAGAACTGTCGCCCAGACATCCCTGAAAAATAAGAATGCCAATGGTCTGAGAACAGGTCTGAAGCTGAAGGCCGTCTGCATTTTTTAATAGGTTTCTTCTATACAAATTGACTAGTCGGTATATTTTCAAAGCCATTAGTCAACTTCTCTTTCCTCCTTTTAATATTAATTAGTTTCAAATTAAATAAGTGAGGTTCTAATTCGATTTTGTTTATTTTTTTTTATCGTTTCAGGTGAGTTTTGGAATTCTTAAATGATCCCTTGACAACGCACAAATTCGAGTCAATGAGAATGTCGTAAGCATTTAGAGATTCAACATTTCTTGTTTGAAAGTGAAGGTGAAACTGAAAAAAATGTCCTAGAAAGGATACACTCAAGTTTATTCTTTATAAACACATAACAATTTTGTGTTTAAAAAAAACACAGAATATATAGGTATTAATTGAGATATCGGACTAAAATTAATTCAAGATGTTGTACAGATGCTGAAATATGGAATTCAATTTCGTTCATATGACCATCGCAAACTCGTTTGTAGCTATCGACTCTTTGGAGTCAATTTTGGACCACTCTTTCAAACATATCAGCCAGATCGTTGGAAATTTCGGATTCGGTACTACTCCTGAGCTCGATAATGGCTTGATGGCATGAACCAACGTTTTAATGATAGCATGAGTTAGATGGCCATTCTACCACACCATTTCTCGAGATTATACGATTACTGAACTTCCCGTTTAATAGATCAATTGCTGATGCCCATTCAATTCTGACGAACAATTCTAGTCTTCCAACAAGACTAGATGGCAAACTCCACGGACCAATGGCCAACACGGCGATCATGTTCATCGACGATAAAATAAGCCCCAACAACACCTCGGGCATGAAATCCACACCACACTTTACTTTACTTTACTACGTTACTTTAAGGGGATGCAGTGGAGTCTCTTGAAGCATAAGTTTTGCAGAGTCTAATCGGAAAAGTTACGGCGCTTCAAATGATCAAGGAGCTTCAGTTCTTGAGTTAATTTGATCTTGTGAGTGTGCAGGCCAGGAGCCTTTACTCAAATTCGGCACGATCTAGATCGAGAGATTACCACTTCATGTGAACTGACTTAGCTCATTTTGAACTGAAGCACTAACACCGGCGGTGTCTTCGATAGTTCGGTGCAGGAATATTCAACAATGAATATGTTGACCCGAATTTATCCACTATAGGACGCACAACCTGTCTGGTTGAAATTGCAACTACCGGCGCAGCATTTCGGTAGTAATTTTAAGTAATTTAGAAACGTTGCCGATTCGTGAATTTCACCATGATAAAATGTAAACCCCGACTGACGTTTGAACGTTGACAGAACATAAAAACTCAAAACTTGAAAAAACGCCAATGAATTGACGCTGCTTTCTTCCGATAATGTCAATATCATCGGTGTATGCGAGTAATTGGACGGCCTTTAAAAGATTGTTCCACTTGTGTTTGCGCGTGAGCGTTTTCACTATTTCAAGAAGTATGATGTTGAAAAATCGCATGACAGCGCATCGCCTTGTGTAAATCCTTTCTGGACATCAAAGGTCTCGGTGAGATCTTTACCGACCTAGATGGAGCAGCGTGCATTCTCCATCGTCATCCTACACAGAAGGACGAGTTTGGCAGGGATGCCAAAACTAGACATTGCTCTCTATAGATCGTCTCTATCGATGCTATCATACGCGGCCTTAAAATTAATGCATAGGTGGTATGTATTGAACTTAAGCTCATGGGTTTTTTCCAAGTTCTACCGTAGTGTGGATATTTCCTGGCCTGAAACCATACTGATATGGACCTATCAGTTTCTTACTGGTTTAGGCCTTCACACAATACGGCAGATGAGATATTGTATGCGATGCTAGGAAGACTGTTCAATGGTCTCCTTTCTTGAGGATCGGACAAACAATGCTGAGGTTCCATTCATCGTGCATACTATAGTACGAGCGCTTTGAAGAGTTCGGCAGTCAGGCCGTCTTCTCCAGCAGCTTCGTTGAATTTCAGTTTAGATATTGCTGTCTTCTCTTCATCCAGGTCGGATGGACGGAATTGTTGGTCATTCCGCCTGACAACGATATTTTTTTCGTCAACGCCGTCTACAAAAATTATCTTTCCAAATCCTTAGCACCGACTGCGACTCTACTATGATGTTCCCTTGTTCGTCTCTACTGGCTTTGGTTCGAGGCTTTGCGTGAGTTTTTTCTTAGCTGCATGTGCTTGCTGGCATTTTTCATCAAACCAGGGGTTTCGTTGTGCTGGTCGAGTGAAACCCAGCACATCAGTAGCGGCATCTCTGATGGCTTTCTGGCAACATTGCCACTGGTTTTTGATGCTTGATGCTGGAGGCAAGGGATCTCTTTAAAGATTAAAAGAGACTAGATCGGAAAAAGATTTGGCGATCTCTTACGATTGTATCCGTCTGACGTCGAAATTCCTCACAATATTAACTTGTCTTGTTGTTGTTCGGGATATTCGCAACCGTACCTTGGGTATACCAAGGTAATGGTCCGAGTCGATGTTGGCTCCCGGGAACGTTCGGACATCCATAATACTGGAATGCGTTAAGTCGATCTGGTTGACGGTTGATTCATCAGGAGTTCTCCAAGTTCCCTTGTGAAAATCGAGATGGGGCAACCGCATGCTACCTACGACAATGTTTAGTCCTGCCAGCAAAATCGATCAACCTCAATCCGTTATCAGAGGTGGAGTCGTGCAGGCTATATCTTCCAACAGTTCTACCAAAGATGCCCTCTATTCCTTTCTTCGCATTAAAATCGCGTCATAGCTAGGACATCGCTCGTAGTTCTTGTTCAAGAGCTCATAGAAGGCATCTTTGATGTCCTCATCTTTCTCCACTGTGGAGGCGTGCGCGCATATCGGATTGCTACGAGACGCTTGTTCACATGCCGGAAACTCAGGACTTCCTGCCTAAGCTTGCCTCCAACGACAAATCCGCATCCTAATAGGCGCTCCTTTTGCGTCGATAACAATCGCCGTCCATCCCATGGCATTTCTTTGATTGCGGTGGTGTCTGCTTTGCAGCAGTCTAGGGCCTCCGCTAGTTATTTAACTGCACGTGGCCTGTTCGTTATTCGTCGTTCGTTATCCTTAAATCGTTTGCATGGGTTGTTAACAGTAGATCCATCCGTATCCAAGACTTGTTCACGTTTCGGAATTATTGTAATTTTTTCATGGCCGGGCAGTTATCGGCGGCACAATCGCCAACCTGAAGGGCCAGCTCCATTTTTGATACTCCTAGGACGAGAGGTCGCGGTCGGTTAGACTAAACTCAGCAACCCATTCTGGAATGTGAGGGCTGCCATTGGTCCAATAAGGGCTCTTCCGCCACCATCCCTTTTCCACGACACTGACTTAGTCAGTCCTTGCCGACCTGAGCTCCAAATATGTCGGAGTAGCCGGATAAGGTCTCATTTGTTTCGTAATAATTTCCGCCGTTGATTCCGTCTGGGTGACTCATCCGCTGTTCCGTTTATATTGCTGCTGTTTTTGACTGCTCTCCAGCACCCGCGCTTATAAGTTTAGCAAGTCCAGTCCAGGTGGACATCTACCAGTACCCACACACATGGAGATATAAGTACAATTGATGTGCAGAAAAATAGTTGCAACACTGGATATCGTCAGGTTGACGTCTACCGTATCTCTACAGCACTCAACCGTTTGCAAATAATCAGATTCCTGCTATGGCTCGGATTCACGGACTTTATCAATCCGGGTGATCTTCGATGTGCGTTGGTTTTGAGTGTTTGTAAGTTTGTAATTCAAGCAACTTGTATTGAAAGCTGCGAAAGGTACTCGTATTTGGCCATCCATTGAAAATTATGATTGTTAAAGGAAGGGAAAAAAAGTTAATTAAGAAGCGATGAAGACGTCGAGAGTTTGATTGCTTATTGAAGACGAAACCTTAGTACTGCAGCTCCTGATTTAAGAGAACCAAGCTGGAGAAAACCTCGCTTAACATGGAAACAATTGTATGTGAAAGTTACGATTCAGAATTCTGAGATGTTTTAATGTATGGATGCGGCGCCAAATATGAGCTCTTCCAAAACTCCAAACAGTTTCTTCCGCTACCACCTTTTTACGACTATTTTTGGACGACAAGAGATATTTTTCCTCTGGACATCAAAAGTTCTTAATTACTCAGTCGTAGACAGAACAATTTGTTACCAGTATGTTTTTATTAATTTTATTTGAATGGCCCACGTTCAAGTGTGGATAATGCTCGTATATACGAGTGGGCTACCGCTACCATTAAATTCGTTGAACACAGTGCACAACAAATAAAAAAGTGGAGAAAATGTGGTTACGAATCACTATGGAGAGAAGGGTAAAGTTAGGAATGATATGTCCCTGTATTTCACAGTTTCACAAATGGATTTCCTGAAAGAAGGAATGCTGTTGGCATTTGATTAGAGCATATTTGGTTGGGAAAACGATGGAACCAGCAGAATCAAGACACGTTGCATCCACGCTAAAGTTTGTATATCTATTAGCTCTGCGGTTTGATTGTCTCTGATGAGTTTTAACGCATAATTTCGAATCATGTGCAGCAGAAGAGGTTTTGGATGCACGTGACCAGATATTGTCATTGTACTCTAGTCTGGGCCAAGTGATAGCCGTAAGCATGGAAATGAGGTCAGAGGGTGATGATCTACCCTCTTATTTCCGCTTAGAAATATTATGGTTCCCGGTAATGCTGAACACTTAGTCATTCCAACAAAGTTTGGGATAAATGTACATACGAACATATTCGTTGATGTTGGAAATACTTTCGATTTCGGGGATGCAAATGCTGTTTTTGGGTGCATATTGGAATTCAAATTTTCGGAAATACCGAACTTGACTTTTTGTTTATTTCTCAATAGGTTATGCCAACAATAACCGAATTCAATGAGCCGAACATACTCGTATTCTGTCCAATCCTCTTTGTGATGGGGACTCACATTCCGTGTGAATACGGAAATGAATGTGAAAGGAAAAGGTGCTTTCGTCAGTGAAAGATTGGAATATTAGATTAAAGGTTGCAGGCATTGAAAAATAGACTCATTGTCCGCAAATGTTCTGTTGAATATTTGTTTCGCCTGAGTTGAGCATGGCAGAGTATGACATTTCAGAATATAGCTTTTCGACAGGATTTGAAGCGGATTAATTGGTCTGTACATACTTCCGCAAATCAATTTAAAGTGTTTGTCTTGATTTCCAACTCTCACGTTGCCTACAGTCAATACAAATCATGACTGCGGGATTTTTCAATAAAAGATTTCACTTTAAATAGTTCACTATTTTGCCACAACCCACTGAAGTTTTTTTAAATTTACTGAAAATTTTGTTTAAACACTTTAAATGGTTAGAAGTTTTATCAGTCGATGTGAAACACTATCGCCCAGCAGTTGTTCAATTGATCCAGAAATTCGAGCTATTGGAACAAGTAAGTGATGTAAAGAACCTTAGTCATGACCGTCGAGCAAGAAAAACGATGAATATTGCTTCGAAAGCTCAAGTGAAGTCGAAAACCCCTGGTGTGTTGAATTGGGAGTATCATAAACATTGCTACCCAGAATTTTGCATTAAAACTTGCATCATAAAGCTAAAAAGATTCGATTGATGTAAGACCTTAAGGATGTCAACCATCAGCAGCCATGTTACTTTAGCAATCCAGCGTTGAAAATGCAAGAAATTGGTCAAAAATTTAACCAAACCGTTGTCGTAAATGGTTTGCTGCATTGAATCGGGCTTAGGAAATGCAAGAACCGAAAGTGATTGTCGGGAAAACCCTTTGTCCACTATTTGCTGAATTTGTTGGGGAAGTGCCATCGTTGGACGTTATTTCTGCAAAATGTAGCAATTGTAGTTGTTAAACCGGTGAATTGATTTGCACAGCCAAAACTTTAAGATATAGATGTGGATTATGTTTATATAATACAAGATAGAGCTGCCACACATGTGGCGAATCCATTTCACTTGTGCGAGAAAAAATTTCTTACCAAATCATTTTTCAAAACGATGATCAAAATTAGCTACGAACCCTATCCAAAGCATACATCTGGGTATGGTGTTTGTTGATCAAAAACAGCCGCAAATCTTCAAAAATGTGATTGATTTTAGAACCAATGCTCCTAATTCTGTAGAGAATCGACACTAAATATGTCAGCCTGGCACTGACGTTCCAACCGAACCCCTGGTGAACTGTGGGAATAGGTTTTAACCGAGAATTAGTAACTGTTTGAAATACGGCAGTCTATCTTCCTTTTGCTAAGGAACGTTGAGTCAATGGCCTAACTTCGGTTTTGTTCCTTGCGCAGATGCAACTTGCAAACCAACGCGATAGTCATTCTCAAGTATACTCCCAGCTGGATCATATCTAGCGCACATCTGCTCCAAAGTACTATCAGCCTTAGACGAAGGTGGCCCTAGAAATGGCCTTTCAGTAAATCCTCACAATACTGGGGTTCTTTTATTAGCAAGAAGGAACTGCGTTGACTCACTTAGTGGTAAAACTAATGACCATCTTTGACTTCAACACCTCTGTTCTTCGGCTGTAGAACGGAAACGGCAGCATATGTCAAACTCATTAAATTCCGATATAAACTGAATAAACAATTGGGGAACTAGCAACAGAGTGGAATTTAATGCTTCCAAAACACAATGCTGTCTGCTGTCGCTTAAGAGAAATTCAAATACCCAGCCATTATCCATGAATGGCACTTGCGTCGTTGAAACCGAAAAACTTTCCATTCTCGGTATGTGTGTCAATGACAACTTACGTTGGAATGACCACATAGTCGAAGTCGCCAAAAAAGCTGCAAAATGTCTAGGTTTCCTCAAGCAATGTTACAAATATTTCACCTACTCTGATCTGGCTTCAGTATATAAGGCTTTCATTCGCCCAAAATTGGAGTACAATACTCACATCTGGTCAGGGGCTCCCAAAACTTATTTGCGCCTACTAGATAGGATTCAAAACCGTGCGATAAAACTAATAGGTGATGCTAATATCACACAGTCGATTGAAACCCTCGACCACCGACGTAATGTCTCCTGTCTCACCCTGTTCTATCGCTATTTTCACCACCAGTGCTCTTCAGAAATTGCCAGTACCATTCCGCCCGTTCAAACCTCCAACCGTAACACCCATCTAGCTATGAATGCTCATCAATACACCCAATATCATTCGGACGTACCCTGAGACATCGTGATTCTATCTTAAGCCGAACAACTTGCTTATGGAATGCCCTGCCGTGCTCTTCATTTTCTAGTCATCATAACCTCCAAACATTCAAGACCAACGTACCTCGGTACCTCTCCTTCTTTTCTCCCTAACTTTCCATCAACCGCGCTGTGTGCAATCACTTTAAGGGTACTAACAACCCCTTGAGCGAGCCCTAATTATTAAAAAAAAAAATTATCTTTTTGGCTTTTGGAAAAAAATTGGGTTTACTCGTATCACCGAGGTAGAGAATCCACCATCTGCATAGTTATGACAATTACAATTTCAGTGCAATTTTAGCAAGTAGCAATAACAGCGTTGGTCTGAAGGACTTGCTGCCCCTTATATACACTGATTTTAGTTGAGTCTAAGGTCAAAGAAAAATGCCAGGAATGAGATCGCCGATTAACTTGCTAGGTGCAGCTCAAAGAAAAACCACTCAGATGATAATGATAATGTTTTAGTATGAATTGATAGTAAGAAACCCAGACAGTAGCATGTTAACAACAAAAGGATTTTGAAAACGATATTTGGCGTTGTGTGACCCGTAAGCCCGTAGCAAAATAAAAATGTGTACAAGCAATTTTTGAGGTATGGAAAAACTCTAACAACAAGGACCGAAATAGGCAAATTTCTGCGAACATGAAGAAAAGTTTCGGCCTTGCGGACACCAATAAAGTCCCCAGAGTGCTGCAAACACATGTGAGGTCTCTGAGTTACAAAATTAATGAAAGCTTGCAACGAAGTACGAGTATGTGTGAAATTAAATGTTTTCAGAGGAATAGATAATCAGAAATGGTTGGGTGAAGATATTCAAATGACGGTGGAATTTTAGTTTGCCAACATCAGACATTAAATTGAATTCTGGACGACATGCGAAAGCATTTGAAGATTGTGCACCTTAAGTAGAAAAGAGAAAAATAAGAGAATTCGTGTGCACTAAAAAGCCAAGCAAAATGGAGTGATCAGCTTGTAAAACGGAAAGAAACTTGCATTTAGTTTCCCTGCTTTTGTTTATTGGTGAACATTCAATTAAGTACTTTTCAGTATAAAATAAAGCGCCAGCACCTTAAGGATATACACTTAATTCAAATGTGTAGCCGGCTTACTACTTAGTTTAGGAGGCAAAAGACCACTGCTAATCTGAAGAAGTAGCTCTTACTAGCACTGATGTGTCTGTTAAAGTGAAATTCCAAGCTTTACCATGTCACAGTAAAACGCATCATCAAGCCACCAAGCGACGACTATGTTCTATCTTGGTGCTTAATCTTCAAATGGTTGTAGCTCACCACATAGTCGATTTAAACAAAATATGGATGATGCAAAATGTAGTCACGAGAACCCATTCTAAATAACATTTGTGCGACTTCGTTTGGTTGATACTACTTACCGGAGTACACCTGGGTTTTAGTCATCAAGCGTCCCCAGCTAGCACGATCTTTTGCTGGCTTCCTCCAGTTTCGCACGCTAAGTTGGCTGAGGTTCCCTTCCACTTGCGTGCGCCACTTGAGTCTCGGTCTTCGTCCACTGCGCTGTCCCTTGGGGGCGGTTTCGAAGACTTTTCAGACCAGAGCATTGGTGTTCATCCGCTCTACATGACCCAGCCATCTTTGTCGTTGGATCTTAACTCTTCTGGCTAGGTCGATGTCGCCGTATAGTCTATACAGTCCGTCGTTGTATCTCCTCCTGTACTCACCGTCAATGCAGACGGGCTACCTAAAATCACTCGGAGAATTTTCCTCTCGAGGCAGCCAAGAACACACTCGTTCATTTTTGATAATGTCCATGCCTCTGCGCTATAGAGCAGGTAGTATGTACCGATCTGAAGCTCATGTTTTTGGTCGATGGTGGACTTTCCTGGCCTGAAGCCACACTAATGTGAACCTATCAAGTCGTTGACACACTGCCTCAGGCGTTCCCACAATTCCGCAGATAGGATAAGATGGTTGATGCTATATAAGTCAATAAAAATAATGTGGCAAAACCAAAGGCCAAATTTAACGCGGTACTGCAGGCTTATAAGATTTATTATTAAAAAAAAAAACAAGGAACTTATTAGCACCGAAAAACATCAAATGTAAGATCAAATAATCAACTTATGCAATGCAAGCACGAGCACGGGGTAGTTTGTAGTACTTAGTGGCAATGTTCTATATTTCAAGGAAATGAGTACGAAAGAAGAAGAAGAAGAGCATTTGAATCTCTATTACACATTTTCTACAAAAACAAATTGGTAGGGAACAATTAGAGCTATAACAATAAAAATATCGGGAACAAATGGGGTTACACACAACACGAAATTTTTTAGAAACGTTAAAATAAGCGCTTAGATAACAGGCATCAACATTAATCCAATCTTAGCTGGGAACAGTAAAAAACAACCTTTCCTGTAGGTACACAGAGGGATTCAAAACAAATGAAGGAGTTGGAGCCGGGGTATTCACGCAATAGAGCTATGTATCCGGGAAACAGCAAAACAGCCCTACTTGTATTTAACTCCTATGAAATTAAATCAAAATTGGTCTGTGATTGCCTTCAACTCATACTACTACACAAATAAAGTCCATCTGATTTGGATGCCAGGACATGGGTTTAAAGGCAATGAAAAAGCAGATTTACGATGCCAAGACCATTCTGTGGGCTATCAACAAATACCATAAAAGGATTTATTAAAACTTGGCTAGAGGAAAAGAAACTACATTTCTGGAGGAAACCCGAAGGAAAACTTTATACCAAACAGTTGCCACAAAAAAAAAACGAAATAACTACTAAAACTAAGTAAAAGTCAGATTCGACTTATCACAGGTTTTCTCGCAGGGCAATGGGCATACCATAAGCCAATACATGCAGATTGTGCAACGAGGACGTAGAAACAGCAGAACACATATTATGTGACTGCAATGATGTAGTCAAAACACGTCAGCGTTACCTAGGTAAATTACACCTCGAAGTAGAGGACATGGCTGCCAGCTCACCTAAAGACTAAGCCGCTGGCCTTAAAGGGAGATCATCATAATATGCCCATCTGTTGGCGCAGTGATCTGGGATAAAGTCAAGGTACCAACTCCCGTACCAATCTAATCTAATTTTGATCTCACCCAACATTTTTGAATTTTACTCCAAGCAACATTGAGTGAGTACGAAATTGATCCAGACAAATTTAGAGCTTATGCCAGTGAAACACAAAAAATATATCTTTTGCATTATGCGCAAGCATACATAAGCCTCTTATCCATTCATAGGATATCATTGAAGCTTGCATTCTGCTACTTGGACAGTTTTCGGGAGAAGCACAGAAAGTGAACAATAATAAGGAATAAAGTCGATTCCGTGAACATTTCAGCTGAAAGACGTCAAGAAAAAGTTCGAATAGATGTACTTTCGCCAGATCCATATTTATCGAGTCGTAGTACAGTGCTTCATAGAAAAAGAAACCCACTTCCTCAGGAAAGTATTGCCCTGTTGAAGGCACCCCGGGAAAATCTTATAATGAAAACGTGTGTAAAACCTCTTCCAACTAAATATATTGCATAACCGAAGATGTGTATGTACAAAAAAATATATATTCAAGCGCAGCAGTTCCACTAAATTTGCAAAATAACACATCTGCGTGTGCTATTCAACTTCCACCAACATAAAGATAACCGTAGGCTGCATTACTTTCTAGATTGCGGGCAGACAAAGCAACAATTTCTTAACAACTCCAGCTGCGTTACAGCAGAAAGTTTGTGAACTTTTTTCTGATTGTCTAAACAGGACACTACGCTTTTGCTGAGGATATAAATGAGCTTGGTATAAGTGACATCACCTTTTATCATACTTATTGCAAAGCAATGACGATACCGTGGGCCGCTCCCTTTACAAGTGTCCGGCTGGGTGCACTGAAGAACTGTTTCGCTGAAGCAAATACTCATCTTTCTTCGAAAGATTGAGAAATCTTTTAAAAGATACAAGAAAGCAGTTCAAAGGACTAGCTCGTTGTCTGAAAAGAAATTTGTCTGAAATTTGCAACATTATTTTAAAACCCATGAAGCCGTTTGAAAACTATCTGTCCGTTTGCTTAGTCCAATACCGGAAAGGGTTTCGATGCAAATTTTAATGAAAAATTTAGTATTTTGTTGTAAATGATTTGAACTGCATTTCAACCAAGGAACCTTTGTGTTTCAACGAAGAGAAAATTATAAAACTGAAATGAAATGTCCAGTAAGACACATCTGGGATGCAGTCTCTAGCGATGGCTAATATCAATAAACATATAATTTCCAAAACCCTGGGTACAACAAGACCAATTAAAACAAAGTCCAATGTTTCCATGCTCCATAAAACCACATTCGTTAGTTAGCATTTGTTACCGTCAAAAGCAAAATGCCACCAACGCATATTAATTCAATATTTGTTCCAACAGCAAATTTAATAAATAAAATCGAAAAAAAAACAATTTTGAAAAATAAATATTCCAATATCGTTGGACTATTTGTATTTATTTTAATTTTGGATGCGTGCTAAAAACTGTGCGGCAAACAAAGTCAGCTCTAATGAATTTTTGTGGCTAATTAAAAATTTCCCCAGCGTTCTCGTCTTAACAAAAAAAAAAAAAACGAAAAATTATTATAAAAAAAAATGAGTTAATAAAACGTAGTGATACATAAACACTAGTAGTATGTACGAACGCGGTAGGCGCAAAGAGATACATTAAATGAATGGATTTTCGTTTTAAATTTATGAATTCACATTTGCTATCTTTCGATGAAATATTGTTCCTGTGAATTCGTGATTAAAATAATCGATGAGGCAGTGATAAACATTTGGATTGTTTAAACGACCCGAATAAAATAATGATCATTTGTTATTGTTGTATGAATAAATTAATTGATAGGTTCGCAGTATCATTGTGGAAAGTATTTTATTGCCTGCTGTTTTGAGTTCAATGAGAACTCGCCTTAAAGTCACTAGAATTATTGAGTAAGTGGTGTTTTTGAAATTTAATGGACGAATCCAACACTTCACTTTAACTGAAATATTCCTTTAGCGGGTGCCATCCACTCCCCTTTGTGTTGAGATGTATATATATCTGAATTGGGTAAGAGGTACCTTCCGCTTGTATAAGCCACTGGGCATTGGGTCGCTACTAGTCAGACCAAAATAAAAAAAGCGTACTGATATACACATGGTTATGTTCAACAAAGTCCAACAAGCCCAATATACAAGACTGAAAGCCGTCGAGGCTTGACGGTATACCGAACTGAAACTCGACCGGAAATATTTGTAAAAATAAACAACTTCTACCTTGAAGAGGGCATTTTTCCAGAGTCCTGGAAGCGATAGCGATTAGTATTGCTGCCGAAAGGAATCAAATCACACAGTGGACCCTTGTCTTATAGTCCGCTGCCACTAAAAAATGCAGCGCTATCGAAACCCTGAAGGCACAATACGTTGTTAATGTGCCTCCGTCGCACAGTGTGGCAGAATGCCCTAAAATGTGGTATCAAATCACCCTTTATAGCTAAGAACCCGAAATTGTTCAGGATAGCTTCTGAGACCAGTCCTAATATATTTTTAAACCCGTCCACCCCACACCTACCTTCCCCAGCCACTTTTACTCCCCGTTTTATCGTGAAGAAAAACAATTTAGCAAAACCATTTTGTAAATTGCTCATAGGTATTTATTGAGATTTATAAATTAAATCTAAATCCTTAGATGTCATCACTATCATCACTGTCATCATTATTACGAGTATCATCAGACTCAGGAAGAGCGTTTGATTCCTGGACACTTGGGGATTTTAGCAAGTTGAGTGATTCTTTGGGAAAAGACTGAAATTATTTTTTTATGCAATTTTTGCTTGAATGTTATAATGGGATCCGAGCTCAGTAAAATATATTGTTTTACGGTTTGATTGTCTTGAGAAGTTCTCGCGGAAATTTTCAATAAACCTTTTTTGCGCGCTTCTTGTCATTCCGAAAACTAAGTGTTCTTGTTTACTGGTCGTGTAATCATATCTTCGATTTTGTTGGATCCCTTTGAAGTTGCTCTACATAAATAACATGTTTGGATTGAGGTGGTTTCAGTCCAATGATCTACTCTTACAGACCTGTTACCGATGACTACGGAAGTTTTTTGAAGGTTTTTAATCTTTGCATAAACTCGGGCTTTTTTAACTTTCGAAACAGTTGCTTCTTTAAGGAGTTAAGAATCTGTCCAGAAACTCTTAAGCTTAAGTTCGTTCGAAAGGAGTCTCAAAACTCACTTCCGGACGACCACGTTTTTTTGCTGAATTTGGTGCTCTATGCAATTTCCTCGATTCTGCAAACTTTGAGCCACCGTGTCTTAAAATCAGTTTTGAAATGCGAGAGTGTTTTCTTTACAACTTCTATTTGGGTATTTTCAGTGCTTTTTGTAATTTTAATAAGTTCTTCTTTTAAGAAATTGAACTGTTCTTCAAGAATAACACTCGCAGAGCTTCTCATCATACCAATTAGTTCACTTCTTGCCAAAAGAATAAAATTTGAAGAAATTCTTTTGGGCCACTTTGCCCCACTGTGCGTCGAAAGCATGTACCGGTGAATTTATTAAAAACCATCTCGAGTTATTTCACTGATAGAGTGCTTTTCTATGAGTCCCACGACGGAATCCAGAAGTAAGGTATAACCGGCGATGTACCAAAAGGGTCGGTCTTGGATCCTTTGCTATAAAACGTGATGATATCCTATGTCTACTAATCCCACGGGAAGCATCAATCATCGGTTTCGAGGATGGAATCGCAGTCGTGATCGTTGCCAATCTGCTCGAAGAAATAGAACTCCTCTGTAACGAGACAGGAAGGACAATTAAGTGCTGACTCCTCGGAAAGTACGCGAGACGATTAGTCAGAGAGAATACGATGCCATTTCACGACCATTTATTTAATATTTAGGGGATGGCAGTTGGTGCCCTGTCGAGAGCAATTGCAGAGGACTGAGGCAATATAAAAGACTCGTTCTAGCACTTGTCCCTAGTTCCGTATAATTGTACGGCGCAGAGATATGGTCAAATGCAGCGAAACTAAAATCGTACGCATGCAAAATTAAGTTCACTTAGCGCCTCTGCGCTTTTAGAGTCGGAAGCGCATTTTGAACTGTATCCCACGATTCCATACTCATCGTGTTTTCAATTCCGCCCATCGACATCCTTGCCGACGAACTGAAATGACTATACAATGTGCCAGTACAAAATTGCCAGTTGAATACCCACCCCCATACCACAGCATTGCGGTCTTTACTTTACTTTAGGTTTCGCTACAGTCCTGGGTGTACCTTGTCCTCAATCAACAAGCGTCTAAAGCTAGCTCGATCTTTTGATAGCTGACTCCAATTTTGCACGCTAAGTTGGCTGAGGTTGCCTCTCACTTGCGTACGCCACCTGAGTCTCGCTCTTCCTTTACTGCGCTTCCTTTACTGCTTCCTGGGTCGGATTCGAAGACTTTTCGGACCGGGGCATTAATTTTTATCCGCTCCACATGACCCAGGCATCTCAGTTGTTACATCTTCACTCTCCTGGCTAGGTCGATGTCGCTGTACAGTCCATAGAGTTCGTAGTTGTATCTCCTCCTCCACTCACCGTCAATGCAGACGGGACCGAAAATCACTCGAAGAATTTTCCTCTTAAAGCAGCCAAGAGCACCTTCATACATTTTTGATAATGTCCATGCCTCTGTCCCGTAGAGCAGGACTGGGATTATGAAGGTCTTATATAGGGTTGGCTAGTCAATTGCCTTCTTAGCCCAAACAAGCTGCGATTGGCAAGAGTTATTCTTCGTTTGATCTCAGCGCTGGTGTCGTTGTCTGAATTCATAGCGGGGCCTAGGTAGACAAAATCCTTATCTACCTCAAAGGTATACCTGTCAAAGGTGACGTTCTATCCGAGACGTCGGTGTTTAGTGTCCTCTTTGCTTGACTGCATATACTTGGTCTTGCCCTCCTTGACCGCTAAACCCATTTTCGGCGCGTGAATCTTGCAGTATTCTTTCAAGTGTGGTGCTAAAGGATATAGCCCATAGTCTTGTCTAAATCCTTTTCTTAGCTCAAAGTTCTCGGTAAGATCTTTTCCAACCTTGATGGAGTAGCGTGCATTCTTCATCGTGCAGAGATGCCAAAACTAGACATTCCTCTGTATAGCTCGTCTCTATAGATGCTGTCATGCCACGTGATGTGAAGCTTATATCTTTTAATGATAAAATGAGCACTGATTATAGGGACGGCACCTTGGTTAAGTCATGATTGTTGTGCCAATCCTCAAGAACATTCTTTTGATTTCTTCGCTACGTTGCCCTCTGTATCACAGTGGACACATATTAGGTAAAAACATTTATGCAGATTGTTAACAGGTATCCGCTTCCCTGCATGAAAATATGTTAACTATATGACGTTTCTTTTAGAAACTAAAACCAGTCTTGCTATTCTGGTGACATCCAAATAACCGCTGATTGTACTTCTCACAATTTTCGCCGTTGTAAATGTCGCAAGCTTTAAATTATTTTTATCTGCTCTGCCCGAGCGCAGTTCTTAAATTGTTGCAATATAAATGTTCATATAATACATAACAGAAACTCCATTGGGGAGTGTGAGGCATGAACCAAGACACAACCTCATGAATATCTTCTTTTTTTTCAATATCCAAGAGCATGCTTAACGATTTAGCTAAAGTTCTATACCCCTGGGACAACATCTATTTAAAGGACTCTAGTTGGAACATGTGGACTTATATAGAAACCGATTTTACCTCTGGATATAAAGTGTTACCCTCTTGCCTTACGTGAGACATATGTAAATCACGACACAATTCAATTCATAAAATTTTAATAGAAATCCATCAATGCTTCCTTGTGGGACTCCTACTCAATCCCAAAGAATAGCTTCCTCAAGAACTAATACAACCCGAACCCATATACATATTTACAAGAGAATGTGTTTGTAGTGAATTGAAGAAAAATCACGTCTCAAGTGTCGTAAACTTCCTCCCAAGATGGTAGTCCTCTTGTTGACCATTGAGAAGTTTTTTTTTTCAACCCTTTTCCTCTACGCTAACAAAGTTGGTTACATCACTCAAGTAAACTTGAGTTGTTCAAAAAGAAAGGAGCAGATGCTTATTATGCTGGAACCAATTGCCACTTACCATTTCAACTATAGTATGTAAAGTTAGTAAAGTGCAGTTGGGGCTTACATAGTCATAAGTTTGTAAGTTAATAAAAATGCACATATTCTCACTTTGCTCATACCAACAGTGACAGCAAAGTCTAGGGTACAATCTCTTCGAGGCTCTTCATCATTAAGGCCACAGCACGGTTTCAGTCATCACCTCGATACCGTTCTGCTTTTCTTTACTCTACGAGTATTCACAGGAGAAATTCGAAAACTTTTACTTTAATTACTCTTTGCCATCACAATTTTCAGACACACTTTTTAGACAATAGGTGATGTAGCTAAAATTAATTAGTCCTGAATCTAAAGCTAAAGCAGCTTCACCGGAGCCTTTGACTTTCAATTCTACCCTTATCCTTGAGGCGGTTGTTTTTTCCCAACTTTTGCTTTGCTTTTCGTTTCCTTTCTTTTCCTTTTCCTCGTGTTGGATGAGAGAACTATTTTATCCGGGCAGTGAAAAGAACATAACATACTGTCCTGCAGAGCCATTCGTTTAAAATATTTAAGAGCATCACATGTCCATCTGAAATACAAACACATTCCAATAAACGCCTCAGGCTGTACCATTTTCCATTTCCTGTTATGTGCCTTCATCACCTCCCAGAGCAGAATACCCGTTTCACAACCCTCCACTTCACCACCTTCCACACGTACACGTAGTTAGTCTACGACAAAGAAATGGGCGCACACGTCCAATAAAAAAAAAAAAAAAGGAGTGCATGGGGTGGATTCGGGAAAGGATCTAAAATAAATAAATGTCACGACAGAGTCGTACATACTCGTAGTTGCGATTGTGTACTTAAAGTACTTAAAGTCCTAGAAATCCATGCCTTGTTAGTCCTTTCATTTCGATGGTATCATTTCATATCACTGACTGCATGTATTTAGATGATTTAGATTATTAGGCTAAAGATACTTAGTGATTGCATAAACTTTTCAGTTACTCACTTTGCAAGCTACCAACCCGAGAAGAGACTCAGCAGCCTTTCACCCTCTTTGAGCCTGGGACGCTGCCTCCAAGTGTCAAAATCATGCGCTCTGGCACCTGCGAGAGCTAAATATCCAAAACGAATGCTCTTTTCATGTTGTCTAGGACCTGGAGGCTGTGACTCGAAGATCCTCTTTGCTGAAACATTAGTGTCCATTTGCTCAATTTAGCGAAGACTTCACTGGCTTGATGGACGTATAAACTGTGTTTGCTTTTTCGACTGCATCCACATCTTAATACAACTCATAGAATTTGCTGTTGTATATTCTCCTGCACTTGCCTTCTTCGCGTACAGGACCAAATATTTTTCTCTTGAAAGTGTGTGCTTCTTTCCTACTTATAGTATTGTCCAGCAACCGGGATCATATAGCAGAACTGACAGGATACATTTTTAAGGAGCATTCATTTCGTCTTACGAGCCCATCTTTAGGCTTAAAGCCCATTCGTTCTGCTTTCTTAGGACAAATCTTCATCGAAAATTCAGTGAGTTAATGTAAGTCTATCACTTCGAAGTTACCATTAGTCGTATTGGTTACTCGTACTTGGTTTGGTCCTCTTTTACTTTTAGGCTAACAAGTTTTGCCAGTTCTTCAAAGGTCATGAACTGACGATGGCGCGTGGTGGTGGGGGTGGCGATGGCGCAATGGTTAGCTCATTGGACTATCACGCAGAGGGTCCATGGTTCGATCCCTGGCATTGCCAACAATTTTTTGAATCCTCATCACCCTTTCGACGGGCAATGGCAAACTCCCGAAAGTAAAATTGCCTATGAAATAGCTTCTAATGAGGGCGGTTTGGATTCGGCGATTAACCGTAGGCCCCTCTCAGATGTGACAAAAATGACAACATGAGCAACACAAATGAACGTCAAAAAGCTAGGCCATGGCCCACATGGTGTTTTTTTTATTTTTTTTCAAAGGTCATGGAAGTTTCTATGATCTTACCCATGATCTAAATGCTTTATTTGTGAACTAACAACTTGACCAATTTATCGAAGATGGAGTCTCCCTGCCAACACTGATCCTGCTCCTTTAGCATTTGATCGAAGTATATGGTATAATCACTGAATTGCCGAAATCCGGGACACGTTTGGAGAAGTTCTCAGGAGCTTTTTTCTATTTGCACATTGCATTGTTTTTCAATGTCATATACGGCTTCGAGTCAATGAAGAGATGGTTAGTCTCGATTTGGTCGGGTCATTTGGCTGAAATCCACACTGGAATGTGCCGACTAGTGTCCTACAGAAGGGCCTGATACTCGTATGTTCATGCAATGCGTTGGATTGGTTTTTGTATGCAACGTTGACTGGAGATATGATAAACATGTCATTGATGGCTCTAAAAATATCTCACAGGAATATTAACTATTTCATTTGAAAATTTTCCAGTTAGAAAAAAGAGTGAGTAAGGAGTAAGAGCATTAGTCAGCTCTAACTTCCACTTAGGCGAGAGTCTTCTGTCACGGAAATTGAAGGGAGTAAAACTATGTCAGGGAGTGCAGGCTCGAATTAAACGAAATCCTCGACAGAGTGCCAGAAAATGGCTAGTGAGGTCAAGATACGAATATCATAGATAATCATAGCTACGAGTATTGAAAAATGAACTCAAACTAAAGCCTTTTGGTTCCAAAACGGACAAAATCCTACCGATGATCAAAAAAAAGTGAGGTTCGATTGAGTAAAGGAGCTGTTAAGTGTCCTTGAATGTGACCAGTTGTCGAATATCATGTTCTCCGATGAGAAAAATTTGTCAATCGAACAATTCTTGATCAAATAGAACGTTCGTTTTTGCTTAACGGACAGATCAAAAAATATGTAACCCTCGATTGGTCACCAGAAGTCAATCACCAACATCTGTCATTGCTTGGGCGGTTGTGTTTTTGGAGCGAAGTGTTTTCGAAGTTGGTTTGAAGGCTTGTGCATCCAAACATTTCAGTGAGAGAGAATGGATGTTCTGAAATGCACTCGTCAACCAAGAGTAGTTAAAAAAAACAACGTGCTTTGCTTCATTTCATCGACACAACAGCCTCCACAATCACCAGATGCATATCCACTTGATATTTTCATATGAAAATTTGAAAATTAATTTTCGCGTCTTTCGCATTTATTAACAGCTTAAAGTAGGGTCGTCCGATTCGTTGTCGGAATTCAACATCCCTGTTTCAATCACATACGTCAAACCGAACTGTCATCTGAGACTGTTGTTTAGTTTAAGGTTCACCATTTCACAATATGGATCGTACGCTGAAAATTGTAAAATTCTCTGGTAGGTACGTTTCTAGCATTACGATCAGATTATTGTCTTAACAGATGCTTAAGGGCCTATCCATCATCGAAATGCGCCCTTTACAGAGAATATTAGTGAAAGTGTTGAAGAAAATCCAAATCTATCGACCACGAAATGCGTACAACATACGCCGATTGAGTGCTTGAACATCAGCATTTGGCCAATTTTCACACAAAAGTTTTTTTCGGTGATAGGCCTCATTTCGTATGCCTCTGTGGATAGATTAACAAGTCATTGAAAATAAGCTTGTCGGAATCAAGTCCTGCAACAACTCTAGTGGAGGGCATTTAAATGATTTTATATTCCATTCATAATGGCAGGATCCAAACAATATTTTGGAATAAAAATTTGATCGAAATTAAAGTCACAAATGTGTTACATTTAAATTTACTTACGGTACCACAAAATGGATGACAATGTGAAATATATTTATGGACACTATTTCTACAGCTGCAACAGAAGTTCTGCAGAAGTTTGCTACAATAGATATACAATACAACTGTCGTTTGAGTTATATATTACAGTACGACCTGTAGATTCATACCACTTAAGAAATTTTAAATGACGAGAACGTGTCGAGTGTTCAGAATTTTTTCCCAGGCATTGATCAAAATTAGTCAACATTTACCAAATCCCTCTTGACTCTTGAATTTGAAATAAACTGAGTTAATCAATGGCACAATTATTAAGCAAGACATTAGGAAGATGTGCTTTACATGAAACATTCCCCTCATGGCAGCGTCTGTCTTGTGGCATGAAAGCTTCAAAATCAAAGATAAGTTGGTCCAAAATAACGTGTAACACAAGACATCGAATTGTTGACGGCGTTCTGTGTAGATATTAAACAATGTAAAGAAATATAAAGGAAAACGTAACGAATTTTTGTACCCAAGGTGGAACTAAACAAACAGAATTTCAGCATACAGAGGCATTGAACCAGTATTTGTTAAAATGTTCCCATTTGATTATTTCTGCAGTTGATTCTATGACCACCAACATGAGAAGATGATGATTCTATGACCAACATTAAGAATTTATTAAAAAAGGTTAAGAGGACGTTTGAATCTCAGTTTGGCTCGCATATTGCAGACATAATGTGGGTAGAAAGAGCCGAAGAAATAAAACGAAGAATCACTCTTGCCAATTGCTCTTTCTGTGGGCTAAGAAGTAATTACCGAGTACTGCCATAAGTTCTGTTACATCGCTAAAACCACTCGGAATATCGAGAATATTCGTTTAGCGGGCTATTGCTCGCTTTGGCGAATTGTCTGAAGTAGAGGACAGACCAAGAATTGTCGTCCGTACAAATGCGGTAGTAAAGGCAGTGCGTGAACGAATTCGGAAAAATCCCCTTAGGAAGCAGAAGGTCATGTCCAAGGAATTGAATATACCTACCAGATCCATGTCTAGGCTGATTCGGAGTAATCTGCATATGAAAGCCTATCGTCGGTCCACGTGTTATCTTTAAACTCCTCAACTAAAAAAAATTAGGCTTGAAAGATGCAAGCGACTTTTGCAGTGGCACGCGGACAATAGCCATGAAAACATTCTGTTTACGGATGAGAAAATTTTTACCGTGGAAGAGGTTTTCAGCAAACAAATTGACAAAATTTATGCCCCTTCATCTAAGGAAGCAAAAAAGTGGACATCATTCCACTTCCGCAATGGTTCAGTGGCGGGGGTCTCTCACCATGGTGTTACATCCCTCCATTTCTGTAAAAACTGGTGCAAAGGCTTACAAAGAAGATGTGCTTAAGGGTTTTTGTGAAGGGTTTGACCTTTTCAATGGATACAGATGGATATTCTAACAGGACTCTGCTACAGCGCACAAAGCCAAAACCACGCAGGACTGACCCAGAGTCAATATTTCAGAGTCAATATTTTTCAGATCTGAGTCCACTGGATTATGATTTGTCGTCAGAGTTGGAGAACATGGCCTCCGAGACCCCCCACAGAAATTTGGAAAGCCTTAAAACAGCATTAACCATAGCAGCGTACACGATCTTCAAGGAAACCGTACTTGCGTACATGGGTGGCCGTGGACCAAGTGGTAGTAAACTGGCTACCAAATCGGAAGGTTCGAGGTTCGGATCCCAGCCATGCTCGAAAGACTTGTATTTTTCAGGTCAACAAAAATCAAGTAAGATGTGTAGTTGCCTAGAACACGAGTACAACAAGAAGCCAGCTCTCACTTACAATTTAGTTGGATGCCACCCATGGTGCAAAATAACCACTGAGGCCAAAAATCTTTCTTCTCTGTCTGTCCAATTTTCCAAAAAACTTAACACATGCCGAGGCACTATAAGTGTATTCATTCCCACTTGAGTGTTAAGTTCTCTAAGTTCTTTAAAAAAAAAAAAAAAAAACGTGCCGCTATAGCTCAATAGTCACACCATTTGGAAGCTTGTGTTAAAGCAAAAGGCAGTCATTTAAAGTGAATCCAATTTTTTTTAACAATCGATATTGTGGTCTATTAAATGATTCCGGAGATCCTGCTTCCCAAGTATTTTCCGTTATTCTCGCGCAGCTTGAGCAGCAAAACAAAATCAATGAACTTACTTTAGATAAGCTAAAGAAGTTTGAAAATAGGTTCAATAAAAAACGTCCTTCGCCTAAAAAATGAAAAGGGAAAAATTAAACGTACTCACCTGGAATGCAAACGGAATCTTAGAAAAACTTTATGAACTTGAGTTATTCCTAAGGAAAAACGACATTGACGTTTGTTTGGTTTCCGAAACCCACTTGAAAAATGGGTCATCTGCAAAAATTAGAGGTTTTAAAGAGTACTACGCGTATCACCCTTCGGGAAACGCGAGAGGCGGATCCTCTGTATACATTAAAGAGTCTCTTGAGCACAACGAAGATATAAAAGTAGAGCTCGAGTCTGTACAACTAATTGCGGTGCGCGTAAGATTGGTACGGAACTCCTTTACTATTTCAGCCATCTACTGTCCTCCACGATTTACGCCTTCAAAACATATATTTAAAAATATATTCAATTCTCTTGGATCGACTTTTATGATTGGCGGTGATTTCAATGCCAAACACACTTTTTGGGGATCAAGATGTGTCTCCCAAAAGGGTAAAATACTCTATAAAGCATGTATGGAACACAATTGTGACTTCTATTCAACGGGCAAGCCGACTTATTGGCCAACAGACACAACGAAAATACCCGATCTTGTCGATTTCTTCGTTGTTAAAGGAATTCGTAACTCGGATATAAACGTTGATGAAAGCTTCGATCTTTCCTCCGATCATTCTCCAGTCATACTGACAATGAACGACACGTTTATTAAAAAACAAGGACCATTAAGACTAACTGGACGAAATACTAATTGGGAAGGATTCAGAAATGAGATTAATAATAACCTAGAACTAGACGTTTCACTTAAAGCAGCACTTGAACTTGAAATCGAAGTGGATTCTTTCGTTGAAATAGTCCAATGTGCTGCGTGAAACAGTCAACGAAAAAACACGGCTAAACGTAACTTAAACTACCCGCCTGAGGTAAAAGATATGATAAGAGAAAAAAGAAAAGCTCGCAAAAGATGGCAAACAACTCGAGCGCCGCAGGATAAAACACGCTTAAACAGGCTCTGTAATCTGCTCAAGGAGACTCTTAAAAGTTACAGAAATTCCGAAGTAAATACATATGTTCAAAACCTGACGGCAGGAAAAGAAACAAATTACTCGCTTTGGAAAGCTTTAAAATGCTTAAAAAGGCCCAAAATCCCCGCGCCACCAATCAAGGTCGGCAATAACGAATGGGCTTAGGGGGATAAGGAAAAAGCGGAGGTTTTTGCCGACTATCTTGAAGAAATTTTCAAGCCCTCCGACGGCCCGACACTGGCACCCGGCACCAATTCTTTAGAAATAGCATATAGTAATTTTGTAATGACAAATGCAACTCTTGCTGAAATCAAAACTGTAATAAGGAAATTAAAACCAAAGAAGGCTCCGGGGTATGACCTTATTACCGGAGAAGTTCTGAAAATGCTACCCCAAAAAGCACTTATAAAGCTCTTACACATTATTAACGCGGCTCTGAGGCTTGAATACGTGCCAAGCCAGTGGAAAGTTGCAGAAGTCATTATGGTACTAAAACCAGGAAAACCTCCAAACGATAAAAAATCATACAGACCCATTTCTCTTCTACCGATCCTGTCGAAAATCTTTGAGAGGATTTTGCTAAAACGTCTTCTCCCAATTATCGAAAACCAAAATCTTATTCCCAGCCATCAATTTGGATTTCGGACTAAGCATTCAACAATTCATCAGGTGCATAGAATTACTGATGTAATTGAAAGATCCCTGGAAGAAAAAAAGATTTGTTCGAGCGTATTTCTTGACGTCTCACAAGCTTTTGACAAAGTATGGCATGAAGGTTTGAAGTTCAAACTGCGACGAATTTTGCCATTAAAGCTTTATAATATATTGACAAGCTATTTTGAAAATAGAATTTTTCGCGTTCGATACGGAAATGATGTTTCGAAATTTAAAGATATCCTAGCCGGAGTACCGCAGGGAAGCGTACTGGGCCCACTTTTGTACCTTTTATATACAAGAGATATACCACACGTCGAGGATACTGTTCTCGCTACTTTTGCTGACGACACCGCTATCTTAGCGGTTGGAGAATCAATAGAAGACTCAACGGCGAAACTCCAGACTGCTTTAAATAAAGTCTACGAGTGGACAAAGATCTGGCGAATTACCCTTAATGAGACAAAATCTGTACATGTTGACTTCACCTACAGAAAGATAAATCACTTGCCCATTTCTATAAACTCGGTGTGTATCCCCTTTGCAAACGAGGCTAAGTATTTGGGAATGACACTTGACGCGAAGCTTAAATGGAAAACGCATGTTAGAAAGAAACGAAAAGAACTAGAGGCCAAATACAGAGAAATGTACTGGCTACTTGGTAAACATTCCAAGCTAAGCTTAGAAAACAAGCTGCTTCTTTATAAGCAAGTGCTAAAGCCGGTGTGGACCTATGGTATACAACTCTGGGGTTGTACTAAGAAATCAAATGTAAATATAATACAAACTTTTGAAAATAAAGTGCTACGACAATCTGTGCGTGCCCCATGGTTTATAAGAAATAATGACCTGCATCGAGACCTCGGAGTTCCTTTCGTGGAAGATGAAGTCAGGAACTGCGCACGAAAACATAAAGTCCGGTTAAGCGGCCATATCAACAATACAGTCCTAGAAGTCTTGGACGAACGAAACATACTACGGCGTCTTCAACGAACTAAACCGTTGGACCTTGCGCGATAAATTGAAACCGCATTAAGAAAGCGGAATATGTAGGGTCTTCCATTGGAAAGTGTCCTACCAATCGTGACTAACTTATGAAATAAAAACTGCTTGATAAGTTCTACTTAGTTGCGGTATTAAAATCAACAATGAAGGGATGTGTTTTAAGTGAGTAAGAATCTCACACTACTATGAGCACGCGCTTCTGATCCTCATAGTGTCTGATGGAAGATTTTCACCTGCCCTCGCCGGAAAAAAAAAAAAAAAAATAAATATAAAATTAAATGAAACAATTTTGAATACAATATATTAACTGTTTTTTTTTATAGCGTCTTACATTTGTAACAGAACATATGGCAAGACTAGGCCGTAAGACCGTATTCCATAAAATTACCGAGACTCTATACTATATAAGACTTTGATCATCCCAGTCCTTTGTACTTTATGACGCTGAAGCATGGAGTCTACGAAAGCGGATAAAGATATCCAGTGTGAGAGAAAACTCCTTCGAAAAATATTTGGTCCCCTTTGCCTTGACGGGCTATGGAAGAGAAGATTTCAATACGGACTTATCGAGCTTAACAGCGACATCGACTAAGCCAAAAACATCAGTCGCCTGAATTGGCTACAACATGTAGAGCGAATGGCCACCGATGCTCTCGACTGCAGAGTCTTTGAATCCAACCTGGAATTACTCGTATAACGCACCAAAGGAAAACCTCTCATTAGGTAGTGCGAAAAAGTAGAATGCGACCTACACCAACTTAGATTGCTCAACTGAAGGCAGTAAGCTTAAGACCGTGGTAACTCGAGGGGCATATTAGTTAAGGCCCAGTTTCACATCGGGCTTTAACGCCATCTAAAACCGAAATAAAGCATAATATGCTTAGTTATACCAATAGAAAAATTTATCATAATTATACACAATTGTCTAGATGTATAGATGTCAAATTCTAATAAATATCGTACCGTCGTTCCTCTTTGATCCTTATCACTTCTTTTTTTCTGAAGCTAATTTATAGTTTCCTTTATAGCCACCACAGTGATGCCGTTCATAAAGCCGATACTAATGTCAGAGGGAGCCTTGTCTCTATACTGCATCAAAATCATTAACAAAAATGAGAACAGTAAAAGCACAGTAGCTTATTGACTCAAAGTATCTGAAATGAATATACGAGTAGTCGTACATAGCGAAAGTTATTTCAAAGGCCGTTAAATACTACTCGTACATATATGGTAAATATTCATTTTAAGCTCAATTTATTGATACGATCATATGAAGGCCATTGAAAATTGTAAGCAACATCTAGTAATGTATGGTGGGCAGACAGACAGATACATCAGAGTTAGTCTTTAACCGTATTACCCAACTCGATTAAATTTATATTCTTCCAATTGAACATAACCCCAATACTTGCCCTTAAGATACATGTGAGGAAATACGAGTATAAACAGCAGTAAACGTAGAGTCTGGAGGTTGTGATGGCGTTTGGAAAAGAAAAGAAGGAGGCTGGTATAAAAAAAAAAGAAGGGAAACAGGCAAGAAAGATTCTTGTTCAATGAGAAAGGGAACAGAGCAAAGTGACATAGTACTCGTATCTTGTATCTTGTACATGGGATTGCTTTTTCAATAGCTTACTCCACTCCGACTTCCACACTGAAGTGTCTGCGCTCCATCTGTATCCTGTGCCAGTATGAATGCCAGTACGAATACCAGTGCCAGTACCAGTCGAGTATCTGGCATGTTCATCTGCAATGCGTATTGTTACACCGATGGGGAAATGTGTCACTTTATTACAAAATATTTGCCATTTATGAGTATACAATACAATATCGCATTAAAGGCCATTGTTCGGTAGATACTTTGATATACGAGTACGAGTACGAGTACGAGTATGAGTACGTGTATGGTATATCCCAGTATCTGGACTGTGAATCGGTGATCTTTGTGGACCTGTACACGTGTAAACATATGGACCTATGAACATGTGAACGTGTGGACGTGTAGACGCTGACAATTAAGCAGTATGTCGACCTTTCCTTGTCGTCTCCAGAACACCTCACACTCGTATCTCATAGTTGAGGTTTATTTATTTTTTTTTAGACCTAAAATTAGAACTATTCTTTCCCAAGAGTGGATAAAGCAAAGAAAAACAAATAAGCAGATCCAGATCTATGGTGGGCAGTAGTGATAGAAGATCCAAGTAAGAGTGTTCATGTTCGTATTCGTATCGGGATGTTCAGGCGTTCTCTGTTGACACATTCATTAACTCGTGGATAAATAATTCGGGAAATTTTTCAATGTGCCTAGCGCAGCCATAAATTAATTCTCTGCTGTAACAATTAATTGCACTCGACGGCGACTAATTCATGGAAAATATCTCAACATTTATGAATTATGAAGCAGGGGGGCTTGCACTGAGAGGGTGAGGGTGACTTGTTCGAGTAGCACGAGTATGGTATGTGGTATGGCCAGTCTTAACAATGTGACCCCATAGATTGGCTTGTCATGATAATCCCGGTCGTTTGTTTCGGGGGGAAAATCCATGCAACGCTGATAGTCAAGCCCTATCTACAAGCCATTAGTTGTGTCAAAATCGGGAGGAAAGTGTCATGTCCGACATACGACAAGCTTAATAGGATAGGGAGTGTTCATAGAAAAAAAAAATAAAATTCAACAAAAAAGAAAATTGAAAAATCAACCAAAGAGAAACTGTCTGTACGTTCCTTTGCCGTTTAGTGATGGTGCATTCGTTCTAAAGAATGTTCTATGGCTATGATGGCTGTTCCACTGACTATAGCCAGTAACTGCTCTAGTAGCTGTGTGCCTCTGACAGTGCCTATTCTTGCTCCTAGTGTGCCGAATGATTTAGCGCTTTCGTTGTTCTTCTCATCTCTTTGGTATATGGTATTTCAATATTTAGATTGGTTCTGTTGGTGTTTGTCTATTTGTTCTGTTGTTGTTCTTCTGGTTCTGAGTTGTTGTTGTTGGTGTTGTTATTGTACTTTTTGTTCTCATTTTTTTTTTTTATATAAAATTCCAAGAGAATTGTCACAAAGTGACGATTGATGGCATGTCGTTGGTATTCCACCAACGTTTTTAAAATTCGACAGCATGAGATTGTTTTGTTTTGCTTTCAGATGCACGTTCAAAGTGTGATTGTTTAGCTATTTTTCTTATTGTTTAAAATGAAAATGGAGGATGAATAAAAAAAAACATCGAAAATTGAAAGTGGTACTCGAATTTTAGATAAAAAAAAAAAACAGAAATTGCGTACAGATACTCGTATGCAACGTGTTCGTCAGTTTTTAATTGAAAAGAACTCACCCTCTCTGCCTCAGTGACGGGGCTAGGGAATTGATGGGGATTTTTATTTTTTCGCAGAATAAGGATTGTCTAAATGGGTGCCGATTTATGGGTTTGACTGTCACCAATTTCAACAAAAGAATGGATGATTTTAATCGATCGATTTTAGTGAAGTTTAGAGGATGGTGTTGAGTGGTTCTGTGAGATTTTGAGGATGGTTTTATTGTGGAAAAGGTTGGGCTTAAAACAAACAGAATAATTGCCATAGCAATCGGGCTCGTCAAGGTTGTAACTAGGTGTAGATTTTTGTGATTTTTTTTTGCAGATAAAAGGAATTTGCAAGGCTTATGGTTGATGTACTACTTCGATATGCAGATGACTGCAAAATCGATTCATGTTCAATAATTTGGGTAATGCCAAGAAATGTTTGCAATTTTTCCAATTTTGCCAGATGCCCTTAGTAGGCCATGACCGTTTTTAATAATGAATATTGATCTGTTTGCATATGCTAACATCATCGTAAAACCTTCGTCTATATCACTTGTTTGTTGTAAATTTCGGTTGATTTACGACTTTTGACTCATTTGTTTATGTGTATCTACACTTACTGCCAGTCACATGATAATCAACAAGAGGAAATCTCTCAAAGCATCTGTTTTGGTTTAGGTCTTGCAAAATCTACATCATTTTTAAGGGGTTACATCTAGTCAGTTTGTTAAATATTTATGGTGGAAATAACCTTCGAGCAATTACTAAAAGTTATATTTGATTGGTTCAGATGTTTCCGAGAAATCTTGCTCACCGACTTTAAAGACACAGTTCTGAGAAAACTTTACATTTAGTTGCAAATTTTTTTTTTCAACTTACATCGAGTCGTCTATTCCAGGAAAATATAATAAACCCGTCGCCGCTTCGGCAGCTTGTAATAAACAGCGTGTGCTCTCATGTGCTCTGTGGTCGGAGATCGTCACTCGCTGTGCAGCCACCGTTTCCTCCTCCTATTTTCAAACGACCTGGCACGTCTTTGCAAATTTACGTGTAACTTCGAGAATATTCACCGGATTGTCATGCAATTTTGTATATGTTTACATAAATATTTGTACACTAAGAAAGTAAAACCAATTTTTTAAAAATTGTAACTAGAAAGAACGCCTTAAAGGCGCAGAAAACTATGGCCAAAATCAAAAAGGATATATCGGCTTTACCAATAGGGACTTGACAACTTTGAATTTAATTTGTGAACGCACTCTTTCACTAATCATCAAGCTGTCACTGTCAATTTATTCAGTAAACTCAACATTGTCATCATGGTAAAGTACACGAACGAGCAACGTCTGCAAATTATAAAAATTTTCTACCGAAATTCGGAGTCGGTAACTGCAACTTTAAAAGTGTTAATTAATTTTCGGTCGTAATTCTCGCCCTAGTAGAGAAGCAATAACAAGTTTAGTGCAAAAATTTGAGTCTACATATTCGTTGTGTGATGTTGCCGTGTCAGTGAGACAACGGGTTGGTCGAAGTGTCGAAAATATCGCTGCCGTTCAGGCGTCCATAGCAAACGATCCAAATCAGAATTGGGCATCACTCAGACCACATTATGGCATATTTTGCGTAAGGATCTTGGTTTACACCCATACAAGATCAAGCTGACTCAAGAATTGAAGCCGATGGACCATTTGAAGCCACGTTCGCTCTCCGATAGGGTTCTGGAGAAGATGCGCCAGGATGGTGAATTTCATCGCAAAATCATCTTCAGTGACGAAGCTCATTTTGTAACGCCGCTTGACTATTTTCTGTGAGGCTACGTTAAGTCATTAATTTATGCCAACAAGCCGACGACGTTGGAAGAGCTTAGAGCCAACATTGAATTCGAAATAGAGGCCGTTTCGGCCAAAATGTGTGGCCGAGTCGTTGAAAATTGGGTCCAACGAATCGATTGCTGCAAACGTGCCCGCAGTGGCCATATGAACGGAGTCGAGTTCCATTCATAAATGTTTTGATTGTACTTCAAGCCGATAATAAAGTTTTTGAAATATTTTAAATGGTTTGCGTTTTATTTTAAAAAAAAGTTGTCGAGTCCTTATTGGGAAACCCTATACAAGGTGGCCCAAAAATAGTCATCCAATTTTGTTTTTGAATTACTGTTTTACTACACAAGATTTCCAGTGATAATTGTTCGCATTCCTGTCGAAAATTCTCCTTATTGGCATAAACCCGTGGCCCGTGCTGTGTGTGCGGTTGCACCATCTTATTGAAACCACAGGTTCACCAAACACCGCTCATCCGATTATCATGCCCCTTTAGGGTTCGCACATAATAGTGACCGTATTGCCTATGGCATCCTCAAAAAAATATGGCCCAATCTCTCTTCCCGCGTGAACACCGCACCACACAGTGGCTTTTAGTAGATGTAATGTCTCTTCGTGCATCACACGCGGAATTTCAGTGCCCCAGAAACGAAGACGTAACCGCTTAAGTGGAAATGCGCCTCGTCGCTCATGATGATTTTCGACAGAAAATTGTCTCTTTGTTGTTGAAATTGAGGACGGCTTGACAGTAATTCGCACGCGACTGACGGTCAGGAGACATTAACTGATGCACTGTTTGTACTTTGTACGGGAACATGTGTAAGTCTTTCACTTTAATTCGCTGTGATAAGATCTCAGCGACATCGTCAGCCAGAGCTGCGATATTCGTACCCGAACGACCAGTCCACCCACGCCCTGCATGGTCTCCTGTGGTTCCAGTCTGTTCGAGTCGAGTAGCTAAGCGGCGGAAAGTTTGCACAGTCGGCGCGACACGATTTGGAAATCGACGTTGAAATTCACGCTGCGCTAACACCACCGACCGATTATTGGTCAAAAAATCGACACAGTTATTCCACGCTCTTGCGGAGTATAGCGCTCCATTGCTTGTATGTTCGTATACTGCAGCTGTCTAGTTCATAAATGTCAAATAAGATTGACGTACGAAGCCATTTGCAAAAATTATAACATTTTCCGATAGGATGATTAATTTTGCGCCACCTTGTACAACAAGATTAACCGTAGAGCGAGAATATTGATCAATTTTGTGGAAGCTATTTACAGCTTAAGCCGTTAAAGTTAGACAAATATTGACTTCATCAGGCTTGGGAGCTATCCATTAGCGACAGACAAAGCGGAGATTTGATCATCAAGTTTGTTAAGAGGTTTGCTTAGAGGTTATCTGCGCCGAAGAAGATCCACTGACGTGTGGGTACAAGCTTATGTAAGATCATTGACGCACAGCAGAATAATATTGGATCAAGAATTTACTCTTGGGGAAGTCCTTGAATTGAAGCCCTCAGTGGAGATGATGATGAAGAGGAGTCGTCACCAGTAGTGACGACCTGGAGTCTTCGTGATAAATATGTACTATATGTTAGCTGTCAATGGGTTTACTCGCTTATTGCTGAGACTAAACTAGTTTTTAAGCTTCCACATTTGAACGTACCCAGCCGAAAGCCTTCGAGAAACAAGGCAAACAAAGTAGACTTTTACGACTCTTGCCGTAATCAAGTAAGCTTATCATATCCGTAGAGCAAATGTGATTTGCTTTAAAGTTTGATTGTTTCGTGTAAAGCAAGTCGAGTTGCAAGTTGTCGGCCTAATATTTGTTTCTCTATTACTTCGGCAAAGCCTTTCGTTAATTCAATCGTCATATGTAGTTCTGTGAAAAAGTATCGGAAAAAGGGGTAGCTATAGCACATGTAATGACAATACATGTATTGAATTGAGGATTGGAGGAGGTACTCTCACAGCATATTAGCAGGTGACTTAAGATTGGTGGAGATTAAGATTGCAGAAAACTGCAAAAACAACTTGGAGCTTGCAAGCGATTAAAGCAGTGTTTTAACGCGGTGTTTAACCAAGAATTCCCAGTATCATTTCCCCGACTATTCCGTGCGAAGAGGGAGCAGAAGATTTTACGGAAGCCGAAGTTGGCAAGTGGTAAAATAGGTTGACCTCGGTCGTGCAGTCGGACCGAATTATCTTCTGAATTATAGGCGACGAGGAGAAATTTTGGATTTAAATGGTTATTTTGGTGAAAAAATGAAGAAAGTCTATCGGATGGCTAACCAGTGAATGAAAACGTTTCTTGTTCTGAAATATTCAGCCGTGACAATGAAATAATTAACATCCAAAATCAACACAGTAGGACCGGTCGAACTGATCTCATTCTGCAGAGTTAAAACCCTGTAACTAGTTGCTTTCCAAATACACGTATAAAAAAAGAAATTAAAAATCCAGATTCACTTTAAATGACGAAATACTGTCGATATTCAAATGGTTACCCCTTTTGCTGCAGCTCGTTGTACTTCTGTGGTTTATACCACGAAAAGAGCTGCTATTTTGCCTAAGATCACACACTGATTGATTGCAATTTCGTTCTACGATCAATTTTCCTAGGTCTATAGCTCTCTTATTAGACGTTCTACAACGTAGTTGTAGTTTATAAAACAATCTTATTGCTCTGTCAGGTTTATATTTATGTTCGTAACATGATGCTGGAGATTTCAAAAGCCATGTAGATGTTTCCACTTTTCTTAGATCTATTAGACTGAAAAGTCACGAAAACGTTTAAGTCTTCTACAATGCGGCAATGCATTCTCCTTGTTGTTTCAATCTCCAAGTAAAGGGTGAACTACCGAAAAGAAATATTCTTTTCTCTATATTAAATAATTAAAATACAAGTCTTGAAAAGTAAAATTGAAAATTCCTAGATTCTCATTAAAGTGAAGAGCACGTGCAGATGGTAAATTGGTTTCATTCAGCATACCACGGGGTAGATGCCCCCATTTCTCTAGTGTTGATACCTTTAAATGAAGCTTGCTTGATATACAAGTATAAACAATTTTTATTCTTTTTTTTTCTTTTTCACTGCAATTATGTGTCAGTAATTTGAAAATAAATGTGCTGATTTAAATAAACAGAAATTGCTCTTAATTTTCTTTAATTGAATTTTGAAGGATTGCGATGAACTATTTTCTGCTTTTGTTGTGCATTCCTTGTCGTACTTAGGATCACAATAGCACTATACGAGCTGTTTGCTTTTGGGAATATCTCACAAAGATCACCCTTAACTTGAAATTCCATCTTCCAGAAACATTGCACTCATCCTACGTTCCTGTAAATGGAATATCTTAGCATAAAGCTGAGCAATCACCTCAGAAATAAAGTGCCCACGGTACCAGTACTCAGATCATTATCGCATTGTACCTGCAGTGTCCTACAGAATTTGGTATTAATTACGTCAGATGCTGACTAGACGTGTGGTGGACCCTTTCTTGTAAAGAGACAGCAGGAATGCGAATGACTACATGAAAATCATGCCACTTACTGTTGCACTGAAAAGAAACCCAACTTGTAATTGCCGATCGAACTGTGACCCACAAATCAACAACATGTACAATAATATACCTAGATCAGTTAATGAGTTGCTTTACAAAGAATAATCTGATTCCAGATATAACAGCTATTGCCCTGCAATAGTAAATATTTTGGATAAAATAAGACAGGATAGAGCTTATTTCATGATTCTTTACATCCTTGATTTTCTATTAGTAGTTTTCCGTCTGACGGATTGCAGAGATATTCTTACACGTGACTCTTCCTCAGTAATTCTGTCAGGAAATCTAGGTATCCCACAAGGATCTATTGTTGGTCCGATTCTCTTTTATATGTTTTGTATGACATTCCTTGTCTTTGAGAGCCAATTAAAAATCTAGCTAAATTGGTTAGTTATCTTAATGAGGATCTTTCCATATTGTCTCTAGGTTTGCATCTAATGAATCGCTTTTGAATCCAAGTAGGTGTCAGATTATTCCTATTTCCAATAAAACTTCATCTCTAAGTATCTTACCCAATGTCTTACTCTCGCCCAATAAATTTAAAATTGGAAAACTGTTACTATACCTGGTTGGTATCGCAAATTTTATGGCATTCAGTGTCTGGCAATAACGCACCGAATGTTGACTTCTAAGTCAACAACTGTAGCTGATTTATCAGCACACACGATTGTATTGACATACCTTCACAAAAACAGTGGTCTAGGCGGCTAATTGGCAGGTAAATTTCTTGAGATAATTCGCTGAATAAGTGTTTGTCCCAATAAAGTGATAAGTTGACCCGCTATATGGCATGTTGCGTCATCCTGCTGAAGCAATTTGTCTCTGACGCAAGGAATCAAAAAATCGCGAAATATTTGTCTGTAACACTGTCTTATAAAAATTTGGCCAATTATCCATCCAGCATGCAAACTGCACAAAACAGTCACTTTTCGGGGATATAATGGAGTCTTCAAAGTCTCCTAAGTAAGGTGCTCGCTTCGAAAACCGCAATTTTGCTAAAAAAAACATTCGTTTGATTTTCAGCCCATTCAGCGAACGTACGACGCATACAAGGTTTAACTGGCTTCAATTGCTGCAAAAGTTAAAAGTAACTTTATTATCTGTGGTTGGATCTTATGCGGGTTAAGACCAAGATCTTTCGTCAAAGTCTTCCACGTAGTGAACGGGCAGAGGCAGTTTCTGAGAACGACGTCGAATCGATAGATTTAGTTCCTCGGTCACACTTATTCCTTCACCGGCGATGGTTTCTTCGGTACGTTTTGCTTAGGTGATGGTAATTCTCAGGAAAACATCTTCATACGATTGAAGAGCTACTGCAGTATAATCTTAACATATTAACTAGTTTGGTGGACCGCTGTGGACTGGGAATAAACCCCCATAAAACCGATCTTGTCCTCTTCTCTAGGAAATAAAAAATTCCGACCATAGACCCTCCCTCAATCAATGGTACCAGCTTGGTCTTCACCGATACAGCGAAATATCTGGGTCTAATTTTCGACAGGAAACTAAGCTGGAAACCTTACATTCAAGAAAGAGTTAAGAAAGTTTCAGTAGCTTTATTCTCTTGCAAAAAAGCCATCGGGATCAAATGGGACCTCCAACATCGCATACGCCCATTGGGTATATATATATATCGACTATACCACACCCAAACAATGGTTTGACAAGGGCTTCCATGCAAGCATTCCCTCTAGATCCTTGTGGGAGGAAAATGCCTTATTGGATGAAAATTCAATCCACTTTTACACCGACGGTTCAAAAACTGTCAGTGGGGCTGGTGGTGGTGTCTTTGCCGATAAGCTTAACCTTAGCCTCTCCTTCCGCTTCCCCAATCACTGTAGCGTGTTCCATGCGGAAATAGCAATTAAGGAAGCCCTATCCTGGCTGAAGAACAATGTAATATCTGCAACGGATATCCGCATCTTTTCCGATAGTCAGGCCGCTATCAAATCCCTGGACTCATGTTCTCTAAATTCAAAAACAGTCATGAACTGCCGATCATCTCTAATGGACATAGAGACACTCCAGTGTATTGCAGGGCCGACGAACTTGCCAAAATTGGAACCACTATACCTATCACACCTAAAAAGGAAATAATAAAACAAAAAAAAAAATGTAAATTTACTAAGTTTTTTAAATTTCAAAAATATATTTTCTTAGTCTTAACTATACTTAATGTAAAAAAAAATATATCTGTTCGGTATGTCGAAAGACAAAATTTAATTGCTATGTTTAACTTAGAGTGCCCGCATGGGGCCAGTAGGTTAGAATAAGATAGTTTTCTAAGTTATATAAGCTAATTTTTAAGCGTTTTTTTGTCTAGCATGTAAGAATCAATGAATTAATTAAATAAAAATGCATTTAAAATGAAATGAAAATGAACCTAAAAAGGAAAACATAGGCATACCTATCGCTACGAGCAAACAAGAATTTAAGCTGGATGCTAATAGAAGAACAAACCATAGATGGGCGGTTGGATCGACATGCTCAGAAATCTGGCCAAAGCTAGGTCTGAACCACTCCATGAGTTTAATTTTTCTAAATAGAAAGCATCTTAGCGCCATTATATGTGTCATCACCGGACACTACCTCATAGATTAACATGCAAGAAGGCTTGGCATGTTTACTAACGACTTTTGCAGAACCTGCATGGATGAGGAGGAAGAGGAGACAATCCCTCACCTCCTCTGAACATGTCCAGCTCTCTCCCAAAGAAGAAATCTCCACCTAGGAGCTGGATATCTGCAAGTTTTATTCCAACTAATACGAGTACCAGACAAAAACTAGACAAAACTTTCTTTTTCTAGTTACGTATGGTATACTGATGTTGTGTAAGGTTGTACTGAATATCCATTCCAGAGCAAACCACAAACAGATTGGCTTTTGGATGAAACGCCAATACTTCGATCTTCCAATTGTTGTTCAGGATTGCTATTAGGATTGTGTATATCACCATTGAAAGCCAAACACAAGTTTGCTAAACATATAGTTTCTGGTTCAGATCATGGCCGATACTAGTTTTGGGAACAAAAATCATCAAAACACCACGTCAGGCGGTGATGAGTATAAAACATACAATTCCCGTACTAGTTCGTAGATACTTAAGAATGATTTGATCGCAATTGATTTCACCACGTCTTGGTATCTAGTAGCTCACTGTCAGCTGATTAAAAGCCGTCAAAAGATTAAAAGCCGATGATAGAGACCAACTAAGGTGAGTTCTATTACTCAGTTCACTAATTATGGGAAGTATTTATGAACAGACTATGCCTGGTGACTCTCATATACTTTTTGGCTTGATCTGAAAATACTCCAAATTTTCATCCAAATCAGTCTCTGGTGACCTATTTAGAATTTTTGTTCGCTATTTTAAATAATGACTGCAGATCAATGCTTCTTGCATCATTGACGTTTTCTAATAAAAAGCGGGGGTAGAGTAAAACTGGACTTATCTATAACATCATCAGACTTTTACGCGGTTGCTATGATTTGTCCAGTTGCAGACTGCCGGTCATAGGTCTTGTTGAGTGGCAAGACCCCCGGTAGTCCATACCAGGACTTTAAACATGCTACCGTGGGAGTTCGTGGACTTCGGTCCGGGACTAGCTTGTTGAGGTAGGACCCTTTGTGGGAAGGGCTGTGGCTTAAACCTTGAACACAGGGAGGGTGCCCCTTCTAGGGCTCATACCCGGAGTGAAGTGGCTCTAAGTGCTGGGTATTGAGACCCTTACCTCTTACTGATGGTTTAAGATAGGCCCCGACTCATACCAAGGGTGGAGCTGGGCCTTCAACATAGCTCCGCATTGGTAAAATCTAATGTAAATTGTGATGACAAGTCGTATCCTTGCTCCCATGGATGTATGATCATCCCTTGATCTGAAATCTCCACGACAGGCGCTTACGAAAAACACATTACACATCTGTAGGTCTGCGTTCAACCGTGAAAGAGAAAATGTATGCAGAACGAGTCAGTTTATAATATTTGAATTTAGTCCTGAAAGAGAATTCCCAAAAACCCAAAATCAAAACAAAAATTTCCTCCGTTTGTTTTGTATCTAACATATTCAAGAGACCCCGAAACTGTGTAAATTTGAATGCCAAGGCTGATTGAAACGCCACCGGAAACATCCAAGAATGCTGATAAAGTAGGTGTTTGTAAACTACAGACCTATGGGTTGTGTATTGATAAAACGTGAAGTTCTGTATTGAATAACCATCATAGATAAATACAGCAGAAATCGCCTATTATCTACACCTATTTAGAACTACAGAACACCGTCCCTTCTTTGTTTTTCTTTTTCTTGCGTTCCTTCTAAAATATAATTTCTCATTAGTTTTAGACTTCCGGATTTTTCTAGGAAGATGCGCCCATATATTCTCCCGTTTTCTTTTTTTTGCCTTGAATGGACAAAAAGGGGAAATAATGTTTTTTTCGCACAGAATTCCTTAGCTGTTTAAAAAAAAATTCTATGCAGAGTACTTTCCATACTTCAGACTGAGATCTCCATCTTCCATATCGAATTCCTCTGCTTGAATGCAGGCATTTTCTGCTTTAGCTAGCTCGGAAATATTTCACTTTGTGTCGTTCAGATACTCGCTGCCAGTTTTTCCAATACGGAACACCGGAGAGAAGAAAATGAATTCGCGAAGACGCTTATCTTTTTCCCATTTTCCTCTCTCTGCTCTGTCCTTTTTCCGTTACTTTATTCGTATATCGCCTGACGTAGTGTTAAAGCTGAACTGTCATATTTCACTTGCATCAAGCTGCTGAGTTTTCAATCGACTTTCACCACCTCACATTTAGGTGATGTTCGATATCGTCATCATAATAACCCGAAAGTGCCACTTTAAATCTTCTTCAATGAGAGTGTTTCTTTTTTATGAGGGCGCTGCTTAAAGGAGCATGAAATTCGTGGAAGCTCTGGTGAACGGAACGGAAAAAAAGTTCTTCTTCACTGAAATCTTTTGAAAACTTTTTTCATACTTTTTCATGCTGCACCTTATTAACCAATTTTGATATTCACTTTTAGTCAGAGAAACGGCCGTAAAAACTATTTATGCAATTACTGCATTTTTCCGTAGCACTGTGTTTTATTAAATAGTCTGGGGATACATGGAATAATCTATTTTTTGTTTGTAAGACAATTTAGTTGAAAGGAGAACTCAAGTATCCGAAAAATAGTTACTTTCAGCAAGTTGTCTTGTTCGTTTAGAGTTGGATATAGACACAGATCGTCATGAGTTGCTTCCAAAGTAAACGGAAATATATGAGGCATTTCTTCCAGCATAGATGGGTTGAAACAAAATAAATTGATAGTGATCCTTTTAATCAGGACATCGCAGAGCTTGGTTACTAACACCTCACATTACGTTCACATAAATACTTACATGATAGCCTTTAGGCTAGAAAGTCAATGCCCAACGTTAACTCCTTCCTGTCGAGTGCGCCTTCAATTCCGCACACCAGATTTGAACGCCCAATCGCGTACAATCTTTAGGCATATTGTATCTTGGACAAAGAAGACATTCGCAAAGCAGTTGTGCTCACATAAAACCTTACTACTCTCCCCATTCCGACGAACTCTTGACGAGTGTGTAGTCATCTTTGTCATCTTTATTCCGAGTTGCCAGCATCTGTTTTGCATTACCAGGACCAATGGGTTATGTTGCTCAATTCACTTAAATCTTCAGTGATAGGATCTAGTTGACGAATTTTGACCATGTTCTTTGGAAAGTAAGCCTCGTTCATGAGAGATAGAGATTTTTTACCTTATTGTAGATACCATCCGATTTTTGGTCCGTTTCCCCTTTTGACTTTGAACAATTTACTGGTATTATTTAATGTTCCATTCCTTTTGCAAAAATCTAAAAGGAGTCATCGATTCCTTTGTTGAGATGCCATCTTTCAATCAAATTGATCGTTATGTAGTCTTTGAGGACTTGGAGAAGATTTTCCTGGCAGAAACGTTATTTAAAACTTTTATTGAGGGCACTATTTATATCTTAAAGAGCATCCCTTACCTACTGGTTTGTCTTGATTTTAGACCAAGCATTGGCCTGTTTGCGGATCACATCCTTAAGACCTGTCTCAGTGGCTTAAAATCGAAGCACATCCGATGTGGAATTCGGTGAAGCTATGATCTGACAGGGGAGTTTCCAACAGTACTTTTTAAGCGATAAACTGAAGCCAACGTTGTTGACATCATATCAGTCGGTTGTATAAAATCGAGGATATAACTGCTCTTAAGTTGTATTAGCTACTGCTCCAAAAGGTATTCTGAACATTGTCATAGTAGCACGTGGTAAGTCCCATCTTCCTGAAATCACAGTGTTCAATGAAGACGGCTTATTTCGTAGATAAAAGGTAGCAGTACCGAATCAAAGCGAAAATTAGCTAACGCAACGACAACTTTTATGCCATTCTCCACTCGTTTAATATTCCTATGCCGGAATAAAATCTAAGACACAGAAATGCCGAAACCAATCCATCTAGGTGAGCGTGAATTCGGTACAAAAAAGACATGTTCTTGATCTTTCCCATAACTCGTCACGTAGTGTTGTGAAGCCCTTTAATACTACAAGGTTCTAAAAACAAACAAGGATAAGAATCTCTCTAACGATTCTCAAATCCAAACGGATTATTATAAACTGTCAGGTTTCGCTACAACAAAAAAACAAAAACTCTGAACATTCTTAGTGAGACGAGTTGTTAAAGTTAAGGTTTCCAAAAAATCACTTTAAGTTCAGTTTGTCTTTGTGTCACCAACCTACGAAACATAGGCTAAAGCGTCTTAAGTCTGAAACTTTAATACAAAAAATTCCAATTCGACTGCATATAAATTCCTATATAATTAAAATGTTTGTTGTTTTATCCCCATTTACGTGAAAATAAAAACAATTCGTCCATGTCATGTACAAGCTACAAAAATGTACCTGAACTGAAATTTGCATACCTACAACCTTTCATATGCAATGGTTATTGTGCGAATGCCTGAAGCCGTGGACAGGTGTTTTCCTTGTAGGAATGAATTTTAAATAAGAATTTAATATTTGTAAATATATAATGAAGTGGAAGTTGGAGTTGGAGTTAGCCTGAAAACTATTTGTTAAGTTTTCGACGTTTTTAGGTCAAAAATTTTTTTTATACTAAAATTGTGACAATGAAGTTTACATTTGAGGGAATTCAAATAATGTGTGAAATTTCAATTTACTAATGGCCTTTGATCTTTGTTTAAAAAATCTTAAATCCAAGCGTCATTTGGTTCACTCTACATATCTACAAATCCAAATGAAATACTTACTTACATATCAGGCTGGAGATCTTTCGAGATAGCAGACTAAGTAGACATATAGTAGACTAATGTTTCTTAACAAGTAAGCCGAATATTTTCTTATTTCATAAAATTAGAATTTGTATTATCTTCTCCATTTTCGTTACAAGGCCAATTCAAAACGAATTTGCTCTTCAAAAGATCTCCTCGCTACAATACAAGGGTTGCAGGATCAGAATTTTGCAAGATTGTTTTCATTAATTCCTGTTATTAGTTCGGACCGCGGTCATTTGGACAAACCATAATTCCAATGGTTTGTCGAAAGTTATCATTCCTTGTAGAATTTCTCCACACTTAAATCCCCCCTTCTTTTAATGTTTTTCACGACGAAGACTACCTACCCAAATGATAACTCCCTCTGTCGAGGTGTCCTACTGGCTATCCACAATAGCATTGGCTCTTCTCCAATTACCATTTCTTCTTCCCCTAAAGTCGACTTTGTCGCAATAAAAATAACACTTCCCCTCAAGTTCATTTATCTTATATGTTGCTTCATCCCACCAGCCCAACCCATCGAAACCTATCAACTTGCTGTCGCAATCATGCAATGCAATCGACCATTTAATTGATCTATCTGACTATATTGACGATATCCTTGTTTTCAGCAAATTTAGTCTTCCTCAACTACAGAGGACTCCAATGAGATGATCTATCGTTTTTTGTATCGCTTCAAATCAATTAATAACTACCACGCTCCTCTTCTTCTCTCGTTTTTTCATAACTCTTTTGTACAATCCACTCTCCCCACAACACCCTCATTGTTGACTTTCATAAAGCAAACTTTTTTAAAATCAGTAACTATCTCAGCAGTTTCCCCTTAAACTTTCACAACCCTACTACTTTATCCACTTTTTATAGAGCAGTATTTAACTCTTTTTCCCTTTACGTTCCATTTTCACTCGTTAAAACATCATCCACTAGTCCTTCCTGGTAGAAGAAATAAGAGAAACGTGCTATGGGCTCTGTTCCTTTATACCAGATCCTCTTCCGACTATTCCAACTGTGTCGGAACTTATCTTCATTTCACCGAACTTTACGATTCTTTTTACCATCGCTAACTCAACAAACTTATTAATTTTTTTCAATTTGTTAACTATAAAAGAAAATCCGATGGTTACCCTCTTTCCCTTTCTTTCAATAACAACCGATCCACTCACCATTGCCAACCTATTTGCCATATTTTTTAATCAATCCTTCTCGAACGACTGCTTTGTACCAGATCCATCATATTTTAATAACCTACCGAGCTTCACCAATGGCTCATTTCTCTCACACACCTTAGACCTGTCTGTCAGATGGTCTCCTTGCCATATTTCTTAAAAAAGAATCCTCTATTTCTCTTCCTCTTTCAATTCTCTTTCGTCTATCCCTTTCGCAATGCCTATTTCCACATATTTAGAAAACCTCCTTCCTAACCCCGATCCTCAAAAAGGATCAAGGAATGATATAAATAACTATGGACCCATCACTAAACTTTCCCATATACCCAAACTCTTCGAAAGTATTTTTTATGAAGCCCAAAGCTTCTAATGCAAATCAATTATCAAGGGCAGGTCAACCACCTCATTGAATTCGTATTCGTATCCTTTGCCCTCTCAGCCCTAGAGAATGGTAAAGAAGTCGATATATGTGATTGCAACCGATTTTAGCAAAGCCTTCGATAAGATCTCCCATTGATTAATACTCTTTAAATTATCTGCTCTCGACTTTGAACTCGTATTGTTAAAATGGATATCCTCTTACCTTGAAAACCGTTTTTACAGTGTTCGTCTTAGGTCAGCCCATTCGGCTCCATTTGTGGCCACCTCTGGAGTTCCGCAGGGCAGCCATTAAGGTCCTCTTATTTTTATTTTATCTATAAACGATCTCGATAGGATCATCAAACACTCGTCTGAGTCATCCTTCCTTCTTCAACAAGACCTTGATAATGTCTCGATCTGGTGCCTTTAAAATTGTTTAGACCTTAATATCGCCAAATGCCGGTCGATCACTTTTTCACATAAGCGGCACCAACCTTCTCCCCGATTCTACCTTCTCAACAACCATCCTATCTCCTCCGTTCAATCCCTTCGTAAACTCGGCATTTTGTGTTATAGAGAGCTCAACTCCCGGTTACATATATGTAGATGCGATAATTCTTAAAGCCAACTCGGTACTAGGTTTTGTAAAATGGTGGTCCAAAGAATTCATCAACCCTTACGTGACCAGGTCCCTTTGATCGCCCCCTTTTAGAGTACGCCAGTCATGTATGGTTCCCATATCATCGTGTTCATACCTCGAGAATCGAAAGAATCCAACGCCGTTTTCTTCGATTTGCTTCTTCGAGGTGTACCCTGGAACGATCCGTTTACATCGGCTCGCTATCAAAACCGTCTCAACCTCATTAAATTCAAGACCCTTGAGGAACGCAGAGATGCAGCCGACTTTCTCTGCGCAAATACTGCGACGTTTGCCGGTCGCCTAGAAAAGTATGGGACAACACGACATGCTCCCAGGACTGACCGGCCCCGGAACAGCTGTTCTGCTGAGAATATCACGACTGTAGTGAAAATGTTCAGAGGACCCCCTAGTACCGATCAGATCGCGTGCCTCGCAATTGGGCATTAATCGGCAGTCTTTACAGAGTGACTGTAAGGTGTTTCCATACAAAGTGCGGAGAGTGCATCAGCTGTTAGCCGTTGACCGCATTTGTTGACTGCATTTTCGGATCGTCTAATCTCTCCTTTTTGGCGATTTGCACTGGCCAGCACAATCCTCTGATTTCATCGTTCCAGCCTTCTTTTTGTGGTTTTTTTTTAAGTCACTAGTCTATGTTAACAAGCCTAAGACTCTTGAAGCCTTCAAAGAGAATATTCGTCGAGAATGCGAGGACCTAGTTCTGGCAAGAGTGATGAAAAATGCCATAAATCGGGCCCGAATGGTCATAAATTCTTGCGGCGGCCACTTGGCCGATTTACAAATTAAGTACATCTTAAACGGCGACATCTCGCAGTTTGGGTGGAGAAAAACTTTATCGACGAAATTCAAATAATCCTTATACCTTGTCATCCACTACTGTCTAAATCCATCCAGGAGCTAATTAGAATGCTACTTAGTTACGTACTTACTGGTTTGAAGAGCCCGGTTACCAGTGTAAATTTTACACTCACATTTAAACTTCATGCTGACAGCTTCATACTATTTTATTGCCCAATGATTCTGAGGTATCATCGATCTGGGAGACTGCAAATGTTGTAAACTTTTTCTGAAGTAACAATTTTGTCTCCCTTTTATTTAACACTGTACTCATCCCATGATGCCGTTTGCAACATCTATTTACTCGTATATATTTCATCTGTGTGGGCTCATTATATTACAAACTACCCCGACTTAAATAAAGAGCAGCTAAAAGTAGGACTACCTCACCGATTTGAGGCTATCAATCTGAGTTCAGAATACCAGCATAACGTCATCATTAAATAATAGAGAAACGTCATTGCTAGAAAAATATAAAAACAAATTAAAAATACAAACCTATAGTATTTGTTTAGCTTACAAATATACCTGTTTATAATTAACTGCGCATACATTAGCCAATATGTAAACAGATTGATATTTTTGTGTGATTGACAGGCAAACTAATGTATACGATACTAAAAATCTTTATTGGCAGTCATAACATACAATCTTAATTTATTTAAAGGGACACTAACATTTGCTCATTTTGAGTTTTAAATAGTATCTGCTTTCTTTAACATCATCTTCAGCTCAACCCTGTTTGTCATGCCCCAGGTCCACTGGTAATTTGATAGCATATCTCGGCGAAAAATGGAACCAAAGCGTACATCAGACTGATGGCAGCAAGATAGTTGCACTTTACATTTCTATTTTCTGCCAAAAATGCATGCATTTGGTATTGACATACCCCTTCAATCGATTAGAAATTACCTTCCCGAACGCTTAATTCAAGTTGTGTGGCATGGTTATAAGTCTGATATTTACAGAATAAATGCTGGTATACCTCAGTGCTCTGTTCTGTCTCCGATGCTTTTTTTTAATTTTCAACAATCTTCTCTTATCTCCTACTTCTAAATTAATATATTTGTTTACTAATAACAGTTTTCTCTGCTTTTCGTATTCATTGTCGAACTCACGTCACGATTCTTCGGCACTAGGACGGGCATGATAGTGTATGCTAAGCTCAATAAATTCTGATATAAACTGCATAAAGAAACATAATGCTGTCTGTTCTCGTTAAAATGAAATTTGAACACCCACTTACTATACATGAATGGCGCTTGAATCGTCCGAACTCGAGTTGGAATTGAGCCACATTTAATGTACGTTTGCTCAAGCGTTGTACGAAATATTTTACCTCCTCCCATCCGGGCTCAATATGTAGAGCTTATCTGGCCAAAATTGAAGTACAATTATCATATCTGGGCAGGTGCTTCCAAAACATATTTAAGCACTGCTATAAAACTCACACTTGATGCTAATATCAACAGTCAATCAACACTTTCAACCACTGACGTAATGTCCCTGCCTCACCTTGGTCTATCGCTATTTTCACCAGCATTGCTCCATCGATATTGCAGCATTCCGGCCCTTCAAAAATTCAGCAGTCTAATTACAAATGCTCATCAGTACATCGTCGATCCCATTCACTTATTTAATGCAAAGGCGAGCTCGTCATTTCAAGTCATTTTAGCATGCAAATATTTAAGACCAACCTACATCGGTATCTCCCTTCCTTTCACCGTAATTTTCTTTCTTTCGCGCTCTGTGCAAACATTTTAAAGGTAGATACGCAAAATCCTTTGAGTTCCTGCCGATTATTGAAAAAATAAAACTAGTTCGTGAATTCGATGCATCTACATCCAAATCCAAATACACAGAAAGGAGGATCTCAATACGCTTTGTTCGCAAAAAGAACCAACAATTTATTGAGGCAGGCAGGTAATCGTCCTTAATGTAACCAAGATTAGTTTCAATGATAAAATGCGTACAGTACCAGCACACATCACGTCAAGGAAGTGCTAACAAAAAGTGTGTAGTGCCATCTGAAGTTATGCTCTTCTAGAACACAACTGTTAAAGAAAACCCTTACATAGAACACAGAGCGACAAAACTAACCAAAATGCGAGTCCTGAATAACTCTGCTCTGAGCCTTGCCCAACGAGTTCATTGGTGATTTCATTCTTCTTAAACGCTTTGTAACTCGGGACCCACATAAGACCAACACTCAATGAAATTACCTTACCGACGGCGTTCAAACCAGCTTGGAAGTCGTAAGATAAATCAAAAAGGCTCTTAGCGCATCATGAATGTAGCTTCAGATGCAAACCCTTCACCCACTCCACCGATTTTTGATAATATAGTTCGGTGCCACTAGGATTACGTTGTTCTCCGCTTGGAAGACAAACGAAAGTTTTTGTAACGAGGGGTGTAGTCTAATGTAATTGGTCTCAAAATCTACACCAGCGCCGCAACCTTGACCGGTTTTGGAGCCACCCGACGACAGTTGACATGTACACTAGATCAGAGTCGTAGAACAGTCGGCACGGAAAGTTATCAAATCCCAAATGCATATTGAAATGCAGTCCATGATATGAATATCAAGAAGAGACACAAAACACTTACCATGGGGCTGTGACTTCCTCAATCCTTTTTCAACTCATGAAGACGAAAGCTAAATGTTCGACTTGTTACGTCCTAAATTTTATTGGAAAACTTCAGCTTCCTGCACAGCACATACCAAAGAATCTAAAAAGTGGTCTGATCGAAAAAGAAGTCGAAAAGAGAAGCATTTTAACCACAGCCTGCTCAGTCTGTATTTGGAAGCCAGATAGCGGGAGTTCCCGATAAGTTTTATCAATGGCGCTGGGTTGTGCCGATTAAATTTCTATTGAAAGGTACTCCTAAAAAACCATAATCGATTACTCGTATGTTGTTCATAGGATCGAAAGTCGGCAAAGGGGACTGCTCCAAAACCTTGCCATTAAATTACCGTTTGATCTTCGTTTATAAATTGTTAAGTTTTTTCAACGATGCATTTAGGGTAATATGGAATAAGTTGTACTTTATCGGAATATTAGTTCACTGCAGAGCTTTTAACGATTATTGGGAGTTCATTTAAATAAAGTGAGAAAATGAGAGGTCCAGAAGTGGATCCTTGAGGCACTCCACTATAATTTCAAAGAAATGTCGCCGATTTTTTATTCACAGCTACTTGGTGCTGTTTGCCATTCAGGTGCCAAGAGTAAAACTTACTTGACTTGACTATAGTGAAATTTAGGTGTCAGCTCTTTAAACAAAGACAGGAAACATACCTGTCATACATTGATGTACCAATTAGAAACCTGCCAACCGGAAAAACAATGTCCTCTGCTTTAAGGAGCGTGACCTTACAGATAAAGGCATCGATTAGGGGAAAAATGGACAACGATAGATAGCCTCTTTGAAACATTTACAACATTTACAATAAAATTTAGCTAAATCCATACTACAAGAACGGGCAATAAAACTACCCTAGCAAACTGCTAAGGCTGCAAAACAATGCTTACTATGAAGAGCTGTCTTCCCGCTTTTGTAATCGATGTAAGTCAGTAGAATACTGAATAAAAGGACGACATCGCCATTCTAACCCAATAAAACAAATTTTTTTTCATATTCAGAGTACAAAAAATGTATCTCCAATCGGTACAGGAACGTCGTCAACTTTGATTCATTTGCTACTTTCACTCAGAGAGCAGAATAGAAAATCTTAAAAATCTATTTGGTGAATCTCAATATTACCTTACAGAAGTAAAATCTTCGAACTCTAGTCTTGTGAAACACAGGTAGTATTAAGGTTAGAGGCAGATTTCTCTGACACGTAAGCCAGGGTTTTTTGCTTTCAAAGCAAGTAGGATATCACTTTGGCCGATGTTTTCTCTCCTTTCTCGCAAAAATGGAGCTTGATAACGCCATCGTAGCACACTCCCCACCATACCATTACAGACGCGGGAAGGTGGCCTCTTTGAACCCTCGGGATGAGTTGGGATGCTTCTCTGGATGACCGAGCATACACACGATCGTTCTGCTTATTGAACGATTCTTCTACGGTGAAAATTTTCTCGTTTTTCCTTCAATGCGGCCCTCACCAGGTGTCCATTGTGTCGCGTGTGCATCTAAATCTTCTTTGCGAGACATGGATTTTTGCGAAAATTGCATTTCCCGCGAAAAGATTTTCTGTTTTCGGTCGATTCGTTTCTTTACGGCTTTGATCGCTTTCGTAGTTCTCACAGTGCGCGGACGTCCGGATCTTTGACAGTCTCGTACTCCACCAGTATCCTCAAACAACTTCACAGCACGATACACAAAATTGCGGGTGATTCCAAGCGGTCGCAACGTCCTAAAGATATCGCCTTTTTCCATGTTACATTTAAGTAGGCCAACTACAACAATACGATTTTCAATGTCGCCCCATTCCGTGATTGTAAGCAATTAATGTCAAAAACTTTTTACGTCACAATGAAGCATAAATATCAACTGTCAAATCACAATCAATACGAAATGGATGCGCCCAGTGTTGCATTCGTAATGAGTGAGTTCAGTTGTGTACCAATATTTATGACTTGACTAGGTAGGAAAAACGCTTCCCACTACTATATAGTACTCGTAACATGATACGAATGCAGCAGATACTAGTATGATGAAAAACGTAGCTTTTAAAATCAGATGGACCAAACCTAGTCACAAACCGGCTGACAAATCACTGATATGTCAAATGGTTCTTATGGTAATGGAACTAGTCCAAGATGACACATCTTGTTGACAGCTCACTCAAAGCAACTAACTCGAAGATATCACGCAATTTCTTCAACCTTACAATCCGCAATCTATAAGTACAATACAAGTATCTTAGATATGTATCAACGTTATCTAAAGAAGGAATTTCAGATTAAATTGACGTAGACTGAAGCAACAAAATGACATCACGTATTCATTCAAATGCATGTAAAGGGTGCTCCAAAATTTACGCAAGAAATAATTTTAAAAGAAAACACAGAGTTTTAATTAAATTTTTTTTTAAAGCGTGAGTGGTCGTAAGCTTGGTGGCTTCGAAAAACTCCACAAAAAAAGACCAATGGCGTCAAATCACATTATTTGGACGGCTTATTCTGATCACTTAAAGGAGAAATCATACGATCTGGAGTACGATCCTACGGTAATTGTTCCTTATGATTGTTCTGGCTAAAAAGAAAGTTCTGTTTCATCAGGATTACGCTCCAGTCCACGTCATTGCGATGTCCTAAATGAGTTGAAGTCCGAATTGCTTCCATACGCACCCTATTTGCTAGAACTAGCTCCTTCAGATTATTTTCTTTTTCCAAATCTAAAACAATGACTTGGTGGTAAAAGACTTGCCAACAACTTTACATCGCTGGGTAAAGTGTATCGAGCTTAACGGATACTACTATACATTGGAAACTAATAACAAAATTCTCTATTTTTTGATTGACTTCTTTGTCAGATCTGGTTCTTTTGGTACCGCCCTCGTAGCACCGCCTGGTTGAACCTACATGTCGTCCATATCCATATCTGGCAATTTAGACACAGAAAACTGAATTTTCATGTAGCGAGCACAATTATTTGTTATTACCTGAGCAACCGCATTTTCAAAGGAGAATGCCCAAAATCCCACCATCCACCAGTGCATCGTTTTGGATGCATTTATTTTGCAGCAATTACGCGTAGATAGACAATTTTGGCGACATAGCCATCAAGAGGAGGATGAGCATTATCGCTGAAGATAATTTTTTTGCTAAACCTTCGTTACTTTTAAAATATTTTTTTTTTGGCAAAAAAATTGGCGAAAATTCTAGTTTTGGCACACAAACTCATTTTAAAGATTTATAAACGAATAACAAGTCCAGAAGGAAAAAACTCATTGAAAAGCAATTGGTATTCCATTTGCACCAACGTTTTTTCACATATCCGCACAAGGAGACCACATAGAATGAGCCGAGTATTGACATGCATTTTATATCTCGAGACCTTTTGGAATCCTTTATCAGATAATGTTACCTCATAGACATTAAAAGTCAGTTATAATGTACAACAATCAAGCAAGGGCTTACACATTTCGCATCACAATTCCAAAAGGTCACACTTCAATAGCTAATCTTCAGATTCCATTTAGAAACAAATCCGATCGTCACACTCTTTGTTGGGATTTTCCTTCTCGAAACCATCAGCTCTTCTTAGCATCTAAAATCAACTGGCTTAACGTTACAAAATCAATTTCTCAGCTAATAGCAACGTTTGCATTCCTTCAACATTTTCACCCTTTCCACCAGCTTATCCCACCAAACAATGTCGTTGCTCGTTGCCAATACCTTCACCATCTTCACCATTAACCGTGTCACCCGATTTTTTATATTCAAATTCCCTAATCCAGCTCAGACCTCATTCAGAATCACCCAAGCGCTTCGTCGACCTTTTTGCCTTCATTCTCACCTTCGAAAAAACCGCATCTTCATGATAAATCACAACATAACACAGATACGAATACCAACCAATACGACAATACTATACAACACAAAATAGACTTAAGAACAGTTTCTTTCAACTGAAAATGATTCTCTAAACATCTAAGCCGCTTTGTGACATCCTAAAACCTTGGGATATTTTTATGTGGTGTCATTTTTCCCAAAGTACACGTTGTATAGATACTAGACACTCTTAGACACAATGTCTTCACACTCCCTTTACTAAAAATGATCCAAAAAATATATATAGAAAAAAAAAATCCCAAAAAAAGAAAAGATAAAAAATAAAGCGAGAAAATGTATCTTTCTACGAGTAAAGTCGTACTCGTATACACCATACTCGTATACCCCCGATGGTTATAACAATGGAATAATGTAATAAAAAATCTTTTATTACTTTCAGGACCACCCGGTCCACCAGGGCCTCCAGGCAAACGAGGGAAGCGAGGTAAAAAAGGCGATCCCGGAGAAATTGGACCAGCGGTAAGTAAAGTAATCCAAACGAAAGCACCACCATGTGGCTGCTCTATTCGTATCGTATCGTACGCCCCATTCAAAGGACCAATGAAAATGTAAATTTCCTTTCGATATGTTATTCCAGGGACCCGCCGGTGAAAATGGTGATAAGGGTGATGCGGTAAGTGATTCTCTTTTACTACTTACACACAGCCATTTGTACATAGATACGTGTGTAACTTAATGAGTTAATTAATGCCGACTATTTTTGTTTTATTTTGCAGGGACGACCAGGAGATAAGGGATCCAAAGGAGACGTCGGTCATCCTGGCATTGATGTATTCCAGACCGTTAAGGTAATTAGCGTGGTTGTTGTTTCCAGAATACAAATATATTTTTTCTGGCTGTTGAACACACCCCATACAAATTATGTATTTGGTGTTGCCCCAAAGCCTGAGACTACGATTTTACTCGTATTTGAAATTCTTTTGCAGGGCTTAAAACGGTCAGTGACGACGTTACATGGTGGTACACTAGGTTACGCTGAAATTGTTGCCGTTAAGGTATTTTTCAAAAACAAAACACTCAAATTGTTGAATGTATTCAGTGCGTGCGACTCCCCTATGGAACGCACTTTTTTCTTATAAAAAAAAATTGTTTTTTTTTTTTTTTTAGTTATAGTTTAGATTGATTGATTTTTGGTGTTGTTGTTAATTTCATAAACAATTTTTTTTATAGACGTTGTAGTGTGTAAAAGTATCTCTTAACGACTTAATTGGTTTTTTTGTGTTTTTTCTTAGTTTTTTTGGCTTAAGTGCAGTGATTTATATTTTTCAATTTCTTATTCTTAAGTCAGTACGATTTAACAGCTATTTAATTGGTAAAAAGATACTATATTAAAAAAAAAAATCAATAAACGTCACTGATGAATTTTTATTGCCCTTACTCGAGATCCGTACAATTTACAGACTTCGAAAAGAAATGGATTTGTGTTCTTTTTGTTTTTTTCTTTTCGGGCTTAATCCGCAAAATCGAATAAATTTTCGAACAATCATTTGGATCAACTTTGATATACAGATACAGGTTTTTATGGCGTCAATTAATTAGACTTAGGGTTGCGTACGAACATACGAGTATATGCATTGACAGTGTCGAGATTTTTATCATTTACAATAAAATGCGCTTAATCGTTTTTGATGTTGATTTTGATTTCAATTTAAATTGACTAAGAACCACTCAGTAGCTTTTTGGGAGTGTTTTAAATTATTTGCGACACATTTTCGAGATGAAAATTTCCTATGCACAAGGGGACACTTAACAGATGAGTGTTGGTCTAGGTTGATTCGTTCCCCATTTACATTCATTGCGACAAATTTAAAAAATTGGATTATTTTCTATCAAATACAAAAAAAAAAAAACGAAACACTGTTCTATTTTCATATTCTGTGCTACTTTTTGTCATATTTTATTCGTACTGACATGACCATTGCTCCCATGTTACATAAAAGGCTATCCCCTTGGAGGAACGTAATGTATTTGTGTCAGTTGGAAGAGACTTAGGGGCTTTTTTGTAGCCAAAAATACATTGAAAAAGCGAACACATGAGCACGAGTGTCACTATGAAAATGTGCCACAATGAGTTATTTGGAAATGTCTGACACGATGGAAACCAATGTCTAGGGACAAATTAGTTGAATGTTCAATGTGAGCAGGAATATCATACTTACATACGTATTTGACTTTAAGAAAAAATAAAATAAAATGTAATGATAATGATAATGATTGTCAGCAGCGACATTGTGATATTTATTTGCAGTAAATTTATTTAAGAGGGATTTAAACGTACCCTTCGTCAACTAATGAGGCATTTAGGTATAAGATAACCTGCCTTTGGGGAACTATGAACTCAAGATGTTTATGGCCTCCCAAATAAATATATTCAAATCAATTTATAACGCAAAGGTGTAAAAAATCAATTTATGCCAGGGCATTTAAAACTCATCCTAGCCCTATAATAAATAGCCTCAGAAAAACCTCGCTATTTATAGTTTTTCCATTTGTATGCTTCTGGATAATTACCGCTGACCTTTTTCCTGATATGGATACAATTAAGTCATGGTGAAATGTTACCTCATGATCATGCTATATTCAGTTAACTTTTCAAACCTTTTAAGCATTTTTAATCACATTACCCAACGTTATACATTCCTATGTCGTTTTACCAGGCCCCACAACCCTCTGAAAATTCTTTGTTGAAAGGTAGGGAGGAGACATTTGTATACGTACGTCAATGCCGATATTTTCTAGATTTTCCATAGTTGTAGACCAATTTTTAATGAGTGCCAATATTTTTGCTGTTTCATTTAGCCACCTGGTCCACTTACAAGAGGGTTTCCAACAATTTTTCCATAAAGGCAGTAGCTCATATTGTATAGATCCTATAAGGCCAAAAAAAAAATTTAGATGCACACATACTCATCGCACAATCTATCAGTGAACATAATAAATTAAATTACTGAGTTATTCCCTTACTTAGATGGTACTACAATCTGAGGTGGACTTGGACCTCTGCAAATAAACCTATACTGTTTAGATTTAGATTTATTTTTGTTAGACCTCAAAAGTTGTTTTACAGTTTATTTCCTACGAAGCCTTAGCAGGTTGTTTTACAAATTTTAACCACTAGCGTAGGGCTAGTATAATTAAAAAAGTAATTTGTTTTATTTGGAATTGTTTATGAGACATTTAAACTTAGGACGTTGAAGGAATCCCAGGTCATCATGTGGAAATTCTCATTCAAGTAAATACACATTTATTGTGGAATCAATCAAGAATAAAGTTCGATCTATGGCAGTAATGAATGGAACACAACATCGTTCATGTGAACAACATGGTTTCTGTTGCGACTATCCGAAAGTCGGAATTATCGATGACTTTTTGAAGAATAAATGTGTCAATGACCGCAATTTCAGTTTGAATGTTATATATTGTATTTGGGATTCTGAATTGTTGCGGAGTTATTGGTATAGACGTTGCTCTTCAAATAACTCCACAAGAAGAAGTCTAAATATGTCAAATCGCTTAAACTTTGAGGCCTTTAAAATTCATACGCAATAAATTGATTTATTGATGGCTTGTGTTGGCAGATGATGACATCCTGTTGAAACCAGAGTTCGTCCAGACCCAATTCATTCAATTTTGGAAAAAAAATAACCATGTTGCAATATCGTTCTCCACTCGCTGTAACTGTCTCTCCAGCCTCATCTTCGGAAAAGTACGGGCCAACGATGCCGTCAACCCATTATCCTCAGCATACAGTGACTTCTTGGCATGCATTAGTTTTTCCTGAATCTCGTAAAGCTATTCCAGTCCCCAGAAACGACAATGGGGCTTCACCGGATAAGATCAAATTTGATGACAAATTTTCCTGGCGATCCAACATCCAGTTAACAAATCGGCGACGTCGTAAATGGTCCAAGGCTTCAATTGTTGTGTAATTTGGATTTTATAGGCGTGAAGATCAATGAAGATCAACTTTTAAAATTCGCCGTGAAGTGCCATAAGCGAGGCCCAATTGTTGTCTTCGGCGTTGAACACTTTCGCTCATAATGGTGATGAGCGATTATGTTGACCGAAAAATTCACGAATTTTACTAAATGTTACATTTGCCGATTGCCCATTTTCGTAATAAGATTAAATAACAAAACCACATAATTACGTGGTAAACGTAAATGACAGTAATTGACAGCCAACAACTACACCATCTGTTAGCTCACCTTTTACATATTGTTGTGTCTTCCTGTGTTGAACTAAAGTTGTATTGCTCAAGCGCTTTTGTCATTTAAAAAAACTGGGTTCACTCCTAGTAGCTGATATTCCTTTTGACCCTAGCTAAAACTCTGTTATTTATCTTCTTCAATACCTTGCCCTGGAGATTTTGCAGCTTTTCGGCATGAATTTGAGATCAACTAAGCCATACTTATGTTCCTTACTTTAACTTGGATTCAACTAGGGCATAGTACAATAGGTTCTTAACCAGAAGAGTCGAATAGAAACCTATATAAATAATACCGAAAGTCTGAGGATATCACTAATCACTTATAACTACCCAAAGCTTTTGATAACCCACATAAATTTGCCTTTTGTCTGGCAGATATTTCAAAGACACGGCCTGATTTGTTTCAGGCGAGTTCTATTTAAACACTGGCTTGTCGAATTCTTCTGGCAATATTTTCTTTCCACTTTCAGGTCATCTGTGTCGAACAAATATCGCCGAAGCTTCTACGAACAGTAATCGGACTCATTTAAAGTAATTTTGAGAACCAATTCATTAGTAAATAAAATAAGTAGAAATGGTCAAAGTTTCCATCCCTGTGGTACTCCAAATCCAAAAGTACCCTATAGACCATGGCTACGACGACCTTTAATGTTTTACCCGAAAGGATTTTATAAACTCCTATAAATATATAAATTTTTATTTGTAACCAGTAAGATTTGCTAACTTATCGGATCACGGTAAACTTGCTTAAGGTACATTTCCAACTAGATATCACATTGATTCAAACACCCAAAGAAGACCAGGACACAGATTGAACTTGGAATTTCAGTAGTATTAACATGTCTGTTGATAACTCCTCGGTATATGACCACCGGCTGTAACAATGAATACGATAGTGCAAATTAGTATAGAACTTCATATCTAAGCTCGTAAATAGGAAAAAAAAATGCTGTATAGTATTAAAAGTGCCAAGCGCCGACTTGCGAAAATTAAATATGACATACAAATGTAGACAAATAGATATCATGAAATGTCAGAAATATTTTTTTCTGGATAATCCATGTAGTCTCCCAAATAAGCTAAATTTTATTTTGGGCTCTAAACAAAGTTTAAATCCGGTTAAAATTTTACCACTTACTTTTTGGTACGCATTCTTCAGAGCAGTCGCAACAAATATTTAGCACACCTCATTGTGGTTATGAGCGGTTCAAAACCAAAAGTTTCCTATTCTGTCTAGCTAGCGTTGTGTTTTGCCACCGACCTCAAGTTGTGCACACGAAGTTAGTTTGTGTGCGCCACCGTAGAAGAGTCTTCAACCGCATTGGCCCTCTGGGTTTGGACGAGATCTGCATCACTATACAGCACAGTCCTCTGTATAAATATCTCCATCCTCTATTGATGTAAATGGAATCGAAATTATGTGAAAAAACTTTCAGAATTTTCATCGACTTTCATTGGGGGTAAAGCTTCCGTGCCGAAAACTAATACAGGGATGGCTACAAGTAGTGTGTAATGTTATTTTGATTGCTATACTTCTCAATTGTTTTTTTAGGCCAAAGGAGCAGTGTTTGCGTCATTGTTGAAGTTGATAATGGAGCCGAGGTGATAACATTTATTATTATTATTATTATTATTTATTAGTACATAATTAAAACCACATAGCTAACATTGAGAGAGAGCTAGCTGCCGAGACTTTTGGCTCTGAGTTTTATATAAATAATAGGAGTTTTTAGTAGGTGGTTAAGTGGTGGAGAGGTTCCTAGTACATGGTCAACATCATAGCGTGAATGACAGAAGAAACATGTTGGAGGCGGTTGTCCTTTCAATAAATGTTGGTCCGTAAAAGCTTTATATTCCAAACGTAACCTTGTTAATGTGGTGTTTGAAAACTTGGAAGTAGTTTTAGGGTAGAACGGATGGGAGCGTCTAGGATTTATAGAGGCGTAATGATGGTAGTAGTTACGTCAATCAGCTTCCAATTCAGCTTGGAGTGAGTTTTTTTGTTAACCGCAAAATGTCGAGTTCAGTAAAGCAATCAAAGTGATATACTAGGGCACGGTGAGAGAGACTAGCTTCTAAGTCAGCAAGTTCATTGCCTTTTATTCCGATATGACTCGGAAACCACATGACTCTGATATTTTTTTCTTTACTCTAATTGGACAAATTCTTATGTTAGAGATCAAAGCTGTATCCTGATTAGGGTTCCTTATTGCTTGAATTACTGACAAGTTATCCGAGCAGATGACATATTTACCAAGATCTTTTAGGCATAACGTTCCAGCTTTGTAGATGGCTAAGGCTCCTGCAGTAAAGATAGATGCATTTGATGAAAGTAGGCCTGTGATAACCAATTAGCCGTTTTCACTCCAGACCGCGAAACTAAAATTGACTAGTTTTACATAATTCTTTCGAAGAATGTTGTTGAAAAAATTCCATGAACATGCATAGCCTTGTTTAAGTCCTTTACTTACATTGAAGCATCGGTTTTGTCATTACTGACCCTGACCGAGCATCGTCCATTTTCCTTGCTGCATAGCCGAATGAGCTTGCCAGAGATGCTAAAACTAGACATTGCTCTGTACTAGTATGGTTCGTTGCTAAAGGTGCTATCCTATGCGTTTCTAGAGGTGCTAGCATGATCTATTGTGAGCTTTCCTGGCCTTAAGCCATATTGATACCGCTCGGTAAGATTGTTTATGAAGGTTCTTAAGCGTTCACATAATAGGGCAGACAGGATTTTATATCCGACGTTAAGCAGTCTTTTTACCCTGTAGTAGAAATATGCCCCGTCTGCATCGCCTATTCATTCGAAGAGGGCGTGCACTCATATACTGATGATGTTGGCTAACGTTGGGGTGACACACATTGCTTTAATGAGTTCGCTATGTGTCAATAACTCAAAACATATTGCATTAGTTCACAACTCAAAGCAGCCTCGCTTCCAAAAAAAAAAGCTCAATGTAGCAGCCATTGCATTAGAGTTATGCCGCTGTATTTGAGCCCCGATCATTCCATGTAGATAGCGAACACTCTTCCCCTTCATTTCCCATTGCAGGATTATAGACACTGAATTCGTTTTATACGAGACACTTTGTTATTTCACAGATCCCCACCCCACTAAAGATGATGTTTTGATGAAGCAACTATTCTCTTTTCAGTGCTGTAAACTTCTTTTACTACCAAAGAGTCAAGTATGTGACTGAACATTTCAGTTAAGAGAAATTGTTTCCTCGGATGTCGTTCGTAAATCATAATGATGCATCCAGAACAATTTCCTTATTATCCTTAAGTTTTAAAAATCCAAGCTAATTCAATTTCAGAGGAACGACATTTGTACTGAGTCACAACAATGACTCATTCCTTATCACTCTTACCCTTTTATGCAAATGGAAACCAAATGACTAAACCAGAAACCCAATATTGTTATTATGCTCCCACTGACTCATTTCAACTCAGAGTCAACAAAAGTACTATGGATACATGCGCCCAACCAACTCCAGACTACTCCAACTAGACGTACGTTTCATAAAAGGTTCAGAAATGCTTGCACACACATCCGAGTGGTAATAAAACCATTTCGATTGATCAAAGCTTTCAGGATCTAATGATTACAACTCACTACCAATTCGGTGTAGTTCCAACTCTCTAATAAACGAACAGTGACAAGTGAATAGTTGAAGCCCATAACTAAATACCCGCCGGATGCCTGTTAAACTCCAGAAACAATTGCTTTATAAAGAGCACAACGTAAATTAGCCCGCGGCGGCCTTTTCCCCTGACTAGCGTTGAAATCCTTAAAATAACTACGGATACGGATATCATCCGTCGGATTGTTAACTGAAAATGGAAAAATAGCAACGGCATAAGGAACGTTCTTGAGCGCGCATGCTATCACTAGGAGTTCATTTACTGCGAACCCTGACGTTGTTTGTTTATTGTTTCAAGATACATATACTCGTATTGAAAATACACTCCATTCACTTTTAAAATATTCATTTTTCCTTTTCATCTGATGTCGCTGTTTCCGTATTTTTTAAATTAAATTTTTAGTCTTTTTCTTTTGTTTTTTTTTGTTTTTTTTTTTTTTTTGTTGAAGATGAAAGGTTTTGTTTTTTTGTTAAAGTATCTGTGTGCATGCGGATTGGTGAACAGTATTGACAGTTCGATTTCGAATAAAGTCATCGAAGGTTCGGCCTTTAGATACAAGAAAGCCTGTGGTACGTTTACAACCAACACTTTTCACCGATAACAAACTGTATAGGTTTTGAAAATTTCAGAAAATTCCAAACAATCTGGAACAAAATTGTACTCGTACGTTGGACCGGAAATGCAATTGTTGCCCACAACTATCCTTGGATGTGAACTGAACTGAATTCAACGAAAAGTTAGTTTGAAAATATTTCCCCCCAATTCCGAACGTTTGTTTGGGGTGGTTTCATTCTGAACTGGGCCACTTCCTCGTTTAGATACATATGTATGTACTCGTATGTATATAAAGACAGATGGACATTTACATTTGTTTCAGTGGGTGGAATAAGACTATCGTGTTAGAAAGTGTGTCAAGATTCAAAGTGAAAATCGTACTTTTTGTTAAGGGCTGCACAATCGTTTGGTCATTACAATTCAATGGCGCAAACAATCCTTGCCGGAGCGGATCTATGAATGTACAAGTACTCACTCGTATATGGAGATACGAAGAGTAGAGAGCATTTGCATTATGGGCTCTCTATGAACACTTGAATTGAAAGTTTAATATCTGCTTATTGGAAGAAGAATGAGTGAGTTGGCAGCACTTAAAGTGCGCTCAAATGGGTCTTAATTATAATGCAAAACAAAAGTTACAAGTTTACCGGAGCTCTTGGAGTTACTCCTTAATTTATGGTTTGAGATTTTTGATTGCTCCAAGTGAAACTATTTGCGGGTTAGTAGTGTAGATATTTGGGGAAACAAAAGCATAACCGATACCTATAGTTGGTTGGTGCTAAGAGAGGTAGAATGAAAGTGATAAATCAGCCAGAGGAGAGAGTCCAGTTTTTAAAAACAAGAAAGTTTTGGAGTTATCTTGTTCCATAAGAAAACTTGGAAAGTGAGTCGAATCTTAAAGAACAAAAGTGTACCTATGTGAAGATGGATACGTGATCTAATTTATTTTTGTAAAAGGGATATGAATTGGAACCTAACTTCTAGGATACAAAAGCCGAATATTACCTATAGATATTCGTGTACGAACTATGCGAGACCAAACTTGAGTTTAAATTCCTTTTTTTCAAGAAAACGAACAAGAAACTAGAGCATGTTTCAATTATAGAATCTAATCCTAAAATTGTTCTAATTTCTATCCAGATACGACGGTGTTTGTTTTTTTTTTTTGTGATAAAGTGCCTATAGTACCAGCACCCACTGCATCAACGCCAGCCGGAGCACATTTAAGCGCTTTGCAAAAGTTTATTGCTCCGTCACGATACCAGTAAGCAGCCTGCTATTGACCAAAAGACTTCGGAAAGTATTCGTTTGGTCTGCTGAAAACCTGGGAAATCGTGCCATACTCAGAGGAAATCCTATAGTTAAAGGAAGCCGTATCCGTATTAGACATAATTTAGGTTCAGATCCTGTAAAGCCCTCCCAGCAAATTCATGGGAGATCAGATTATATCCTAGGAGCCTATCAATACTCAATGAATTTAGCCTTCCGACGGCCTCAGTGAAGTCTTGCGTCCCCGAACTATCTTAGAAGTCGTAAGAGTATCAACAAGGCTCTAAGCGTAGCTTGGCTATAATTACTGTTATCAGTAAATGGCCAGATGGTCAAAAATAACTCTTTGTATGACGTATGCGCTCAGCGCGTTAAAGTTGTGGTATTTTATTTCTAAAGAAAACAAGGTTTTAAAAAAATTCTTACATACGAGTATATTAAAATGGTTACCGCAGTTTGCACCTCTGGTCCGCTTGAATTTTCCTTTGACAGTGACAAAATGCGCTTTAAGGCGCGAATTACCAGAAGTACAAACTGAAGTAAGTTGCATTTGGGCATTCTTCTTTCACATTTCGGATTATAGATTACGCTTTTTTCGAGCTCTGTTCGTTCGGTTGATCAGTCGCTGGTCGTTCTGTTACAATTACAGATGCAAATACTTCGACCCCAACAATTCTTGTCATCGGAATTGCGTATATCTCCGCTTGGAAGACAGACCCAAGTTTTCCTCAAGAGAAGTGAAATCGAACGCTTCAAAAAAGACACCAGCAGCGTATTCTTAATCTGTTTTGGAGCCATCCGTTAAGGTCCGACCACATTTGTTTCCTTAGATTCTGGTGGGAAGTCTTAATCAATGGGAAAGTCGATTCCATATTTTTTTCCCGAAGAAGGAATTCTTGTGTCAATGCAGAAGACTGCATGTCTATAAGACGAGTCAAAAACCAGTCCGCGTAGAATGTGTCCTGTGATCCAGTGCGCGTTGTAACAGAGACCACTTCTTTTTAATCAGAAGATGGCTTTGAAAATGCAGACCATGTGTTAGGGTTTGTCCCCATGTAGCCAAGAGTGTTTATTTCACCAGAAAATCGATGAATGAGATATAATCGGCCTTACGATAGCCTTAAATATAGAGAGAACCCTCCTCGGTAGCAGATCCCATTTCTTCCTGACAGCTCCTTTGCACTGCAATAACGTCTTAGAGGCGTTTTTGCTTCTTTGGGAAATAAGAACGGTGAGGCCTTTAATGGTTAGGTAAAGTTAAAATCGTCTTCGTTGAGATAAATTGGACTAATTTTGGATTCAATGTGGAACCACGGGTAAAAATTAGGTGGGCCATGCCCTAACTAAGGAGATTTCTTAATAAATTTGTCTAAGATCTGTGATCCTTAAAGATCAGAAACCCTTTAGTTGTCGGGATTCCATAATGAAGAGTGATAAGACTGCGCGGTTGCACTCCTCTTTACTCTTGCAGCTCGTGTAGAAATCGTTGTGAGGAATACTCAATTGCTGCGAGTGTCTTTGAGTGCAACAATATCACTTTATTATGTCTGAGAGTATAGAGATGCTTCTTCTACGTCTATTTGGTTGCAGCAGGTATTCAATTTAGGCTGAACTAAGCAATATAATAATAAGTTGTGTATGTTGTTTATGCAGGTGTCTTTAGAGAACATTCTTGCGCCAATGCCTTTCGCTGTCTTAGAGCCGTCTGCGAAGTTTAAAATCAACTACTGAGGAAGACTTCGTGTGAAGGCAGGTTATTAAAGTCAACAGTTAAGTCGCTTTAGGGTGCTTGAAGGTGTGTTTATGGTAGAATGACGTGACACAGTGTGAGTTGGCTTGCATGTCCTAAATTTAGTTTCTTTCATTGATGAGAATCACTTAGTCCGTGTGCAAAGTGCCTTCTCCGCTTTGAAATATAGCAAATGGGACAAAGTTTATAGAAGCAGCGGTGGAGAATTGAAGATGTTGGTTCAGGCGACCATAATTGAGAATTAGTCTCAAGACTGTGATGAAGTTTAGGTGCATGATTTAAGGTTCACATTGCACCATATTCCCGATGTGCAGCATTTTCCTCCACATTAGTGTAAGATACCCGCTACTCCTCGAAAAGTCAAGAGGGATGCCTTTTTACAGTGTGTGGAATGATTCAGAGTATCTTAATTTTTCTTGTAAATAAGATCATCTTTGATTTTGCAAAATTAACGCTAAAGCCAGAGTAGTGTGTTCCTTAGGCGAACTGGAGAATATTATATAGTGTCTGTGGGCTCGTCTCCCGTTCGATGCGGGAGATGTGCGAGGATTTAAACCAGTGGCAATATTAGTCTTAATCCGCTTTCATCAGAAGTTTCATTTCAATGTTTGACTTTTCCAATTTCATTTGTTCTGTGAGCTGTTATATAATTTGTGGTTCCTTTGTAGGTTCGTGGTCGTTGAGATTGTAGATTCAGAACGAATTTACATTTGTGGCAGTGCCACCTAAGGCGACGTCCTCTGTGCCGTGTCTTTCTCCTGCACACTGTTGTGTTGTTGCTTAAATAGTGTTGTTGTTCCAATAGTAATCCAAAGTTTTCTAGATCCTTTAAGCTTAATAGTTATTTTTTCCGATAACAAATCCACATCCAAATAGGAGGTGTTTTTGTCCTGTATAGTCTACCTTGAAAGGCCACATCCTTCAGAGCCCACTACCGTGGTTGTTTCGCTGGAAAGTATGTAGATACCGACGAATATAAAAATGGCCAACATTTTTCCAAGTAATCCATATCAATGTTGCTTTTCACAAAAGCAGATTTTGAAGAAAACTTGTGAGTTTTAAATCGATTCGCAAAACAATTTCATCGATGCTTTAATTGCGACCAGCTGTTTTGGACCAAATTCGTCGAACTAACCCCTTTGACATTAATATGTTATTTTACCGGATCACCTTGAAATGCGCTCTTTTTTCTCAGTGTCGCCGACAGGCAAATTTGAACAACACATATGCACATATGTACACAATTGAAGCTCTTTTCTTTAGCTCATATTAATAAATATTCATAAAAACCGCAATGTATACACAATAAAATATCCTTTCTGTTAAAAAAATAAGATACAACAAGATATACCCATCAGCAATACAAACCTTCTATTCCTCTCAACAAGAAGTACATAATTTCTTGTTTCGATATTTTCGCAGAATCTTTTGAAACGGACCAAAGTCAATTTACTTGTTCTTACAAACTTAAAATTTAAATCCTCCCCAATTTCCTAACTTACTATCCGTGTAATGCAACTCATAAAACATAAAATACGAATATATTCCGCTGACTACCCTCCTTTGCATGCGCCAGTAGCCCCTAGTAAATTGAATCTGCTTTCACATTCTATCATATATATGTATGTCTGAGCAGTCAGTAGGAATGCTTACATTACTATACTCGGTAAAATCTCCACCTATTACATAGAAGGCGAAACAGAAACAGATTTGCCGGATGTTTTACATAAAGACGATTATTTATGCTCACTTACTCATTCTTACATTGATTTTTGTTTTGCATAAGCTTCTTTCTAAATTTAGAATCCAAACCTACACTTTCAATACAGAAGACCGAACGTCCTTTTCATCCTTCTCTGGAAAACCGTGCCGTGTCATTTGTTTTCATAGCTTCGACCTCACCTACATAATACCTACCCGATGTAGTATCTGTTGCTATTTGGAATTTTCACTTCGTTTTCGTCGCCTCCCACTTACAATAATTAGTATTCATTTTCGTCTTGGTTTCGTGAAATATCCACAGCCCACGCAAAATACCCACAAGAAGGAATTACCAAAAAAAAAAAAAAAAGAATAAGAACGAAAGCAACACAACAAAACTTCCAATTCCGATTCCAATTCCTAATCACATTAACCCTGACATTTAACCTTTTTTTTTTTGTAAATTCTTTTACAATCGTGTCTATGAACTTAGTACACTGCACACTCTTTGAACATTCCCATAGTATTCACCCGTATACGTACCGAACGTGACTCCAATTAGGCACATCTAAGTCGTAGAAGTACTAACTACTACGTAAGCAATTAAAACCACATTTCTGATAGATAAGGCCACCCGAATAGTACTTAGCCCATTTCTGATTGAACTCTGGGTCAGGAAGAACTAAAGAAAAAAAAAACAATGATTATCGGGATTACAAAGTCTTCATGATGACAGCTGAAGTTACGTATTTGACGTTTTGGTGAGTTTGTTCATAGAGTGTGGGCATGTGGTGTGGTGTGGAGTGGCGTGTTGTGTGGTGAGACGGAGCCAATACTCCATTGTTTGTTTTAATGTTTGTTGTTGACATTCGGTGCTAGCATTGAATTCTTCTCTGTTACTCGGTATTGTGTGTACAAATGATAAATACCCGGACCATGGGTTTCTATTTAACGACCTGTCTGGGTGAAATGTAAACAAAAATGCGTCATGGTTTTTATGTCCTTTGGTCTGGATGAGCATGTGCGACGAATGTGCTCGCATTACTATACGACTCTGTCGACCGCATACAGTCGTCGGAATTGTATCATGGGTGGGAGGACCATTAATCAAATATGTACTAGACATACTGCACCATGGATCATATTGGAGCGCCTGTAATAACGAGATGAGTTTATTACCTATCTAGGGAGAGATGAATCTATCCCGAATGAAGAAAAAAGACTGGCTGCTGCAGTTGGTTTTTGGATTATACTCCATGCAATCAATGAATCTAGATGGGCTTTAGGTTATTGCCTGAGATATTACGAAGTTTGGGGATATTCATACATATGTATGTAATTGCTGTCATAATAACACAGAGAGGTTGTCATTGTGCACCATTTCTTTCTGTCAACAAATATGGATATTATTTGGTTCGGTAGTTAATTTGTTTTGAAAACTTCTACATTGATACTTGACAAGTTTCTTATTGACAGCTTGCTTGATTAACATTTTGTTAGAATATCTTATCAAAGAGCAGAAGAGATCCAAACGTTGCTGTAAAAAAGCAGTGGCTGGTAATCACGGGACACTTGTTTATTTAAAACCATATTTGGCAATCTCAATACTACAACAATACCCGTTTTGCAGATCGCCAACATTGGCGACGTTTACACATAACCCCGAAGAGAACGAGACAAATGTCATATGTCGGATTAAAGTGAGAACTCCGATTTTCAAACTTATATTTTAAAGATTTTATTGATCACATACACCCTGATATTATGGAAAAGAGCACAACGTAGGAGCAACCAGAAACATATAAATGTCATTTGAGGAAAACATATGTAGGTAGTGAAGGAATAGCAATGTATTGCTTTGTTGTCATAAAAGCGAAATTAAAATACTCAGCCATCAAACATTAATTGCACCTGCACCGGTGAAACTAAACAACTTTCCATTTTCAGTAGGTATCCCAATGAAAACATACGTTGGAATGAGCACATACATATTTCATGCTGTTGAGAATGCTACGAAATGTCTTGGTTTCCTCAAACGATGTTAAATAACTTCACACATCTGATGCCAATATTGCACAGTCCATTGACGCACTTGAACACCGACGTTATGTCTCTTGACTCATCTTGTTTTATAGCTTTTCTAAGTATTTTCACCACCAGTGCTTCGCAAAAATTGGCAGTCGCATTCCGCTGCTTTAAATCTGCTGCTATCATTAGATCCGTCTCGTTGTGAATAGTCACCAGTATAGCCTCAAGCCCACTTTTTAACGTACTCTGAAATATTTATCCTGATTTTTTTCCTAAGCCGTACAACGTGCTTATGAAATTCCCTGCTCTCTATTCGAAAGCCATTGGAAACATTTAAGACCAACGTACAAAAGTAGCTTAGGATTAATTTTCTTCACCTTTTGCACCCTTGGGTTCTCCTCACTTATTATATGTTTTAGAAATTTATGGAGACGGGTTCAAGGATCGAGGGGGGCTGATCAGAATGTGAATCTGAAGCTTGAATTTGTATCTGATATCGAACTGTCAAAAGTTGAATACATATATAGCCGTAAGCCCCAACAGAATGCGTATCTGAATCCTTTAATGCAAAGTTTTAACATATCGATCATGGCTTCACCGAACCATATATTGGAGATCAACTCCATACAACAACCTCCACTGTCAGTTTAACTTGTTTGACATCACGTCTATGTGTTTCAAGAACTGTTCAACAGCTATCTTGTTACTAGTTTCGCTTTCTCGTGGGCTTAATTCGGTAAAGGTATTGTATTCGAACTGCAATGTGCAACGTTGCTGCAAGAACATTACATAAGGCAATCAGAGACGCTTTCTAATGGGGATCAGCGAAATTAATTATATTCGAAGTATTACTCTCGAAGTATTACTCTCTAAAGTAATGATTCGGATGGCTCGTGAGAGGGAGCTTTTTTGGCAGATTGATATGAGAAACTGCAACAGCATCTAATTGGTTAATAGAAGCATACGAAAGAGTTCCAAAAAGTCAAAAATGAGAATAGATCAAACCCTATGGCGATCAATTTACCTTTATGCTAGACAGACTGGTATTTGACGCAGTTCAAAATTGTTTTGCACATCATGACGCAGTGATTTGAAGTGTGATGACGCTAAGTTCTTAAAATAAACTCAGAAAGTATGTAACATTTGTACGTGATACGCAAAACGGAACCAAGTGCACACCGCGAATAGCCGCTGAATTTGAAGTTAAAGTCAAACATTAGGACAGGATTCAAAGTCCACTTTAAGGTCGTGCAATATTCTATTAAGCAGCATATTCACGCGTACGGGGCTACTTCTCATCTCTTTGTCGGTTCAACTTTTAATATTGACAGAAGGGAAATAAAATACGAGTTACAAATTAGCGGTACCAAGAGCAAATTTCTATTATGCCGATTTTCCTTACCCAGCACTAACTGCTATTTAAAAAAAAACCATCAAGCCAAAGTGTGGAAAAAAGATTACTTAGACTCTGTCTCCCCACAAATTCTAGAATAATTTATTCGAAATATCTCCATTCACCTTCCAGCAACATCGAAGTCGGTTAAAATTCGAACCTCATGCAAAGGGAACTTGTCCATGGCTCGAACGAGGGCCCGATTTAAAAATTTAGTACTTGGATGTCGAGTAGTGCAAGCCATAGTCTCCAGACATAGTTTGAGTCCTTTGAATGAAGATCGTAACGTAGTTTTTGAGCTTGTTGCGAAGTCTTGTTATAAGGTTGTCGGTTTATTTGCGAATAGTGATCTCCATTTCCGTTTTAGTCCATTTTCCCAGAAATGGAGGTCGGTGACCCCATAATAGGGGCCTCCTCACCAGACCATCACAGAATCTGGGTGGTGGTTACGTTGAACACTCGGAGCAAGTTCAGATGCACATTGTGATGACGGAGCATACGCTCTATCATTCGGCTGGTGAAATTTACCCGTGAATAAAAAAACCTATCTGCACGTACTGAAGAAGCAATGCTTTCGTTTCTGTTTCAGTACTTCTGGCCCGGGTGCCTCTTGAATGAGTTACAAATCACGTTTAAAGATGTCTCGTCCTTGCTGATATCCATCTCTCGAGATACGAATTTCTGCTTGCGCAGCGGATATCACCAAATCGAATTCGTTTCACCATGAAATTTGTATTCGTATTCGAACGCCCAGATTTTGCACGGTCGAATATATCCTTAAATACACACAACTTCACGTTACGATACATAGGCCATACGACTCTCTAACTAACCCCACGATTGCAAATAACTGACGTTAAAAACTTTTCACGCAAGAAATTTACATAAATGTCACTTGTCAAATAGCTGTCAAGTTGGAGTGGATGCGTTCATTGGTTCTTGCGAATGAAAATGTTTATTTCGTGTAGTAAAACTTTTAGTACAATGACGTACAATAGCACTTTAGTGTTAGAGGTAACAAAGGGTCATTTTGTCAATATTAAATTCATTAAATATGCATGATATCTTGGTTATATAAAGCTACGCCGTATATGATTTAAGTTTCGACTTTGTTCCTGGTCTTGTCATTGAAAATCTTATTGAAGTGTCTCTTTCAATACTTTGAAAATTACTGCTCGTTATTGACACACTTAGAAATAACTTGTAACATACTTAAATTTGAAACTTGTCAACGATGCTGCCTTCATCAAAACCTGTTCAATGCTTGACATGTGAATCCTTAATTCCTTCGAAAATAGGTCAGCATCCGTAATTTACAGACATCTGTGATGACCTCATCCATTACTTGTTCGCTAGATTTCTATTCAGTTTTAAGAATAAGCCCATCTACAATAGCATTCGCACATAAAATGATCGATTACCATAATGATCACTGAACTTTCCTTGCAATGAAGTCATCGCTTGTAAGCCTTAAGGCCAACAATATCATGTTGCTTTGGTCCAACAAGAAAAAATCCCAAATTCACATCAATCAATTGTGGCTGGCTACAAAACAACAACATCTCGTTCATCATTGTAACCCTGTAAGCCATTATTCAGAGGAACAATATGGCATGATCATTTCAAAAAGGAAAATCGTAGTAAGCATGTCAAAAGTTTGTAAGACCCAACAAACAATTTGTGGTTTTCTTCATTTATTTAGTTTTTTTTTTGTTTTAAGTAGTTCTTTTCAAAATACCCACAGGTTAAAAATCACGCAGTTCTTTGGATATGACAGCAAACGAGTAAAACTTAAAGTTCGTTGCTCTTCAAGTTCCAATAAAAAACAAAAAGTTCTCTTTGCGACATCTGCGTTTTTCAAGTGTACTTCAACACATTTCTCGTATTTTTTCCAGTTTTGTTGACGACATCTGTAGGCGAACAACACTACGAAATATTTGTGTGCGCAAAAACCGTTGCACACATTTGACTGCCTCAAAGGTACGAGTATTTCAAATTGGTGGCAATGTCAAAATCAGCTGCAAATGAAAATGTCTGCCTCTACGTCCGCTGAAAGTTAGTTTTGTTAATTTAACAAAACTTTTTGGCACAACATAAATACGTGAAAACTATCATAACAAGTGAGAGAAAAATTTCATGGCTACAGCTGACTTTGACAGTTTTCCCAAAGTTCACAATTGGTGAAAAAAAAAATTGAATTTGTCTCGTTTTGTTCTTGATGCGAATTGTACATTGCAACAATAAAAATCGAACGACGACGGTTTGACAGCGCTTAAAGTGGTTGAGCCGATCAAATTCAGGGGAATTGAAAAGGTTGACACTACTCACTTGTCAGTGTCATTGAGACACAGTTCTTTTTAATTTCGGCAGCTAAAAAACAAAATGGGCCTTAATGTCACATCTTCAACATATCCTTTTTTGTAATCTAATAATATATAAGCAAAGTTGTAAGATGTATGTTACATTTTTTGTTTCTACCCGTGTCAACTAACCACCTATGTAAATTTATTTAAGAAGTCGACGGATGTGTGACAAGTGTCCTTTCATTGAGACAGACAATTTACCTATTTTTTGATCTGATTCGAAGAAATTAATGTTTTTTGTACCGAGAATAGTGCGGATGGAGCTACAATGTTGTCATTTAAGAGAATGTTATCGTGAAATAGCATCGAAAAATCATTTTCGGTCTAAAGCGTCCTGGTTATGTGCAGATTTATTGATTTATATCGAATGTACCTGTAGAATGTGGGTATGGTATTGGACATGCAACATGTGCACGATGCTTAATAGAACGATGTAAATATAGTCACATTACAGTTGGTTGACTTATCCAAAACCTTTCTTGACATTGACATTTGTCAGGGATAGCAAAACTAGGTCGTTTCCGTAGTTTTAGTCGATAAATGATGGGAAGTGTCCCCGGTCTTTGCTAAAATCTTCCATCGGGTATAAATATTTGATTGATGACAGACTTATTCTCTCGAAACCGTTCTGGTATGGGCCAACCAGATTTCAGATATCAATGGTTTCAAACACCACGATGGCACTCTATAGTCGGCTTAGTCGCTTTATTAGACTCAAGCTTCAATATTGCTACCCTAACTTCGTCATCCCCTTGAACTTCTCTGCCGTCTTCGGCCAATTCTGATCTGTCTGTCGGTAGTTTGAACAGACAACTACTAGTTGATCATGTTAATCCTTGCAGACTTAAATGTACCTCAGTTTTATATGTTTCTTGTTTCGTTTATACCATTCATGCTCATGCATTCTTTGTTAATGCTTACATACTGACAAATATATAATTCAAAAATGAAAAATGAAGCAGTAAAATGGAACATGAATTCATAATCCTAACTAAGCAGTGACTTTGAACAGATTTTGTCACTTGTCGCTTGTCCAAGCGAAGCGTTATGCTGACTGATAAGTACGCAAACATCTCTGTAACTCTCGAATTTATTTTTCAATTTTGTGACACGTGCTAGGAAGAAACCGTTTTCACCTCTGCAACTTTTGGAATTGGTAGCAGCTAAACGCTTCCGCCCTCTGCTAAGTACAGGGTCATTCATTTCGTAGTTTCAAGTTGGTAACGCTGGCATTTGACACCTGCCGCCAAACTCAGCTGTCATTTGAAGTGTCATAATATTAGTTAAATGTTTGCCATTTACAATAATGGATCGCTTACAAATCGAACAACGCCTTAAAATGATTAAAACTTACTACAAAAGTGGTAATTCAAACGTAGCCAATTTTCGCGCTGATTATGGTCGTCATAATCGACCGACTACGCAAGCAATCGGTAAAATTGTGAAGAAATTTGAAGAGAGTGGAAGCGTTACTGGTGTCGTAAGACCTGTGCATCATCGTAATTCATGCTCAGTTGAGAATATTGCTGCTCTAAGTGCAAGCGTTGCGGATGATCCGAATTTATTGATTTCCCGGCGTTCGCAGCAATTGAACGTGTCGTAAACCTCACTATGGCGTATTTTGTATTTGGATTTGCATCTTCATCCTTATAAGGTTCAACTTACACAACAATTAAAACCTGCTGACCATTTACAAATCCGTAGATTCGCTTCTTGGGTGTTGGAACAGCAGACAATAAACACCGATTTTTCGAACAACATTTTCTTCAGTGATGAGGCACATTTCTCACTCGGTGCGTATGTAAACAAACAAAATTGCTGCATATGGGGCTCAGAAAACCCACAAGTGATCGAAGAGGTGCCGTTGCATCCAGACAAAGTAACTGTTTGGTCTTTCTTCGAAGATGCCAATGGGCGGACGGTTATAGTCAATTCGGAGCAATATGGTCGAATGATAACCGATTTTTTTTTGGCCGGCTATTAAAAATCATGACTTGGACGATATGTGGTTCCAACAAGACAGGGCAACAAACCACACAACATGAGCAATTTAGGCTTTATTGCTTGAGAAGTTTCCTGGTCGCATAATTTTACGTTTTGGCGACGTCAATTGGCCACCAAGATCATGCGATTTGACACCCTTAGATTTATTTCTGTGGGGCTACCTAAAAGACCGTATTTACGCGAATAATTCCCGAACTCTAGATGAGTAAAAACCAACATTACTCAAGTTTTGGCAGAGACACCGCCCGAAATGTGCGAAAAATGGTTAAATGGTTGAAATGGTGGTTTTTTTCAAACTTTATAATGAATTAAAAATGTCATCAAAAATGTTTCGCTGTGTGTGTTTTATTTAGTTTTATTTTCGAAATGGAAAAATGAATAATCATGCAGTCTTTCAAAAGTCGGCGATGATGAAACTAGTTTTCAAAGCATATAAGCATTTTTCGGGATACTAAGCTACTGATTCCATAAATTTCTTGCGAATTATATTTGTAAACAGCTGGCGCACAGAAATATTATTTATTGGGTTAATGTTGCACTTGACTATCATAAGGATATTGAAAAAAAATCATCGACTAATGCAGAAGGTTATCTAAAAGAAAGTGGTACGTAAGACTTTGGCCTCATACCAACCCGCCTTTTTCGAGCATAAAATATACATCTGCAAAACGATGATTGCCAGATTTTATTCCTTTCTTTTGCATCATATTAGTTTTTTTAACAATCAGCTTTTGCAAATGTTTTATAAAAATGTTGTCTTCATTACCGGGAGTAATCCATGGTGGCTTCCTGCTACAGCTCGAATCAAATGCGGTGACACTTTCTCACTGGTGTAGTTATGGACCAGTTCCATCGACTTGACTATGTTCCTACAAAAGATCTCTGGATATTATGTCACTGAATCGTATTCAATGTAAAGAAGAGTAAACTAAATGCTATGTCTTCCGAACTAGATTTTTACTAAAATAGTCAAAAAGAGATTCACTCCAAATTGTTGATGTTGCAGTGCGACACGAATTGAATTCTTAATAATTGTTGGCAATTTTGAGCGGACTTCGATAGTCCTTCCAATGAAATGTTCTGGTACACTATCATCAGATACCCTGTACACAGAGGCTACTCTGAGTGTTTAACCAGTTGTATAAAAGTATTAACTGCAACAAATGTGCCATGCCTCTGTTTGTCGATTTAATAAAAGCGTTCGGCATGGTTGAGCATGACTTGCTTCTAAGAAAATTATATAAAGCTGGTTTTAGAGGAAATATTCAAAAGTATTTAACTTCTTATCTCAAAGGTAGGAATCAAGAAGTAAATGTAAATGGGGGTTTTACTGACTCTCATATTTTAAAAAAATGGTGTACCTCAGGGTACAGTTTTTGGTCCTGTGCTATTCTACAATAAATTTACATAAACTCTCTCTTTTAGTGTAAAGAGAAAGGTTTGTTAAATCGCATTTGTACCTTATAATGCGCAAGATGTATCTCATCTGAGAATATTGTTTAATAGAAGTATTACGGCCTTACTCACTCCAAGTTGCAGTATGGATTGCAGATTGTGGTATCTCACAATCTTTTCAATGTTCCAATCGCGAACAAAACCCATTTTACTCACTTCTACACTATTCTACACCCCTTTCCGAATGTTCAACAAGTTACCATTTTTTTGTTCGGCCTACCAGTTGTGGAAAGATGGAAATATACTCGTATCTACGAGTATATAGGTTCTGCTTTTGCTATCTGTTTTAACGAAAGAGAAGATGGTGATGTGATGCAGATGGTTTAAATTTCCATGAACAACAGACCGCATAAAAAGTAATTTAGTTTCTGCCTATGAAAAACTATCTCTCTCACTCTCCGAAGTAGCATCAGAAGTTAATTTGTTTTTCCAAAAGGATGTTCCAGTTAATTTGCGGCTATCGCTATTACGAGTACATTGCTTCAAAAATGAAGAAAGGTGTTGGGTAAGATTTTCATATTACCGCATTCGAAAATATACATGGTTTTTATGGCCAGTGGAAAAATATTCGCTCAATCGTTGAAACCTTTTAAAAACGTAGCTAAGCCATGTATAGGTCGTAGTAAATAATTGGATAAATGGGAATGAGATTGCTAATAAACTTGCTAGACAATGCTCAAATTCTAGGATTTATTCCTGAGTAATAACTGCATTCAAATCTTTCCTTGTACTTTCTTCAAGATTTCAACTATTGGTGGCTTAGCTTTCTTTTAAAATAAATTGGGATAATGGACAACACCTTCTTCGCAATCCCTGCTTCGAAAAAAAGGAAGACGAAAACGCGAAGTTTTCCCCATGTGACTATATTCTGGTACCTGACAGATACTAAACAAAAAACCAAAAGATGCTATGACTGTAGAACCTTGTCTCCCTACAAAAGACTGACGAATATAAAGAATAAGTATGTTGTGTTATGGCAATCAAAGAACTAGCTCGGGAATTTAGAGTGGACATAGCTAATATTGGCGGGCTGAAAAGTAATCACTTTTCTGCGTACGTCCACGTCTGTAAATACAGGCCAGCTGTCTTGGAACTAAGTGAAACACAGGTAGATCCCCGCCCTCACCTCTCAGATCGCTCTGATTTGAAGCTAATGGCTACGTACTAGTGCCATTATTCCTTTCTCACCGCGATCTCGCCATCTATGTGCGTAGTGATGAAGCTAACCAAACTCCACCACAATGTAGTCCCTGTTCTAATCAGGAATTTAATTTCGTGTGGTTAAAATTCCATCTCCGTAAGTTATCCACTACTGCTTTATTTACAGAAGCTCCAAACTGGACAGCAATTCAACCTTTAACGAGTTTGACGCACTGTCTGACTCTATACAAAGAATTGTATCCTTGTATCCTCATACTGAAATCGTTATTACGGGCGATTTCAATATACAAAATTCTGGGTGGTTTCGACATTCTGGGCAGAAAACACCCGAAGAACGATGTGTTGAGATCTTCGCTGCGGAAAACAACTTGATCCAGCTTGTAAATGAGTATCAGACTGAGGCAAAAAACACTACAATGTCCCAAAAGTAGTAAAAATTGTTGGTCGTTCCTCAAAAACATTAGAAATTCTGCCTCATCCTCCATCCCAACGCTCATTTACAATGACATTCCAACTGTCAGCTCTTTGGACCAATCTGCTTGCTGTACACTTTGCTGCCAGCTCAACGCTACCGGATTGTGCTTTGCCTCCGCCTACGCTTGAGTGCGTGGAATTTTCAATGGAATGAATCCACTTTCGCACTCGTGCGCGTTAATGAAAGTTAAAGATCTTAACATTCACAAATCCGCTGGTCCAGATGGTATATCTCCCCTTCTTCTGAATAGGTGTTCTTCAGCGCTGGCAAAACCAGTGCGTAAGCTTTTCCATTAATCCTACTCTTCAGGACTCTTGCCGAGCAGATGGAAAACAGCATTTGTCCAGCCCATCCCTAAAAAAGGCGAATCTTCTTTTCTCTCCTCTTACAGACCCATTGCACTTACGTCCCTTCTTTCCAAGATCATGGGAATGCTGATAAATCGTCAGCTCATGAAATATCCCGAAACACGAAAACTTCTTAATGACCGACAGCACGGTTTTCGTAGCAACAGGTCTACTGGTGATTTGATGGCATATCTCACAGAAAAGTGGAACTAAAGTTAACATCAATCTCGCGAAAGCAAGATAGTTGCACTTGATATTTCTAACGCAATTGACAGAGTTTGGCATCAGGCTCTTTTTTCGAAAATGCTTGCTTTTGGGATCGACGACTCTTCTCTTCAATGGATTAGAAATTACCTTTCGGAACGTTCAATTCAAGTTGTTTTGGATGGTTTCTGATATTCACAAAATAAATGCTGATGTGCCCCAGGGCTCCGTTCTGTCTCCGACACTCTTTTTATTTCTTATCAATGATCTCTGGTCTGCTACTTCTATTCCAATATGTTCCTTCGCTGACGACAGTACTCTTTGCTTCTCATATTCTTTTCCGAACTCACGGTACTGCTCTTTGGCTGTAGAACGGGAACGGCAGCGTATATTAAGCTCATTAAATTCCGATATTAAAAGCATAACCAATTGGTGAACAATCAACAGAGTGGAATTTAATGCTTCCAAAACACAATGCTGTCTGCTGTCGGTTAAGCGAAATTCAAAAACCCAGCCATTATCCATGAATGGCACTTGCATCGTTGAAACCGAAAATCGAAGTCGATTAAAATGCAGCAAAATGTCTAGGTTTCCTTAGGCTTTCATCCACCAAAAACTGGAGTACAATGCTCACATCTGGCCAGATGCTCCTAAGACTCCTTTGCTCCTTTGCACCTACTAGGTAGGATTCAAAACGGTGCGTTAAAACTTATAGGTGGTGCCAATATTACACTCTCGACCACCGACGTAATGTCTCCTGCGTTACCTTATTCTATCCCTATTTTCATCACCAGTGCTCCACAGAAATTCGCAGTAGCATTCCACCCCTCCAACCGCAATACCTGTCTGCTATGAATGCTCATCAGTTCACCCTCAAGCCCACTTTCGGACGTACCCTGAAATATCGCGATTCTTTCCTAAGCCGACCGAACAACTCGCTTATGGAATGCCCTGCCGAGCTCTGTATTTACTGGCCATTACACTATTCAGATATTTAAGACCAACGTACTTCGGTACGGTCCACCTATTTGCGATTCCAAGCAAATGCCTTCACGGTTCAGTTTAAGCGGCAGGCTTAGGTTATTTTACTTTTAAAGGTTCTGTCGCTATTTGAAATCTGAATAACATCTTGCGAATTTTTTCAGACGATTCAGAATGTTCGGAATATCGCAGTCTTTCCGTCTACTTATGTTTGAATGTAGAAATGTGATATCGTTGTTACTTATTTTGCATCCCAAAGTATCATTCTCAACCTTTATTGTGGCTGTGGCGTTAGATTTTCTGGAAGTAGCTTCTCTACTTGTAACGTAAAAAAAGTACTACTCGTATTTGTATTTTTAATATATTCTCAAATATATCCCGGAAAACCCTCGGCAGACAAGAGAATTTTTTGCTAGAATGTACGTTGGCGCAATATTTAGCTCATTGGAGTATCACGCAGAGAGTCTGGGTTCGATTCCTGGCTGGGTCACCAATTTTCCAAATCGCTATCACCCTTTCGGTGGGCAATGGCAAACTCCCGAAAGTAAAATTGCCTACGAAAAAGCTTCTAATTGGCAACATGAGCAACACAAATGAGTGTCAAGAAGCTAGGCCATTTCCCACACCGGGCTGCCAGTGTTTTTTTTTTTTTGTACATAATGTTCATAACTGTTGGACTTGGAAATTGTATTCCTCTGCATCGATGCAGATGTCCGTTATTATTCTCTTCAAACGACCAATGGATGAATGTATAAACCTTCCAACTATAACCTCTATTCCCACAAAAATCTCAACAATACTCCATGGGCAGAGAATTGACGTACGGATATTTTAACCAGTTGAACCAGTTTGTATTGGGCTTATCCGTAATTTCCAATAAAACCTCCTGACCTCATAAGATCATTACAAATTGAGTTTTCCCAAAATTTAATTTCTCTTTTCTTTTCTTTTCTTTTGTTTGAAGCAAAACTGTTCAAAGAGCTTGCTCATCCAACTCGTTAATAACAATTTTCTGCATAGGCAAGCGACGACCCTGGCATATTAGATAAATTCCGACACACTTTAGGCAAATTAATCATTCTTCAATAAACCGATTTACAGTTGAGCAAGCATCTTAAGTCACAACGTATAACATTTGATACTTTCAATTAAAACAGTATCTTCTTCATCTATTGGGAGGGATCCATCCATTTGAAAGGACTCATTTGGAAATTGGCCTTGGTCTTGGTTATGGTCTGGGTCCCTTTTTGGCAGGGTAACCTTTGGCCTTCAGATCATTTACCTTAAACCCCCCCACATATAAAAGAATCTACAAACACACACCCAAAGAACACAATAAACCACCTTTCTGATGCTTGTCCTTTTATCGTTTATTATTAAACTGTTACCACTGAGAATTTGTAGTCCCGCAGTTCCATACATTCCCATTATAAAGAGGGTATCCTTGGATACCCAGTGTATGTACACTGGTCCCATATATCAAATCCCTTTACTAGAATTATAATCCCCTTCATCGTTCATCACTCCCGAAAATCATTCACTCAAGGAGTGAAGAAGAAATTCCTTTCCCACTGAACCCCTGGGGGGTGCCAGATATCCGGCACCATTGCTTCTGAACTTCTGAAGGGTAGGCAAGGTATGCACAAGATACTCAACGAAATAGCAAAATTGATAATTTAAAGAGTCTTCTCCTGTTTCCAAATCCTTTTCTTTAATATGATACGACTACGGGGATAGCATTACAAGTATAACCTCCAACGGCCCCCTAACTTAGCACCCTCTTGCCAAGATCCCCTATCTTAAGAATGGAATACTGTATCATAGTTTGCTCTAATTTGCTCGACGTTTTGTGGGGAGATTGGAGAACTTAAATGAGTCCTGGTGGTAATTAGAGATTGCAAAAGCAAAATACGACACATTAACGTAACTACGGGGATGTGTCTTCCATTATTATTTACTAGTATATGTATGTATCGTATATTCATCCATTCTAGGAAACTATGTTAGTGGGATCCTTTACAAGTGGTAAATCACAGCTTTTATTTGTAGAAGTACCTACAGTTCATAGTCACTAGTCACTCGGTGTAGTGTTACGTTTTGGAATGTTTTCGTAATTTTGGTTGAATGAAGTACGAAAATGTATGCAAAGTATTTTCTTGGTAAAAAGTGTACCAAAGGAATTTTGATGATAAAATGCCTTGGGGAGGAGTTATGATACCCTTGCATTTGTACGAGTATGTATAAGCGTACATTGTTGACATGTTTTAGATAAACATTACATATTTGTACATAGGTATGCCAGACGACCTAAATCTTAACTGCCAACTTAGATATGAGGGTTCAAATGTCATTAAGATACTTACCCAATCGTGGTACCTAGGCGCCTTCACATTCTCATAGGCCTATAAATTCATTCTGGGAAATTGTCGTCGATAAATTTGTCGCAATCTGAATTCATTATGAACCGAAATTGGCATTTAGGAGAATGTTTTTAGGTTTAAATTTGGGATCCAATGTGGCATTTACGACATATCGGCAGGATTGTAGGGATCCTTTCGCACTCGTAGTTATGAGCATGATTTAGGCCAAAATGATTTGCCATGCTGTCACAAATGTCCGATTTAATTTTTGGGACTAGTAATTCTGGCAAAATATTTACAAACCAGAGGTCGTAGTAAAAATCAACAAGATTTTGCTCCTTGATGTTTGCTTATACATACATAGATGTGAGGAAATATTTTCTTTTTTCATCTTTGATTTTTCTCTAAGCAGTAGAGTGCAATAATTTTAATAGCCGGTCTGAAAATAAATCACTTGGTCAACCGTTATCCTCTAAGACCATTCGTTGTTTTTTTTTTTTGTTTTTTTCTCCCAGCTGGTAACACTAGGGAAGGAAGTCTTATAAGTGGTATAAATCTCATCTCCACAGGGTGGGGTATTTAGGTATTTCGTTTGTAAATCAGAATACCCCTGTAAATAATTTGCTTGCAGACAGGGTTGTCTATTCAGACAGCTTGATCTCTAACTGGTTGCTTCCAGTTGCGTTTGAAGAATTAAATAAGATTCCTTACCAATTGTGTATTCCCTCCTTAAGTAATTTTTTTTCCTGTACCACGTTGTCCCATTCGATTCGGTAAATGCAATGATTCTTCTTGCTGAACCATTGCGATCATGCCTTCTACATGACCCAATTATCTTGTTCGCAATAAGCGCAGTTTCCTGACCAGTGTAATATTTATATTTAGGACCAAAGATCATAGGAAGAACCTTTTGCTTTAAACAACTAAGTGAGTTTTTATGCATACTAATGAGAATCATCTTTTCCGTTGCTCGAAATAGATTTTGCTACTCAACTGCTCCCTTAAACCTTAGACTGGGCAGAGTCATCCTTCTTTTGATGGGTTGACGACATGAATGGAGTTGGTTGCGGAATAAAATCAGATAAATAACCTAACCACCTCTAAATTGAAGTTGCTATTGTTATTGACGTTCCTCCATTAGAAGGAAGTATTCGTTGTCTAAGCCACTTTACAGTCTGCATAAGTGATAGAGTTGCCTACCACGATATTTTAATTATCGGCTTTGCAGTTCTCTATTTTCACATTTTAGTAAAAACTCCAAACCTTATTTCCAAAGTACTATATAAAGTTCGCATCGAACTTTGTGTTCTATTCCTCTTGTGTCCTAGTACATCTTAACAGCACCTTTGACCTCCGTCTGAGTGTACAGCGTTACATCATATATCTTCTGCGTTGTTTGCAAATCATTGTCGGCATTCATGAAATAACTTTAAGATCACCTTGTCAAACCTAACCTAACCAATTAGAAAGTACATTTTTGTGGCAGCGTTATCTTCGTTCCTTCGCGCTTTATGTTAAAGGTGTTGCGGTGCATAACAGCAGAGGTTTAGAGAAACATGCACTCGCTTGCGCATGCAGCAATATGACTTCACAGTATTTTCCTAGCCATATACATAGCTACGATGTCTCCATATCATTCTCATCCCATCTCTTCGAATGAGACTCAACCTTGTATGCCTTCAGTGTCTCTACTAGGAGTACGTTCGAGATCCTTGCATTTAAAGTACACTTTCGAAGAGCGATGTCATTGAATATGCCATCAACAGATGTGTATCATCCTCTGCTTAACTTTCTGTTTGTTTTGTTCGTCACACCTACGTTTGAGTTCACCAAGACAAAAGCAACCATACCTTTTGATCAAAAAGTACCCTTAATACTTCAATAAAATAAAACGGCTTAATTTTTCATCGATATTAATTTTTTTTCCATTCATTCATTTTATTTATATTCCAATGCTTCCTCCAATTTTCAAAACACCTTCAGCTCCTTCTGTGAATTCTCCTTTATGATTAATCGTCTTAAAACACTCTCCGCGAAGTACGAGTAGTAACTTAAGTCGTGAGAATGGGAAAAAGTCAAAAAGAGCCATTTCAGGTAAATACGGAAAATATATGAACGTCATTTTTGATCAAATAGATGAGGAGATGTATAGGACAGTGCGTTGTCATGGTGCAGAATCCACGAATTGTTTCTCCATACGCTCTAAAACGCTCACGTATTACTCGTCATTGCACTGCAATCACAGAAAGCGATAAACAAAGCTGTGATTTTGGATCAACTCTGCCGTGGTTTTTTGGGTTTAAGCTCGTCTGAAAAGCGCCATTCCGATGATTGTTGGTTAGTTTCGATATCGTTTTCATAAGCCCATGTCTCGTCATCGGTAATGATGCCATCGATAACATTTTGGCCCAAAATACAGCATTTCTTTAGCGACATCAATGCGATGCTGTTTCTGTTACAAATTCAGCAGTATCGGCCTAACCCGCTCTTTATCTTGTCTCATCGGCTGGTATCTCCCTGAAGCTCACACGATGAACTGCGAGGATGATTTTTTTAACTTTTTCGATGTTTACGTCAGTCATAATGGTGAATGGACGACCGGAACGAGGCAAATCATCAACCACAGTATGGTTCGCTTTAAACTCTTTGTATCACTTGTACGCTTGTGCTTTCGACATTGTCGAGTCCCCGTAGGCTACCGACTACATTTTGAACGCTTCCGCACATGGAATTTTGTTAGAAACACAAAATTTCAGGCAAACTCTTTGCTCAACTAAATTTAACATTGCGAAGCTCGCAGAACAAAAAAAAAGGCTTTTGACAATATCTAGTGCGGTTTGTTTGAGTTGGAAATTCCGGGTACTTTTTAATGCTGATACTTGCTAATTATGTATATACTTGCAGCTTATCTAAAACCTAAAAAGCTTCACTGTCAAACATTGAAATCCTAAAAATCCTATCGTTAACACAGGTCTTTATCAGAGTTGCAGATAGTCTCAAACCTATTTGTAAAGTCCCTTGTGTAAAAAGCTTAAATATCCCAGTCAATCAACTGCAATACTACCTGAAGCACAGCAAGAACGATATTATTAACCCAGTCAGCTAGTTTCAGGTCTTTAGGAATTTCTTACTTCTCAATAAGTTGAACAATACCTTTAAATTGCATATACTATTGCTAAAACCCTAAATACTGCTTCTCTTACACCTATGCTTCATATTACAACCGCTGTCCATTACGTACATTAATACATACCTCCGTTTGGAAGGTGCCAAAAGTAAAGAACTTCACTTTTTGAGTTCACTTTAAGATATTTGACATCATAGATGATAGGATCGTAAAAACTTTGATCTATACAGAGGGTTGTGAAGGTAAAATTCCGCTTTCAATCCCTAACTGAATATAACTAAGCTCTGCACACTTAACATTTTTTAGACTCATCAATCGTTAAAGGCTCAAAAGTTCCTAAACGTCAACAATTTTTACACTTGCTTGTCAAAATGACAAACGTTAGCCAGAGATTATGTTCGTTTGCTATTCCAAACCGCTATTAGCATTTGCTATAATCACAATGCCTTTAAGGAAGTCTTATTGTATGGTAAGGGGTTTTGAATAAGAACATAACAATTTTGTTTTTAAATAAAACACAGAATATTTGAGATATCCCGGTGTGGTACAATGTACACATGCTGAAGTATGAAACTCGATCTCGTTCATATTACCAGCGCTATCACGTCTGCAGTGATCGATTCTTCAAAGCCAATTTTCCAGCACTCTTGCATACGTTGGCAATTTCGCTTTCGATAATTTTTTCTGAGCCAACGTTGTTGGCTGTGAATGGACCTCTGCGGTCCTCTACGATCCACTCATATTATGAAATTCACACTATAGAGTCACATTTTATGGATGTATTGAAGTTTCTTGAGGCACATGTCGGTTTGTTATCGTCTAATATCGCATATTTGGCGATGATATTGACGATGACTGACGACGATTTTTCGATGAAATTCAGGATTTTCGTCAAACTTCTGCAGAGCCCAATCGAAAAAGTTTCGGTGCTTTCAATCATAAAGAGACTCCAGTTCTTCAGATAATTTGATCATGTAGGGATGTAGACCAAGATCTTTATGCAAAATTCGTTCCCTTATTCATGTAAACGCCGTGGAATCGATTGATTTGGCTCATTTTGAATTAAAGCACCTCCGGGTGTGATATTTTCAGTAATTGGATCATCTAATAGTGAATTTGTGGCTTAAATTTATCTACTACAGCACACACTGGTGGGAAGATTGTTAAGACCGAAAATTGGAGTAAGCCCTCTTAGTGTTGGAACTAGCGACTCAGAACTTCGGTTTTTATTTTTCAAACATTGCTCTTCCGTGAACTTTAGTTGATGATAAAAATGTAAACCTAGACTGACATTTTGACATTGACAAATCATAAAAAAACAGTTTAAAGGTGCGTTTGTATTAAAATACAAAATTCCTTTATCCCTTTTGAAAAACCCTTTATTTATGTACATACCAAAGAATCTCTCATATTAGTTCGACCTTTATCTAATTAACTTATAGCAACTAGTGATAATGACTATCACTCCAGCGCCGTTCGGAGTCGGCAGCAACTTGTATCTCCCTTTAAGTTGTTGGGCTTAATTCAAATCGGATTACTGCTCCAATTTTCTGTATGCTAAGTCCTACAAGTCAAGGGAAGTTAATTAAAATATATTTTAAAAGAATCTTTCCGATTTAATATTAGTGCACGAAGCAGGACTGGGTAAAGAGAACTAGATCCAAGTATAGATTTAACTTCGATGAACCCATTTCCCATTCAATCTATATACAAATGTATGTAACCTTATGTCGTATATGGTATGCTATCTGTTTGCTCGTGAAACTATAACAACGTTATTTGTGGTAATTCACTTTTACGCCACAATAATCAGGCTAATGAGTGAATGTACCCTGACTAGATCGGAGGCTGTCATCCTCTAAAACAATTCCTACATATTTTAATAGCTATGCTCGGAACTTGCCAAAAATCATTGCAAAATGCATTTGAGACCATAATCTGTTTAACTCGCAAGTGCATTTATTTCGAAGGTAGACATGGCATGGATAGCGAGTCCCGCGACTCCAGCTGGAAATCACTGTAATCTAACAATCCTTTGAAGTGGATTATATTGGAGAAGCTAATAACCTTATAGACTAGAAAGTCAGAATGATTAGGGGTGTTTAGGTATTTCCCAATATCAGATTAGATTGTATTCGGCGGAAGGTGGCTTATCCCTAGAACTTGCTTAGAGCAATTATTACTGTTCAAAGTTGTGAAAACCAAGTTGCTGTGCTCACATCTTACTTTCACCGCAATCAGGGTATTTTTCTTGGTCCCGAAGGCTATTATGACTTTGCTTATAACCCAAAAGCTTTTCCTCATTTGTATTGTATTGTAGGTAGTTAAGCGGCGGTTCAAAGAACGGCTTCCATAGGCATTTCGGATGCGCTCCGTACCACCCATACGGCAGCATTTGACACCTTTCTGCACCTAACCCCGCTTATCTAACAGATCAGAAAACTTGCTGGCAACAGTGCGATTCGACCCACTAATCTGAGTCACTTCAAGAGCAGTAGCTTTGGACACTCTCAGGCAATCCAATTTTAACAGATGAAATTCCTTCCTTGATCGACCCTGACTTCGTATGATATAATATATCCGGAGAGAAAGAGCTGGCAAGAAAATGCAGTAATCACACAGATAGCTCTTAAACAGAGGAAGGAATAAGTTCTGGTATCTTCTCAGAAGACCCAGTTCTAAAAGTGTCCATAAGACTACCGGGCACAAGAAGCGTCTTTTTATCAGAGGTTCTGGCTGTCCTCAGGGCGGCTGAGCTAAGCAGATGAGATCGGTATCCGGAAGAGATATCGCTATCTACGAGGGCGAGTCAATAAGTCCGTGACTTTTTGAATTTCTGACCTCTTTACTGAAACAGCAACACTGCTCCTGTCAACAGGCCTCTGTCAGTTGACTCCTGCCAAAATTTAAACTTGCTGCGTCAGTTAGTTTGTGTTTGACAGCTATTTTTATCAGACTACTCACTAATTTGAGGAGAAAATGGAAAAAAGTGAATTTCGTGTGCTTATTAAGCATTACTTCTTGCGAAAAAAAACCATTACCGAGACCAAGGCTAAGCTTGATAAATACTATGGGGACTCTGCACCATCGATTTCAATGGTAAAAAAGTGGTTTACTGAATTTCGTTGTGGCCGTACAAGCACTGAAGATGCCGAACGTCCTGGACGCCCAGTTGAGCTCTCTACACCCGAAACAATCGAAAAAAATCACGATATGGTGTTGGCCGGCCGAAGATTGAAAGTGCGAGAGATTGTGGAAGCCGTAGGGATCTCGCAGGGCTCAGTGGTTTCAATTTTGAATGATCACTTGGGCATGAGAAAGCTTTCCGCAAGATGGGTGCCGCGTTTGCTCACAGTCGACCACAAACGCATGTGCAGTTGCCATGGCAAAAATCCATGAATTGGGCTATGAATTGCTCCCTCATCCACCCTATTCTCCAGATTTGGTTCCGAGGGACTACTTCTTGTTCCCAAACCTGAAGAAATGGCTTGGTAGAAAAAGATTTGACTCCAATGATGAAGTCATCTCGCAAACAAAGGCCTATTTTGAGGACCTCGACAAATCATTTTTTTTGGAAGGGATAAAAAAATTGGAGAAGCGTTGGACAAAGTGTATAGAGCTCAAGGGAGACTACGTTGAAAAATAAAATTATTTTTTTATCAAAAAATCTGTGTTTTAATCCAAAAGTCACGGACTTATTGACCCGCCCTCGTATATCGACAGCTAGGCCGATCTTAAGGCAATGGAATCGACTGACATCAAATAATGATGCAGTCGGGGCTGTCGCACAATGCATTATGCATTCAGAACCGGGTGAGACTGCCCTGAGTGCTAAGAAACTGCGGTATAGAGGGAAATGAACAAGCGTATGAGCTCGCAAGTCGAAATGGTGAAGTTGACAATATCAAACCACCCCTCTGCTTAGCAAGAAGCACTATCGAGGTAATGACCATAAAGACTTCCAACCTTAGGTGGTCGCATCTTGAAGAACATAGAGTATCCAAGGCTCTATGGCCACTTCTGGACGGTAAAAGAAGAAAAACAGGATAAGTTTAGGACATTCATAGGACAGAAAACTGTCCCCTGCTAAAACACGCAAAGATACTCGTATTCGAATTTCGAGATACGGACATTTGTAGCTTCTGCGTCGATCTGCAAGCGGCTGAGGACATAAATACTGTGTTTATGTGAGGCAATACCACACAGCCTATGGGAAATTCTTAGGAAAATACTTTTTTGAAAACTTAGAGGAAATAGACGACACGGATTTCAAAGGCCTTATTGGCTTTTGTGAAGAAGAAGGTGTTTTACCAGGGAGATTGTTTAGGTTTTAGCCCTCTGAAGATAAATTCAACTAAACCCAGAGGGATCGCGATGGGTCCGTTTTGGTGCCTCTTGATGTGTCTTATAACACACCCTGTTTAACCTAACCCAACCTTCTATGTGGCTCCTTTTGTACATCTCGTTTATGTTCTACTGGGCACTACCTTTTAACACTCCTCTTTCCGTCGATTAATGCCTTCTTAGATACTGTCTTCCTTCTTTTTGTAAAGTCTTAGAGAATAAGATATCACTTCCTTCTGGCTTACATAAGTGTATTTCATTGCATGGCGTGTGGTGGGGTGAAAAGTAACCTCCTTGGGAATGAAAAAATAATTTTTTTTATTTTATTCAATATAGTCCCCTTTTAGCTTGATACACTTATTCCAGCGATTTTCTAACTTCTTGATCCCGTCAGAAAAGAAATTTTCCGGAAGGTCTGCAAAATACTCCTCCGTGGCGTCGATGATTTCCTCGTGTGAGCTGAATTTTTTTTCACTTCATGTGAGGCCGTTTTGCAGCGATTTCGGCCTTCAATCTCGCCGACCCATTGAGCCTCACTCGGCTGCTTCGGAGCACTCGTGCCGGCTTCAGTCCATTGCCATTGTTTTATGAGAGAACGAAAATCGTTGTTGTCCAAACTCAACATGATGCTAAACACGTCATTAACAATCAGCTGTCAAAAAAAAAAACGAAAGACAGTATCGCACTGAAATTTGGCATGTCTGCCTAAATATGAACGGACTTCAAGGCACCATAACCTTTTTTGCAGTAGTAGCGCATTCTGGCGGTCAAGGAGTAGATAAGCAAAGCCCCGGTAGGGTTCTTCATTAGGGAAAGGATTTCGCTATGAATTTAAGAAAATGAAGCTTGCAGCCTGCGAGCAACACTCCTAGATCTTCAGCTAAAGAGCTATATTAACTTAACGTTTGATTGCTGGTCCTGCTGACACTGCCTTTGATGAAAGTCGAAGTCTGCTTATTTAGTGTCAAGTGTGGAATCTGCATGTTTTCGGATTCTTCCTTTTTAAATAACTCAGTATTCGTTTCGCCTCACTCTTCTATAAAGCTTTGGTCGCTCACTAGGCACTTTTATGTGAGCGCTGGTTACTTTTTGTTGGTGCGTCAAGACTCCAGGTTGTACCAATAACCTTGCTAAAAAGGAAAGAAAATTTCCTTCATGATGTCGATTGTTTTAATTGCTTCTAATGTACTATTTTTCATTCTGCGTGTTTTTCAGTTCAATATTAAGAAGAACCATTCCTCAGCTTCCCGAATTTTCATCTTAATCTATGCAAACTCTTAAATCAGCTCTAGTAAATATTTAACAGAGATCTAAATCCAAACAATATCTTATTTCTGATTCAGATAGATTCTAGGTTAGATTTCGAACAAATTCTTTTCTCAAAACTATTGTCCTAGGATTCCTAGAAAAATCAATGGAACAAAATATGTAGTCCGATGAAGATGACACTGTCAATGCTATTCGTAAATGTCTCTATTACAATACCCAAAAATGTATCTCACACTTTCAATTATCACAAGAAGAAAGAAGTATGATACAGTAAGTGTGCAATAAATTCGACTCCCACATGTGTTCTCCCTTTCACGACAGACATCCGGTTAGGAACAGCGAATTTTCAATCTCAAACCAAACAATGGTGTGCTGCCAAATAACCACCCAACGCTTTGAATATATTTGCACCCTTTCCCTTCTTATTCTTAGATTTACATTTTATTTAGATTTTTTTTTCATTTTGTGATTTCATTTTGTGTTTGTGTTCTTTTTTTGTTTTGATTCTTTTTTAAAAAAAATAAAAATAAAGGGATTACAAGAAGCGGGCGTAAACGTATCCGCCTCAACAGTAATTCAATTGAAGGTGAGTTCAATCCCTTGAACATAACAATAAAGGAAAGAAATACGCTAATTTCTTACTAACACACACCTTGAGAGCTGCTTTTCTGGAATCACCTATTAAAAGATGAATCCTGCTCCGCCTCTCTGCATGATTGTAACCTCTTCTCACCTACTTTGTATCTACTAACACTTAAGTCGCATGTAAATTCTTTTGGTTGTTCTTTTTTTTTTCTGTAATCCAAATTTTGTTTAACATCTCATGTAATGTATCTGCATCCGTGAGTGCATTGTCACAGTATGGATTAACAACGATTTCCAATTACAAATAGGGCGAACCTGGTGAGCCAGGTCCACCAGGACCTCCAGGACCACCAGGTGGTATGGGTGCACCAGGACATGATGGTGAACAAGGACCTCCAGGAGAAACTGGCCCCGAAGGACAACCCGGCCCTCGCGGTGAACCAGGCCCAGTTGGACCGCCCGGTGCGACCGGACCACCTGGATTAAGGGTAAGTGAGTGCGTGCTCTCACACGTACGTGTTGTTATGTTGTCTTATTGTGACAGCATTAATTTCATTCCAAATTGAGCTGTTCATTTGTCAATCGATTGTTTGTGTTTTGTTTTCTTGTTTTCCAAATAAACACAGGGCGACAAGGGTGACAGAGGAGATCGAGGCTTAACCACAACCATAAAAGGCGACGAATTTCCCACTGGCATTATCGAGGGACCACCAGGTCCACCTGGACCGCCAGGTAAAAAATTACTCTTTACTCTTTACAGTCGTTTCTTCTTTTTTTTTGCTTTGTGTTTTTTTTTTCCTTCCTTGCTCTGGGTTGGCAGAGAATCATTTTTATCTCACAGCTATGATGTAGGTAAAGGGACCTCAACTTGCACTGGGACAGTGACAGCGACAGCGATAGAAATCCTTTACCGTAATGGGATATTAATCACAAGATCGAATTGATTAATTTTTACGAGAAAAGTAAGTACGGTGTCGGAATGGGAATTTCGGACTTAAACTGAAACTGTTACCCACCCGGAACGTCATAGAAAAAAAAGGAGAAAAATTGATTGAGGAGCATTTTCTAGAAAAAAAAAAGAAAAAAACAACTCCATCCCTGGTTGTTGTAACCGGAAAATATAATAAAAAGAAGGGAAGTCGAAAATGGCTGGAAAATCCTTGAATTTCTCCTTTTCTCCACATGAAAACAAATATTGAATGATATCATACCATCACCATCAGCAGCAGTACCAGCAGCAGCTATGGCTAAAGAAGGATCTGAAGAGCGGGAGGACTTTACAGACTTCACCGTGCCAGCATCATCCAAAACCTCTTTGGCCCCCCTCTCATTTATTTTTTTTATTTTGGAATTGTTCCATCGAGTGTGCGAGTGCGGTTGACAGAGAACGTGTACACGAGGGGATGTTTTGTTTACTCGACGGCTACACTAGGATACGGAACGTTTGTGTTAGTAGTGTTGCCAGACGGAGAAAATTTTCTTTTCAAAAATTCATATTTTTTTTAAATTTTTTGGATCCCGAGTGAACCGGCTTTTGGGTTTTAAATGAAATCATAAGTCGTAGATTTTACAATCGTCAGACGTCTCACTATTGTATAGATCCTAACTTTTTGAATCTCCCCATGCTATACATTCTTAATTATAACAATGCTCTTGTCATGACTGTTTTTTTTTTCACACATAAGGGTGGACATAGAAATGCAAAGCCCCTTCGGAGAAGACATATTCTCGACTTATTGATTCGTAATGATTTCCGAGGATCTAACATGATCGAGAGGATGCTTCCCATTTCTGCAGCCCGTCAGACTGACCTTAGTTTGTCACAGCTTGCTATGATTCCGTCAATTCTCTTGTTGAGAGCCATTGAGTTTGAAGTCTATGTATGACCCGAGAACACAGCATATCATCGCAGTATCTTCTAGATCACAAAGTTCTCCCTGAATCCGTTGTTCTCCAGTAAATTCCCAAACAATACTATTAATATTGTATAGGTTGCCGCATCTATGTCCTGTGTAGATTAAGGTTGATATATGTATCTAACTCGACGCTTTTTGCTTTTCCCTTTCGCACAGTACTAGACCGCAGATTGTTAGACCTCTCAGCAGAAGAGGTTGAAACGGCTAACACCGTGGAAGTGTCTGCTGATTGCCATGTACTCTTTTTGGATCCAATTGTGTGAATGCATCCATCCACCTGGGATTTGTTTGCCTTTCCAATGGCCAGGAGTTTTAACCCTTTCCCTCCACGGACTCACAATTGTGAGTGTCAGAATTTTGTCTGCCGAATGAGCTAAAATTTATTTACAATACTTGGTTCACTCCTGCACCACACATATGTGAATTTACCGACTTTTTATTTCCAGGTATATTGGAGCCGATTGCGGGTCATTCTTGTATACCGCTCGACCTGTAAATAGCGCAATTTGCGACTGTTCCGTCCCGTCATCAGGAGGGAAAGGGTTAACTTGTGTTCGTGCATATCAAAAATGTAAAACGGTCCTTGGTTATTTTTCTTCCGGTAGCAGATTTTTCGCCAGAGTGCACAAATGTTTTGTTCCAAATCAATTTGCCAAAAATACCACTTTCATCTGCAAAATAAACTTGGACTCGAGTGATATTAAGATTAGCCAGAGTCATCTTCAATTTCTCTTTAGAGCTAAGTTTTTCTCTACTGATTGCTAAGAGTCGAACTCCAAATCTAGCCCTTAGGTCATCGCTCGGGTTGAAGGAATCTGTCTTCTTGAAAATGGCGGCGAACTTTTTAGCCTTGACACTGGAACATGACAGTCACGTAGTTTAGGAAACATCTATTCAATGCAGCCTCCATTTTCGGTATTTCCGATTTATGCATTGTCTTGCGTTTTGATCACGAAGTGATTTCCTTACAGTTATTTTTATTCCAATAATCGTAGATATAGATATTTCGTATTTTCTTCTATAGCACATTCCGGTTTTTAAATCTTCTATCGCTGCGCATTTTTGGTTACGGTTAAAAAATTTAACTTTGCCCCTAGCTGAAGGATTTTGCCTCAACACTAAAGAATTTACATAAAAAGTTAAAACACGCTCGAATGTACCGTGACCAACATTTTCTGAGCTGTTCATCATATAAAATTGTTCATGTTACTGAGATTGTACTGTATATGGTTAGTCGTTTCTAGAAAGTTAATTCTGTGCGCTATGTCATATTCAATTCGTCTTCTTCTCGTAGCAAGCGCAGTGAATCTTTACTCTACAGCAACGCATATCTGCATTATTTTAGAATACAATTATTGGTCCTTCGAGCCGGATACGGCTTTAATACTCCCATACAAGATATCCTACTGTGGCATAAACTTCACAGCGAGCTGCAATACTACCTCAGCACACTATAAGCTTAACATCAACATAGGACAACCTGTATTAGAACTTAGTATAGACAATATGGGCCCAGTTTTTGAAAGGAACTGAAAAGATATAAACGGAAACTTAGATTCTAATTTCCAATGACAACTCTTTGAGGTCTGCCCATAAGAAAATTTCTCAGAAGTTTATACTAACATCAAAGTACTAGCTCAGTTTTAAGAACAGGTTATAGCGGTGCACTTTGCTTTTGAAATCAGCCTAGAAAAGCCAAATTCAGATCGTCATTGTCTTTGTAATGATAATCTTTCAGAATATCGTCAATTGTCTTCGATTAACTCTGCTCCGATCCTGATTGGATTGGAGAGGATGTCATATGTCGTCTTTTGAAATTCAAATTGGCAACCCTTAGGCGGCCTATATGTTTTGGAAGAGTGGTGGAAAATTATCTCCAAAGAATTCATTGCTGCAAAAACCTATGAGAGAAAAAAGATCTCAGCTTAAGATTCAGCTAAATAAATCACGTCAGAGCACCTTCCAGTGCCCACCTGACATATGACTAGACTACGACATTCATAGCAGCTTTGCTCAAAGGTCAATTCTAAACAATCACTCAGGTGATTCACGTGAATGTCCTAAAAAAAAACGGTCTAGTTGAAACAGAGTAACTCATGACAAAAGATTTGAGAACTAAACCCGCCCTCTTTTTTTTAAAAAGTTCTTTAAATTTGTTGTGTTTATCTGACAACACTGTATTTGAAGGTAAAACCCGTAGAGCGCTATGAAATGGATCTCCAAAACACAATGATGACGAATACCCTCAGTGTCTATGTATGAGAGTGTGTGTTTGCACTAGCCTCCCCTTAAATGAGGCGTGACGGATATTTGTTAAGTGAAATTCCCTTCTTGCTGCCCGAGGAGTATGGAAAAAAAAATAAATCCCCTGCTCCATCGTGCGTCGTAGTCGTCTTTGTTGACGATGGAGGCGACTCCATCTCATGTGTATACTTTGCCAAGCGTTTGGCGTTTGGACTGAGAATGGGACTGAAAATGGGAACAGAAATGAGATTCTAGATATTTTCTCCCATTCGCAGATACCAAGTATTTCACTTGTGGAATGTATTCTTTCCGTTTATTTTTTTCCTCTATATTTAAGTTATGAGGTACCTTTTGCAGTACGGCGCGGAGCAAAAACGGATACACCTATTGGCTGTGCTGAGGAGAGTATAGTAATCTTCTTGAAAACAATATCATTGCGGATTCTTTGTTATGGTTTCAATTTCTCCAAAGAATAGCACAGAGATTCTGTTCTTTCTCGGACAGAAAGATGAAAGGGAAAGAGTCACGGTATTAGGAAAATCTATTTGCAACCACGCAACAAACGACTTTGTGTTTTGAGAAAATAAATTATTTTCATTGTGTACTAGAGTCTCGTGTATAAACATGGACTCTGCAGTCATAGCTGGAGTTGGAGTTAAAGTTGAGCATCGTTTTATTTTACCAAAGGATCAGACATGAATTTCGAATGGAATGTGGTCACGCTACTGTCGGTTTCTCGAATTCTTCTGGTACGAATGCGAAGTTTTTGCCTGACCCAGTTGTTAGTAGCTATAGAAACTGTCATCTCACTTGTGAAACTATTTACTTTTAATTTTTTCACATTTAACGAAACTTATGGAGGTTGACTTGACTTCCAGTCTAGTTCTAGCTGTGAACTAAGTTCAGAATGCTTAACAAGTTTGTAAACTTTAAGGAAAAAACTTCTACTTTCGATTTGTGACTTATGGCAGTGGTACGAAAAGGCGAACATCACATTAAATACACATCGTGTATCTAAGTTTGCCATTTAGCAAACGAATTTGGTAGCGACTATTGAATTACGAAGAGAATTTAAAAAATTTAAGGAAATCATATAAAATCTATGTACTTCAACGTGGAAGGCATTTGAATTTGGAAAGTATTGAGAGCATTTAATGGACCACAATTTGTTCATACCAGCATGAGATGCGGTCAATTTGTATGCATCAGTTGGATAAACTCACTTTACAAGTACAAATCGCATATGTGGGCTTGGAAGTTCTGATACTGCGATGCTTTTCTGATTTTCTATCGGAACCTAGCACTTAAATAGAGAACTAGTCCTTTAAAGACTCTTTTACTGAAATTGCGCAGTCTTTCGAAGAAGAATAAGTAAGCACTTCAGTGATAAAGTGCCATAGTACCACCTGCAGCCTGGTACTGCCGCGTTCACAGGATGCTGTCACTTTGGAAGATTCCGGATTTGAATTTGGAGCCGTCGGCGATGAGCCTCTTACATTCCTTTCATGGTTCAGATACTGGTCGAAACTAGTCCTGCGTACAGTGAAAGTAGATTTCATGCTTTTTTAGCAACAGGAGTACTGGGGTTAATGCATCAGTTGGCATGTCCATGAGAACGCAGTCCAAGACAGTCGATACGCAATTTCTTCAAAACTTCAGTGCATATTGTGCAAAGGACAATGGACCCTTGATAAGAAGTTCGAAAACTTGCTAGAAAATGCTCATGCCATCTCGTTCCTGCATTATTTGGAATAGGCATTTAAAAATGTGAAAACACCATCGATTTTAAGAACACTTCAAAGAACAATCTGCCTTGGCCTTGCTTTACTCGTCCGAGTGTCTAGGGTCCTAATTCTTTGAGGTTTTGGTGTTCATTCTTATATTCATAATGTATATCTGCATCTATCAAAAGTCATCTCCATCGCATGTTTCTTTTGCAATCATGGTTATGACATCATGACGAAAATGCTTCACTTTTGCTGCGAAGATATGAACTCAACTTTTTAAATGATAGTAGCGGGTAAGTCAAAGCCCTATCTTGTTCTAAAACCGGCTGTCTCCAGTTGTTTAATCCAAGTCGTTCCGATTTCATTTGTTTGTGACACCCTGTACAAAGCATTTCTCTATTACATTGTCCATCCCGGTATTACCTTGTGTTTGAGAAACACATTTGCTCTAAATACCATTTGTTTGAAGTGACTGATGTGCAATTTTCTTACTAGGCACGTCGCTGTTACATCTCTTCCACCTCCACAGAAATCACACCATGAACTCACTCATGATTCAAAGCGCCCAAAGATATTTTGGAACAGCACCAGTGGCAGCTCGTTTCGTTTCGCCAATGATGTCGATTTCTTCACCGATTGCAAGTAGTACTACAGGCTTTTGAAGAATGGCACTTCTGGTGCTGATTTGTGGGTTTTATACAAGGTGGCGCAAAATTAGTCATTCTATCGGAAGATGTTATAATTTTTGCAAATGGCATCGTACGTCAATCGTATTTGACATTTGTGATCTAGATAGCTGCAGAATACACACAGACAAACAATAGAGTGCTATACTTCGCTGTGAGGCCATCAGCAATCTTAACAACGAAGAAGACGATTTTGTGCCGAAGATCATCATGAGCGACGAGGCTCATTTTCACTTAAGCGGTTATGGCAAAATAAGCAAAATCTTCTTTTCCGGGGCACTGAAAACACGCGTGCGATACACGCCATCACATCCACTCAAAGCCACTGTGTGGTGCGGCGTTCATGCGGGATGAGTGATTGGCCCGTATTTTTTTCAGGACGCCATCGGCAATACGGTCAGTGTTACTAGCGAACGCTACAGGGCCATGGTAAACGACTTCTTACTGACGGAATTGAATGAGCGTAGCTTGATGGACATGTAGTTTCAACAAGACGGTGCAACCGCACACAAAGCACGAACCACAATGCATATTGTGAGGGAAGCGTTTCCTAGTCGCATAATCTCCCATTTTGGCGATTTGGCATGGCCAGCAAGATCGCCTGATTTAACCATCCCAGAATTCTTTCTTTGGGGCTACTTAAAGTCGCGGATTTATGCCAACAAGCCTCAGGCAGTCGCAGCCCTTCAGAACCATGTTCGACAGGAATGCTAACAGTCATGGAAAATGTGATAAAACGGACACAAATGTGTATCAACATTAGCGGCAGACACTTGGCGGATATCATCTTTTCCACTTAACAGAAAAAATTGTAAAGGTCCAAATAAAGATTTCCATCAAACAAAATTGGATGATTAATTTTGATCCACCTTGTACAAATGACGAGTATAAAACACCAAAACCGATTGGTAACACATCACAGCAACGAAAACAAATTCAATTCCTCTAAGAAAAATAACCAAAAAAAGAAGATTAAAATGGTCTAGACCACAGCCCTTAGAATGTCCACTATCCAAATTCTGGTTTGATTCATAAATATGTATAAATACTTACGAGTAGTAATACTATATTTGGCAAGGTAGTAGTCTTCAAAAACAGTCTGTATCCTATTTGTATAAATAATAACTTAATGTCCATTTTGGACAGATGTAATAATACTGAAAGGTATACCTATGTTACACTTTTTAGGTGTGATAGGTATAGTGGTTTCAATTTTGGCAAGTTCGTCGGCCCTACCATTCCCTGGAATATCTCTATGTTCGGGCATTCAACAAAGGTGAATGTAAAACCGCCATCTTTATTAAAGAAGTTCGGCGAATAGCTGCTTTGGCGGCCACTAGTCTGCTAGAAATGTCGAGGGGTGTCAGGTGAAACAGAACGTCCAGAGCAGCGAAGGGAGTAGTACGTAGGGCCCCGATTGTTCCCAGACATGCTGTTCTTTTGACTTTACTTAGCTTCCTGCAGTTCACTGCTTCGTCTAAGGCCACCCACCACACAACCACCCCGAAGGTGAATATCAGTCTTATGACCGAGATATATACCCAATGGGTGAATGCGAGGTTGGAGGCCCCATTTGTTACCGATGGCCTTTTTGCAAGAGAATAAAGCTTCTGAGGCTTTCTTAACTCTTTCTTGAATGTAAGATTTCCAGCTTACATTCCGCTGTATCGGAGAAGACCAAGCTGGTACCGTTGATTGAGGGAGGGTCTATAGTCAGAATTTTGTATTTTCTAGAGAAAAGAACAAGATCGGTCTTATGAGGGTTCATTCGCAGTCCACAACGATCCGCCCAGCTTGTTTATATGTTAAGATTACACTCTAGGAGCTCTTTGATCGTATGTTGATGTTTTCCTGAGACGGCTAGACGCCCTAAGTCTAGGAAAGCTACCATTGTATTTCTCTATATTGTAGGGATCATTCGATGTGGCTAGTTAGTGAATACAGAGCCGTTTCTAACTACTTTCCTCGGCATGTTGTGCCGTGGATAGGAGTCTAGGAGTAAGGCTAGATCGTATATGGATATCATTCAGTCGTTCTAGAGTTTTTAAAAGAAAAGATGATAGACTAATAGGTCTTAGGTCCTTTAAAACAACATGAGAAAATTTTCCCCCTTTGGGGATGGAAACTACATTTACCTCTCTCCATGTGGGATAGTTCTACGCTGTACCCCATGATATTTTCAAACGATGGAACGATTAAATTAGAGGATCCAAAAAAGTTGATCTACGATGTCAAAATATGTTTTTACCACTGTGTTATAGCGCTTTTATTTTATATCACAGTATGCGTCCACTAATTTTTGGCATTTTTCAGTAGTGAAGGATTACTAAATCTCATTTATTTTCTGACGTTAATTCTTAAGTGTCCTTGCCGGTTGTCGTCTAAGTTTTTGTTTCATTTTGTGACATTAGGTTTGTCAGGGCTGCTGGAAGGTTATTCCATCACAGGAACAGCTAAAGCAAATAGCCAAACCTTAGTTGATTTCGCCGGATTTCGCAGAAGCACCATTATGTTGAATATTTAATTTCCTTCGGTTGATTGAAGCAGTGGTGTTGAAGGAAGAAGCTGCTGTTCTGGTACTTAACTAAATTCACAAGACAATCAACGAAATACACCAGACTAACACTACGGTCCGACATACATCCCTATATTATTTGCGATGCTGTAAACTTCGCTGTTCGTTTAAAACAGTCTTTGTGAAATGTCTCCTATGAGTTGCGAATTACACATTTTCGTTCCTCGCCAACACAAACCACAAATCTGCATTCATCATATGAAAACTCATATGAAAACTTGAAACCAAAGTTTACTAAAATTATGTATAAACAAACCTTAAAAATTTGTATACCCTTTCTTCTAATGTTCGTTTACAGGTGTCCGCAGAAAATTTCTTTTTTGATTCGGCTTTTCTATTCAACATTATTTCAGCAGCTGTTTGAAGACGGTTTTCTTAAATTATCTTTTTAAATACCCGACAATCAAAAGGCCTTCCTGTTTCCTTCCCGCCTTATTGTAAAGCGAAATGATATTCGGCACAGACGATCGTGGCAGACTTAAACTCTGAGCAATTTTATAGCTCGATGCTTTAAATATAAACTTTCTAACGTCACTTGATAATGCTACCCCACGCGCCATGACCAGCAAGAACTAAAAGTTTATAATGACTAACTGGCACTGTTCAACTGTTTACCGAATTTCTTGTAATGATTTTCTGTATCAAGTGATTATAAAGCAGTAGGAGAAAACTCTTTTGCATCAGCAGTGACATAGACCAGCTTATTTGCTTTCCTTATCTATTGAGAAAAGTTCAAATATCCTAGCTTAACTGAGACTATAATTTGAATCCTTTGCATCTTGTCCTACTAAGAGCAACAAACGTATTGTCTATGGCAGATCTTTTTTAGCAAATAAAAAGTATATATTTTACCATTTGCATTTGGGCTCGTATTATTTTTGAATCTCTCGGCAAAATATAGGCAATCATTTTAGGCGCCAGCGCACAGTGTTTTAATTTGTATGGGAAGGGCGGGCAAAACTCAAAATTTCGTTTTAAATGATAGAAAATAAAACAACTTGTTAAAAAAGTGATTAATTTTATATATTATTTAATTTAATTAAAGATTCAAGTAATAAATTCAAAATTTTCTTAGACAATGTAAATTTTTTGTGTTTTTTTCAACTTTCTTCCGTTGGAAAGCAAAGGGTCTGAGATAAGAAGAAGTCTATTCAATAAATTTGTGTTTGTTGACGGCCTAGATATTTTTCGTGTATTCTTCGATCGGAAAAACTTAACATCTTTGTTTTTCGCCTCTGCAGCCTCTTCCGTAAATTGCCCTATAGGAAGTTCAAACGTCGTACAACACTAAAATGCCAAATATTTTTAAGCTCGCTGCACAGAGAAGAAAAAATTCAATGGAAATAACCTCGCCGAAATACATCAAAAATGCAGACGGTCGCTTACTAAAAAATGAAAAGGAAATTTGTGACCGGTGGCTTGAATACTGCAAGGAGTTGCTTAACAAACAGTTTCCACGTGATATCGTGCCGACAGCTGGTCTATTCGAGCAGGAAGTTTCGGACTTTTCAATCGCAGAAATAAGTATAGCAATTGGAAAAATGAAGCGGAGGAAAGCGGCGGGACCAGATAGCATTCCATCAGAGTTTTGGTCAAAGATGGAGGGGATCGGCAGCGTTTGGCTATTGAAACTTTTAAATAAATTAAAATGTGGACAACCTATGCCGAATCAATGTAGAAGTAGCTTCTTGGTTCCATTATACAAAGGAAAAGGCGACACTCGAGAATGCAATAACTACCGTTCAATCAAGCTTATGTCACACACAATGAAAATCGTCGAAAGAGTCTTAAACGAACGTCTTCGGCAAATAATAAAGTTCGATAATAGCCAGTGTGGATTTGTTGAAGGGAGATCGACGGTGGACCCTATCCAAAGCCTACGAATAATAATGGAAAAGCACCGAGATTCGTCTAAGGATTTACACATGGTATTTATCGACCTCGAGAAGGCATTTGATCGAGTGCGTAGGGATCTCATCTGGGCCGCGCTGAGGTCTCAAAACGTACCGGAAACGTATGTTAGAATAATACAAGACATGTAAACTGCGGTTAAAAGCTCTGCCGGACTAACGAGAGAATTTCTAGTTAATGTCGGAGTGCATCAAGGAAGCGTACTTAGCCCTTTCCTCTTTAACGTAGTATTCGACTATCTTTTAAAAGACTGCATGCGCGAAGCAAATGTAACGCCAATTCTCTTCGCTGACGACGCAGTTATACTTAGCGATAACGTCGAAGATTTACAGAACGCCTCAGATTCATGGAGAAATGCGCTAATGAGAAACGGGTTTAAAATAAGTCCTTCACAGACGGAGCATTTGACGTGCCCATTTGCGCATCCGTTGCGACCTGTTCCGGATATAATGTTAGACGGAATAGGTCTTCCGAAAAGCACTATCTTTAAGTACTTAGGATCAATCGTTAACATGGAAGCGAAATATGACGACGACGTAAACCACAGAGTGAGTGTGGGATGGATGAAATGGCGGGAAAATTCGGGAATCTTTTGCGACCGAAAATTTCCACTTAAATTGAAGGGGAAACTCTACACCACGGTTGTTAAACCAGCTCTTATGTATGGTTCACAGTGCTGGACAATGTACGAAGCGTTTAAAAACAAAATGACGGCAGCGGAAATGAAAATGTTAAGGATGTCTAGTGGAGTCACTAAACGCGATTGTATTAGATCTACGCGTATAAGAGGAAGTCTACATATAAAGAATTCGGGAACCGAACCGCTTGAGGCGAATAGAATAAGCTGGTATTGCCACGTTCAAAGAAGATCTGCGGAAAATCCGGTAAAAAAGGCACTATCAACTACGGTCACTCCAACTGTAAGAAAACGAGGTCGGAAAAAGAATTCCTGGATTTCTCAGATGGCAAATGCGCAACAACGCCTGGGGCTTACCACTGAGGCGATCCAGGACCGAGCATTATGCAGACGCGTTCTGCGGTCTGCGACATTATCCAACCCCATAAGCGGAGCAGCAGCGATGCAGTAAAAATGGGAAACTCGTTACGCATAAGTTCGTATAACGAGGAAAGGGTTAATAAAAGGATAAGAAGAAGAAGAAGGCAATATGGCGTGTTTCACAATTTGTCCTCCGTGAATAAGAACTTTGTGTACTGAAGCTGGCAATGGGTACCAAGGGTATTCTGCAACAATTTCACGAGCCGTATCTTGCGCACATTTCTCGAAAGATTCTGAACTAATTGCAAAACAACTTGCCAAAGTTTTTAAAAACACAGCACATCTTTCAATTATTATTTGTTTGACACCACTTATCGGAGAAGATATATATGGGATCGCAAATAATCTACGTGCAGTATTTCCACCACCTTGTTTTGGCTTGTCAATTATCAATCCAATGTTCTTGAATTCTGCTTGTATTCATTTTTACTGTGCGTTCAAAAGAAGTTTTTCATTATTTCCGGTCCGCCATTTTTTAAAATCTAATCTATATGCTAGATGAATGAAGAATTCAAAGAATCTGATCCACGCATGCAGTGGAGATATGCCAAAATCTCAGAAATCTTCGTTAATGGTTCTTTGCAAGGAACTTTGAATATCATTCATATTAGTTGGCTTTGCTCCGCAAATATAGCACTCCTGCTGCGAAGCAGTATGTGACAAGGCATTGCATACCTTACCGTCAACCATTGTCAATTTAAGGATATGTTTTACATTGATACAACGCTCAGTTATATTTATTATTGTGTCAGTTAAATCATTAATCTGGTTCTGCATATATTCCTGCTCAGCTTTGCTCAACTCTGCTGTTTCTTTTTTTAATTGAAAACGTATTGGTCGGCAGTATCGAGTTGATCCTGGACGAGGATTTTTCCATACAATTTTCTATTCAGACTCAGAGCTCTCGGACTATCCACTGCTTCCATCAAAACCCCATTTACCAATTAAAGTAAGATTACCTAAATCAAGAGTTAATTTAGTTACACTGAAATTAATTATTTTTTTTTACATAAGACGTACAGTACATTATTCTATTAGGTCATGTGCAGACCTGAAATCTTCGATTCAATCAATCCAAACACTATTTGCAGATAAAAATTCGTTTTTTTCGCGGAGAAGCCTCCCACTCTGAAAGGATTTACAAAGCGTATTTATCTTTTTCTTTGCGTCTAAACTTTCATTTTGGTATGTTTCCTTTGTTTGCCCATATTTCATTAATTTTGGCAACACTGCGACCTTTCTTCGCCTTATGCTAAATATTAAAAATATCGAGGCGCTTGATCAAATTGCTAGAATCTTAAAAAAGAGCAAAATAGTGTTTTACTTCGGATCAAAATTTTACGATTTGCGCAAATTTCCGCAAAAAAAGTCATATATATTCTTAAAAAGCATAGATAACTCTAAATTATTGTACAATATATAAATTATCGTGGGATCTTACGAGAATTTCATGTTTCGGCTCTTCAGAAAAACACGAAATATGAAAAAAAAAAAAAAAAAGACTAATTATGCACCATTTTAAATAGAGCTCAAAATAAAAAAGAAATATTTTTTTTTAAGGAAAATTATTTAAAAGCTATCGTTATACATTATTTTATTATTCAAATCACCAAAACAGACCAAAAATGGTTAAACCGCAACGTCGTATTTTCAGATTAATGTTTTTTATAAAACTGCGAAAAACGCTCAACTTCGTGACGCGACTGACTGCCAACAATTGATTTTAGAGGACAAACCTTACTGCCACTTTGTTCTCCCGTTATCATAGATAATGACTGCATAAAATGGGAGAAACCACTGTGCAGCTCCGTAGGAATCGAACGTATGCATTTTAGTTGATCACGTGGGATGTGACCGCTAGCCGTTCTTTGTTCCACCGACTGTGTCTGCTATAATAAATCTTCGCAACAACACATATTGAATGTGAATTTGCCTCTTAAGCGGTGGCTCGTAAACTTTTTTAATATTCCAGACACCCGCCAAATGATCTTGTTTATCATCAATAAATCGTCTTGATCAGCGCAATTAAGTTGAGATTTTCAGCACTGCGGAAAATTGTTTTATAGCTAAATAAAATGATTCACCATAATTAAGGCGCTTAGTTCTTCAACTACGCCGCGACTGCAGAGAGTTGGCTTGATGCTCGGTAAACAAATACGTATTTGCTGCACAACCACTCTGGAACTACTCATTGTTTGAAAACTCATTGGTTGACGGTTTCTTTTTTGCTGTCTGGAATCCAATCACCACCCGAGACTACTCAGATTTATCTATTTTTAAATAATATTGTCTTATCCAGATGAGTTGCTTTTACAGATGGAACGGGTCAAATCGACCGCTCCATCGTCTTAGGAAGGAACTCTTAAAAATTTTAAAAGCGAAAACACGTCAATTAATTTTTCAAAATATTCGTATCATGATGTGTTCAGAAACTGAAATCTATGGTATATCAGGGTCTGCGCCTCCGATGGTTTGCTATCCAATGCATAATTTCTTAGCTGTCTACTCAATGGAGACTACATCTTAAGCACTAGTTTCTATAAATTCATTTTCATTGGTCTTGTCGCAACGAACCATTTGGCACGAGGCAGAAACATTCATGACTCATGTATGAGCATGTTGAACATCAGGCACGTTTTTAATATTTCACGGACAAGTGAATATAATCCCTGCTACGACGTCAATAGGAATTTTTCACACTACATAGAATGTTCAAAACATTAATTTCTTCCGTCGCAACAGTTTTCAAGAAATTCATTACTCATTAGGGACCGATTGAGAGTAACCTCGAAAATATCATTAGTGACTTGAAATCGTTGTTAATGAATCATTTAACTTTCATTCTAATCCATTAAGTTATCCTGAATCTGGTATTTGGTATTGAGAATCCTGAAATACTAGGAGTATTACTGTGGCAGTTTATAATTATTGCAGTCGAAATTAAGTGAATGGGGTTAGACATGATGATGACAGAGAGTCCATTTGAAAATTTCACTTTCATTTGAAAACATTCGCGGAATTTTATAATTTTCATGAATTTGACAATCCTAACAAAAGTATTTTGAATTTCAGTCCTTCATGGAGTCGCTTAAAATTAATTGAAGACAGCAACTATGAAAGCCCTTGTAGGGTAATTATGAGTTTTCGAAAGTGAACGGCGACGTTGAGAGGCATTATTAAAATGAAATTGTTTTGTGAACAAAAGCAGTTGAGAACAGTTAAAAAAATTGTGAATATTACAGACATACCTACGTATAAGTATACCAAATAAGGTCAAAGTAAGAATTTGCCTTGGTCATTTCAGTGGCATTCTCGGAGTATTGAGGATACCAATTATAGATTATGATGGTACGCAGCAAGGTAGAGACTATTTGAATTGGGGTGATATATAGATTTACCATATGCCAAAAATTGATCTTTAATAAAACCTTGTCCGCTTAACTACTCAAAGAATCAAATACGAATACAAATCACATGCCAAACATGGACATCTCCCAAGGGAACCTTTCCACATTTATGCCAATTATTTATCACATTGGAAGACTTCTACTTCTAGTTTATCTTATTTCTCAAAGTATAGCAACATCCGTTCGGAGAATTTTCGGTCTATATGATTCCTTTTAAATATCAGCAAAGTATTCGAAAAGGTTTTAAGAATAGCCCTGCCTAAGTGGGTAAAGAACGAACATTTATCGTGTGTTAGGATAAATAATGTGCAATTTTTGAATGTCTTTTTAATGTAAATTAGTTTGCACGGAAAAAAAGAATTGTTTCGTCAATTTAATTTCTCTCATTAGACAAGACTTCTGCCCAAATAGCGTCTTGAACAAGGAAGTTTTTCAGACTCTTAAGCAAGTGGATATCTGAAGATTTGCTCCCAACCGAACTCCAGTAGCTGTGCGCACGTAATCCTAGCTGTATGAGGGCGAGGGTTATCCTGATAGAGTAGAACACCCCGAAATTTCCTATCAAAGCAGCCCAAAGCACCCTCATCTATTTATGATAAAGCCTATGCCTCCGCGCTATAGATAAAAAAAAAAAAAAAAAACACTGTGGCGCTGGCATCCCGGTATGAGCCATGGCCTAGCTTCTTGACACTCATTTGTGTTGCTCATGTTGTCATTTTTTGTCACATCTGAGCGGGGCCTACTTAGAAGCTTTTTCGTACGCAATTTTACTTTGGGAGTTTGCCATTGCCTGCCGAAAGGGCGATGACGATTCGAAAAATTTTTGGTGACCCAGCCAGGAATCGAACCCAGACTCTCTGCGTGATAGTCCAATGAGCTAACTATCGCGCCATCGCCCCGCGCCATAGATCAGGACTGGGATTATTAAGGTATTATATGGAGTTATTCAAGAGAGGTCGTTGGTAGTCAATTGGATTTTCGCTGTATCCGTCTCAATACTCGCGAAAGCGCCAATAGCTTCCCCCACACGTGCGTTCTTTACCGCGCGAAAGCGTGGAATGCAATGCGCGAGAGAGTGCATGTGTATTGGCATGAGTTGTGCAACGGAAAGCCCGTGTGCTCAGTATCGAGTGAATTGCGCATGCTCCCCGTTTTGAGTAGTACATTCTTTCCCACGTGATTGAGCGCGCTGGTAAGAGCTAAATCATCATGGACGTGTAATTGGCGCAATTTAAAGAGCTTTTCTTGAGATGAAGGTCAGATCAACAGATGAGTTGGTGTATGCTGCTTACCAAGTCAACGCCCGCCGCTTTGAAGAGCTTGGCGGTCAGACCGACCGCTTCAGCAGTTTTCTTGAACTTAAGCTTAGACAATGCTATCTTCACTTCATCTAGGTCTGGTGGACGGAATTGTTGGTCTACATCGTCCAGGTTGATCGATTCATTTTGCCTGACAGCGGCATTTGGTTTGACATCGCCGTTGTATAGTCTCATGCTCTTTTTCTTTCCTCCTGAGAAGCCGATGTTCGTCTCTCCTCTTCTTCCCATAGAGCTCGTGAGCAGTCCTAGTCCTTCTTTGTATACGATTATGCATCTTGCTTAGCTTCAAATGCTCGCCGACATTCGTCATCAAACAACGGATTTCATTTTGGTGATCGAGTGCAATCCAGCACATCAGTAGCGATATCTCTAATGAATTCGATGCTTGATGCTATGCATTCCGACAGTGCTACCAAAGATGCCCTCTCTTCCTAGTTTTGCATTAAAATCGCCAAGGATCACTTTCGTATCATATTTCTGGCATTTGTGAAGGCGTGGGCGCATAAAAGGCAAATATTGGTAAATTTAGCCTTAACATGGACTATTCCGAGGCGTTCGTTCACATGCCGGAAGCTCAAGACGTCGCAGTTTTTCATCCACTTTTTGTCCGGCTCATCCCATCGAATATTAGTGGAATCTGTTTCGACGGTGGACTTTTAGACCTTAGGAGCTTGTCCTACCAATTCTTCTACTCAATCGACGTTCATCCTTTGGATCGAAATTTACATTCCTTCTCTTGCCTCAACTCAACAAAATTTCCTTCGCCCATCATTGTGATGCAAATATTTTCTCTTATTATTCCTTGCTCAAGAAGAGAAGGGCAACATCCTTACTAACCATGACGCATTCTGTGCAAAACCCTTTGTTCACTTTTTCGTTAAAGAAAAAAAACAACAACCCCGCCTGCCATAGCATCTTTGTAATCTTCCAATTGTGTCACAATATGCACCCGTTTCCGTGACCATAATCATCCGACAGTTGTTCCTTATATTATGCAACATGCTTATAATGCAACATAATACCACACATTTATCCATCCGCAATATTCTTGTTGTATAACGATGCAACAATTTCTCTATGCCATCCGGTCATATACATAGATTGCTTAGACAATAATAATAAAACTTCCCCTAACAAACCTCCGGAAAACCATAAAAGTGCCACTGTTTTTGAAGTTGTTTTTTTTTTTTTAAAGTTTTTTTTTATATATTTTGTGTTTTCTGAAACATGTCGCATTCAACAGCAACAGCAACAGCCACGATGGCAACCAGTTCTGAAATCTGAAATCAGTGTTCCCTGACGAGCACATGCTTACCATTGACACCATAAAAGCACCCATAATTAATAACAGAATAAAACGAAGTAGGGTTGCTTTTTCTTATTTCAAGTATCCATAAGTGTGGTAGCTGTAGATTTGTAGCTTGAGGCTATATAGCCATGGACCCGTTCACACCAGAAGTACCGGCTCTCTGAACATTTGTGCAGCATCATTGCCCGTAGCCCAATTACAAACGTACACAACAAACGAGTGTATACACGTAGCATACAGAAAACAAGAATCCTGCCTCTTCAATTGCGCAATATTAACTGAATGCCCGTATATGCGATGCGAGTTGTAGAATTATCCATGCAGAGGAAAGGGTGCCCTGCCACTACCTTACCTACTCGTAAGGGTTACATTTATACTCTTACTTTTGTATGACATTAATTTATGTGCACACGAGCGTAATTGTTATTATGAATATAGCATATCGTAACACCACCGTATCGTACATGCCCATACATATGCAAAGAAAGTGCCAATTGCAAGGATAATTTATATACGGATACCCATATACATATCTTTATATTGTTACATACAAACCTTCTTCACATACTCACAAACTTTAGTGCTACTAGTAATTACGGTGTATTGTTTCATTTTTGGCATAATTTGTAATTTTTCCTTTTTTCATTCTAGGTCCCCAAGGTATACCGGGTGAAAGGGGAGAAATAGGCCCACCAGGACCAGCTGGACCACCAGGCGAGAAAGGACCTCGTGGTAAACGTGGTAAACGAGTAAGATCCTTCACAATTTTTACAATTATTTTTAAGCTCTTTGTTGTCTCTGCTTTTTGTTGTACATTTTGTGAATATTGATTTGTTGCTGCATGCATGCCACTTATACCTAAGTTTGAAATTGCATTTTGGTTGCTTGCTTATGAATAGATTTAAGTTTAGTGTAAAATATAATAGTTAACACTAGTGCAACATTAAATTATATTTTATTTTGTAAAAAAAAAAATTGGAAGTCCTTTAAATACATGATCTTGGAATATAGTGTAAAATCACACCTTTTCGATAAAAATTCCTGCAGAAAGCCTTCCCGTCGTCCGGATCAGGTCAATCTTTCTATGTGTTCATATCTAAAGGAGGGTTTAATTAGTTTAAACAATCCCCGGACAGGTAAGCCTGCCTTGTGCAAACGTCGCTGTGCCTATATTTTTAGTGGATTGCAGAACTAACGCAGTTTGGTACTTGATTTCTTTCCTTCTTCTTTTTTCTTTCCTTCGTCTAGCTTTAGTTCATTAGTTTCCCAGTTATAGTACGAGTATATTAAATAATATTTTCGGACAAAGGAATAAAAACTTGAAACCACATCTATCAGTAGACATTGTTGTGAAAGACTAAATTAGGTATCAAATTCAGCTGCTGAAATTTTTTAATTTTAAGTACAGTTTGTTCACAACAGTTTGGTCTTTGTCGGCTTACGTCAAGATCTTGGTTTGAAGGCTTACAAGATCCAACTCCTACAAAAATTGAAGCCAAATGACCATCGTTTATGTCGAAATTTCAATTGACGTTGGATTCGCTGTTATCGAAAACGTTTATTTAAGAATAAGACTCATTTTCGGCTCAATTGGTATGTTAATAAGCATAATTGTCGTATTTGGAGGCCGTTACATACCGAAAATGCACAATTTGTGCGGTCTGCAGGCTGGTGGAGCCATCGGAAAGTAAAAGCTAAGCTTATCAGTGTGTTAAGATCAATGTTACAAGGTGGCGCAAAATTAATTATCCAATTTTGTTTTTGAATTACTCTTTTACTAAATAAAAACAATTGTGTTGATGGCAATATCTCCGGTGATAACTGTTCGCATTCCTATCGAATATTCTCCTTAAGGGCTGCGATTGTCTGAGGCTTGTTAGCATAAGCCCGCGACTACAAGTAGCCCCAAAGAAAGAAGTCTGGGATGGTTAAATCGGTCGATCTTGCTGGCCATGCCAAATCGCCAAAACGAGATATTACGCGACCAGGAAACGCTTCACAATACGAGGGCGGGTCAATAAGTCCGTGACTTTTGGATTAAAACACAGATTTTTTGATAAAAAATAATTTTATTTTTCAACGTAGTCTCCCTTGAGCTCTATACACTTTGTCCAACGCTTCTCCAATTTTTTTATCCCTTCCAAAAAAAATGATTTGTCGAGGTCCTCAAAATAGGCCTTTGTTTGCGAGATGACTTCATCATTGGAGTCAAATCTTTTTCCACCAAGCCATTTCTTCAGGTTTGGGAACAAGAAGTAGTCGCTCGGAGCCAAATCTGGAGAATAGGGTGGATGAGGGAGCAATTCATAGCCCAATTCATGGAATTTTGCCATGGCAACTGCACATGTGTGCACCCTTGCATTGCCTTGGTGGAAAAGAACTTTTTTCTTGTCCAAATGAGGTCGTTTTTTTTTTCAAATCGTCATTGAATCGGTCCAATAAGTTGGCATAATATTCCCCATTGATTGTTCTTCCCTTTTGAAGGTAGTCAATGTGGATTATCCCGCGTGCATCCCAAAAAACAGTCGCCATAACTTTATTGGCTGACAAACCCACCTTGGCCTTCTTTGGCGCCGATTCACCCTTAGAAACCCACTGTTTGTTCTCTGGTGTGTTGTGATGGATCCATGTTTCGTCCACGGTTACAAAACGGCGCAAAAACTCCTCCATATTGCGATTAAACAACGCCAAACCTTCCTGTGAAGTTGTTACACGATTGCGTTTGTGGTCGACTGTGAGCAAACGCGGCACCCATCTTGCGGAAAGCTTTCTCATGCCCAAGTGATCATTCAAAATTGAAACCACTGAGCCATGCGAGATCCATACGGCTTCCACAATCTCTCGCACTTTCAATTTTCGGTCGGCCAACACCATATCGTGAATTTTTTCGATTGTTTCGGGTGTAGAGACCTCAACTGGGCGTCCAGGACGTTCGGCATCTTCAGTGCTTGTACGGCCACAACGAAATTCAGTAAACCACTTTTTTACCATTGAAATCGATGTTGCAGAGTCCCCATAGTATTTATCAAGCTTAGCCTTGGTCTCGGTAATGGTTTTTTTTCGCAAGAAATAATGCTTAACAAGCACACGAAATTCACTTTTTTCCATTTTCTCCTCAAATTAGTGAGTAGTCTGATAAAAATAGCTGTCAAACACAAACTAACTGACGCAGCAAGTTTAAATTTTGAGAGGAGTCAACTGACAGATGCCTGTTGACAGGAGCAGTGTTGCTGTTTCAGTAAAGAGGTCAGAAATTCAAAAAGTCACGGACTTATTGACCCGCCCTCGTATCCATTGTGGCTCGTGCTGTGTGTGCGGTTGCACCGTCTTCTTGAAACCACATGTTCACCAAGCCCCGCTCATCCAATTTCGGCAGTAAGAATTTGATTATCATGACCCTTTAGAGTTCGCCAATAACAGTGACCGTATTGCCTATGGCGTCCTGAAAAAATGCGGCGCAATCACTTCTCCCGCGTGAGTGGATATAATGGCTCTTCGTGCATCACACGCGGATTTTTAGTGCCCCAGAAACGAAGATTTTGCTCATTAACGTAACTGCCTAAGTGGAAATGCGCCTCGTCGCTCGTGTTGATTTTCGGCACAAAATCGTACTCTTCATTGTTGAGATTGAGGATGGTTTGAGAGTAATTCACACGCGACTGACAGTAAGGAGGCATTAACTGGTGCACTGTTTGCACTTTGTATGGCAACATGTGTAAGTCTTTCACTAAAATTCGCTGTAGGGTACGTCTGGTGATGCTCAATTACATGGCTCATCATCTGGTTGATGTTTCTTCGTTCTCAGCGACATCAGCAGCCACAGCCGCGATATTCTCGGCCGAACGACAAGTCCGGTGGGGGCCACTTCCTGCATGGTCTCCTGTCATTCCAGTCTGTTCGACGCGAGTAGTTTAGCGCCGAAATTCACGCTGCGCTAACACAACCAACCGATCATTGGTCAAAAAATTTACACAACTATTCCACGCTCGTGCGGAGTATAGGGCTCTATTGCTTGTCTGTTGTATACTGAAGCTGTCTAGTTCACAAATGTCAAATATGATTGATGTACAACGTCATTTGCAAAAATTATAACATCTACCGAATGTATGATTAATATTGCGCCACCTTGTATTTGCTTGGAGCCAGGACTATCGACTTCGTTCCCCGATTAAATGGCATGGCATGAATGTGGAAGAAATATGATTCTAGAAAAATAGCGCCACATGAAAAACGGCAAACGAAACAACTTATTGAATGAATCATTCGATGAACGCATAACTTCGCTAGTCTACGCCAGAAAAAGTTTGAAAAAGTGTTCGAGAACTTTGTCTCTTGAACGACATTCATCAGATCCAGCCGTTGTGAGCATATGCCCGACGTTGGATTAAGATATTAACTGCAGAATGTATTCTCTCGGTTGAATACCAATAAATGGCCATTTAATGAAATTTAAAATGTTTTGTTCAAAATCAAAATCAGTGCTGACTTAAAAAAAGATCCTTTATATACGGCAGACATTACCTCCCTTTTGATCGAATTTAATTAAAATTGATTAGATGTTAGATACTCACTCAACAGAACAGAAAAAGAGCAGTGTTTTAGGAATGATGCCGCGGTGGAAGCAGTCCCCGTTTTTATGGTTTGTCGTCGCTTGCATTGCAACTTGCCATTTGTCTATCCACTATTTGAAAAATGCTAATTAAAGATCTTTGTCTCAAGTCTTTAGTCATTTGTTGCGTAAGCCTTTTAGTATAGTTATTTGCCATAAAATTTTGTGCAGTGATTATGTTCAGTGATAATACTCATTCAAACGATTCGTAAACAACCAAAATTGCAAATACTGGAGCGAGGACAATCCTCAAGTCAACTTATCACCTCTGGCTATGTCAAATCATATGATGCTAAAATGATTGATGCTATAGAGCAAAATATTGTATGCAAAAGCCCCTCAATGTGGCCAAAATGCCTCCCTAAAACGCGCTTTGGATAAGGCAGCAGTGGTGGAAATATAACCAAATTATTTTCAATTATTAAAAAGTAGAAAACAGTATTTTAAATGAATTTACTAAGTCATTTCAAGTAAATTCTTTTTGCTTTGTTTAACCCTATCAGTCTAATCCTTTTAAATGAAACTTAATTAGATTTCACTCTAAGAAATGAATTTATTTAAAGGGAAAATGCTTCATTATGTTTCATTGACAATAATTGGGCATTTTTCGGTGAAGTCATGATGCCAGTGATGTATGGTTTTTGTAGGCGTGCTTTAAAGCCAACTTCATCCCATTAAAATAGTCCTGTGTGGATCGAAACAGGTAATAGTCAAAACATGCTATACCTGGAATACACGCTGAGTACATCAAAACTTCAAGCTCTTCCAGGTCATAATATCAATTCTGGCGGTTTTCTTTCAATTTTCTGTCGTAATCTCTCGAGTTCTTCACAGTAAAGTTAAGAATTGACTGCTTGAGTATTTGGAAATACCCCATTCTGAAAGTTCCCTTCGGAAAATATTGTGATAGCTTACAATATTTGTCCCAAAATGTTCATGGCTTATGGTTTTGACTCATATTAGAGTTGGAGTTTATTGCATTTCAAAAACGTATTGCAGTGGTTAACTCTGTTCATTTTATTTTTCTCCCTTAATTTGCTCATTCTCACAGTCGGATGAATTTAAAAAAAAAATGTAAATACAACATAGCTCGTATCTACGCGCTCTTGAAAAATTTGTCGTTTCGAGATTTCTCTTAGCCTTACGCTTGTGGACTTGGCCGTGGTTTTAAGTGTTCACACAACACGACAGGCAATACGCTATATTAAGAAACGTATGGCCATGTTGTTGGTGCATTTCAAGGGTTTTCTTGTTTGCGGATCAGACAAATGGTGGTAACTTTACCTTGAAATCGTTCTCTAGCCCTAAATAGCTCCAAAGGAAGGTCGTCAGATACCAAAGGTTTTGATGCGATTGCAGCAATAGAACGATTAAACTTTGATAAAAAGGTAACTAGAATCGAATTTTTATAGTTTTCTTGTAGTTTCTCAAAGCATCCATTGGTCTTCAAGGCTAAATAATCTACGGTCTTCCTTTCGATGTTTGTTCAACATTGACGATGGATGTTAAAATAATGTGGACAAAAATTTCTTGAAAGTTCTTCTTCTGTTTTGGAAGGGGGCATTGTTTTTCCATTGACTGTTTTAGTTTGTCGCCCCTTCAATTGGATACTGATGAAAATACTGTTCTTTCAATGTTCTTGAGCTGATAGCCTGTAAAAGGCTTCCTGTTTTTACCAAACATATTTTTCTTCTTACTGTCTTTTAGTAAGATGGTTTTTTGTGTTACTATTGTCCTTCACCCTCACATGTTATTGGTATTTAGGTAGGCAAAGTGGGTCTTTTCTTACAGGGAGTTACTGCTTACTTTCACCAAGTATTTATTTTACAGAACCCCGACTGTAATATTACTTCTGAATACCTTTAAAGAGAAACCTGCCGGAAAAATGTGAAACAGATGCTTTCACCATAAATGCCGATGGGGCTGTTGTCAGTGACGAGCTGAGCTGTATTATAAAGTGTGATCTCTTTTTACAGAGGCCAACAAAACCAAGCTATTACAAGCGTTGAGTTACTTAATTAAACTCTGATTGAAAGAAAGCTTTGGGAATCAAGCAAAGACTGTTTCTTGGCCAACTAATGAGCCTTGTACTCGTATTAATATACCTAGTCAAGTCATAAATACTGGTACACAACTGAACTCACTCATTACGAATGCAACACTGGGCGCATCCATTTCGTATTGATTGCGATTTGACAGTTGATATTTATGCTTCATTGTGACGTAAAAAATTGTTGACATTAATTGCTTACAATCATGGAATGGGGCGACATCGAAAATCGTATTGTTTAAGTTTGAAAACAGCGATATCTTTACGACGTTGCGACCGCTTGGAATCACACGCAATTTTGTATATCGAGCTGTGAAGTTGTTTGAGGATACTGGTGGAGTACGAGACCGTCAAATATCCGGCCGTCCACGCACTGTGAGAACTCCGAATGCAATCAAAGCCGTGAAGAAACGAATCGATCGAAAACCGCTGCGAAAATGCAAATTTCGCAAAAATCCATGTCTCGCATTATCAAAGAAGATTTAGGACTCAGCGCGTACAAGAGACACACTGGACACCTGCTCACGGCCGCATTGAAGGAAAACGAAAGCGTTACTCAGCCGACTTCATATCAACGGATGATTGGCCAGCTGGTAGTCCAGACCTCAACCCGTTGGATTACAAGTTTTGGTGGTTTAGAGGGCATGGTTTGCTCTACTCGACCCTCAAATATTGAGTCTTTGAAGCGAGCCCTTGTCCGTACAGTGGACAATTTCCCCATGCATTAAGTGCGTCTCGCAATCGATGAGTGGCCACATCGTCACAAGTCGTGCTGGAAGGCAAATGGAAGTCATTTCGAATAAGTTGCTCTAAGATTTGTAGCCATTGAATAACCCAATAAAAACGAAAAATAAATTGTTTTAATATTAATTCGTTTTCATTTGGCGCTCATTTTTCTGTGTACCAGTATTTATGACTTGACTGGGAAATTAGTCTTTGAAACGTTTGCTGCAGTTTTTCAACGAGAGGGAGGGTATGGAAGCGAGGCTGTAAATTGCTCATGACCTTCAATTCTGCTGTGATGTCGACGCATGTCATCCCCTGAATCTACACAATAAACGCAAGTGCAGAAAGCCACACTACCCCTAATTCATTGATACGTTCTTCGATGTTGTTTTTTCATGAAGCCGTTGTCGTAGTTGCCAACTAATCCTTTGCATCTACAATATTAGTATTAACAAATTTTCCATTGGATCGTAGCTGCGACGTTTGTGTGGTCATAGAACTTATATATAAACGAATATGTTCTTAATGAGCTGATGTCAGCGAATCTGGCGTTAGCTTATCGATTTAATTCACTGAACATCTGATATATATTGCGACTATTCCCGAAAATATAATCTTTATAACCTTAAAGAAATTATGGAACTAAAAGAAAACTACATACAAAACTATGTTTTGTCGAAGTAAAAGATCAAACAACCTTAATTTGTAGTGTGAAACGAGATAGGTCAGCTTAAGGCAACTATGAGTAAATACCAAGAAACAATCTATTGAAAGTTGATATTCGAAATTACTTAGTCGGAAAGAAAGGTCACCTAAACTTGATTCAAACACTTAGGATATGTCAAACCCATCACCTATCTATTTAATAAGAACAGTTAAAGTCATTTCTTGCAAATTCTATAGAAAATAAATGACCTGTGAAGAATCACTACAGAAATAGAAACAGAACAGAAGGAAATAACACACTACAATGCGTAGGCGTTATAAGCCATAAGAAGCCCAGACACCTTTTGACCCGAAAGGGAATATAAAAAAGGGGCATTAACGCAAACACTTTTACCCCCACACAAGCACGTATCCATTTCCAAAAAAAAGACGAAGAGATGTTAAAGTTCAAACGAACGATTTCCGTCCATCCGGCAAGTACGAGTAGAAGAAGATTAGTCCTAAAAAAAGGTTCCTACAAAAGGTATTTCGCTATTCACTACGAAATTGATTTCTCCACCCCTTAAGCCCCTGATTTTAAACGATTCCCCCTTATCGGGCCGTCTCTGTATTCTGAAAATTTGCAAATAAATACCTTTGCTCATTAATCACCTCTAGTTTTAAAGATAATCAAGGAAAACGTAAATTCATTCATTTTAAGTGGAGCTATGAATGCCAAGTCAGTTTTCATGTTTCATTTTCAGTTTTCCAGTTTTCCAGTTTTCACCTCTCTCTGGTGGTTTTTTTTTTTTGTTTTTTTTCTAAACATAGTCAAAGTGTTTTTGAGTTCAAGCGAAAGTCAGAATAAGATACTCGAACTCGTTCGTACTTCCCTCCTGGAATTGCTAGGATAGAAGTTTTATTCTTTGTACTGATGGTTGGTGGTGGTTACCGTTTACAAAGTTTTCTATTTTATTGCGACCGACGCGAATGCCAACACTGTAGCCCAGACACCAGAGCCCAACACTGTGGTGAGATGTTTTTGTATTTTCAATTCTTGAAATGATTTGGCTTTGTGATTTTTCGAAGCGGAACCCGAATGCTGGTTTAAAAGGTCGAAAGTGTAGAAATGCTCATTTTCGACGGAGAAAATAGTAAGAACTTTCGGAAAACAATTTAAAGAACCTCTTGGTAGTACCCGAAAAATCGATTTGGTCTCTTTGTGTTGTACATATTTGCATTTGAAGCAGCAGAAAAAGGGCAAGCTAGGAGGAAATAATTTAAAAGTAGCGAATGAATTTTTGATTCAGGTTGCTCTTCTAATAAACTGGAAGGAAGGATGAAAATTGTGTTAATTAAGGAGCATTAATTGGGTATTTCGAAAGGATGCAATAGCAATTAAAAACAATTAAATAAATAAGCGAAACAGGTTTTGAAGAGGACTAGAAGCATTCTTATGATACGGAACAAAAAGTTGGAAAACCAAGAAACCAAGAAAATGGTCTTTTCCAAAATCGATGTGTTTGCTTAAGTTGATGGAGATTTCTCTAATAGGGATGAGGTGATTTGCCTTACATTTAAGTATTTAAGGAAAGTGCCTGCATGAGAGATTAAATTTGCATGCAACCAGTTGGTTAAATTGCCAGTTAAGTACCCACCTGACTTGTCTGGTATCTATTTTCAATTAAATTGAAAACAATAAGCAATTGAAAAATGTATTAAAATCGGTACCAAAACCTTTGACTGAACCCGAAAAGACAACCTTGCAGAGCTGAGTTACAGAGGTAATGAGTGAAACTTTCACACAGTGGTTCACAAGCGGCATCTCTTTCATTTTGGATATGCAAGAAGAAACGTAAATCGTGTCAAAAATCCAAAAAGCTTTTAGTCATTTTGATTTGTCATTGGAGTTAGAATGACCTATTACTTCCACCTACTTAACTAGATAGCACTACAGTCTGATGTTATTTACCAGCTTTTCATCTCTACAGTACTCTACAGTGTTGTCCCTCTGGGTTAAAGTCAAAATATTTTTCGGATCAAAGTACTTGTGGCTGCGTGCTTAAGGTGATAGTCATCAACATGTCAATAAATACCAACAGGGTTTTTGGAAGGGTCGATCAACTATATCAAACTTAGTTGAGTTTACAAATTTCTGTATTAATTCTTTAGAAATGCATAAGCAAGTACATGTAATTCATACTGACTTTGTCAAAGCATTTAGCAGGGTAAACTTGACTATACTTTTAGAAAAGCTAAAGGCGTTTGGATTTTATGGTCCATTACTGCAGTAGTTCAAGACTTATTTGCATGGAAGGAAACAGTATGTCTCAATTGGTGATTGTTTCTCTAAGGAGATTTTAGTTTACTCTGGAGTCCCTGAAGGAAGTCATCTAGGGCCATGTTTATTCTTAGTTCTTGTTAATGATCTTCCTGACATATTACAACATTGTCATTGTCTAATGTATGCTGACGATATAAAATTGTTTACAGTAATTTCGACAACAAACGACGTTTTGCTTTTTCAAGAAGACTTAAATTTCTTTTCAGAATGGTGCATTTTAAATGGCTTAATGTTAAATGTTGACAAGTGTGCTTGCACATGAGCTTCAATAGGACTATTTTTAATATTTTTCCGAACTACTCACTTAACAATTAACAAATAAAAGTAGTTGACGAATATAAGGACCTCGGTGTAATTTTTGATTGTTAATTTAGAGTTCACCTCCATTTGAACTACGTTATTTCCAAAGCCAATTCTCTTTTAGGATTCATTAAAAGGAACTCATCTGATTTTAAAGATCCTTATACCCTTAAAGCTTTGTTTTGTAGTATCGTACGTCCTGTCCTGGAGTATGCTTGCATTGTCTGGTACCCTACCACTGTGTCTCATATAAATAGAATTGAAAGTGTTCAAAAGAAATTTTTAAGATTTGCTTTACGTCATTTATTTTGTAATAATCAGAATGAGGTTCATCCTTCATATCGTTCTAAATGTCTTCTTCTTGGGTTTCAAACTCTTGAATCGAGAAGAAAAATGTATTGTGTTATGTTTATAAGAGACATTTTATGTGCTTTTAATAGTGAAAATCTTCTTATGTGTCTGAACTTGTTCGCTTCGTCTAGAGTTTTAAGGAGAAGACTATTGCTGTTTGAGGCTCGTCATTCCACAATGCATTGTCAATGTGAACCTATTTCCCTGTGTACCAAGTTATTTAACATTTACTGCACAGAAATAGATATATTCTTGCCCAGAAATTTATTTAAAAATGCTTTAAAATGTGTTCTTGACCAATTATTGCTATTTAATTTCTTCTTTTTTCTATCCTTACTTTCTAACTATTGTATATCATATTGTTTTAGTTTTTAAGTTTTTTTAATTATGAATTTCCAAATCTGTTGATTTTAATAATTGTAGATTAATTTTAAATAAATAAATAAATAAATCTAAGCCGGGTTATCATGTGTTTTCTGATGAAGACGAGACGGCATCAATGGACAGCCTAAACCATTCGCTGTTGAAACGTCTCTTCCATTCGTCATTGATGCAAACTTGACTGATAGCTTAGACTGGGATTATCAATGTCTTATTTTATATTCTTTTTGTTGTACGAGAGATGGCTTTACTACCCAATTGCCTTCTAAGCTCAAATAAACAACGATTTCCGTCCTGGTATCTTCAAAGTGAGTTGTCTATCCTAGGCGTATTCTTGTAAACTTTCTTTTTCCTTCATTAACCGCCAAAGCCGTCTTTGTTCATGTCATTGTCGTTACTCGTTAGCATAGTTAAGTAACTGAACGAACATGTTAAGGATGATGCCGCTTGAGTTGACCTGGGATTTTGGCAAAATTCTTTCGAAAATGATGTTGAAAAAATTACATGATAAGCCGTCGGACAGTGTGTTCAATTTTGGCAATCTAGGCGAGCAAAATTATTCCGTGCGTAATATTAAAACGATTAATATATTAAAATGGTTGCTGTTCTTTTTATGGTTATTACTTTACACCAATATAATATAAACCATTTTTTTTTGTTAATGAAACAAGTTTAAGCAAGTAAAAATATATTAATAAAATGTAAAATACATAAGTAAGAATATAATTTTAAAGAATGATAAATAAGTACAATGCTCGAGCTAGGTATGTAGTATGTATGCAATGTAATTTATCTATGCGTAAGTAGGTATAAGACTTTTATCCTTTCTTTAAAATTAATTGACGCTTATTCACTTTCGCTGGCATCAGAATGTTCTGTAGCTGATACATTTGATAAGCAATCCTCATGGTTATCTGATGTATTGAACTCAAATGGGGGTCTTCTAATAACTCCAAAATTTCTGATGTAATTTTTATTTTTTTTGCCTTAGGCAGAGAACGTAAACTAGTAATAAATGGATCTGATGTAAAAAGCAGTCTATGAAATCAATCGGTATTGGTGTCAATTCTAAATGTTTTTCTTGTAAAAAGTTCCCTGTATTTTCTGTTTATTTCGTGCCTCTTGGGCTTCTTCAGATAATTGGCCAATAGGGACAATAAAAAATGATAGTATATCCTGTCCATGTAATAATACTTTGTGCACACTTACAGGCATTGAATACCATGAATATTCTCTCAAATAGCCAACTCCATAAGCGGAGCAGCAGCGATGCAGTAAAAATGGGAAACTCGTTATGCATAAGTTCGTATAACGAGGAAAGGGTTAATAAAAGGATAATAAGAAGAAGAAGATTCTCTCAAATAAAACGCACATGTTTGTTTTGTGTATTCCTGAAATTTATCCACATTGTTCTGAAAGCCACAGTTTAAGCATTCTTAAATGGTATGAAAGTGTTTAATGAGCTCCAAATTAAAACCTATTATTTCAGCAAATTTCTCCGCGTTCCTAAAGAAATTGCATGCTCTACCATAGTTTCATCGTTATTTGTGCCAGCATTTTGTTTGGATATATCTATCAGTCGGCCTAACTCCTTTCTGAACTTTTCTTGGAAAATAATCTTAATAGGACGACAATGACTGGTCGAAGATGGAGCTGGATTCTGCCACAAATTTTTTTTTATCTTCGGCAGTGTCAGCAGTGCCATCACATCCCCATTTTATAATTATATGCAAAACACTGTTCGGCAGTAAATTTAAAGACCGAAATATTCCTTCTTGAGCTGCACATAAGCGCACAACAGTGTGGTTAATAAGTTACGTAATTTTATTTCGGTAGCCAAAGCCAGTTCTTCTTGACTTCTCTGTTTTGGAGAAGGTCTTTGACCTTTCGTTTTTTAGACCAATAGCTACAAGTACCAAATGCTTCATTAGGCAGTGGTATATTGCCCAAAGCTCGCAAAACATTATCAAAAATATCATTAAATCTATTATTGCTTGAGTTTGTACACCAAACATGGAAAATTAATTGATGCGAAATTTCAGAAGCCACTTACAACTATTATCAAAACTAGTTGTTTAGCAAATTTTCGCAGAATGTTTTGTGCTTTTTAAATAGCTTAATTATCCGGTTATACCGTGTATATTGGATGATTGTAATATTCGGCTATATAATAAAGTAAAACTCTAGTTGAAATATCGAAGCTATAATTTCATTCACAATAATATACGAGGGCGGGTCAATAAGTCCGTGACTTTTTGAATTTCTGACCTCTTTACTGAAACAGCAACACTGCTCCTGTCAACAGGCATCTGTCAGTTGACTCCTGTCAATATTTAAACTTGCTGCGTCAGTTAGTTTGTGTTTGACAGCTATTTTTATCAGACTACTCACTAATTTGAGGAGAAAATGGAAAAAAGTGAATTTCGTGTGCTTACTAAGCATTATTTCTTGCGAAAAAAAAACCTTACCGAGACCAAGGCTAAGTTTGATAAATACTATGGGGACTCTGCACCATCGATTTCAATGGTAAAAAAGTGGTTTACTGAATTTCGTTGTGGCCGTACAAGCACTGAAGATGCCGAACGTCCTGGACGCCCAGTTGAGGTCTCTACACCCGAAACAATCGAAAAAATTCACGATATGGTGTTGGCCGACCGAAGATTGAAAGTGCGAGAGATTGTGGAAGCCGTAGGGATCTCGCATGGCTCAGTGGTTTCAATTTTGAATGATCACTTGGGCATGAGAAAGCTTTCTGCAAGATGGGTGCCGCGTTTGCTCACAGTCGACCACAAATGCAATCATGTAACAACTTCACAGGAAGGTTTGGCGTTGTTTAATCGCAATATGGAGGAGTTTTTGCACCGTTTTGTAACCGTGGACGAAACATGGATCCATCACAACACACCAGAGAATAAACAACAGTCAAAACAGTGGGTTTCTAAGGGTGAATCGGCGCCAAAGAAGGCCAAGGTGGGTTTGTCAGCCAATAAAGTTATGGCGACTGTTTTTTGGGATGCACGCGGGATAATCCACATTGACTACCTTCAAAAGGGAAGAACAATCAATGGGGAATATTATGCCAACCTTTTGGACCGATTCAATGACGATTTGAAAAAAAAACGACCTCATTTGGCCAAGAAAAAAGTTCTTTTCCACCAAGACAATGCAAGGGTGCACACATGTGCAGTTGCCATGGCAAAAATCCATGAATTGGGCTATGAATTGCTCCCTCATCCACCCTATTCTCCAGATCTGGCTCCGAGCGACTACTTCTTGTTCCCAAACCTGAAGAAATGGCTTGGTAGAAAAAGATTTGACTCCAATGATGAAGTCATCTCGCAAACAAAGGCCTATTTTGAGGACCTCGACAAATCATTTTTTTTTTGGAAGGGATAAAAAAATTGGAGAAGCGTTGGACAAAGTGTATAGAGCTCAAGGGAGACTACGATGAAAAATAAAATTATTTTTTTATCAAAAATCTGTGTTTTAATCCAAAAGTCACGAACTTATTGACCCGCCCTCGTTCTCACATATTCAACAGGGTAATGCTCACTAACCATATATTATTTAAAAAAAGTAAGACCCGCTACACAATGCAGATAAACTGAATGAAATAAGAAAATAAAGTTGAAAACGTTAGAGGTCACAAATAAAATACACTGGTCACGTGAAATGCAGCGAATGATTAACACTTGTCGCTTGTGAATTTATGCAAAGCGTTTAACGACAACTTTCAGATATATGTAGTACACCGTTGGTCCAACATGATTATTTTAAATAATTCCTTTTCTGCTATATAGTAGAAGTATTTTGCTAATAGAATATTAAGTGTTTGTAAACACAAAATCGAAAAATCAATTTTGCTCGCCCAGATTGCTAAAATTGCACTGTGTGCGTCGCCTTGTTTAGGTCTTTTTGTGACATTGAAGGTGTCAGTTTTGTCATTGCCGATCTTAACAGAGATACTTACACTTTCCATCGTCATCCTGATAGTCGAATGAGATTAATGTGATTTTTCGTTCCATGTGCAATATCATCTATTCCTTAAGCTTATGGATAAAATACAAAATTAATTGCCAAGGCAAACATAAACGTACATTCAATGCCCCGAGGGCAGTAGTACTCAAAAAGTTGTGTAATTAAGCCGAAATGAAGGAGTTTGTAAGCGAACGTCTCTCTGTATCCCTTTCACTAAAGTTTTCTTAATTCTCTTAGGATATACCCTATCATCTACACATTCGTATATGAGCGTATATTTTTTTTTGTTTTTTTGTTGTTGTTGAATCATAGCTTAAAGCGTTAAAATTTATCAACACAAACAAGTCTACTGAAAGTCTTTTAAAGGCACAGTCTTGCGCTTCCGGAAATTGTCAAAATATTTCATTATTCAATGACGTAGATGTTTGCAAAATACAAGCAAACAAACAAATAAAATCCTTGAAGTTGTTTTTTTTTTTTGCATAAACGCGACCTAGATTTTCTCCCTTCAATGAATAATAAATAACCTTTACGACATCTTATAGATACTTTGACTAAGTCCATATTATTCGTATTTCTTTTTCATTTCATGGATAATAAAAAATTAAATAAACCATTAAATGGAAATTTGTCTTGCACTTACAACTGTCATGGCAGATTTTTACTTTTTTACTTTTTTACTTTTTCGTATTAAGAACTTTTATGGACTCTGTGCCAGTTAAACGGAAATCTTAAATACGACTAAGGGTTGAAGATTTTTATGTAATTAGATTTTATCGGACTTTACTCTGTTAATGGTGACTTATTTTGAGTAATTGGCTCAGACAAAACTTGAAGAAATCATTAAGTCTCAAAGTACAAGCTCCCATGACATTTGGGAAAGGACCTTGGCAGACATTTATTGATGGTAATCTTTGTTTTTGAGAAACTTAAGTGTCTGTAGATGCTTACTTCAGACTGCCTACTTTGAGGCAAGCAAATTTGTTGGCGCGAGTTGCTTCTTATTGAGCATGTCCTGCCGCTATCGAATCCTTAGACTCATTCTTAAAAAAATTCGAAAACCATCCAAGACTGCTCTCATGAAGATGGCAGAGAAGTTCAACATTCACCTGTATCGAGTGCCAGGGCATTAAAATATACGAGAAAACTGAAGGGTCGACGAACACGCCGCAATTGAAACCAATCCAATATACCTATCCAACCTGAAAATGTATCATCGGTATACCGATCGCTACGTGCAAACTAATGCTAAAGCTGGATGTAAAAAAAGAACAAACTTTAGGTGGACAATGTGTCTTCCAACCCATCGAATCTAGCCAGAGTTAATTCTGAATCGCTCTTAAAGTTTGATTCCTTAAAACATAAAACATATCACCGCATATCATAGGTATCATCACTGGACAGGAGAAGAACGAGGAGGCAATCTAACACCTCATTTCAACATGTCCAACTCTCTGCCAATGTTTTAAGCGATCTAAACAATACAGGCCCTAGCAATCTCCAACGTTTTGTCAGAAACCACACTTTCACAGATGGCGTTCCGCTGAAGCTAAATGGATAGAAAGATCATCTCTGGTTTCCTCTCTACACCGACAGTATTTCTGTATACTAAAATAAGAGATAATGCCGATTTGTGGAGACACTTTCTTTAGAGATTCGGGATATTGCATTGTCTCAAAAGTCATTGAGTGCATTTGCATTTTTTTAATTTCTTTTAGATTGACAGAATCAACTTTTGTTAATGGAAATTCTCAGGTCTTTGAGATTATATTCCACAAATGAGCACCAACTTAAGTGTTGTAAGGACGAGCTTCTTTCCTTGAGTATTTTTCATAATATTCATACAATATCTGGACACAGCGCCTGTATTTCAGTACGAATATAGTATTCTTCTGTAGCTGCAAGTTGTATGATAGTTGGTTTACTGATGTTCATTTTTTCATTCAAAGACCCAAAGGAGTAATATTCGGCGATGTGAAATTTGCTGAAACTAGCCCAATTAAATAATGATTTTTGGAAAATTATTTGGTTGCCAAAAATAACCTTAGTAGTGTCACTGTGACATATGAAAACGTACCTGGTAGCTTCGTTAGGCATGAAACTACATCCGTGAACTAAAAGCAGAGTCTAATACCACCGGATCAGAACTTTAGATAATTAAAAATACAAGTTTATTCATCTAAATCTATATTGTCCCCTTCAAAGTAATCGCCATCGACTGCAACACACTTATGCCAGCGCTTGATCCAATCCTCGAAACATTTTTTATATTCGGTTTTCGGTATGTCTATCAGTGCTTCCTGCGATTTTTCCATTACTTCCTCTCGGCTGCTGAAACGCGTTCCCCGTAGTGGTTTTTTTTAACTCGATTGAACAGAAACAAGTCAGACGAATTGCTTCACGCAAACGTCTCATAACGCCCAAATAATACTCTTTGTTTACTGTCTGGCCTTCTGGCAAACTTCATGATGCACTACACCGTTGTAATCCATGAAAACCGTGAGCATTGCCTTCTTTTTTGACTGTAACGACGTGGTTTTTGTAGTCTCGGCTTATTTGGTGAACGCCATTCACTTGCCTGATGTCTGGATTGCGTGTCATACTCATAAACCCACGTCTCGTCTCCAGTAATGATCCTTTTGATGTATGCGAGATCGGATTCAGCCTCGCAAATCATCTCTTTTGCGACGTCAACACAGTCTCTTTTTTGCATGAATTTGAGGTCTTTTGGCACCAACTTTGCTGCTACAAAAAACCCAAATCATTAACCAAAATGTCTTGGACGGATCCATAGGCAATGTTCAAGTCCTCGACTGTCTCTCTGATGGTTAATTTGCGGTTATTGACCAACATTTCTTTTACTTCATCAATGTTTTCGTCGGTTTTCGATGTCGGTGGTCTGCCACTGCGTTCATCCTCGTCGATTGACTCACGACCACTTTTGAACCGCTCGTGCCACTGATAAACGACCGTTTTCTTTAGAGAATCGTTGCCGATAAACTTTTCCAACATTTCCAACGTTCGCGCACCGTTGTTTACGCAAAATTTAATACAAGTTCGTTGTTGCAAATTTCAATTCATTTCTAAAATTGTAAAAAATTGCCAACAAACACAGAGATAGATGTACCCTTAGCTACGTAACTTTTGCAAATGTCAAGCTATGACGCTACGATTTAGACGGGATATCAACAACAGATGTACCAACTTAGCAAAAAAAAACAGAACTCAAATGCTAACAATGGGAGCGCCACGCGGTGGTTATTCCGGGAACTTTTTGATCAAGGTGGTATTTTCCCCCAAGGAAAATCATCTTAGTACGATTAACAGAGCTCTCTGTTTCGTTCTTATGTGCAATAGCATGGAGAGGAATTCTTTGGTGAACAATGCTGATATCAGATAAATCATCACTTTTAGCCTCCAGCGTTTCCTTAATAATGAGATTTCTTTGGGCCCTTTAAAATAGGCGTTTGTTTCATCGATGACCTCTTCATTCGACCCAAATCTCTTACCATCTAGCGACTTCTTCAAGTTTGAAAATAGAATATTGTCGCTGGAGGCTAAATCTGTAGAATATACTGGATAATTGGGCAATTCGTAAACTATTTCATTCAATTGTCCCATTGCGTCTATGGACTTGTTTGGAAAACGCTTCTTGATGAAAGAGAACTCTTTCCTCACCAAATGCGGTCGATTTTGCTTCGCGTCTTTGCGTCTGTTTCAAAGGGCTGTCACAACAAATCTATTTAACAGCTCTGTCTGAATATTTCAGTTCAAAATTCCATTGGAAAACATTTCTCTCAAAATACCCAAGGAGATTAACATTCGTTTTCGATAAAGGTGAATTTGTTTAATAAAGTATTTCCGTCGCTGTCCATGACAGTAAGTTATTTGGCTGTTATCTTCTTATCGTCCATAGAAACCACAAATGGTATGAGTAATACTTTGTTTGATCTCTGAGTCAAAGATTGCAGTTCTCTGTTGTTCTTGTTTAACTACAGGATATACTTTGTTTTACACACATTGACTATTTAACTGATCTTAACATTGTCGCTCCAGTGAAAGTTATAGGTGCATAAAATTCGTCCTGACATAATGATGAAGTTTTGTCATGATACTTCCTCAATGTCCCTTTTTGACATCAAATGTCTCTAAAGTGACATTACCGTTCTTTATAAAGCATCAAACTCCCGCCATCGTCATCCCCTTCAGGCAAAGGAAGGGTTTTTAGTTGCCTCTATCAGGAAAGGCTTCTGTAGCTTATGTTAATCCTAATGTTTGCTTAGTCTTTAAGACACAGACTCGGTGGTTTTAATTATTTTGAACCCGAAGACTGGGATTAGAAACTTTCTTGGCCAACGCCTTGCTTCGATGTTTCTCTATACTATGAATAGTATAGAGATGCATCTTGAAACTTCGGAATAGTCAAGTGACATAGATTTGGCATGCCCCTCCTGCTTGCAATTGTGTTATCATTTTCCAGACGGGTTATAACCATCAAACTTGATATTTTAACTCAATTTTAAAATTGGCTTTAATATTTTACGGAAATCTTCAGTTTTTGTAACTTTTTAAAGCTGTTTTTCTGTTTAAGAGATGAGCTAGAGTTCATGCTCCCAACAACAACTCTCTAATCACCTGAAGTACATGATTTGCATCTTTATTAATCATTCTACGTCACACCGACAACTGCTGGTACAAAAATGTTAGGCAATCCATTTGGCAAAAATCCAACTGAAATGTACCTAAAATCCACATTATTCGTACAACTTAAAAAAGAAAACACCAAACGAACTGCAACCACTTAAAGTGCTAAGTACCGCACCTTAATGGACCTTAACACAATTTTGCCTACTCATCGTAATATACCTTAACCTCAACTATGCGAGTATACCCTAACCCTTTGTACCTGAATTTCTGGCCCGCATTAGTAGACTTAATCTCCCCTTGTTTGATACGCTTTAACCTCTTCACCTTTCCTGTTTCACTAGTCACCCCTTTGGAACATTTAAAAAGTAAACATGCCCACAAACTTGGTCCGTTGTCCAATTTACATTTTTTCCAAGAAAGAAAGAAGCAACAAAAAACCAGAGAACCCCTCACCTCTTTATGCGACGAACATGGCTTTAATAATCTAACAAACCAAGTCCATGTTTCACCCGAGAGGAAGTTCATATAGAAACAACAAGTTTCCATTAGAATTCGCCCCAAACAACAGCCATCAATGGGACACCATGTGTTTCAAGTTTTTCCAACCCCCTTCCTTAAGATATCGAAACGTAACGAAACTCAATCGTATCGTATTTTGTTTCAAAAAGACGAATAAAAATCGCTTTCAACTTTCGACATCGACATCGACATCATGCCCTTTAAATACAAATGTGCTTCAGTTACCCCTCATAACACTCATGAAGCGACAAAAGCTATGGCGGACTATGAGGACTATAAGGACTGAGAGAAGGATTCTCAAAAACGACAACAACAACGACGACGACCATCATGAAATCATCGATTCTCGATTTCCAAAAATAAGAAAAAAAACAGCAAAAATCTTATATTTTATTAAATTCGCAATAAAAGCGTCTTGATTCGCCAAATTGAACTTCTTCTTCAATAGTGTTAGGCGGGAGTCAAGTATAACGGAAAACAAAAACCCGAGAAGGCTATAAAAGTTTTTGGCCAACGCGCCTAGAATATTTCATTGAGCGACAGCTGTCGTTCGCAGATTTCATCCGTCGTCATTGCTACACACAGTCGACATAGACGACGATGACGACGGCCGCCGCGCCGACAACGTATCGCGCGCCCACCAATATGTACTCCAGAATCCATTTGGCATACAGCTGGATATCGTTTCAGTACACAATCCTTGTTGAAGCAATGGGGACAAGGACTGCTGTGCTGTTGCTCCACAGGGGAGATGCTCTCATATTGTATACATATAAATGTTACGTACATTGAAAGCCGTTATTCGTGCCATAAAAGGGAGGCCACCCCCAGTTGAACACTCAATGGGGGGTGGTGATTTGGTGATTTATATTCCCTATCGGCCGATTTCGAATTCGACGCTATGTGTTTCTTAAGTAGGGCGCGTGTGGTACCGCGAAAGCCTGGTGGTGTACTTGTATTAAAACATTGAAATGTGTTAGAATGCGATATTAGCTTTCAACGACAATTAGTTTGCGCAATACAGCAGGAGAAAAAAAAATGTCCATTCCAGATGCGATTCGAGATTTCCACCACAGCTGTCTGAACCTCCAGAGGACATCCGCTGTCAGAAGGTGCCATAAAATAGAATATTCGCAATAGTGGTTGGTTTTTCCGCAAAGTATTAAATAATTCCATAGTAAAAAATTATCTAATATTACTCTATTGTGGATGACCATCGTAAAGTCGTTAAAAGATGAGCTTATTGGAATGCACTTACTTCATCAGGTCGAAATTTCCTAAATAATCAGAGAAGCTACTACAGCATATGCCTTATTTTCTGACATTTCTGTCAAAATGCATATCTCGGGCCATGATACCCAATGTGGGCTTTGCAATGAGAATTGCTATTGCACAATAATAGGTGAGCCACCTGATGGTTTCTTTTTGAATCAAATGTTATTTTCACACTGACACCTTCCATGCGCTCAAAAAATTGACAGAAACTCAGTTCAGTTATTTTCGCGGTACGAAACGAATCGTGTAATCAGTCATTTTTGTGACAAGCACGTCACGGAGCTGCAATTTGATGCCGTTGAACTTCTTTTTTTTGTAAGGTGCCATTAAAGATCGATGGTTTAACAAATCCAGAGACGACTCAGGAAGTTAAGAAGACTATTGATCAAGCTATTTGTGAAATAGAGGCCATCGAAATTGGCTTGACAGACTGGCATACTGCCAAGCCATCTGAGGCAGTCATTCGACCGAAAAAATATTCCATAATTTGTCGGAAGGTTTACTCTTTATAATAAAGCAAGAATCGCTGTTAAATATTTAACAGAGTTTTCTTTAGATCCTCTTTGAAAATAAACCAACAGAAGGCCCAACCTTTATATCCCGTAAAACTGTAGCTTTAAGTAATATAATAAAATGAATTTCAGATCTTGTGGATTATTAGGATTTGAAACGGTTTTGAAACATTTACAACCTGATAGTGGATGAGATATTCCTCCAAATATATTGGATAGCAAAACAAACACTCTGCTTATGGTTTTTCTGTAGGCAAGAAAATTCGCTTAAGCCTTTCCGTTGAGGCAATATCTTCAAGTTCAAGTGATCTTCTCCATTGGTGATCATACAATATCACAATAGAGTAGATATGTTGATGATTTTTTAAGGCAATTCTGTAAGGGAATGCCATTAACGTTGGTCAGATCACATTGCTATAAGAAATAGTGTCCTTGAATAGATACATTTTGCTTTTACGCTGCACTCGATATTATATTCCTATTATTGTACAACGAGGACGAGCAGATAAACTGGTGATCGATACACCGAATTGTCAGTTATAAACGGCAGGGCGCTATTATAGTCAACTCAGAAAGAACAAGATGAAAATCTAGTACGCTATGCTACAATTTTTCTGTCTCAATTGATATAAGATTGCTGTTCTCTTCTACTGTTTTTATTCCAGCTCTTGGAGACTTTCTCTCCTCTTGCAGTCTCTGGAAGTATTCATAAAGTCACGTAATCTGTGGCATTCATTGCTTCTGATTGCTTCTACTCTTTGCCTGAGGCTTCTGAGTCTCTTCCGTAATTGGATTTGTGCCAAATTTCAGTTCTTTTTATGTAAGGACAATTTGCATTGCAGAAATCACTAAATCGAGACCTTAACGATTGTAATGATGTTTTCATTTTTCTCATGGTTGTTGCATTTTGAGTGTTGCAGTATTATGCAATAAAAACCCACGTTTTAACTTAAACATGATTTCTGCTGTCTCTAAGCCCCTATTTCTTAATGAGCCTCGGATTCCTATGCAAACGAAATGCCCATACATCCATGGGAGCAAGGATACGCCTTGCCATCGCTCTCTGTCCATTCCTTTGATGTCAATTCGGAACTGTGTTGAGGGCACAGTTTCACCCTTGGTATGAGCCGAGATCTACCCAAAACCTTTTACTGTTCTTAGGGTCACAGCACTTAGGTGTGAAACACAGCCCCCGCGACGCTCCCACGCACCTACCATAACAAGTTAGGCCCGGACGAAGTCTGGGGGGCTTCTAACTCACACGGTACGGTGTTTTAAGTCCTGGTATGAACTACCCGTGGTCTTTCCACTTAACAAGACTATGACCGGCAGCTTCTACCTGGACAAATTATAACAACCATCAGTGGCGGTCTGATCATGTTTATGATAAGTCCCTTCCTTCCCCTAAAAAAACTGTTCACACGCATAAACATTCACTCAACGGCTTTCCATTTACCTTCTCTTTTTGCTGTTAAGCATAGCCGACTAGTACACTATTATTGGCGGATAACTTTGTGATCTGGAGGTCAAAATTTCGAACACTCTTCTTAGATAAACAGGGTGTTTTTCGGCAATTATGAGTCGAATGTTGGCCTCCAATTGCTCAATTGCTTTTGGTTTATCGGCGTAGACATACGACTGTACATATCGCCAGAGAAAATAATCGATTGACGTCCATTTCGTGAAATTAATCGCTCGTCAAATGTTTGTTTTAGTAAATTAATTGTACGCTCTGTGGCATGTGGCGTCATCCTGCTGAAACCATATGTCTCAAACATTAAAGCCTTCTAAGGCAGGAAAACGTTAGTAATTATGCATTGTACCGTTCTCCCTTAACTATAACATTCTGTCCATAAAGCGCAACAAACGGTGACTTTTTCTGGTTATAATAAAGGCCTGTGGATTATCATCGCTACAAATGAGGCAATTTTGCTCATTGATAAAGCCATTTAACCAAAATTCTCAAATAAAATTGCAATGTTTCCTTGGGCCCATTCGTCAAATGTACGACGGCAAGGATGATCTTGTGGCTTCCATCCCCGCACTAGTCGAATCTTGTAAGCACATAAACCAAGATCTTTCCGCATAATTTTCCATAAAGTGAAATAGTACAAGTTTAATTGTTGATGACGAGTTGACATATTTGGATACACTGCGCACTGTACGATGTCAAACGAGATGCGTATTATAGGTTAGAGTAAACGTATTGCGAATATAATCAATAGTTTCTTTATTTAATCGCTCTGATGGACGATACTGAGCACCATCAAATTCACATAACGTGCGTTAAGTTCCTCGAATTGAACCATGTTGTTCAAAAACAAATTTAAACAGTTTGTAAATGTTGCTTCTGCATGAATATGTACTCACTATAAATTGCCAAACCAAACTTACCTCAAAACAACTGAGAACTGTCAAATCAGCTTTCAAAGAAAACAGTGCTGCCAATTTAAGTTCTACGCCTTTAAAACAAAACCCTTATACATACGAGTATGTAAAATCTTACAGACAGAATGGGATCCTCAAGTATTCGCTTGCAAATTATACAAAAAAAAATCTATTTACTGCTAAGATGTTGATAATACATTTTCTAAAAAAAAAAGAGTTCAATTCGAACTCTGTTGAAAAACTCCTCTGGTCACACTGTAAACGACTGACGAAATTTAAATGCACCCTAAGTGCTGCACCCTGTCTACAGCGAGACCAAATTGTATGTTTGCTCGGGGCTTAATTTTAATCAAAACATTATACGAGGAGGTAGCCGTAGCTCTAGTTAAAACGGTATAGGAAAGTAAAGAGAATGTAAAAACTGTCCTTCCATGTGTCAATGTGTTTATTTTGCAAATCTAGTGACAGATGGTGTTCGGGTGTCTCTGTTCGCTCCAACGGCATCGATTGGCAAATCCTTTTGTAAAACTTAACACTACCTACCGCTTAATTTTTAGTTTACATCCTTAACAATACTTTTTCCTTTCCTATGTTTCCTGGTAGCTGACTGTCCCTGTGCTTCACCTCTTGTAGATGTAGTTGTAATTTTTTACACTTTGTTTTTTTTTTTTTTCTATTGTGTAGTACTACTGGTTGAAGTATTACACTTAACACATTTTCTGAGTCACGCTGTAAGTACCTACAATAAGGCTTTTATACTTGTTTTGCTCTTCTTTAACTTTGTATCCTGGTGTTGCTATTTTGTGTTTTTTTTTTTTTTTCGTTTTGTTCTTTTTATGCTTAGTTTTAAGAGTTCCTTCGAACACTTGTAGTGTGTGTGAAGCAGTACCACCTAACTTTGATGTTTAGTAGAGCACAGTCCCTTACTTTTGTATACACATGCACACACACACACACACACACACACCACAAACAAAACACTTGCACACAGAATTTTGAGTTTTGTGGCTACAGCCAAACAATTCAGACAAACTTGATCTGCTAAGCACCGTAGAAATGGGGCAGGGAATGGGGGTTGATTGGTGATATGGTGGTAATGCTGTTGGTAGTGTGCTTATTGTTGTTTGCTTTTGAGAGGGTAAACCAAGGGAAACTGGGGAAGCTCAATGCTCTTAGGTTTTGATTGCACATTGTCTTACAGATATTTGGGCCAGGAGGTAAGGATGAGGATTACGATGACCCTCCAGTGACGCTGTTACGTGGTCCACCCGGACCGCCAGGCATGAGTGGCAAGGATGGCCGAGATGGCAAAGATGGTATGAAGGGTGAACCCGGTGAACCAGGAGAACCTGGCTCATTGGGACCTCGTGGTTTGGATGGATTGCCTGGTGAACCGGGTATTGAAGGCCCACCTGGACTACCCGGATACCAGGGTCCACCGGGAGAGAAAGGAGATCGGGGCGATATTGGTCCTCCTGGTTTGATGGGACCACCTGGATTGCCAGGACCACCTGGTTATCCCGGTGTGAAAGGTGACAAAGGAGATCGCGGTGACTCAGTAAGCATTTTAAGAATTTTATATATTTTTTTTAAATATGGAAACTAACCAACTCTTATCCCAGAAGTACAGAAAAATGCGAAGGCGACAAGACGATGGAATGTCTGATGCTCCACACACACCCACCATTGAATATGTAAGTAGTTTTCATTTAACATTTAGAAAGTATCTCAAAGGCTAAGTCTAAGATTAAAAATCAAGATACTGCATTTTAGTAAAAATATTATATACATCGTTGCACTTGTTACGCAAATGTGTGTGCGATTAAATACATTTGGGAAATTAAAACTTATTAACTTAGAAGTTATTGTCCTTAAGATGTTTAATTGTTGCTTCTTTCTTTCAATACAATTTAAAATGCCAAAACTGCAAACTCACAACCGCGAAACTACAGCAATTCTGGATTATTTTTTTTTAGTTTGATACATGCATCTAGATAAAACAAGGCTATTCTAATAAACACCACAATCTGACTAAATAGTGTCTTATTAGTTTGCTCTACTTCACCAATCTGTATTTAAATTTCATATCTCAAATAATTTTGTCTTGGGACAATCCAGAATCGTTGGAGTTCTTAAATACTTAACTCTTTACAACACCCCTCCTTTCATGCCGCCTTTTCTGGCAATATCAACGGAGGAGACTCATTTAGATTTTGCTGTATCAATATATACAATGCATTCTAAAGCGCCAGAAATGGCCAGATTTGTGAAAGAACAATGCATGGATTTTAAAGGACAACAATGTGCCACCGCATAAAGCGCTTTATTTCGCAAGAAGTTACAGATTTCCTGTTATCTTTTTATGTGTGTGGCATTCGTAGATATCTCAATATCTCCATAGTTTAAAAACACTTGGATAAGACTTATGGTTTTCCTTACTGCTGTCCATCTTGCAGGTTTGTATTAGTCTCACAACCCCATATTCCATGCAAATGAGAACAAAATGATTTCTTGAAGTGAAAGCGACTCATATATTCTGTTGGACCTTTCTTCAATATTGCCCTTCCACTTTCAATTGGATTCTGATATAAACTTTGACAAGACTTTGTACTTTCTGTTTGACTCATCCTATCACTTAGTAGTCAAAAATAACAAGTTTTCTAAAGTCATGTATGTTCTGAAATATCGTGGGCGATGGTTCGGACGTAGGCTAGACGACATAAGAAGGTTGCGATTTAATTGCTACAGATAGTACAGTAAGTCTTTGAAAACTGGCTTAGAATCAGACGCTATCAAACTGATAAATGGATCCTTTCAATGGAAAGCAATGTACTTTTCATAACAGAAAAGCTATCTATTTTTTTTAAATTGTTGTCACCTTGCAAGATCAAGCATCTTTGGACTGATATTCAATCACTCTGAAAATCTTAAGTCTCAAGGTTGGGATTCGATGACACTTTTAATACGGCTGACAAACTAGCATGACTTTCGTTCTTTGAATAAGGAACCCAAACTTTTTGCAATACCAAAGCAACATAAATTGGCTATGACTATTTTCTCTGGATTTAATGTTTTTTTCATACATCAATTAATTTGTTAGCTTATCACTCTCTCCATTCGATGTCTTCTAACCATTGATTTGGTGTGTACAATCTCAATGCTTCAGCTATTCGGTTATGCGGTGAATATTGATCTGATTATAATAAACGATGTTTTCCACATTATAGTGAAATCCAATAAGCGCAGTCTTTGACTAATTTACTCAAGTTATGCACTCCAATTTGCTCAAGGTTTCCTTTACATTGTGCTGCCACTTAAGATGAAGTGTTTTTGTACGACAAAGTCCCTTTGGGTGATATTCGGACTAAGGTGCTAATATACTCGTACATTCGATTTATATGTCTTAGCCAGGAATTGATGCTCAATTTTCTGACCATGTGTACTTTGCTTTTCATCTCTTAAATTTCTCTGTTCCTTCTCCAAAGACACGAGTACAATGAAAACGTTACCAAACATCGTTCGAGGAATCTGCAATTAAAGTGGTAGGAGAGCATGTGTTCACTTATGTTCCTGTTTCTGTGGCATAGGCCAGCACTGTATTGAAAATTGTCTTATATAGAGTCTCCTAAAGTTTACTTGACAAGGCCTTGTTATTCCATTTCTTTTTAAGGCCTAAAAACAACTATTGGGAAGTGTAACTCTTCGTTTGGGATTTCAGTATCAGAGTTAACGGCGGAGTCGAGATAAAGAAAATCACTAAATGCCTCAAAGTTGTACCTGTCTACTGTGACTTTCAGTCCGATCAATCGATGTGGTGCGTATTGACATTATATATTGGATCTTGTTCACATCGTTAGAAAAACACATCTGAGCGGGGCCTACGGTTTATCGCCGAGTCCGAACGGCACTCCTTAGAAGCTTTTTCGTATTCAATTTTACTTTCGAGAGTTTGCCATTGCCCGCCGAAAGCGTGGTGGCGATTTGAAAAAAATTTTCATTACTCTGGCGCTCTAGATAGTCGTAGACGGATATTGGCTGCAATGAGGTAGTGATCCAAATCAAAATGTTAAGACATCTATAAAACTGACGGATTGTCTTATAATCTGGTGACTACCATGTTTCTTTGTGAATATTGTTTTGTTTGTGGTTATATTCCATTTCCCAGCAAAGTCAATTGACATAAGTCTGATTGCAGACATGATCTTGTATAGGCTATGCTTCCCAAGTGTGCTTTCTAATACATCATTAATATCACCAATATGATTTAAACGTCATGCTCAGGACATTTCTCCTTGGAGCTCGTAGAAATATTTATAATTAACGTAAACATAAGGCTTGTGTTAGTGAACTTTGTCTTGCTCTGAGTTGTAATAATGAATTCACTAGAAAAGGCTCAAATTTTCTTTAATTTAAATTTAAATGAACTGCAGCTCATGACAAAAAAATTTTTTTTTTGTTCTTCGTAGCAGTTTCGGTAAAATATGTATGACCAGTGTTTCATCCATCTCACTGCATTTCCCCGATGTCGATGATTTCTGCTTTATTGCATTTTAGGGCCTCCGCTAGTTATTTGGATGCGTGTGGCCTTTTAATAGACACAGTTATCAACAGTGAATCCATGTTTATCCTAAACAATTGGCTAGCTCGCACAGTAGAGTGTACTCAACAAACACCAATCTGGAGGACTACGCCATTTCTGGGACTGATTTGGCCAGAAGAGGCCGGATATTCTGAAGCTACTAATCCTCTTCAAGAATAAAAGAACTGCAGTATACAAAACTTTTACTTCAACATCCTAGCGTAACTTTTATTTTTCCTCGCAGTCGCGCTTATTGGTTTGGTAGGGAAAGCCCGGTTGCGAACATACTCCCTACTCTACTTATACAAAATTCGGCTACAAAAATATTTTGTTTCAACGATATCTGCATGCTTACCCGCAGTGTTATGCGTGAGATATTGTATTTCAAACGTTAGAAGTAAGAGAAGGACGACACCAAGGATGCCTTCTATGAGCTCCTTAACAAGACCTACAAGCAATGCCCTAGCTATGACATTAAAATTGTCCTCGGTGATTTTAATGCAAAGCTAGGAAGAGAGGGTATCTTTGGTGGAACAATCGGAAAATATTGACTGCACAACACCACCTCCGATAACGGATTCAGGCTAATCGACTTTGCGGCGGGGTGAAACATTGTCGTGGCTAGCACGCGGTTCCCACATCTCGACATACACAAGGGGACTTGGAGAACTCCTGATCAATCAACAGTCAACCAGATTGATCACATTGCGTTCGACGTAAGACACTCCTCCAGTATTATGGATGTCCGTACGTTCCGAGGAGCCAACATCGACTCGGACCATTACATTGTTGTAGCCAAGGTACGGTTGCGGATATCCCAAACTACGCCAAGACAAACTAATGCTGTGAGAAAATTCGACGTCAGACGGCTACAATCGCAAGAGACGCCAAGTTCTTTTCCGATCGAGTGTCTCTTAATCTCTTAAGAGGTCCAATGCCGCCAGCATTGAGCATCGAAGACCATTGGAAACTGCCAAAACGCCATCAGAGATGCCGTTTCTGATGTGCTGGGTTTCACTCGTCCACCACAACGAAACCCCTGGTTCGATGATGAATGCCGGCAAGCATATGCAGCTAAGCAAGATGCATATAACGCGGCGCTGCTTAGAAAGACCAGAGCTGCTAATGAGCTCTATGAGCGGAAGAGGAGAGACGAACACCGGCTTCTCAGGAGGAAAAAGAAAGAGGATGAGAAGCGCGCGATCGAGGAAATTGAGAGATGCTACTCCAGGATTGAGGTTCGGAAGTTTTACCAAATGGTAAAAATAACATGCCACGGAAACAAACCCCGAACCGAAAACCTGTAAAGATGAACAAGGGAACATCGTAGTAGAATTGCAGTCGATGCTGAGGATTTGGAAAGACCATTTCTGCAGACTGTATAACGGCGATGACGGACCAAATACCGCTGTCAGGCAGAATCAACCTTTCAACTTGGACGATGATGACCAACAGGTTCGTCCACCCGACCTGGATGAAGTGAAGATAGCTATATCGAAGCTTAAGTCCAACAAAGCTGCTGGAGCGGATGGCCTGACTGCCGAGCACTTCAAGGCGGCAGACGATGACTTGGTAAGGAGCATACACCAACTCATCTGTAAAATATGGTCGGACGAAAGTATGCCCGATGAATGGAACCTCACCATCGACCAGATATTCAGATCGATACACACCACCTATTCATCGATTTTAAGGCTGCGTATGACAGCATCTATAGAGACGAGCTATACAGAGCAATGTCTAGTTTTAGCATCCCTGCCAAACTCGTCCATCTGTGCAGGATGACGATGGAGAATGCACGCTGCTCCATCAAGGTCGGTAAAAATCTCACCGAGACCTTTGATGTCCAGAAAGGATTTAAACAAGGCGATGCGCTGTCATGCGATTTTTTCAACATCGTACTTGAAAGAATAGTGTAAAACTCACGAGCAAACACAAGAGGCACTATCTTTCAAAAGTCCATCCAACTACTCGCATACGCCGACGATATTGACATAATCGGGAGAAAGCAGCGTGATGTCAGTGACGCTTTCGCAAATATTGAGACGGAAGCGGCGAAAATGGGTTTAGCGGTCAATGAGGACAAGACCAACCAACACCGACGTCTCGGGCAGAACGTCACCCTCGACAGACATAACCTTGAGATAGTTAAGGTCTTTGTCTACCTAGGCTCCGCTATAAATACAGATAACGACACCAGCGCTGAGATCAAGCGAAGAATAACTTTTGCCAACCGCTGTTTCTTTGGGTTAAAAAGGCAATTGAGTAGCAAAGCCCTCTCTTGGACAACAAAAGTCACCCTTTATAAGACCTTAATAATCCCGGTCCTGCTCTATGGCGCAGAGGCATGGACATTATCAAAACTCGATAAGGGTGTTCTTGGTTGCTTCGAGAGAAATATTCTTCGGGCGATCTTCGGTCTCGTCTGCATTGACGGTGAGTGGAGGAGGAGGTACAACGACGAACTGTATGGATTGTACAGCGACATGGACCTAGCCAGAAGAGTGAAGATCCAAAGACTGAGATGGCTGGGTCATGTAGAGCGCATGGACACCAATGATCCGGTCCGAAAAGTCTTCGAATCCGCTCCCGAGGTACAGCGCAGTAGAGGAAGGCCAAGACTCAGGCGGCGCACGCAAGTGGAAGAGGACCTCAGCCAACTTAGCCTGCGAAACTGGAGGCAGCCAGCCAGGGATCGAGCTGGCTTGAGAAGCTTGTTGACTGAGGCCCAGGTCCACCCCGGACTGTAGCGCCACCTAAAGTAAGTAAAGTAAGAAATAAGAGAAGGAATAGAAGGGAAGTTACAAATGCGTCTTAAAACAAAGTCTTAATCCTTAGTTGCTAAATTAAAGAAACATTGCCTGGTCCTTAATGGTAGTACCAAACGCGATCAATGTGAAAGGTGAAAATAATAGAAAGAAAATCGAAGTACAAGAAATAAATACCTGATCCTTTTCATTTCAATTAAATAGCACTCCTAGCCCTTTGATTGTTTGATTGAGTGTTAAGCATATCTTCGTTTAAACATTCATTGGAATGGGCATCCATTAAACAGATACTGACAGAATTTGAGGAAGCTGAACCAACCACATGATATATTGACGGATGTACATCACCATTTCACTAAATAGATGATGGGTGGATAGTTCAACATACACATATGTACGGATACATGCCATCAGTCCCAGCTGCTTCAACTGGTGTGGATTATCGGAAAAGCTGTCTTTCATCGTCCAACATAAATGGTAGAATCCATATGAGTTGTGATAATTGAATCGTGTCGTGCTCATTAAAAAATCCATATTATCATTGTTTTTCGTCTCCCCTCAGGTTTCTATACATAATTGTTCGGCAGAGCAAAAAATATTTTTAAAAAAAAATTAATACAATGCAAATGGAAAATAAAAATATAAAAAAACAAAAGAAATTACAAATTAATTATAAAACTATCAAATTAAAGAAAAATAAATCAAGTAACACTCTGTATCATCGAAAATGCTGTTTTCAACAATTTACTTGCAGTGCAATATGCCAATGAAATCATCAATAAGCAATCAGTATCGATTTATTATAACAAATGTTTAATTTAAAATAAATTATTAGATCAAGTTAAAATAATTTATACATAAATTAGTGGATTGACCAACATGTCAATCAAATTGAGAATACACGTACGAATGTGATCAAATTGCAAATGCAAAGTATTTCCATCCAAATGAAATACAATACCGATTTTGAAGAATTCAATTTTTGAATGGCAATACGGAGTACCAGGGTGAGATGTACCCAACTACATACAATTTTTATATGAATAAATGATGCAATTAGTCGTCGGTATATAATATCGTAAATATCAAACGTAGGTGTATCCAATAACCCAAATAAATAAAAATCGTTCTGGAAAAATATTGTATAATACTCTCGTAATCGCTGGCATATAAGTACTCGTATAATGCAGTTTTTGCTTAGCTGTCAATAGTTAATCAATATCTGCGGTCTTCGTATTTACATTGTTTGCGAAATGTGTCAATGATGCAATTTGGGATTGGTGGATTGAGAGCATTCAAACCGCAACGCTCACAGAGGTAATCATTAAATGCAGTCACCAAATAAGCGCTTATCATTTATCGCAACGATTTGGAATCCGATTTTGGATTCCAATTTCGATTCGGATTTCCATTACGAATGCGGATTTAAATTTCTATCTGCCGATAATGAGATTCCAAATGAATTGCTGTGTGAATTTCATTAATTTAGTATTATGCAAGTGCAGATTGAGATACCTTCTTACCCTTTAAGCTTAATAAATGCAAAGTTTGCAATCGAGGTAAACAATTGATTAGATACGGATGGAATAAAGAAGTCTTCATCATCATCGATGAGCTGGAATAACTTATGCACTTGTCAATATAAATTCAACCGATTGAGTGAATTATTTGAGGTGTTTCGTTTATTTCGTTTGCATATGACTATACGGGGACTCCATTTCGAAGGAATACTGTTTGAAATAGGATTTTCAAATTAATTGATTACCTTATGAAGTGTCGTATTAATCCACTTTCATTTCTTAAATGATATTTGCATTTAGCTGAGTAATCTACTATTTGACACGTGTACGTGCACTAAGATATACTCTTGAATGTGATGCCCTTCTGATTATACAAAATAAAACACACAAATGTCGCAATCGCTATGCAGATATATGCGAGAATTATAAGAAATATCTATTGGTGCTACATATGCAATTGTTAGTCAAAGTAATGGACTACAGATTGGTGACTACGATGTGAACGAAGTGGATATCTGCAGACTAGATGGTGATTCATATTTATTTTATGTATTGTGAGGGATGAGCCAACAGCTAGTGTGTAAGTTTTCATTAAACCAAACACACATTTATTATGAAATCAATGTTGAATTCTATTGATTAAATTATAAATGGAACAAAACATTGTTCATGTGTGTTGGCTACTGCTTCTGTTGCAAGCTACCATCCGAAAGTCAGAATTATCGATGACTTTTTGAAGAAGAAGTGGATCAATGCCCGCAATGTCAGTTAAGATGTTATGATGGAGATCCTGAATTGTCGCTGGGTTATTGATATAGGCCTTACTCCTAAAATAACCACACAGGAAGATGTCTGAAGGTGTCAAATTGCATGACCTTGGAGGCCAATCAACTTCTCGACTAACCAAAATAATGCGATCTATTGCGTAAGCAATAAACTGATTGATTGATGGCTTGTATAGTCGGTAGCACTATCCTGTTGAAGCCAGAGATCGTCCAGACCCAATTCATTCAATTTTGGAAAAAAAATAGTCGGTCAACACAGTAACTGTCTCTCCAGCCTCAACTCATAATCCGAACCATGTAGTGACTTTTTTGGATTGCATTTCTTATTCATGAATCTCGCATCCATCCAACAATGGACTCCATCGGAAAAGATCAAATTCGATGACAAATTGTCCTGGCGATCCAACATCCAATTAACAAATCGACGACGGCTTCAATTTTTGTGTAATTTGAATTTAATAGGCGTGCAAATGAGGATCAGCTTTTAAAATTCGCCGTAAAGTGCCATAAGTGAGGCCCAGTTGTTGACCTCGGCGACGAATTGAGGTGCCTCGCTGGTTTTGAACACTTTTGCTCACAATGGTTTTATTTTGGCGTGTACAGGCTGGCCGAGCATGTTGATATGGAGCTTGATCCGATACCGAACCAGTTTCTTCAAAACGTTTCACCATTGCTCGAATTTCGGACTCGCTAAGGCGATAATGTTGACGGAATAATTCACGATTTTACGAAGTGTTACTTTTACAGATCACCCACTTTCATAATAAGATTGAATAACAAAAATGCATAGTTGAGTGATAAACGACTCTATCCAGTTAATGACAGCAATTGACAGCCAATATCAACACCATCTGTTGACTCACCCTTTATTTTATTTATTTGTTTTTCTTTTAAATTATTCGAATTGTGGAAAACGCAACTGGTACAAATTGGGGTATCTTCAATCAATCTCTCATGGTTAATAATTCCTGGTAAATTACTATATTCAGAGGATTCGACACTATTCAACAGTCCATAGTTATTTCCTATGAGCAACAAGCCAAATCACTGATGTCACTCTTTCCCGATCTCATTTACAGAAGTTGCTAAGAACAATGTTATTTTGGCCTTATTCATTCATAGTAATAAATCACCGTAGTAGCTACGGGAAAAATGGCGGGACACTGCCGAGGAAAAGAACCCCGATATAGTGTACGGCATGCTGGAGATATCGAGCAGTTCTTTCGTCATTGTTGCATTTATATTCGAATAACAAAGATGCAAAAGCTAACATTAGACGCCTAGAAAAAGAATGGATTGCTCCTCGTATGCGTAGGCGAAATACAATTCACAACTAGAAGACAGATCTTTGAAGAGAGCTTACAATTTTCAATCGAGACTGAATTTGTTACTATCATCGTACTTTTTGACCTAAGCCCATCGAATAGGAATACAGAGAAAGCTTTCACCATTTCGTGCAGTTAGTAACAATACTATCAACACCAATTATCCACAAAAATTATAATTTTTTAAAAATTTTTAATAAAGAAGCCGACAAACAAATTTTTAAATCTGGACCTGTTCTATCTATTGGTACTTCAACAAAACTTTGATGAAACCTAACAAAAACTAGATTTATTCTTCTAAAATTTATATATATAGAATAATCCTAAACCTGAAGTTTCCCTTCTCCCTTAATTATCGCCGATGTAAATAGCGCTATTTACGGATTATTTCCACTAGCCGACTGGAGCTAGAGATGGGAAAATACTGGCGATGCGAAGATCCTGATCCAGTGTAAGCAAACCATCCTGTAGTTCCTTGACTAGTCCCATTCCTTCAAATGGAACATCAGACGGAGACTTTGCGTTGATCAAACAAATTCTGGACTTGAAAAATATGCATGGGTCATTGCGTGAAATGATCAAAAAGTTCCAATTTATTCATCTACTCGTAAATCTATATTGTCCCCTTCAAAGTAATCCCCATCGACTGCAACACACTTATGCCAGCGCTTGATCCAATCCTTCAAACATTTTTTATATTCGGTTTTCGGTATGTCTATCAGTGCTTCCTGCGATTCTTCCATTATTCCATCGGTGACTGTTGGATGCTATTTGTTGCATTTTTCGTCAAAAAATTAGGAAAAATGATGGCACTGTGCGACGGCGACGATGCATTATCATGGTTACGAGTTTGCGGCCCACAATTCTGGTCTCTTTCGGTGAATTGCTTCGCGCAAACGTCTCATAACGCCCAAATAATACTCTTTGTTTACTGTCTGGCCTTCTGGCAAAAATTAATCAATGTTTTCGTCGGTTTTCGATGTCGATGGTCTGCCACTGCGTTCATCATCTTCGAACGACCGTTTTCTTTAGAGAATCGTTGTCGAAACACTTTTCCAACATTTCCAACGTTCGCGCACCATTAAATCCGGTTTTTACGGAAAATGTAATACAAGTTCATTGTTGCAAATTTAAATTTATTTCTAAAATTGTAAAAAAAATCGCCAACACACACAGAGATAGATGTACTCTTGGCTATGTAACTTTTGCAAATGTCAAGCTATGATGCTACGATTTATCAACAACAGATGTACCAACTTAACAAAAAAAACAGAACTCAAATCAAAACAATGTGAGCGCCACACGGTGTTTATTGCGGAACAAGGTGGTATGCTATTTGGCCAAAAAAGTGCCTCTAAAGTATTTTAGCGGCTCATTGCAAATGTGTTCACCAAGTTTAAACCAAACTCGAGGATCATCCTTTGTTAGTCAACAAGTCCACATTTATGACATCAGTTCTTAACCAGTTTCTTTCTGATTATTAAGAATTTACCAAAACTTCAGACTGTTCTTGATTTTGTATTACTGTACAAAAACGGCGGAAGAGCTTTTGAAATATGTAGAAACCACCTTGAAAGTAAAATAAGCATAGCTTTTCCAGTATCAGCAACAAATTCTAGATCTCAAAACTGATGCAACCACCACTGAATATAAGTTAGGCCAAATGTATGACTCCACTCCTCCAGCATTAACACACACCAGGCAGTGACTTTGAATGGATGTAATGGCTCTTCGTGCATTCCTGGTAGGTTTTCAGTGCCCGAGAGGCACAAATTTTTTTTGTTCGCATATCTAAAATATATTCGACGTAAAATCGATGACACTTTCAGGCCGACATTATATAGGTAGATACTCCATTGGAACAACTAGCGCAGTACTTGACAACTTATTGTAAGAAAGTTTAGTGACGTTGAACAGAGATGCAGTAACTTCGATATTATATAAAAAGAAATATTGATATTTAAGCATAGAATGTAAAATGCTTTGGAAGTACAACTTTGACATTTTGATTCCTGCTAATAATTTTTTTATCGACATAGCATATTTAAAAGAAGAGTACATCATGATAGAATCTTAATTGTTTACGCATTCTCATGATAAAAACATTTGATCCACGTTCAATACAGGAGAAACAGCATAGTGCTGAAGCATTAAAAGATCATTTTGCTGTTCCAACTCCATTGTAAATTCAGCAGCTTACTAACTACTATGACATTCCGATCTATTTCGATTGTTTTAGATTAGTTACCACCCCATCACAAACCCATTGAGAAACAATTCATTACATGCAGTTTTCAGTTTTTTGTTGTCCTGAAATGAATTGCATCTCTCGCCAAATAAGAACCAAATCCCACAGATACAACTAAATTCGGGTTCGACAGTATGTGACGTACCAAAGACCAGAAGTTAAGGGTCACAACGAACACCAAATCTTAAATTTATGGACAGGTATTCCAGACAACATTCATGTATACTCGTATAACTAGTCCTATGCATATATAAGTTAGCTGATTTGAGTCCGCCCTATTCAAAACGCTATTAAATTTCAGCAGTGTTAAGAAAACCTAGTCCACGTCTTATGATCCTCAATCGAATGGGATATTGTAGAAGGCCAGAATAATAAATCGGAAATTACTTAAAAGATCCCTTCATATAGGCAGCTTTGAACACATTGTTTTCTCCTTCTTATGTTTTGTTCTAATTCAACTCTCGGAGTTTGATTTTCTCACAGTAGATCTAGCAATGTCACAATTGAGCCTTGAATTTAAAAAATATGGTAAGCAAGATCTTAAACGTGATCAATATCAGAATCAACTTTTCTGATAGTTTAGTTGATCTAGGGATCACCCTATGCAGATTTAATACGACTTGTCGGTCGACTACGGCCGCAAGAATCTTGGTTTGTTATGACTGCAGTCATTTCAGGTAAAATCTCCGCACATTTAACTGATATTGGCAGATTGAGTATTACAAAGCGATTGCTTACGTACCGAAAGTCGAGTCTGCTGCTTTGAAAAAAAATCACTCCCAATGACACCATCCTATACCCAACTGCAGCCGGCGACGTAGTATAAAATAATAAATGTATCATACAGCAATCTAGAACGTTCACTAGTTATTCGGCTGCACCTGGCCCGTCAAGGTCCGGAGGATTGAATGTCCTTTTTTTTTAGTTTTACATTTACACCAAAGACCCGGCCTTATCAAAGGCTCTTATTAGCTTCGTATTAGTCAAGTTCTTTCGTGGCCGGGCCTATTTGCCGAAAACATGTCGCATACGAGCATTACAATGGCGGTTCCGGGTTTTAAGGTTTCTGACGCCTTGAAATCACTCTGACTAGTCCTGAAAATTTCAAATATGTTGAGTAAGTTCATGGAATCAGTCTTCCATGATGACTAATGACGCCGATCTTTCAAATTGATTGCCGTACAGAATACATGTTGTTGCTTATTTTAACATTCTCACTAAAATGTATTGCAAATCAAGTTTAGTTGATTATCGTTAAATGCCGAACCACCTTTGAAAACCTAAATCTTAACAAGACCCTCCAGAATGCACATTTATGGTTTACTTTCTTTATATTATGTCCTCACACCTCGACTGCACATCCAATAAACAAATCATACTGAGCAGAACTGGTTATCGTTAAAACTCGGTCCCTCCAAGTCGCTCCCTTGATTATGCTCTGGCATATGTCTCCATAATTATCAATATGATATAAAATGATTGAAGACTATTCGTAGATCCGCAACTTTTTCCTTCATATGCAAGGGACATAGAGTAGGCATAAAGTTGAAGTTGCCCATGGGGAGGCAAGATAACCTTCTTCTCAAATAAACTCTGAATTCCTACTTAATTTTGACTCGCAATTGTTTACCTATACAAGGGAAAATGTTTAACTTATGAAATGATTCCCAGAGGGAAAAAATCGATTGCTTAACAAAGTATTTCATGCATAACACGAACCCTTCAGTTGAAGTGATTTTTTAAGATTTCCTTCCGACAATCCCCATTTTATGGTCAATTTAAATGTATCTATCATAATAAAAAAAAATCTTTTCAAAACAGTTTTTTTATCAACAGATCAACTCATTCATTTAGAAATGGATTTTTAATTCATCATAAAAATTTAAACATCCCATTAAAAGTAGAAATAATGTTTTGTTTTCCCTTTCTTTTTTTTAAAAAAAAAAAAAAGCTATATGGACCACCAGGACCACCCGGTCCGATGGGCCCTCCAGGTCACCCGGGATCAGCGGGAGAACGTGGCTTAGACGGACGCAAAGGAGATCAGGTAATTTAATAAAATTAATAATCACACCCTCGAATAAAAGCAAAATTGTATTCTGACAACAAATCCATCATCTTAACGCTACAGGGCGAGAAGGGACTAAAAGGCGATCAAGGTCCAATGGGTTTACCTGTAAGTTAATTATATTTTATAAATATGTATATTCGAACGTGAACGACATTGATGACTATTATTTATGGATTGATGAATTTAATTAGGGTCCAATGGGTATACGTGGTGATTCTGGTCCGTCAGGTCCTGTGGGAAAGCCTGGTCATCCGGTGAGTATTATTTTTTTTTTTTTTTTTTTATTTCCATGTCTAGTTTTGGTTGAGGGATTTATTTTTTTTTTACCGTAGATTAATATCATTCACTGCTATACTTGTATGTAACTAATCAGTGTAATCTCTATTTCTAACAGGTGTGGGCTTATTAACCAAACACTTACGCTGACAAATAAAAAAAAATTTACAAAAAATAAATAAAATAAAAAACATTATCAACAAAACTGCTAATGGGCTGCTACTATACTCTACCACTACTGCATACAAGTTCATTGTTGTTGCTAGAAATTAAAAACGAAAAAAAAAACACATAAAAAGTCACAGCAAAGTTTCCCGCCAAACAAAAAACAAAATCAAACTCAATTAAAATGACACTTTACATTCTTTTTTTTTTCTATATATTTAATAAACCTTTTTTTCAGTTCTTGAAAATTTATTTTCAATATATGGTTGTAAATATTTCATTATATTGCACGCTTTTCCTACTCTTTAAAAAAAAAAAAAAACAAAAAACAAAACCTAAAAATAATTGTTGTAAATTAATTATAAACAAATGAATGCAAAAATTGTAAAAAAAATAACACTCATACAAAATAAAAGTTAAAACATAAATCATACATTTTCATTCGTCCATTTAAAAAAAAAAAAATTATTCATATACATTATTACATAAAAATACATTAACCCAAAGTATTTTTTATAAAATCATATATCGCTTGGATTTTTTTTTCTTTTTCATTTGTAATCACTTATTCACACCTAATCATATGCCAATCATAAATCCGAATTCAAGTTCAACTAAACCATATCGCACAAATGAATTTAAAATAGACATAAATTAATAAAAAAAAAAGTATTTTAAATTTTTTTTTTTTATAAACCAGAATTTATTTGTCATCATCCTTCCTTACATCATTGTAATAGTTGCTTCAAAGCACAGCTTATTTAATTTTCCTGCCCAGAATCCATTTAGTTGTCCTTTTAAAAAAAAAAAAACAACAAATTATACTGTACTACATACAAATTTAAAAAAAAAAACAAAAGTATATACAAATATAATATTTAAAAAAGCGAAATGAAAAAGAAAAGTATTTTATAATTGCATTTGTTTCATGGAAGCAGTTTTTGTACCGTCCATATGCTTTGTATAATCATACAAAAGCTTTTAAAAAAATAAATAAAAATTAAAACTAATTAACAATAAAAGATATAAATTAAAAGTCAAAAGAATAAAAAACAAAAAGGGAAAACATTAATGTAGTACAATTTTTCTACAAATTGGAATAAACTCTTCCATCGATCATTGCATAATTAGCTAGGTTAAACAAAAGGCACTATGAAAAACAAAAAACAAAATAAACAAATCATATTTACATACGTATGATATATGTATGAATAAATAAATAAATAAATAAATAAATGAATACTTCTTATTGGTTTCATATTATTAAAAACAAAAATCAATACGCTTTATAGCGCCAAACTAATTCCATCATCATTCAATTATTACCAAAAGAAAAATCAAAGCAAACAACAAAAATCTCCCTTTTCCAATTAACTATATGTGTTTAATCTATAAACAAAATTCCCAAATTCAAATCTATATATATATACATAAATATATATATATATTTTAATTTTTTTTTTAAAAACATTATTATTATTGAAATAAGGAATAAAAAATTTAGATAACAAAAATATACCGAATTCAATTATTAATCCAACAATTATGGTAAATTTCAATTGAGATCAATTAAAACGACATAAAAACAGTAACCCCATAAAAAGTAAACTAACTCAAAATAAATCGAAAATAAAATATATAATAATATAATAAAACAAAGTATTTTTGTAAATTAATAATATTAAAGTTTGTAACTAATTAAACTAAACTAACTACTTTTATCATTAGAAAATTTGCATTTCCGCAAAAAGTGTATTGAATAAATTTTTAACAATACGTTCTTTTTTATATACATGTATATATATAAAATTATTGTATACATGAGTAATGCGTTCAATTGTTTTTCATTTTTAGTTTGTAGTTCTAGTTTTTTTTTTTTTTTTTTTTTTTTTTTAATTACTAATTGTATATAAGAATAATTAATAACTTAATGAAAAAAAAAAAACAAAAACTAAAAACTATATATATATATATATATATAATGAAAGAAAAACAACTTTTAAAAAAATCTTAGATATTGCTGAAATTATAAGAGTTTCTTTTTTTTATTGATAAAAAAAGAAAGACATTTGTTTTAAATGTGTTTTCATATTTTGGGAGAAAAATAAAGGAAGACGTATCATGAAAAACGCATATGTATATAACTGTTTTCATAGTTTTAAAATTTAAGGTTTTTGAAGTGCATATATCAAATGAATTTCAATCTTGAATTCGAAATTTCTATCAGGTTGTTGAGTATATTCTATTTTGAACGATTAAGAAAGAACATCAGTTTTTTTTTTCAGCAACTTTAATATTCATCGAATTGCTGTCTGTTTATTTTTGAATTAAGATTTATTTAACAAATTAGAAAGCATTTATAGGTTGACATTGCTTCTTGTTCGTTTAACAAACTGCCAGACTGTCCAAACTACGAAAAAGGTTGGCAATTAGAAGAAGGCAAAAGCAAAATTACAATACGACCAGAAATTCAGCCAAAAAATTACAGTGTCCTAGTAGTACGAGTAGTAGAAGTACAATAGTAGGCATTCTTAAAAATCATTGAAAATTGATTAATTCGATTAGCATGCAAAATGATAATCCATTTGTCGGCTCTTTTGAAAAAAGCTATTCTGATCCAACATATTCCTTTTCTGAAGAAAGTGCACTCTGCTTTTTATGTGGCTCCCGGACTTACAGTGACTCAACTTGTTGATTATATAATTAACAGAATAAAAGACTTGTTCATAACTTTTTTAATATATAATTCAGCATAAAAAATAATGAGAACCAAATTCATCTTTTAACATAATTTAATACAACAGAAGTAAAAGTAGGGCATTTGATCGTTTTGTTGACTTTGCGAAACTGCTCCTTCTTAGTATTTCGTATGGCTTCCTTTTGCTTTGAGGACCGCTTTTATTCTTCTTGGCATGGATTCTACCAACTTTTTACATTGATTTGAAGTGATATTTTGCCAAGCAGTCTGAATGCGGTACCATAATTTACCTGGACAATCTCCAAGCAAATCCGAAGTAGCACATTTAACCTCAACCCAAAGATGATTAATGGGATTGAGGTCTGGAGATTTTGGTGGCCAATTAAGTATTTGAAATTGCTGATTTTGCAGCCACGTTTTTCTAGTTTTGGCTATGTGTTTCGGATCATTATCTTGCTGGAAGATAATTTCCGACACATCTTTATGCCACTCTTCCAAACTTGTAAGAAGTCCGTGTTCCAGGATGATAATGTGTTGAATGGCATTCATGCGACCCACCACTCTAATGCATTCACCAATCTCTTCCATGCACATGCATCCCCAAATCATAAGATTTCCTCCTCCAAATTTTAATGTCGGTTGATATGGCGATCGCTGATTGGCTCACCTGACTTTTTCCAGATCCATTGGCGACCATCGGACCCAAGGCGGTTTATTTTCATTTAATCCGACCAAATTACCGTTGCCGAATCATTAACACAATAATCCTTATATTCATGATGGGCCTTAATTTCTTATGGTTTTTTAATTTTAGCGCGTCAAGGAAAATCGTTTCTGCGAAAAATTTTTAGTACAGCCTCAGTGGTTACATTAATCCCATCTTTTTTGTATAATGCCTTATTAATCTCGACCACATTTCCATATACTCCATATTTAATCTGCCGCACAATACGCCTTTGTATATTTCAGTTTAAAATTGGTTTCCTTCCAGACTTATTCTTTCCATCGTCAGACTTCAAATTTTTGCGTATTTTGGATACAACTCGCATTGAAACTCCAGGTTTTCGAGAAGTTTCTCGATCAGTTGTCTTGGAAACAATTAGCGTTTCTTCTTCCTTAATTTTGGAGACATCAAGTTCTTTCATCTACCATCAAATTTAAAACAATTAAAATGCCTGTTTAAACTGAAATTTAAATTAACCTTAGGTAGGATTCTTATTTTAATACATTAAATATTTTAATTGTTACAAAAAACACAGAGAAAACTCCACACTTGGCCAAACTTTGTACTCACAATATGCAACTGCGACAATCTCAACAAATTGATCATATGCGTTGCCTAAGAACTTTTGCAAATTCTCACAAAATAACAGTGCATTTTCGTTTGCTTTTGCTGTGCTAATTTATAATCACTCCATTTATTTTGAGTGAAAATTTAGTTGCTCTAACTGTTAAGCTTGAAGAGTTACAACTAAAAATTATACTTTGCTCTGAACATGTGATCAAAAAGTTGAGTCACTGTATATCTCTGCTCTTCGGCAGCAAAGCGGGAACCGCAGCTTTTATTTAGATCATTAAAAGTATAATGCTTTCGAAGCACGGTACTGTCTGCTTTAGTTAAAGCAAAATTTAGACATCTAGCCGTAGTCGTGTTCTCTAAGCTCTAAGCTCTAATTTGTGTTCTCAGTAACCAGAACCTTTCCATTTTCGGTCAATATGCCATTGACAGCCTTCGTTGTGGGGACCACTAATTTAATTTTTTAAGCGTTTGGGTTTTAATTGTCAAAAAAAAAACAGGAACTTGCAAAGTGTAAACAATTTTTTTTTGAGTTGATAAATCAATGCTTGTTGATCGTGATCTTATTTTCAGTGGTCCATACTGATTCCAATTTTGAATCATTTGGTCCAAGGCTGCAATTGACGCTGACTTATAGACAAACAAGAGTGATTTGATGTATTCCCATAAAAAATACTCTAAGAGCGTCAAATCACACTACCCAGCCGGCTAATTCACTGGTCTTAAACGAAAGATAAATTGCTCAACGAACTCATTTTACAATTTAGCACGTAGCACCGCTTTAGTGGAAACACATGACAAGAAGGTTCAGCTCATGCACTTTTTTTTAACAAAAAAGATAGAGGGCGCTATTGACGGTGATGGTAACGTTGTTCTCATGGTCATATTTGAAAAAAACACGGGCCAATGTTTTCGCTGAACCATAAATCCCACCAAACAGTGAATTTTTCCGGGTACATTGGCTGCTTTTGAAGAGGCTGCTTATAAAAGCAAAAAATAAAAAATAAAGTCTGCGTAGTATTATTATTTTTTATAACTAATAACAAAAGGCAATAAATACATAAATATTTATCAAGTTAAACAAAACTTGTAAATATTTTTTTTTTAAAAATTTGTTTTTTGATACGTAGTCGAATTGACGATGCTCAGTTATAACAACCTACTGAAATAGATTAGTAATCTAGGGTTAAGAGTACCATTCTCCTTCGAAAGTCACATCTCGGGCTAGAAATGGTTCAATTCGATTCCAATTTATGAGGAAAATAAACATATCAGTTTTGAATTTGTATACTACGAGTATATTTGTATATTAACCAAGCAATAAGGAACATTTATAAATGAAGGCTGGAAAAAAATAAAGGAAGCTAGAAGTCCGTGATTGACCATGACCTAATCTTTCCCTTTCACTACGTCATTCCTTTTGCCATTTGAGTGAAGTATGTACGATTGTTAGCCGACTTCCGAATGCTCAAAGATTGGAATACGAGTACCTTACCAAAGACAGAAAGTTTCATTTCTCAGATTTTCCATTGCCCGCCCTACGGGTATTAGTGTCAGAAGAACAGATGACTGTTTTTGTTTCTTGGCGTTTTTCGACCCTATTACATAAAAGATGTTTTTTTTTAGCTGCATGCGAAGTTTCGATGGTTGTTGTCTATGGTTTGTCGATGCCAAACAGAGTTGACATTTCTCTTCAGTAAGGTTTAACAATTCATCATGGACTATCTAACGCCATAACAACGTTTCCAAATTATGAAAATTTGAAAACAATAAATCTATTCGTGAAGTTCATAGAGCACTTCGCCAATTTTACGGTCATCATAATCGGCGTAGCGAGTAAGCAATTCGTGCAGTTATTGATCGTTTTCGCGAAGGCAATACTCAAGCTGTTAACGAATCACCATTACATCCATTAAAATTGACTGTTTGGTGCCGTTTACACACTGGCGGCATCATCGGTCCTTATTTCTTCCGAAATGACGAAGGAGCTGCCGTTACGGTGTATGGCGAGTGCTATCGAGCCATGCTGACTGATTTTTTAAGGCCAGATTTATTAGAAAAAAGAGTGAAAATTGGACTGAGCGGCGGGCATATGCCCGGGCAAATCGGAAATACGAGTAAATAAATGAAATTATCTACCAGATAATAATAAAAAACAAATTCATTCCAACAATATTTCTGTTTTATATTATTATTTAAAGTTCCCAAGCTCTTAAAAAACACACTTTAGTAGTCGCCAGACATACTCATTGCCTTATCATCGCCTGGCTTCACAAAAAATTACTCTTATTCAATAAGATACTCTTAATTAGATTTAGAAAAATCACAAAATCGGAAATTTCATATGTAACACCCTGACCATACAAAGCACTTCTTTTCAGGTTTTACTTTTTCTTTTTTATTTTTTGTCACCCCTTGTTGAAATACGAGTAGAATGTTAAGAACATCCTTTTACTAAGCCGATTGTATCTTCTGTGCAAGGATTTTCACGTAAATTCCCAGCATTAAATAAGAAACAGTTCAACGGGTGTTACGTAGTCAATACAACTTGGCATTTTTATTTAAAGGTATTTGTAAGGTTAGTGGTTAATGAAGGAAAATTCAGATAAAAACCTTACGTGTCGGAAATTGGGAATTAAATCCATCTTTTTACTCGACGGTCAGTCAAATTACACTTCCTTCTCAATTCAATCTTTATTCGTTTATTCCTTTCTTTGTCGAATTTTTCATTGTCATTTGTCGAAATTTTCATTGTCGAATAAGTCGACAGCTTTGCCTCTTTTTTCCTGACGAAATTAGGGCGGATCGGCTTAGAGCTTCAATGGAGTGTCATGAAATGACTGCATCTACTGGTAAATTTTTCATTAGTATGTGACACAGCCACTCTTACAGTCACGCAGGTGATTCGTTAACAAGTTTGCAACTGTTGCGGCTTTAACTACATTTTACCATACATTTTTGTCAAGCAGTACTGACTTTAAAAATGGGTGCAGCTCGGCTGAAGCAGCAACAATTTAAATATGCTGCTCTGAATATTTTCATGCTTCTTACCGACAATGTGTGCCATAATGATTTTAACAAATCTGAAGTCATCATTACTGCGTTCCCATAAAAGCATGTGTCCTTGTCAAATTTTTATTTGGCTAAGCATACCATATACTCGTTGGATTACGTCCAAATTGTATATGTCAGTACTTTGACTCGTCGAAACATTCGGTCAACAAAAATGGTGAAACTTTGCATTCTGTCGTTTCTAATGGTGCAATGATAACATTTTACTTAGCCACAAAGTCAAATAGCTTGAGTCTCAATTTCAATTTCTTCTATCTTAGCGTCGTGCTTAGAATATTGTCAATTTGCTCGTAGGGGCACTTTTTAGCTTTTATTGTGATAAAGTTGGCCACTTTATTGTTCATACGGGTTGTATTGTAACCATACAGTCTTACTCGAGTGACAACTCTGCATCCGATTAGAGGCTCCTTCATTTTGCAAACGGATTTATTACAATAAGACTGCAAGTTTTGGTCGAAACAAAATTCTCAAGTGCATAGGGGAAGCCAGTCATGCCTTAAGTCTGGAACTCTTTGTGGGCTTTCAATAAACATTGTTTAGCAATATAGAGTCAGTGGTTCACTACGGGGTACGGTTTTGCCTTCGATAGTAAACATCTTTAAATATAATCATATTGCTATTAAGTCTTCGCCTTGTACCCGCATTTCAATGTCCTATCAAAAAATAGGGCTTTGATTTGCCAAAAGCATTCAGGCACTCAGGCAGCGACCGCGTTTTGTACAATAGATCGTTGATGTCCACAGTCACCTTATTATTTTGTAGGCAAATGAGCGAATCATACGATTTTTAAAATTAGGATAAGAAATAAAGACAGCCTTTCGTAGGCAGAAATAGTTTTTCCAGCTTCTGCGTGTATTATTTGGACTTGTACATACATATCCCGCTACTGTAACCTGCAACAACTGCATATCTATGATACATCACATTATGTATTGTAAATGAACGTGCAACATTCAGGTTAAAAATATTTATTTATTGTATTGCTTGAAATAGATAGATAAATAGTTCAATAATACTTTTATAAGTTTAAGAATTAAACATAACTAACAAATTTAAATTATTTATTGGAATGCTAACCATAATAAACACAAAAAACCACCAAAAAAATTCTAAAGTTAAGTGTTTACACTGGCTTTCCAGCACATACTAAACCCACTCTTGCAATTAATTACAGGGCCCTCCTGGATTAGATGGAATGAAGGTACACATATTCAAAATGCACCTACTACCATACTTTTTCCTAAAACACTACTTTCTTCTCGTTGTAGGGTGCTCAAGGTGAGACTGGTCAAAAAGGAGAACGAGGCGACCCTGGACTTCCAGTAATTGATTAACCAAAACACTTCGACTCTTCATAACTAAAAGTCATTTAATTTTAGGGTACCGATGGTATACCTGGTCAAGAAGGACCACGTGGGGAAAAAGGCTCAAGAGGAGATCCAGGTCCACCGGGAAAACGTGGAAGAAAAGGGGATCGTGGCGATAAAGGGGAACAGGGTGTTCCCGGATTAGATGCACCATGTCCGCTTGGATCAGATGGTCTACCACTGCCTGGTTGTGGTTGGAGACCGCCAAAGGTAATACAAGTATGTTGAATCTTTATCATCGGTGTCGGGTGTTTAATTGCTCTTAACAGCGGCAAATGCGTAAGCTATGAGTAAACATGTCTTGTCAGTTCGCCTGTCATCTCAATAAGACGACGGTCTGACAAGATAACATTTTTCTTCTCCAAACAATGACTTTATTCATCTTTGCGCTTTGCCACAATCACTTGAAAGCTTTGCATGCATTCTTTAAAAAAAAACAAAAAAAAAAAACAAAAAAAAACGTATTCAGCTTTTTCTGTCGGTTGCACTAACAAAACAAAACTAACAAACACAGGAACCAGCCATATCAACACCAATTCACAAAGATTATCTACCGGATGTGACGGCGCCAGACAACAACACCAGTGATTATGAGCAAGAAGAAGACGAAGAAGACAATGGGGAAGCTGAAGAAGAATATGACGACTATCAGGACAACATGCACAATTCAGATTAAAAATTCAACCCTGCTTCTAACCCATCTATTAGCTCTGTTTTATTTTTCTAAATAACAATAATTTTGCACATCTTTTAATTTTGTTGCTTAAAAATAAAAAAACGACAACAACTAGAACGTAAGAAAGTAGAATATCACTTCATTAGTTTTGAAAACAAAAAGGGCACAGGCTAAACTAGACTCTAATTTAAGTAACTTAATTCCTAGGTACTAAGAACTACAAATACGAATCGAATACATATGTAATCTAACAAATTTTCAAACTGCAGCTCTAGCATTTTGTATGGCTTTTGGGATAACTCACACTTACTCGTATACTCGTAAACAGTGACAAAATAACTCTATTTCGAATTTATGCATTACGAAGTATTATGTTCTTTTAAAATCGAATTTTCAGGGAAACTTACAAGACTGGCTTATCGAGGAACTGAATGCGTTGAAAAAAACAAAAAATACACTTTAGAAATGAACAGATTTCATAGCAATAAATTACAGAGACAACAAAAACAAGATACAGATACAGATACAGATACTTCCATGTACCTATTGAACAAAGAGCAGTACAGCTTTCCAATCGAGTCATGTGTTTTATTTTATTTTAATAATTTTTTAATTGTTTTAATTTTTTTTTTTTTTTTATTATTATAATTATTATTTTTTTATTTTTTTTTTAAATAAATTTTACAATTCTAGTATTTCAAGTTGTTTGTAAAAGATTCAGTGATTTAGAGCGCTATGCCAAAATACAAAATCAATTTTTACATTCTGAATTTTTATCATAATATTATTGAATTGTGTTCGAGAAGCACATATTTTTAAGTTTATTATTATTATTTTGTATTTATAGAACAAGAACAAACAAAAAAAAAAACAGCCTTAATAAAATATAATAATATTTTTTGAAAAAAATTAAAAAAAAAACTCTTTCTTCCTTTGATATTGGATCGATTTGAAAATGAAAAACATGCGATTACACTTTAAAGACAACAATTTTATTCGTGAATTATATAGCCCGCAATATTTTTTACAACTGCCATCTAATGTTTAACAAGCTTGCGGATTCCATCTTCATAGAAACTGCGTGGTTTTCCATTAAATATGTCGTAAAGTAGCTGTCAATAACTTCAGCGGAACCATATTTATCTCCATTCAAGCCATTCTGAAGGGCCCGAAATAGATAAAAATCTGAAAAAGCAGAGTCTGGGGTACTGAACGAATTTCCATTTTACCTTCTTCAGTTTTTGCAGAATTTGTGGAGCGTCATGTGGCCTAGTGTAAGCATGATGAAAGATAACGCCATTTCGATTGGCCAAAACAGACGACTTTCTTGAACTTAGAGAGTTACTCAAAGTTCTTATTCGCCGTAATGGTTTCGCCAAGCGAAAGAAGCTCTACAAAAAGTTACCCCTGGAATCCCACCAAACAGATAACACTACCTTTATTGGATGCATGCCAGCTTTTAGCATGGTTTTGAGACGCTCACATGCTTGTTTTAAGCTTCTTTTTTGTCACACGTTGTTGTGGAGTATCCACTTCTCGTCATCTGTTACGACTAGATCAAAAAAAGTTTCATCTTCAAGACATGTAAGCAGACATATGATATAGAGACAGTCTAGCTTTATTTTTCCGTAAAACAATGCGACACGCACGTTTTGAACTTGGAAGTGAATCCAAGATTCCTTAAATGACGAAATGTAGACGAATGGTCAATATGAAGCCTTTCAGCAATCTCCTCAGTTAAAATCTTTGTATTATTTTTCACGAAGGCTCGCGTCATCGATCTCGGAAGGTCGTCCAGAAGGGGTTGATTGTCCAAGGTCATACCAGCATCTCGGTCCATAAAACAAACAACAGCTGCGTTGTACAGCAAAACTTCCGTCACGTATGAAGTTCGGGCACAAATTTTTTCATGAGTGAATACTAAGGCGAAGTCGCCTTTTTTCAGTATAGCCTTTTAACCATTATTGGTCCGATGATGTTTTTGAATTACTTTGATTTTGAGTGATGGAAATCTTTATTTGGCCCTTTTCAATTTTTCCTGTTAAGTGAAAAAGATGATATCCGCCAAGTAGCTGCCGCCAGTGTTGAAACACATTTGTGCCCGTTTTACCGCATTTTCCATGACTGACACAAGATTTCCGGTGATAACTGTTCGCATTCCTGTCGAATATTTTCTTTAAGAGCTGCGATTGTCTGAGGCTTGTTGGCATAAACGACTTCAAGTAGCCCCAAAGAAAGAAGTCTGGGATGGTTAAATCGGGCGATCTTGGTGGCCATGCCAAATCGCCAAAATGGGAGATTACGCGAACAGACAACGCTTACTTCACAATGTCCATTGTGGCTCGTGCTGCATGAACGACGCACCACACAGTGGCTTTAAGTGGATGTAATGGCTCTTCTTGCATCACGAAGGCATTTTCAGTGCCCCAGAAACGAAGACTTTGCTTGTTGACGTAATCGCTGTTTGTATACTGCAGCTGTCTAGTTCAAAAATGTCAAATATGATTGACGTACGACGCCATTTGCAAAAATTATAACATCTTCCGATAGGATATTTCATTTTGCCCCACCTTGTATTTTCGCGGTACTAAACGGAGCGAATAAGTGTTCAATAATGTTGGAAAATATTGCAAAGCTACTTTCAAAGTGCGTGCTGTAATCCCGAATAAGTGCAACTCCTGTGCCTAATGTGCTGATGTATCAAAGCTAGTGTTTTTGCTATCACAACCTTACCTGGAATCAATCATATAATTTTTTCTTCCAAAGCAATACAAAATTTGTTAATCTCATAAAATACTCTTCTAAAACAATTGAAATCGCCAAACTTGCCTTTCGCTGAAACCACGAATTAAGTCAAGGACTAGTTATAACTTCAGAAGCAACTCGTTGCTTCTTCACTCCAATTATTGATGACAAGTTTTCAAAATGGAATAAGAAAATCAACCACCTTCTGTATTATACTCCAAAAGAAACCCTGGTTACGGGCGCTAGTTATTGGCGATTATCCCCGTGATAAACGCTTTCTACAATAAATGAATGACTGGTGAAATTTTATTTTCATTTACCAACCTCTTTACAACCATTATTCAGCAACTGGCACCTTAGATACTGATTCCTAGTCATCTAATTCAGATATGGAGAATTTACTAAAAAAGCCAGAAAGATGCACCACGCCTAGACCAATACTATATTTTGTGGCCAGAATGTAATCTAGGTAAAAAGACCCTCCACACATGATGATCGCCAACAGTCGACGCTTCGATGTTTTTAACCTAAACGCTAATGCATATGAAGAATATGTGGCTGTACTATCTGTGCCAACGCCGATGAGGTCAATCATATAAAAGTAGGCGTTTACCTAATACGACATACGATCTTGTACGCAATGTCATGGGGGCTGTTGTCCCTATAATTTCCTCAGTATAAATGTCTCATTTCAGGGATCAGACAAAAAGTTCTGAGTTTTCATACTGTACATACTTTCTACTGATCATAAAACCGTGGAAGTGTACCATATGCTCTCTACATTAAATAGCTCAGGAGATAAGCTGTCCGGTCCAGCAACCTGGAATGATTAAATCATAGCTATCATTGTTCATCGGAAAACAAAGACTGTGTTATACCCATCAGCGGAGTTTGACATTGATCACAACAAAATCAATAAGCCGTGTAGACTTTAATTTCCGAGTTCGACACCCACGACATTCCCTCTTTCTATTTTAGCATTAAAATAACGCTTGCAGATTTTACTCCATTGGAAGGATGTTTTTATTTTCTTTTTGGATGTTAGCACAACTATAAAATCATGTTGGAAAAGACATGATGCGGATTGTCTAAATGCGTTCTGTTGCTTACAACAAATCTGCACCTACATATATATAATCTACTTTCGTACTCTGTCGCTGTCATTTAAATACATACGAGTATCACAGTTTTGTATCCTCTCTTTGTCCGACCCATCCCACCGCCCTTTCTGGTAGGCGGTGATGTCCTCCTCTCGGCTCTGCCAGTTCTTTGACAGCACGTGGCCTGTTCAAGATCTAACTATTCTTTGAGCAGATATGCATATTCTTATCTTCTCTTTGTTTTGAGCCGTCATCGACATCAAATTCGCCCTTATTCGAAGCTATTAACTATTAAGGCTAGACGGAGTAGTGAGAATAGTAAAAACGCCACTCAAAATTGCGCTACATCGTCGGAAGCAGTTTTGTAAGCAAGATCAGGAGATTAAATAAAGAAAAAATGAAGCACGAATATGGTTAGTCACGGGAAAAGTAAACTCCACCTGTTAAATTCAGCCCATTTATTAAGTAAGACCATTAACAATAGTCATTTCGTCCGTTCTAAGGAATAGTGCTTTGCTCCTGACATGAATTCTTGAGTTCATAGCAACTTAAAAAACTGGACAGCTGTAAGTAATCTATAGCGCCATCTGGGCATACAGGTAAGCGTAGCAACCATAAAGTGAGATTCTTATTCGATGTTTTGGGCCCCTACTAAATGCGAATCTGACCCGGCGAATCTGCGGTCGATGAGTGGTGGTGTTTTGGCTACCACAGTAGAACGCATTAAATGTTGAATGCCATCCGAAGAACGAAATACGAAAAGTAGTCGTAAGTATAAAACCGACATCAGAGAAAGTCTAGGAACAGGAGTCAAGACTAAAACCATGCTCAGCAACAATAGAGGATATGTATATTTAATTGCTTTGTTAAGTTGGCAACAAAGTATTTTCGATTTGTATAATTCGATTGCTGTATTTTATGGCATTTTCGATTGGCTGAGAAATAGCAGTTACGTAATTCTATTCCATTGGTAATCTTTTCCATTTTTTACAAACAAAATCTTGGTTCAAGTTTTCATTTCAGAAACCTTAGGGTTTCAATGTCAGAGTACTATCCCATATAAATATTAACGTCAAATAGGATTGTGTGTCAAACAATATTTCTGTTTCGAGCAATCGACTATTTACCTTAAATAATAAAACTTTTCCCAATAGTAATGACTTCAAATCTGACTTTGTCAAGTTTTGTGTTAACAAGGGGCAAAAAGTTTTAAAAAAGATGGCAAAATGTCGTATAACGAAATGGAAAATATAGTATTTATTAAAAAGTATTCCTTATCGTAAAGAAAGAGTTTCATTACACACTTAGAAACCGAAATTACTTTTCTGGCAACCCAATTGGGATGCCTCCTTAGTTTTTGGTGGACTTAATGAAGACTTCCTACAAAGTTTTAAAGCGACACAATGAGGGAAATAACTTACGAATCGGGGAAACACCTCTAATGCTTAACATATTGGATTTGAAGTTTATTTAGATTTCGATGATGGTGTACTTAACATAACCTTAGCGATTAGAAACCACTTCAGAGTTTATTATGTAATTTTGACCATGATACTCGTATACCTATAAAAAAAAAAAAGAACTGTTGGTCTTCTGTTGAGTACAGTCAGTTTAAATTGTTTTCCCCACAAATAAGTTTTAAATAAAAACATTTAGTGTAAGTACGGCCCCTTTTGTTTACATCTACCCGCATGTGCTATCTGCCAGAATCTGTGTCATGAGAGAACTGTCATAAACTTAATACTCTGCATTTATCAGAAACACTTCATCTTCGCAAACATTTTAAACATTTTAAACATTAAACAATGTCCAATATAGTGCAATACATTATTGTCCGTAGTGATTTAAAATCTGCCCTGAATTGGCCACTGGGAGCCGTTATAGCCCAATGTTGTCATGCCACGGCAGCTGTAATGCATTTGTATAATGAAGACGCTGAGACTCAGGAATACCTCAAGGAACTAGACAGTATGCACAAAGTAGTTTTGGAGGTGATTTTTTAAGAAATTACAGATGTCTTTGTATTAATCGAGCACTAATTTGTTTTTCATAGATTAAAGACGAAGCTAGTATAACAAAACTAAGTGAAAAGCTAACTGAAAACGAAATAAAACACAAATTGTGGATTGAACAACCAGAAAATATTCCAACTTGCATTGCTGTGAAACCGTACCAAAAAGACAGTGTTCATAAATATGTTAAGAATTTAAAACTAATGAAATAGGTGCCTAGTTAAAACGTGAATAGTATTTTAAATACCAAACGGGGAAAATAATTTTTGCTTTCAAAGACACAACAAATTGTTCACTGTGGCGAAACGTAGAAGAATCTGTTGAGAAAGGTTGATTTTCACTTTTTATTCTAAAGGGACTAAAATCAATTAATTTATTAAACCACTATAAATGACTTGGGTGCGACAAAAAGAGAAAAGTAGGTATATTATCAGGATAGCTATGAACATTCGTTCATTCGTTCAATGTATTTAGCGAACCTTCCAGAGTTCAAGACCTATGCATTGGAGAAGAAAGAAAATAAATGTCACTGATGCGGCGCGTATCCATCAAGTTGCCGGACTAACGTCTCATTGCAGCCAAAATCTTGGTGCAACTAAAAACTTGAGTGTATCATGCACGCATACCCACGGACATTGCCTTTCAGCTCCCACTCAAGCCATAGCTTAGTACAAATTAATAGTGGTAACGTATTTTCCGCTTTATGGGTACTGCTGCTAAACAGCTACTTGTCACATTAAAGCGATGGTATCGCAAGTTATTTGGCTGCAGAAAAAGAGCCATAACGACGTGATTACAAAGAGCTAAGCACATAATCTATATACATCATGGTCAAGACCTCGCTTAACGATGAAAATGAAAATCCGGAGAGAGTTTTTAGAGCGGTTTTGGGTACACTGTGTGTCAATTATAAGATCACCGATATGAAACTCCAATAACTTTCTACTCCATTGCATTCCCGTCACCTGACTATAAACAAAAGAAGGGTCATACAGTGATCCGTGCGAACTATCAACAATTAATTTAACGAATAAAGCTTCGCAGCGCTTGTATTGTGCACAGAAGTGACTAAGTGTTGATTGGGAATCATCAGTGTGGCCTTAATCTTGATGAGTGGCTATCACGTTATTTCTCTAATACGGTGGTGGTAAGATTACATTTTCAAAAACATCCGGCTTGTAACCTCAGAGAGCAGCGTCTTGAAAACTCTATCGTTCCATATTTTGTAAGTAATCTAGCCGCTTGACCGAAGACAAAAACATATCCAGAACGTTTACAGTTACCCCTTTACAAGCGTTCGGATCGATACCGCCCAGCGTGCCGTTAACGTGACTCGTTAACTAATGGTAATCTCTGATTGTTTTATTGTACCCCAAAGATGTTGATTTGCAAATTCGGATGGCAACCGCTGTAACCGCCGCCGCTTCTTCAATAATGCCATGCTGTTGAAGTGTAAGTTGTTTTTGTCAGTCCCTTACAAGCATCGGTAAAACAAGAATAAGTTGCACACAATAAATAACCAGGGATTTCGAAGTTAAGTTTGGGGTACATCGACCAAGTGTACAAAGGTCGTTGCTTTTTAATGTCGTGCACGATTTTCTATTAAAACACCACGCCAACAATAAATTTTCGCCGATGATAGATAGGCAACGACGAGAGAGCCCTTCAAGCAATTTTTAGTAGGAATAGCAGAAAGATACTTGCACTTAAAAATAAAAAAAAACATTGGCGCTAGCAGCCCGGTATGGGCCATGGCCTAACTTCTTGACACTCATCTGTGTTGCTCATGTTGTCATTTTCGTCAAGTCTGAGCGGGGCCTACGGTACATCGCCGAATCCGCACGGCACTCCTTAGAAGCTTTTACTTTCGGGAGTTTGCCATTGCCCGCCGACCCGATGACGATTTGAAAAATTGTTGGTGACAAGCCAGGAATCGTACCCAGACTCTCTGCGTGATAGTCCTATGAGCTAATTATCGCGCCATCACCATCGCCATTATTATTTCAATGGTTGAAAAACAAAAAAGATGAGGACTTATACAGTTAGTTTCTTTTATTTTCACCTCAGAACGTAGGAAACTCATGTACGTTACTTACTTTAAGTGGCGCTACAGTCCGGTGTGGACTTGGGCCTCAGTCAACAAGCGTCTCCAGCCAGCTCTATCCCTGTCTAGCTGCCTCCAGTTTCATACTCTAAATTGACTGAGGTCCTCTTCCAATTGCGTGCGCCACCTGAGTCTTGGCCTTCCTCTACTGCGCTGTCCCTCGAGAGCGGATTCGAAGACTTAACGGACCAGAGCATTGGTGTCCATACGCTCTACAAGACCCAGCCACCTCAGTCTTTGGATCTTCACTCTTCCGGTTAGGTCGATGTCGCTGTACAGTCCGTAGAGTTCATTGTTCTATTTTCTCCTCCACTCTCCTTCAATGCAGACGGCACCGAAGGTCGCCCGAAGAATTATGTACATTACCTCGGCTTAAAATTTTTAACAGTTTTTTCATATATTTCTGATGAATTTGTGAATCGGAAAACTTTAATTAATATTCGCTGTTTCACAAATAAGTGAAGAGAAGTTACACTTTCTTTATCATGATTAATCACGTTGGAGTGATTCTAAACAAATTTTATTAAATTTATAATTCAATAACATATGACATCTACCCGCTCAATGTTATCTTCAAAAAAGAAAATTCTTCACTTCTATTTCCCTGAACGATGACATACTTGAAGTCGATTTGACATTCCTCAACTGTCAACATTCCATTCCCCCGATGTCATTTCAGTTTCAGTTTTTCCCAGACTAGTCACGTAACAGCCAGCAGTCTTCTTGGGCTGTTTTTATACAAAAGAAAACAAAAACAAAATACACAACTCAAGCAAAATATCTTAATTTCTTTTCTTTTTGTTTTCCGGTTTAATTTTAAGATTAACATATTTTGTACATTTCTTATAACGCCCACTGTGTATAAATTTAACGACTAAAAAAACGCCTTATTTCGTTGTCGTAGTTGTTTTTTTTCGGTGTCGGTGCTCTTAAACGTTGTGTGCGTTGCTAAACGAATTTTGACCACAATACAAATTTTTATACGACTTCCACGGTCGGTTCGACTCAACTTACCATATACTCAACTCAGCTCGTAAGAAACTTAAATAAGTAAAAAAGAAAAATGGCCAATTCCGAGACAAATCTAGACGACATGAAGCACTGCTTTGAGAATCTCATTGTGATTGATGCAGGTGCTAATTTAACCAACAAAAAATACAGCCGTGACTTGGATTCCGTGATTCAGAGGGCAAAAGATGCAGGTAAGATTGAAGATTATTTTCAAAATCTACAGCAATATGCCTCTAGCTTATGGTAGCTGTTATCTGCTTCTATTGTGTGTGTTGAACAAAATGAAATAATGTTTTATTTTAATATTCGATCATCAATTTATTTTTATTTAAACTTATCATTGTCGTCGTTAGCGTCGCCTTTGCCCCGCTTACGAATTGATTCAACTTAGTTGTCCATTCATTTGCGCCGATAGAAGGCCAAGTGTGTGGCATAAATCTTCGCATGTTCTTTGCCAAATTCTAATTCACAGGCCGATGATTTAAAGTGCGAGCCGAACCCAGTTGTTCTGTTGCTTCATCGATCAATAGGGGAGACTCCCTGTTTCTTTGGCTAATTCTTCCTCTGCCTCTGTCACCCTTGTCTTTGCATCTGTTTAATGGTTTCTTATTAATAGAATTATAAATTTTATTTGTCTGTGCATTTAGTTTGGTTTTTTGCACTAAAAAATTTGCATATACTGGCGACGGCCGACCGATGTCTCGATGATGACTTTCATATATTGACTGCGTTACGTAGTTCGGCCCACGGTGGCCAACCAAACGAACGTACCAATGCGAGTGGCAATGGAAAATTTTTCTTAATCGCAATTTCTATGGGGCCATGACGAGGAGGTGCTATCGAAATAAGAAACACGTTGTGTGTCAATTAATAAGAGGCGTAAATTACTGGTATTTGTGTGTGATTGTGAGAAAATCTTTATCTTTGGGATTTTCTTTTCGAAAAGAGCTGAGCAAATATTTGTTTTGATTGCTCAGAGCCAAGTTGATTCATTGTCTTTTAATTGACATAGCACTTGGCGGTGTATCATGCTTGCAAACAATTCTGTTGCTTCGTCAACAGGAGGATGAATTTTGTTTTTGTTTAATCCAACAATGTGAACTCAATTGTTTTGTTTCTTTATTGAGAAGGTCAGTGCGGATTAATTTATTTATTATAATTACCCTGTGCAGTCGTACAGGGCGTCGACGGTATAATTTGAACTCATGCTAACAATTACTTGATGAGTTTTTTCCCCTCAGACATCCCACGCGAGGTAAAGGTCTCGTTTCCCACTCTTTGAATTATCAACTCATGCATCAATGTGTGAGAATTTGTGGGTTTTTGTGAGTGCAAGCGTTACGATCCGCGGCTTTTGTAAGCAACTAGGGTTTGGCTGCCATCAACTGAATGATTATGACCCATATCTTCGATCATTTGAAGTAGACGTAAGTCATTCTTTTATTGTTGTATGAATTACTCGAGGATATACATACATGGAATCAGATAAATTGTCTGAACCAAATGCATAATTGAGTATTTCGATTAAGTCGATAGAATATCAGCAACACAGGCAGTCCTATCAATATAAAAAAGAGCACTCACCTATGTAACAAAAAGCATTTTTTTGCAGTAGATGGCGCCCGCGCAAATACTTAAAGAATTGCCGGTACCAATAAATAAAATGACAAATAAACTCAGCTTAGTTATGACTTCCAAATTGTTGCTATCGAATCTATTTCGACCGTCGTCAGTTGAGTAAATGTTCACTTTTTTTTCTTATCGAAACAAAACACATGACAATGTACTTAACTACTGATAAACATGCTGTAAATATGATAAAAGATCTTAGTTTCAGCTCCTGCAACCAAACCAATCGTAAACGAGTCCATCAAAGAAGAAATATTTCTGACGTCACCTTGATGCTTACAATAAGCTTCAAAAAAGGCCACGCACTCAGGAACCCAGAAAAGCGTAATGCCCCGTTAAGGAGATAGTAAGCAGAGCGCAATCCTTTATGTTAAGAGATAGCATTTTAGAGAGTTGCGTTTGCCAACAGAAAAACAGAGCTGAACAGAGGTTTCTATAATTAAATTAGATCTAAGCAATGTTAAAGCCCAATGGTTAAATCTCAACGGCATACATCAACGACTTGGCTATTTGAAATGTTTAGGTCGCTAGAAAAGGGGTAGGATTCAATCCTTTGAATGCGGAAGTGTTTCTCCTAAAAAACAATTTCCACTTGGCAGAATTGAGCTTAGACTATCTTGGGCAATGCATCGTACTAAAAGAATGAGTGCACCTTTCTAACTTTCTAACGTTCTAACTTTAGAACCAGTAGTATATTGATTGGTAGCAAACAAACAGAGGATAGCCTTTCATAGGAGATCTGGGATAAATCATTATCTCACACTCACAGCGTCTTAACTACACTTCGCTGCATAATTCTGTTAGTTAAAGTCCCATTAAATAGGATCAATAATGACATTGAAGGTGGACCCACGTTTATACGTGTGGATTTGAAACATTTGGCCGGCCTAAACCAAAAAAATGTACATTTACATTTTTTGGTTAAATGTTGCCGATCGAATAGCCAAATCTTCTTACTCTTGACTGTACACAAGTGTCGGTCACCTGCCTTAAAAAGTAACTTAGCTGAGGAACTTACGTAATATTGTGCTAAGGAGCCTCCTGCGATTTACATTACTATCATTACTATGTTTCCAATTGAACGGTATATATACCTTTACGTGTTTCCGGGAGCAATCTAAACATCATATGGGCACATTAATTTTTCGATTGGTTTACCTGCAAGATCAAATATCTGTATATTTCACAAGAAACTAAAGTGTAGATAGAAGCCTTGCCCGAGCCTTTTAGAGGTTTACCCGATTACTACCTTAGAAGCTATTTTGCTGACTGAGATATTGCCAACCTTTCAAATGCACATGCTTACCTAATTTTGAGGTTGTTGTTATCCACTCATTGTTCACCGATACACAGTGCGTGTATGTTAATCCAGAAATAATGTTATAGTTTTGGTAATTGTAACATTGACTAAGATACTATTCTGGCCCGCCCTGCTTTTAAAAACTGCATGCGCAACAAGATCAGTATGTGTGCATCTTAATAAAATAAATTGTTTACAGCACCAGAACTCGCTACATTAGCGTCTTATACCTGCAGCCTGATGTGAGCGTAAATCTGATATTCACAGAGAAAGTAAATGGTGGGCATGAATTTCTTAAGCTTTATTAAGATATACATATGTAGGTATCATTGAGCGGCATCGATATATATTTTATTAGAGTCCAAGAGCATGAAAAATGTTCTACAGTAGTTAGTGATTTGGTAACAAATAATGTAACACATACATACGTGCAAATCACATCCTATCAAAGCAGGATAAGAATACGATACCTTTACTTTAGCGAGTCTTACCTTTTTACTGTATATTGCTAAATGTGAGTTTATATCGCTTACAAAAGCTCACATCTTTTTCGTGCGCCAAATGGGCAACTAAAACTCAACAATTTGAACCTGCGGAGAGTAAAGTTGAACGTACATTTGAACAAGCAACTATTTTTTGGCGCTAATTTTTATGCCAAAATTTGTCTTTACACCGAGTGTTAAAAGTATACAAACATTTGGATAAAATTCGCTCATTTCTAGGGAAAAAAATCGTTAAATTGCGAGACTTCCATTTACTTGATTTTAGTGGGGCTATGAGTCTGGTTACCACTCTCATTGCAAGAATGTTCTTAATTGCCTTGCCACACTAAAATTTGATCATCAAGTGCTGTGACAACTGACGAGAATAGTCGTACAATGTGCCGAAGAATAGCCAAACATTTCCACTTTCGGTCTTACTTAAACAGATTTTTAATCAAAATATGTTTAACTTGTTCTTATTGGTGTGTGCCTTAACATACGAGTATATGAGCTAATTTTTGTTTTTTTTTATTTTGCGAGACATACTCATATATATGTATATGTATGTATATGTATGTATCTCCAAATGGGTGTCTTACAGAAATTTTTGGTTGTTTATATCTCTGATGATTCAGTGTCTCAGGGTTTTTTCGGTTATATGCAGTATATATGCAGGTACGTTCATATGAATGTTTATTCGTCATTACTTCATTCCTCAATGTTTTTTTAATTGAATTTTTAATGCCGCGGTCGTGTTGAGAGTGTGGATTTTTCATTTGCTTCATTTTGAGCTTTTATAAATTCTCAGTATCTTAGCTATATTTTTTACATACACATACACACATTGCTTTCTTTTTATTTTGTTTTCAACGTAAATCCACAAAAAGATTTAAAAAGATAATCAAACGATTGTTATTCCATTTAAAATATATTGATATTATGATATCTAGATACATACATATGTATATGTTAAGTTTGTAAGCTTGAGTAACAACTAAATATCGAATCATGGCGTTGATTTCTTCCGAACTTCTGGTTCTTGTATTTGAATAATCATCAGTATACCAGACCTGGTTTCTGGCAAAATTTCAATGTTGATGAGGAATCATTCACTAATATATTGAATTAATCAAGAACTGAAAGGACTGCCAACCTTCAACTGTGGAAACAGTATTTTAGTTGAGAGTTAGAAATTAATCATTCAAGCCTGTGATTTAATTCCTCGTGCGTGATATTGATATGCGTTCAATTGATCTTGATTAATTTAGGCCCATCTCAGCACCGGAAAGCTCATTAAAAGCAAAAATTGAGGTACTTAACATGATAACTGACAATTTTGCTAGCTGCTGTGGGGAGAGGCCCGAGGACAGGAGGCATAGGTGGAATAGAGAGCGGTCTAAGGAAAGTGTTTGTTATGGTACAGCCAATAATATATTAAGAATTTTACTTCGCATTAATCTATGGAATTCTGATTCAAGATAAGATGAGACAACGATTAGTGATAAGTTAACGAAATATAAGGTTTCGTTGAGTCACAACAGCACGGGGCTTAATGTTATTTAAACGCTTCTGAATAAAAATTATTTCACAAAACTTTATAAAATGATGATACGCAATTGGATGCCTTAGCATTGAAGATGCCAAATGCCATGAAGGTGCTTGAAGAATTAAACCGTTTGATCACAAACTTAACTTCTCTTGCATCACCTTGTTTTATCGTTATTTTCATTACCAGTGCTATGAAGTCTCATCAGTATACCCTCAGTCCAACTTTGGTCAAACTCTGAAATTTTTTGATTCTTTCCTAGGGTTCCCAACGTATTGGTTTTTGTCAATCCAGTTGAAGATTTTATGCCAAAATCTTAGTTTGAAAGCTTACAAGGTCCAGCTCTTTCAAGAATTTAAGCTGAAACCATCACCATTTGAATAGGTTTTGCCAAGAGCACTCTGTGACACATTGATTTGACATCGGTTTCTAGACAGTGAACGTCAGAGTCTTGGGTAAATTATTTAAAACTAACCCAATCGTATGAACGTTAGTTAAAATAAAGATGCAACTCTAAGTTTTAGTAATTAGTCGTTAAACATTTTAACGTTTTCAAAGCGCGAATCCAAAATTAATTGTTGACTAGGGAGCGACAATAGTTCTTAAACCTGAAACGCGTTCCTTAAAGCTCCCAAAGTCTATAAGAATTAGATGTTAGTTCGTGAACGTTGACTCTAAAATGTTGTTTGATTTTCTAGGGAATTAAAGTCCAGTTGCTCATTAGGTTCCGATTTTTCAAGGTCGTTCATACATGACTCTGCAATGTCTCACAAAGTCAAGGTGAACCAGAGAATTGCAAAAAAAAAAAGCAATGTTTCGCATATCATTCTACCAAACAATGGAATCCGATGGACTTTTGTGTTATGTGGAATCGATAAAAGCAATTCTTAGTCCGGAATTGCTCAAATTGTCACAAGCACACCTGCAGTCAGGTTATTGATAAACAAAAATCCTAAAGATTCAATTGGAAGCACTCTAGGATGCAGTCTGTAAACAACAAGCAGAAGTTGATGGTAGAGGTTAAAGACGTATTAAGATTGAGAAATTGTATTGGGTAACCAAATTTCTGGATATTACGAAGACTTAGTTTTTATTTGATTCTTCAAGAAATTGAAAGATCATGCCGCTCACTTACCAACCAATTCGTTCCATGATTGCATAACGTGTGCAAATGGAAATTATAAAACGAAATTAATTGAGAGAGTTTTGGCTATACCAAATATCCGTAAATTTTGATAAATAATCTACAGATATCACCTTGCCAGGGAGGTGATGTACCTTCCTGCCTCCACCAATTTTTCTTGCTAGACGTTTTGAGCAAATATTGTTGTTTACAATATCAAAGCAGTTCATACATATGTATGTTCGTAGATATTGCGAATTCAAAAGTAGTTTTAGTAAGTAACAAGAAGGTGAAGTGTCTTTATTTGTTTTTAATGCTTAACATGTCATCGTTTATTTGCATTTTCTTATTCCGTTTCACACTCTAAAAGTATTTCTTTCTGATATTAGTGATATTTAAAGATTCCACTTTACATTACCTTACTTAGGTTAAGCAAACTTCTTCCACCAAGCTGGTATTATAGATAATTGAGAACCTTTTTGTGTATTGCAACTACAGTGAAGCTTTCTTCTGCAATGTGTCTCTCTGGAATAGATTAGAAAATGTTTGGAATCATTATTATTATTTGCGTGTTCAACTTACTCTTTTAAATGATTATGAAGTTCTTATGCATCTTTGTTTCATCGTTTTGAGAGAAGGCTTTATATGTTTATTGCCTCCATAGAAACTCCATTTATGTCTGTGTCAAATTATTATTATTATTAGAGACAACGTTCACTCAAGAGCATAAGTTGTTGTGGGGTATCCCGATCTTCCCATTCATATTACATAAATTTGTCTCTACAGGCATCTTTTTTTTATCTATACCGTCTTGTCATATTCCTTTTACATTGGCTAAGCATCGTATCAAAAGTAGCAGAATGAATTGAATTGTACTCAATCTGGTTCTTCATTCCCAGAAGTCGTTCATGTATCCTTCGGAGCTAAAAAGGTCCAATTCACCCGTGTCGAATGTAAACCTAATAGTTTCTAGTACAATATGTCAATTTCTTGGGAGTACTTCTCAACTGTGATGATTTTTCCAGGGCTCCGAAATTTCAAGTAAATTACTAAGTCTGTTATTTCTATTATTTCATACGATGACTTAAAAACGGATTTCAAATAATGCTGCACTAATTTGTTGTGTTCCGTATAATCATAATTTTCCTCTACAAAGATCGCTAACAAGCTCTTAAACCTCTGTGATCTGCTTTAATCAAAACTGTCACGTGGTTGTCGTTTATGATCGTAAGTAGCTTATGGCGCGAGGATGTCATTTCAATCATAAACTTTTCAAAACCACTTTTACGTGATCCGCTTTCAATCCGATGCAGAAATCAGATCGCCAGAGTACTTGTCGGAGCGGAGTTTCTCAGGATTCGAACGTGCGCTTGTGACTGCGATTGGGCGTTCCATTGACAATCGAGTTTTTCGTTAGCAATTGCAGGTCGCATGTCTCTTCAGAAAGTCGATAGACCAAACGAATTATTGCCGACGTCTCTAAAAGATCAGCTACCTCGAAGCTAGAGCCTTCTTATCAGAGGCACTATGTTTTTGCTAAGAATCTATGTGATACAACATCCTACGAGTCTTTTATGTGAGTATCAGCACCACACAGCATGTCAACTTGTGTTGATACTGCTGGCATTTTATCTCTGAATCGTATACTCATCTGAAGCGTATACAATCTTTATAAAAAGAACATGTTACAACGAACTAGTTCTTTAAGTTATTACTCTGTTTCTGAAGTTTACGTTTTGGGCATTTGCAGCTGAAAATTGTCTACTGAATACATGTGTTCAGAGTTGATATCTTATCATCGTTTGTTGTTAAAAAGTAGGAGAGATAAGACATAAAAAAAACCTCAGGGGGTGATTTACCCGTCCTGCCATATTTGGACTCTAGTTGTGCGCGTTTTTAACCTAAAACACCCGTTTGTGTAATTGGAACTCAGTCAGAAAAATCTGCGTGTGAAGGCATAACACTGGCATGCAGATTTGGCTGTTGTAGAGTTTCAAACACAAAACAACGGTTATTGGAGAGTCAATATCGAAACCAAATATTCCTGAGTTTCAAACCACTACATCACAACAATGCTTTCCTTTGTACTCCTTCTATCTTTCCGCCCGCACCCTGGAAACAGCAAAAGGGGTATCCATAACCCCCTTAGGCGCGCATTAATTATAATAAAAAAAAAATTTGTACAAGCATATAAGCAGGTTATGGTTCAGAAGCTTACCTTCCCTCTTAAAGTGTCAATTGAAAGCCTATATAGCCATTTGAAACTGCTTGGCTTCATAAAGATGCTCGATATTTGACTAAAAGAAATTTATTCGACGAAGCGTATAAACATCTGCGATCGTAAATCCATTGATGAAGCATATGATCACGGGCGATGAGAAATGGATTTTCTAAAACAGTGTCAGATGAAAAGACAAATTGAAGTAGGATAGACAATCAAACGCGGAAATCCATTAAAAGAAGATGATGCGGTTAACCTGGTGGGATTGCAAGTCTTCTATGAGCTACTTCCCAAGAGTTAAACCATTAACTCCGATGCCTACTGTGAGTAGCTACAGAAATGCAGTAAAGTCACCACACAGAATTGTCCCGAGCTGATCAATCGAATAGATGAATGTTGGACCTCCACTTATTTCGCCCCTTTTACAACTTCTGCTTCTGAGTAGTAGCTTCTGAAGACTACAGCAAAACGACCAATACATCATTTAAAACTGTTCATTAATTATATTAAATAAACGCACTTGAAAGTCGAATGAAGAACACTTAATGAACAACCTAATAGTTTTCTTCAGTAGTTTTACACAATGAAAAGGTGAAACTCGCAGTTATAACATTTAAGTGGAGAAGAAAACTGATTCAAGACGCAAAACAGCTAAAAATATAAGAAATCTACAAAAGAACGTTTATTTTTACTTGCAAATAGAAAATGTTATTGCATACATCTGTTCTGGCTGTATTGAACCATAGTCTTCTGGAATTCAAAAGGTGTCTTCACTCATATTGTTTTTGTTCCGGTAATTTCTTAGCTGGAATATTTTAGTTATCTATCATTACTTTCACTAAAATAGAAGCGTGCATCGCATGCTCTTTATCCTTACCTTACTACAACCCATTAAATTGTATACACACCCAAAAACTAAAAGCTAAAAATATAAATGGGAATCAGACACCAATAAATCTGCCATGCCTTTTCGTGCCTAGACGTTGTATAGATACATTTGTAGATAGATAGAAAACAAAATAAAGACGAACATATTTAGCTTATGTTTCAATCAAAGTGCTTTTAAGATGTCGCAAAAGTGGATAATGATAGTGATAATAGCAAATTTTATAGAAGGAGCTTAAAGCTAATAGATTATTATAAAAAAAACCGGCAGTATTCACAAGATGTCCTAAAATAAAGAAGCTTTTATGAGTACTATGTAAGGCTTCGACTTATGTTCAAATTATACAATTGTTCGTGGAAATACGTATATAACTAGTTAGCTTTTAATTTTGTTCCATTGCACATAATTATACTCTCATAAGTTTCCTCACTTACTCATCATTAAAAAAGAGATTTAATGATCAGAAGTGTGTTCATTTTTTACACTTTATACGGCCAACTACATATTAACTTTCCGAATAGAAACATGCATATAAATATTATAGACTAATGATTTCTTATATATCATACCCGTTTATATTCACACTAGACATTCGTACATGTAATACACATATCGACTGTTTATTAAGTATGTAATTATTATGGCTTGTTAATAATAGTCCGACTGTGAAAGTAATAAACAATTTGGTGTGGGAATAAAGCCTTGATAATGAAAAATGATTTTTTTTTTTAAATTCAAGTGGTGTCTAACGTTGTTATATAAATTGGGCCACCTGTTTTCAAGGTTAAGAACCCAATTCATTTCGTTTTTGATTTGTTAAATTGGTTTAGTAAAATTTGTCTTTGCCAGATGTTTATTAATTAAAATAACTACTTGTCATGTTCATGTTTCCAAATTGTCCTTCATAAATTCATAATTTTAAGTGAAAGGCGCTCCTTGATCCATTTACAAATGACTCTTGCGGTCATCTTCACAGATTTCCAGTAATCGTGCGCAGTTTTACCTACGATTCCATTTGCGTACAGCAGTGACGTTCTATTATAACGAAGTTCTACTCTAGCGTAAGATGATAGACGAGTTCCAATTTGATATCGGTACTCTGTTAGGAATGCCGGAAAACCAATTTCTAAATAGTCGGTTAATAGCAATGTTCGATATTCACTGCAATATAAGACGAAACCACAGCCGATTTTTTGTTTGTTTTTGTCGCTCTTGCATTTTAATTATATCTAATTCATTGACACTTACATGCTGATGGGAAAAAATGCTTTAAAATTAGTTGAAGTCTTTCTTATTTTAAATTATTAGCCTTTTTTGGGCTTCCTAAGTTAACCTTTCAACTTTAACTCCAGCTATGGGGACAAAGAGAAGTCGGCGCCAAATCAAGTGAATACGGTAGGTGATTTACACACACACTTGATTTGGAGCCAAAAAATTACGAATAATGAGAGCTGTGTGACTGAAACCCTCGTAAGAATGGTTCGAATAGTCTCGTTGTGGATCATCATTCTCAGTAAACCATTGCGGTCTTCTTCAACTAAATTACGTTCTTTTTGGATGATTTCAAGGGTCTAAACTGAAATTGGCCTTCCTGTGTGTTTTCCATTCTCCAGCGTCTCTCTGCCACCCAAAAACGTTGATGCTACTAGAAAACAATTGTTCTTCTCAAACAATCATCACGGTATACTTGTTGCATCAATCGAAAATGTCCCATGTTAAAATTTCAAACACAAATGAAAAGGGGTTCTGGAAGAATAATTTTATTATTGTTAACTGTCAACAAAATGTCATGAAATTTTGACGAATATAGAAGAAATATTCAAGCTTTAAAACCCATGTTCGGGCAAATAGGTGGCGCTCTTGATTCCTGAGATATGGCTTTTGTCCGGGATATTATTTGCCCCACTTATTTGTTGTACCTTATTTTGGATAAAACTTATAAACGAGCGGTTTAAATTATAGGAGTACAAATTTATTTTCCGCCGTTTGACGTTTGGCCGTTTGATTGGAATGTTCAGAAGTATAACGTCAACACGATTAACGATTTTTTATCATCACCATCATATACTATTTTTCGAACGAAAATTTCGAGTTTTGAGCCGAAAAAGAATCATTTTCGGGAACTTCTGAATACTTCTTTAATTTAAAGAAGCGCATTGCTTGTAGAAGGATATGGTGATGCTGCTTTAAGTGAGAGAATTGGTCGTTAACAATGAGTTTAAAGTCGAAGATAAAGAACGTAGCATTTTTGGATGAAGATTCTTGTCAAACGCAAGAAGAACTTGCACTGACATTAGGAGTGACTCAGCTACTTCACATCATTTAAAATATTAAGGAATGATTCAAAAGCAAGGAAATTGGATTCCATATGAACTGAAGCCGAGAAATGTTGAACGCTGATTTTGCACATGTGAAATGCTGCTTGCCAGTCATCAACGAGAAGGTTTTTTACCCACGCTATGTGCAAACATTTTAAGGATACATAAAATCCCTTGTGCACATGCCAGTCAGTTGTTCAGACCGAATGAAACCATTACTGGCACAACACAATTGATGAGATTGAACCGAACATTCAAATAGTGCTCGTCTATATGCTGCATCTCCGGTCAAAACCTACTTGGAATCACTCAACTGGGAAGTCCAACCCGAACCTCCATATTAACCAGACATTGTCCCTTTCGATTAGCACTTGTTCCGATCGATTGTACATGGCCTGTCTGAGCAGCACTTCACATCGCGGTATATGGGTGCTGCCAGAAAAAAGGGAAAACGAAAGTGGTTAGCGATGGAAAATATTTCCAATACAACATAATGTGCCGTTCTTTTACAATAATTTTTTTTTAATGAAAAAACGCGGCCATATAACTTATTATCTCTACCCTCAAAACGAGTTGTCTGCCCTGACTAGAGCAAGATATACGTATATGGTTGTTCAAAAAGAGATTTTGATTTAGCCTGATCCCAAGGATCATCATCACCGGAGATTAAGGACTTTTTCACGCATGAATCACATCACCATGCTTCTCGATAAACTGAGCATATTAAAAAGAATGCACAGCAGTGGTTAATTTATGTGCATTCTGCTCAACTTGAAGAAGAGTCCCTTTTACTATCATGTCCGCCCTTGAAACCGAATTGGTTAACCAGACCTTTTTGGGTGAACATTCGCCGAATTGGACATATCTTTATCTCTTAGGAATTGGATGAACTACTGTTATCTTTCAATGTACAGGACGTCAAAAATATCCACCGTTTTTTGTGAATCGTAGCACAATCTTTAGAATTCCCAATCGGTTCCCACTGATTTCTTACATTCGATTCAAAGAGGGCAAGGAGCTCTTCCTTCGAAATAAACAGGGGAAACTCCCTCTTATTAAAGATGACAACATTTGCCTAATTTCTCGAATCACCGGTTGAATGTTTAATTTTTAAGCTATAAAATGTGCAAAAAGACGACGCGTATAATCCCCATGCCATTAGAGATTTCCTTTCAAAGTAAAAATTATTCTTCCGTTCTACATTCATTCTATATTAAGCTTCTTCAATTTTACATCAAGTCCACAGGCTTCTGTTCGCCCATTTTCAAGATGACCCAGTAAATCTACATATTTAAAATTTTTGATGAGAAGCGATATTATGCAGATTGTTATTCTTCTACGGAGTATACCAAACAGTTAATGTTGTAAAAATTGATCTTTTTATGAAAGACAAACCACAGTTGCTGTTTTTACAAACGAGAAAACAACCGGAAACGGGAACGCATCAAATGTGTTTTCATTTTACGACTATATATGAGATTTGTAGTTCAAAATACGTCATCTATGAACGGTATAAGGTCGAGCGAAATGTGATAGACATATGTTTCCTTTAAGAAATGAATAATGATTCATCTTGTTCACATAAAATAAATATGTAAATAACAGAGGTGAGATTCATCGTGGTTGTAGCAACGTTTTTTGGCCATGCTAGCCAATTATGTCTACACAATTTCTTCACTTAATTTAATATATTCGAACAACGTTTCTAGCCAAAGCTACATTCTTGTTGCCAAATTTTATATTTAGTAACGTATTTATGTAATGCGAACGCTAACATTCCATTGAAAATGCATTAAAACGGAATTTGTGCTCCACTTGAGTGTAATTGCTTTGAAACCAGGCCACCCTCTCTGTTTTTCTTTAATGCCAATCGGAAATTCCAAATCAAAATAAACGCTATTCTCCTGCTTTTATTTTTTGTATGAGTAACTTAGGTTAATGCATCTTTTTTTGATTTATTTTCATATTTGATTTGTTTTTTTTTTTGCCCTGCAGGTGTCCAAAAAATAATGGTTCCAGGCACATCGGTCAAATCGAGCAAAGAAGCACTACGCTTATCCCGAATTTATCCAGATATTATTTATTCGACTGCTGGCATACATCCACATGACTCAAAGTCAATCATCGAAGAGCCAACTAGTTGGTTTGACTTCGAACACATTGCCGAGGCTCAAGAATGTGTTGCCATCGGCCCGTGTGGCCTTGACTACCAAAGAGACTTCTCCGAACCAGATGTACAGAAGGAAATCTTTGAGAAACAAATACAGTTGGCGTGCAGTCTGGGAAAATCTGTACTGATACATGAGCGCTCCGCTCAAGACGACGTTTTACAAATTCTAGACAAGTGAGTAAAGACACATTTGTATGACTCTTATATCCCCCACTTCAATTTCAGCCAATTATAAGTTACTGAGACCATCTTCTTATTTGTCTCCGCAGTTGAAAATGATGTCAGAAAGTCCGTGAACTTATCTTTTTATTTTAATTTGGAAAAATAATTTAATTAAGCAATTGCTTTTGAAGATATAATATTATGTGTATGAATGCGGTGGGTTGGAAGGTCGATTGCATTATAGCTAATTAAGTGCCTTTGCAAAATTGAACGTACAATTTGCAATAAGTTCCTTAACGCTACAATGAACAATTAAGCACTAATTTTTGGAAACAGTTTAGTCAACATTAAAATTGGCTATAAATCTGAAACAATGTTAAGACGGTGATAAAAGTAAAGGAAAGCGCCACGATAAACTGACTGATATCCGGTAGTTTATGGTCTCATGACACCATTATAATGATTTGCAAAATTTTAAGTGTGTTGTTGGTCGTCATATCAAAGCTCACAAATTTTTACGGAAGATCATCAGAAGATAATGGAAATAAACTGGGTTATATATCCAGAAGATTTTTTGACAAATTTACAACTTTATTGCGGTTGTGGTTTAGTAGAACTGGCACTTTTTTAAGCAGATGTTAATCTCTATGATTTCATTTCAGTACCTCTTCGACTGAAATGTTAATCATATCGTTAAAAATAATAGGAAGCCCTTTATTATTCCTGCACAAAACTAATTAATATATATACAAATGATTGACAGACAGTCGTTGACGTAGTCGCTGATATTCTCTTAAAGGAACTAAAATTATCACGTTCATTTAGGCTGCTCAATAAATACGAATAGTATCCACTTATTAGTGATTCCTTCGTTAATAGTCGTAGCGGCTTTGGGCTGCAATAAAAACGATATTGGATTCCGATTGAATTTACATATGTAAATCTAGTTTACGGTTTTCAGTAATGCAACAAATCAGCACCTGTGAGAAAGCTACTATTATCAACTACTACTGCTACTAGAACTATGCTTTTAGAAAGCAAATAATGAATTAATTCAATTTTTCAGTTTCTGTGATTTAAGAAAATTGATTTAACAAGTTGGGCACATCATGTATCAGACGATATATGCATATATATTAAAACCTACTCCGATGCAACACGCTGTTTTGTAGATAAATCAACCATCGCCTTATTTGGAAAAAGATTAAAATAATTGCAGATTACAAAAAAGAGACGAAATGTCATCTTCCAAATCAAAAGTATCGGTTAACTCTCAGTTTCATGCTTGAAACTCATTTGCCAGGCAGGTTGAGCATACATCCTGTCGTAGTGTCGTTTGTAGTGAGCAAAAAGATTTCACATGGTCTGATTTCGGCGAAGTAAATCCGCTAGTGGCTTTTGATACGTACGCCGACTACTACCCGAGAGAGTTTGGGTTTAAACTCGGCCAACAATAAACAGCAGAAAAATTAATCTTTTTTTCTGACACGATCAGCATTTCGGTACACGATGACAATCTTCTGAAAGATTTATGCCGCACTTCGAAGTCGACAATAAATCGTAGGTGCTCACCTAACTGCATATAAAACCCAAGGTAAACAACCTAGTGAGCAGATGAAACTTAGCCTTGTTTCACCCTAGAGTGCAACTCCAACAATCAATTTATTTTAACGATTCAAAAAGGCACTGCTCCTATCTGTAAAAGGTATCTTAATCTTTAACTTTTCACTTGCGTACGTACTGAAGCCATGTCAAAAATCAGGGTAACTTATACGCTAAACACCAAACCGTAAATTGATGAGCATCTTGTATGAAAGTCGATTTGGTCCTGCATTTACAAAATGTAACATGTCTACCAAGATTTTATAAGCCCATGAAATTGTTTACGGCGTCTACGTTTTAAGTACACCAGCAGACTTATTGCGGAAAATATGTGGAATAATTTTGATGCGAAAACTTTGATCGATCTTTCAAAAGGTCGACTTTATATAAACCAATGAACGTGGTTATTGCACGATGAGGTGACATCAAACTAATCGAAAGCGATCGAGGCTAATATTATTTAACTCATTGAAAATCAATGTAGCAATGTGGGGGACATATACGAAGCGATTCAATTTTCCGTTAAATAATCAAAAAATATTAACGCGCTGCATATCCTCTTTGAAAAGACAACATGTACGATAAAGTTTAAACAAAATCCGAATGCACAGCGGAAATAATCAGGGCATTCAAGGCTGATATAAAATGACGCTAGTCATCTGTAATTAAATATTGCAATATTTTCTTAACTTATCGAAAACTGCAAACGGATTATAATAAGTGCAGGAGAGTTTTCGATTGCATATGGTTTCCCACCAAATTTTCTTTACTTTCTACACAGTTATAGTATAAAATAAAACCAATTCTATTCTTCTGCTTTCACGAAATTCTTATAAATGATTTGTCCCGATTATGTAAAGCACTTTCCTATCGTGCCTGTCGCTCTTATATTCTCAGTCATACTTTCGGTAACCTTGGTCTCGGACATGATGAGACACATTTGATGGAGTTTTAAGAAACACGGTTTGCGGAATACTTCACTTTTCTCTACCCAATCCATAGAAAATACTTCTTGTGAGTTGCACAGTCATTTTCTCTTGCGTTATGATTGGTAAAACAGGAAGTACTTCAAATTTTTATAATTGCAATATTGTTTGAGGCAGTCAACTTCACCTCAGATCTCAAATCCGTTTACAAATCCGCCCACTGCAATCATTGTAGTACATCGGGCACTGATTAAAAATGACTTGGCTGGTAATCATTATCATCGTCAGCATCTAAATTAGTTTCTGATTGAGCTAAAGGTTCATGTGTTGCGTGGGTGCTATTTTGATTTCGTTAAGAGCGGTCAGTGCTGTCTACGTAATCCAACGCTTAAAATATTCGCATGCATTTACAGATTAAAAATGCAAAAGATGGTGTGATCCATTCAGCGTGTGCTCTAGATGTGTCTATTGTATTCAAATCGAATCGTCATACTCAAGGAAATCACATTCATACACAAGCAAAGGTGTTTTTTTTATTTAATTTGCATTGATCAAAGTACTCGTATCTTTATGGAAAGAAAAACACTTCAAGTGTTTGGGCTTCAGCATCAACTTGCTTTTCTCCGACAACTTGCAATACTCATAAATAAATTGTTACTTCGTAGAAATGTTCACTTTTGTATGTTCTCGTATTTTGTCAATAAAAAATTAAAAAAAAAAACCTTAATTCTTACTAAAAACTTTTTGCGAATTGTACACGCTTTTTGAATTTGAAATTGATATTGATTGCACTGTGATCAATCTGAATTTTACGATTTGTTTTATTGGCAATAAATGATGGATAAATACGAAACAAATATCACGGAAAAAAAACAGAAAAACTACTTTGGAATACAATAATTTCATTTGTACGTGTTTTGGAATCAAAATACGCAGCAGACTCGTATATTGTTTGAAATTTAATATCTTTTTCACTTGAACTGATATTGTACTTGTTCAATGAATCAGTTCTGAGTAGTAATGTGTGTCGTATCAATACTTTAGAATCACAATCAGTGCATTAAACTGATGCAAAACTTGAATAGATAGCACACTTATAGCGCTGTCCACTTTGTATAATTCTATTCAGTAAATCTTGAATTGTATGATAGTGCAACTATGATTTGCGAATTCAAGTTTTTTTTTATATTGCTTCTAAATATACAGATTATATAAAGCACCAAGAATACCTTGTTTAATGGAAATTTAGCCTGAGAATGACCATGAATATCATTAAGGTTAACTAAAAGATTAGTTTGGTGTTTTTCTAAATTTTTACTCTCAATTCTCGTATGAATATAAATATAAAGTAGGACGTTCAATTTGAAAACACGAAATGTTACCAAGCCTCTTGAGAAAAGAAAAAGGGAGAGCTGGTGAACCGGAATCAAAAACAGGGCAGCACTCTCAAAAAGATAATAAATTCACATAAATTACATTTCGTTTTCATTCTAAAATTTTATAGAAGTTTTAATTTTTTTTTATCGCCAATAATCTTTTCTTGATTTTTGGGTACCGGCGGGGTGTAGGTTTACTTGCTCATTACAAATAGCCAACGCTTCTGTTCCGTGCTCATATCCTCGGCCTCTATGTGTAGCTTCTCTTTAAAAGTTTTTATATCCGGGCATAACATCGATTATCAGAGGATGCCTATCAAATAGCTTATTCCGCCAAAACGTTATTTAGTAATAATGGTTAATAATATGGCATCATCCTTGATGACTGCAAGGGGGACTGATTTGAGATTTTTAGATGTAGCTGGGGTCATCAACAATCATTCGGCCACATTATTAACATAACATGTACGAGGGTATGGTGAAAAGTTCTCGGCCTGACAATGAAATACTGCGAATTTCAGTTAAAAAATGATTTTGTTTTTCTACATAATCTCCCTTGATTTTAACACACTTGGTCCAACGTTTCTCTGACATCAGTATTCCTCCCAGGAAGTGAGAGTCTGGAAGGCTGTGAAAATATTCATCTACGACCCCTTCAAATTCTTCTTTTGACGCAAATTTCTTCAAGTTTGGGAATAGATGAAAGTCTGCGGGTGCTAAATCAGAAGAATAGGGGGGATGGTGAGCAAATCGTATCCCAAATCTGGCAGTTTTCTCATCGCCAATGCACCCTTGTGTACATGTGCATTGTCCTGGGGGAGGATGATTTTTTTTTTTTTTTATTTTCTTCGCCTCTTATCGCGAATTTTGGCGTCCAGCTGGCTAATAAGGTTGGAGTAGTATTCGCCTGTAATTGTTCTGCCTTTTTTAAGGTAATCAATCAACAGTTTCCCTTTCGCATCCCAAACCATGTCTCATCCATAATGATAAATCTCCGCACAAAATCGGTCGGATCCCCATTGAATAGGTGCAAAGATTGCTGCGAAAATCGCTCGCGCATCTGCTTTTAATCGGCATTCATCAAATGCGGCACCCATCTTACGCAGAGCTTTTGCAACAAGATGCTTCGCGCCCTTTCTTCTGATAGCCCCACAGCCTCGGCTATCTCAGTCACCTTCACTCGCTTATCGTCCAACACCATATCATGCATTTTTTCGATGGCCGTCCTTCATGTGAGTCTTGAAGGGACGGGCGACCACGTTTAAATTCAAGTACCCATGAAAGGAGCAGAGTCCCCGTAAAGTTTTGTCGACTTTGTATGGATTTCATTAGGAGCTAATCCATCCATTTTAACGAATAACACGAAATACGTCCACTGCAAAAATTCGTGAAATCAAACTACTTGAGAGAACAAATTGAAACTGGTCTTACGAACCAATGACACATGCACCCAGATGGGAAACATAAATTTTTTGCTGATTGGAACCTCGCCTAGAACTTTCACCTTGCCCTCGTAAATAATTCAACTTGGTAGGCTACAGCCCTTAACTTTAAAATCCAAATCCTTTAATTATAGTGTTTCCATGTGGGTTTTAACCCGATAGTTGCCATTAGTTTTCTAGAAACTGCTCTGTTGCCAATTCCTCCACCTTGGCTTCAAGCATCAAGAAGATGCGCAAATGAAGTTGCAACTAAATTGACCTGTGACGCCACTATTAACTCCGTTTGGGAATGAAATTTTCGCAATGTGTTCGTGCCGTTTATATTTGCACTCACATTCTCTCTTGTTTTGAGTTTTCAATATTTTTAAGAGCTCAACGACGCAAGTCATTCTTTTTTTTAAATTCCACGATCCCACCGATATCTCTTTAGCCTACCAATATCTGCTGGAAATACGTTAACATATTTAATTCAGGAATAAGCTACAAATTTTGTCATCTGTTGGATACGACGTGAATAATAAAATATGTATAATCGGAGTGATCATTAAAAATATGTATTTATGTGTTATGCAAACGACGTTCATACATGCATACTCATAGATACATTGGATCAGTTCCAAGAACCAAGCTCAATTTTCTCTTCAAGTCATTCACTGTTTCAATTTGAAATTCAATTTCGCGTAGACAAAATATCCACTACCTCTTTATTAACAGTAAGGCTGAAAACACACTGGAGCGACAAAAAGACATTTTTTTATTTCCACACACAGCACCCGGAATATGTCTTTTTGTTTCGTCTGCTTTTGTGTGTGTTGACTCATAAGAATCAGTGGATTGTTGCGTGATTCGACAACAAAAGACGTCCGGTTCACTCCAGTATATTTTCAGCGTAAGTCGAAATTTAACGAGTTTAATGCTCTGTCTAAATCTATACAAAAAATTGTCCGCTGTTTTCGTCATACTAAAATTTTTATCGAGAACGATTTTGATACTCGTATGCACAATTCTGCGCAGCTTCTACGTTCTGTATAGAAAAAGCCCGAATAACGACGTGTTAAGATCTTTGCTGCGGAAAACAACTTCCAATGTGTGTCAGGCGTGTCTTAAATTTATCACCCTTATAAGTTCGTTCATACATACCTTAAGGCTCGTCAACTCCACCTTTCAGTGGCATTATTGCCGTCATCTCTAATCTGATTCGCGCTTAAGCAAGTCACACTTCCAGATTATAATAAACGTTCGCCTTCCCTTCATCGTGCCGAAATTTTATTGTATACAATCCACTTTTGCACTCACGTAGTGGCAAGAACAAAGTAAACATCTTTAAATAAGCGAATAAGCTGCACCAGAAGGTATATCTATCCTTCTACTGAAAAAGAGTCGTTTGTCAAAACCACGGAGAATAATTTTCCTCCGTCGTCAGAGTCATTGCAGTGAAACAACACTTTCCAAATTTATGAAAACGCTTATAAATCGTCGGCTTATGGGATTTCGAAGAACGAAAACTTTCCAATGAAGTGTTCGCAATAAAAAATCCAAAACATTTGCTGGCATTTCTTACTAAAAACATCTACACATATGCACATATGTAAAGGGTGTGTCTTTAAGCCTGTACTACCTTTGATTTGGAACAAAACACATGAAATTTACTTAAATGGCCATTTATTCGTTTTCAATCGAGACAACACATTCTGACATAGTTTTCCACCATTTTTCTAGTATTTATGACCATACTACCTTGACCTTCCCGGAATAACCACCATGTGGCGCTCCCATTGTTCCGATTTGAGTTGATATTCCATCTAAATCATTGCGTCATAACTTAACATTTGCAAAAGTTACGTAGCCCAGAGTACATCTATCTCTGTGTGAGTTGCCGATTTGCTACAAGTTACAACAACGAACTTGTATTAAATTTTGCGTAAAAAACGGATTTAATGGTTCGCGAACGTTGAACGCACTTTTTGATCAAGGTAGTATGACATCAATAACACGAATAATGTTGGCTTCCAGTGCGTCGATTGTTGTTGATTTGTTTGCGTAGACTAGTGACTCGAAGGCGAATTTACAGATCCACTACGCGAAATTATGAAGTCATCGAATGTTTCCCTCAATAAGCTGATTGTTTCATTTTGTGTATGACACGTAGCGCTATCCTACTGGAACCACATCTCTTTCACAGTCAGTCATTCAATTGCGGATCAAAAAAAATTATTAATCATGGCTCTATAGCGTATACCCTTGGCCGTAACATGCTGATTTGCTTCACTTTTAAAAAAAAATATGACTCGATAACTCCACCAGTCCACGAACCGCATCAAACTGTGACATTTGATGGAGTTTTGATTATTTCATGTGAATTATCTCCGCACCAATTAAGACAACTTTGCTTATTGACATACACATTAAGCCAAAAATAAGCCTCATCGCTGAACATAATTATTTTGATAAAACAGATAAAACCTATGCCTATTGCTTTTGGGTCTAACTAAAGAAATTTTTACGCAATTGATGGTCATACGGCTTCAATTCTGACAGGAGCTGGATCTTGTAAGCCTTCAAACCAAGTTTTTTTTTAGTACAATTTTTCATAAATTGGATGAACAAAGACCAAGCTGTTGTGAACGACGTCGAATCGATAAATTTGGTTTTTTTTAAACATTGTCCTACACGAATTCTTCTTATGCGTTTCGGTGAAACTGCATCTTTTAAAGAAATTTTTATGCGAAAGCTGTCAACAATACAACAAATAGCGGTCTCGGATTAAACATATTATAATATACATAGTTCAAGTGCTCTATAAGTTTGGAACCAAATATAAACGATAAAATTGCAAACCACTTAGAAAATTGACACTAAACTTTGCAATCTGACAATTGGTTTGACAGATATAAATGTCTGAAGTTAGTACTGGGTTCAAAAAAACATCCTTCATTTAGTTAACCAAGATAGTTTTACTTAAAATTTTTAAAGCATTGGACAGAGTTTGACATCCGGCGTTCTTCTTCATTTTCAATAATGATCTGCTTACTATCTCTCTTTCTTTCCTCTTACTGTGTGCAAATATTGCTTATAATGTGGACTTTATTCCTCTGAGTCTTGCTGTCTAAATTGTTGTAGTGTATGTATACAAAAACTAGGCCATATGCTCTGAAAACGCTAAAACTTATCTTAAGCAGTTCTCAGCGGATTCCATAACGTGTCGGTAGCCAGAGAAAAGCTAACCTCTGTAAGCGCTCTACGCCAAATCAGAAAATGAATCAATTTGACTGAATAAATTTATCACAAAACCCTATGGTTTAGACTAAAGGATTTTATCCAAACAGGGCAACAATAAAATAACATAGAATGAGTACTCTGGGTGATGAACCACAATTTATTGTTGAATCATACACAATTACAATGCTACAAATTGTTTGTGATTACATTACCTTAACCGTCTAAATTCAATCACTACTTGGTAAACCGTTGATTAAATTGATATTCATTGCAGATGTTTAATGATGAATCAATTGTAAGTCAAAAGCGCATGCAACTACAATGTAGTGATTCGGAATATTACTTCACTAGCTGCAATGTAATTAATTATCAATCCTCATAACTGCAGTAAAAAAAAAACGAAAGACGCTGACCAAGTTTCTAGTGCAAAGTTTCTTTATTTCCTTTTCAACGAACACAATTGACCTGTTGCTCATTTCGCAAAAACAAAAAAAAAAACCAAATCATTTGTTTGTTATTACTTCACAAATGTAAGACTAGAATATGAAGGTCAACATTCGCAGTTTTCTCAGAAAATAATAATAAGAAAAAAACAGACTAACACTTCTAATTATTTATGAATTCAAAGTCAATAGTTACTCTTTTCACGCTCCTAAAACTTCTACACAATGCCAGCAATCAACTCGGATGACTTTGTGAATATCATGTTTACAAATCCTCCTCAGATGAACTCTAATTAATTTTAATTATATTTGTCAGGTGTTGAAGTATAACAATATAATGAATTTTATTCTTTTTTTTTTAAAGATATCCGAACATCCCACAAGTGATAATTAGAGGTTTTATGGGTACAACCGAAGAAGCAGTCAAATACCTTAATAGACGTTTCTACTTAAGTTTAACTGGTTATTTATGCAAGGTTCGGCCACATGAATAGCTATAGCAATCAGAGAAACAAAATAAACTTTCAATGTGGAATTTCTCTTTCAATTTCGTTTTCATTTTTAGGACAAATCAGACACTGGAGTGAGAAAACTTTTAGAGGACGGTACACTGCCGCTAGATAGACTGCTTGTCGAAACAGATTCGCCATTTATGTATCCAAATACAAGAGCTTCTAAGCTACCACAACACGTTAAGACTGGAATAACGGAGAGATCTCTGTTGTATTTACATAGGTAAGTTAAAATATTGTAGAATACATAAATATGTACATACTCGTATGTTGTGTGTTGTATTAAAGGTAACTTACATTTTCTCCTCTTGTAGATATTGCACTTTTCAACGAAACGAACCTTGTAGTTTACCAGCCATAGTGGAGATGATAGCAGCTTTTATGAAGAAAACACCTGACGAGGTGGCACTAGCCACGGCTTTCAATGCCTTAAAACTTTTTGGATTGTCGTGAGCTGGGGTTTTGTTTTTCCTATGGAGACTGCTGTTTACTACATGACGACTCCTATTTTACTTCTTTTTTGTTACTCTTACCATATCTGCAGATTATTATTTTATTTTCTTAATTTTAAGTTTAGATAACTCAATCGTGCTTAGATATTGCTTTTGTTTGTGACATAAAAAAAGGAAAAAAAAAACAATATTCAAGCATGACTATGACTATGATTGTGTACCACTAAGTGCCTTATTGCCAAAATCCGGATTATGGCAAAATCACTAACAATTATCGTATACCCCGTAGAAAATGTAACCTACTTCTTGCCTTAGCAAAACAATAATCACATACCCCACTCCTTATCCTTGTCCTAAACAGAATTACTTCCCTCTCCCGAGATAGGTTTATTGAATTTTTTTTTTATACTTAGATTTATAAATTGAGTATCATCGAATGATTCCATAAACGTTTATGGTGTAGAAGTGCCATAATTATATATCATAGCCTCTCTGACTGTTTAGTTTATGCGTTTTATGTTTTTTTTATTTTTTTTATATTTTATTTAGACTTTTGTTCTATGATTTTATTTTTAAATTTTCTAAGCTTACAAATATTATATATTTTTATACATATTTATTCAACTCTTATGAATATGTTATATTCGAAAAAAAAACTTAAAAACAAAAAAAAACTTTACTATTAAGTTCATATATGTATATTGGTGGAGAGGTTATTAAATGCCTTCATCACAAACCCTCTATTATGTTGTAATTAATTTGTTGAAAATGATTGTGATCATATACATGCATACAATACTATTACGTATATATTATATACTGTTTCATTTGTTTTATACTAGAAACTCAACGTGTAGCTAGGAAATAAACACTTATGTTATTTAAATAAATAAAAGCAAAAAACAAAGAAAAATAAAGCAAAAACTGAAAAACAATTATCGTGTTCTTTAGTTTAATTGGGTCTGAATTGTTCTTTGGAACTTTGGAACATGGGATGTAGAAAGCATGACTAGGTTGAAGTTAAAAGTGTAAATATTTTTTGTATAAATCACAAATTACAAAAAAAAACAAAACACGTTAATAAAGATAAAAAGTGGTCCACCTTAAGTGATAAATCTCCAAAGTATCTTATAAAGTTGCTTTTCGATTAAAATCAATTAAGAAATCATCGCTTGCGTGGATCACATGTTCAGCACTCCTTAAATACTAAGCGTAGCATCATATTAATATTAAGCAATTAAGGTTAGCTTTAATCGGGTTTTTCTTCCATGTAGCATTCACTAGGCAATAAGATTAATGAGTTGACAACACTTACTTTACTTACTTACTTTAAGTGGCGCTACAGTCCGGGGTGGACCTGGGCCTCAGTCAAGAACCGTCTCCAGCCAGCTCGATCCCTAGCTAGCTGTCTCCAGTTTCGCTAAGTTGGCTGAGGCTCCCTTCCATTTGCGTACGCCTCCTGAGTCTTGGCCTTCCTCTACTGCGCTGTCCCTTGGGAGCGGATTCGAAGACTTTTCGGACCGAAGCATTGGTGTTCATCCGCTCTACATGACCCAGCTATCTTAGTCATTGGATCCTCACTCTCTCGGCTAGGTCGATGTCGCTGTACAGTCCATACAGTTCGTCGTTCGTCTCCCGTCAATATCGTCGGCGTATGCGAGTAGTTGAACAGACTTTGAAAGATAGTGCCTCTTGTATTTGCTCGTAAGTTTTGCACTATTCTTTCAAGTACGATGTTGAAAAAATCGTATGACAGCGCATCGCCTCGCGATGACACTCACTCACCTAATATGATGATGTATGCCACGCAGAATATAACATTGTTAGGACTTCTTTATCAGTCAATGAATATAGACTGCATTACATACAAGGAAATTCAAAGAGCAGTCTCCTGACGACACCAAAAACCTACAGTACCTACACAATAGTGTTGTAGACTGCTTATGTCTGAATTATGGAAATACGAGTAGGAAAGAAACTCTTTTTCTGAATGTGTAGAGATTTTGTGCGGATTCAACAATTACTTGCTTTTCTGAAGCCAGAATTGATGTGATATCTTAAAATGTGGAATTTCTCCAAATTTTATTGTTTATAAGCTGCTGAAAAATAGATCTATTTTCGTAGTGAGCTACTCATTATTTTTGAAGACCATTCACTAAGTTTAAAAGAGAATAGTTAAACGAATATAGGTTGTGAAGGTATTTTTCAAAGGAAGGCGTCCATGGTATTATTTTGCTTAAGACAAAAAATTATTTTAATCGTGAATTTGCGCAAAGAATTGTTTAAGATCATCGAACAAAAAACAACTGATTTAAAAACTAAGAACACTATTGTAAGATTATGAAAGGCCACATATACCTAGCGACAAAGAAGCGTACACTGGGAAGCATCTAATTCTAAAGCCCCGCCACTAAAATCTTAGCATTTATTTGAAAATCTCGCTGCGTTAGCTATTGTAACAATGCCCCATATAAAGCATCAGCCTTATTTCATATGACAGAGTTTAACATGAAAAGTTCTGGTGGGAGATTAGATCATTCAGAAGTAAGTGTAGTATTTTGGGAATAATAAACCGTGATGTGTGATGACACCCAAGTACACTGTTAGGTAATAAGAGATTAGTTTGCGGCTAATTAGTTGGAAGTGCCCAACTAAGCACATAAATTCCTTGATCGCAATTCCCTTTCCTTTCATTCCAAAGTTGCATGTTTTCTAGATAGGGTACTAGCTAACTCAATTGATTCTTTGCCCCGCAGGTGTGCAGTAGTTATCAAAAACGTTAACATTAAGCGTGCTTCACTTTCATCGTGACAGTTTGTAAGCTTTTACCCGTTTTCACCATATTTTGTTTTAATTAAACAAACAATTAAACAAGAATTAAATAATTTTAATGGTGTATGTGGTGGGTAGAATAATAAGATGCCAATAAGCTATATTGCGTTTTAGTCTTGTCCGACACCGCACAAATTTACTCAATTATCTGCTTGAAAACTTCCGCTTTTGCGCTTTATTTAATTGTCAAGTGTTCATCAAGCTAATTACTAGTATCTCTTAACAAAAGGAAATCGAACAATAAAATTAATCTTTTAACATAATTACATGTGAGTAAGACTTCCACGAATCATAAGTATTAAGTTCTTTATGACCCTCCCCTTGAGCGTATTTTGTATTAAAACGCCATTCGAAGTAAATACTTTTTTAAGCACCTCTTGGTCTCTCTTATTTTTTATTATATTTATTCTGAGATTGTGCGGAATTGTTTGTAAATTCATTACATTAGCATCTTATATTTGTTTACTTGTTAAAATTTATGCACAGATTGTGCTTCAACACTCACTGTATCGATCTTCAGTGGACTTTGCCACCCATGAGAATTGAAATTGTTTTGATGTATTTGCCAGTTGCAAATATTCGTTTGAATATGAACATCGCATTTCCTACCAAAGTAGTATACATATTGGGTTGTTCAAAAAGTCATTGGGTTTTTTCGGTTGATTTTCAAATGCGTTTATTTAATATAAATAATGAACTTCAATCAATGATGTATTGACTATTTCGTTCAATGGCCTTCTAACATCTCTCAGATAACTTAGCAATACTTCTTATTTTCCTTTACAAGAAACTTTTCAAAGTGCGGTGTAACGAGATCTTTAGAGCAATTGGTGTACCATTCCAGGAATTTTGCAAAGCGCGAAATAATTCAAAGTCTGATGGTGCGAGATCTGGGCTATATGGTGGATATCGCAACACGCCTGAACCAAGCTACAACAATTTTGCCGAGTGACCAAACTGATATGGGACAACACCCTTGCGATTGATCAGGTCGAAACCTTTCTGTCCGATGACATCACTTAATTTCTTTAGCTGCTCACAGTAAACATCGGAATTGGTCCTTTCCAATGGCCCAAATTTATAGTTGAGGTGGCTGTCTGCCTTTGCTTGCCTATTCGAGGCTTTATCTTGCCTACATCAACTTTTGTATGGATAAAATCCATTCTTTTGTCACCCATGATCATACGCTTCAAGAATGGATAACTTTGTTTGCGTTTGGTGCGTTGATCACAGACGTGTATGCGCTTCGTCGGATGAATTTTCTTTTAACCAAAGCGGTACCCAAATATCGAGTTCTTAAGAAAGACAAGCGATTTCAAATGGATACACTTTTAGAGCGGCAATAAGCTCCTATACCACCAAAATTGTATCTGCTTGCACCGGAACGATGACCGCTTTCAACTCAATAATCAACATCACAAAATTGGGCAAACCAGTTATCCCAGGTTGTTTTCTATTTGTAGTAATAAAGCAAAATATGGTGATTATGCTCCTCAAAATTGTTCATGTTCGACCCGCAATTGCGAGCACAAATTTGGACAAAACGCGCAAACATTTGACACATACTTTAAATACTATATAATGCTCAGATATAAATAAACGCGGGCAAACCCATCTATTGCAAGAAATACGTAATGTCTTTTTAAATGACCCAAGTAAAGAAAAGTGTAAAACCATGTTATTCTATAGACCCTATTTGAGATCCATACCTAATTATTGTTGTTCTTCAAACGACTGCAAAGATATAAGAGATCTGTATAAGCCACTGGTCTTAAGGAAGTATTGTACAACTTCGAATCTAATGAAGACCTAGTTCATAGTCCTTTTCTGACAACGGTGCTGGACTAAAAGTATATATTGGTTTATTTCTTTAAAGTGCTAAAACAAGTCCAAGTTGTACTTTACGTTTCTGACTTGCAATAGCACAAATGTTTTTCCAAAGAAGATGTCTTTTGTGCCGTTCGGTTTAAGGTATTGGTGAGGTGTCCTCCATTATCGACAGCAAAATGTTAGTTTTTCATTCATTTATCGAAAGCGGATGAAGATATTCTCAGTTGTTATCAAAGAAAAATCCTTCGAAAAATATTTGATTTCGTTTGTGTAGAGGAGAGCTTACATCGACCTAGTCAAAAAACTGCGCATCAGTCGCTTGACTAGAATATGTAAGGTGAAACCAATACTCCTGCTCGCGAAGTCTTCGAATCTAACAGGGACAACGCAACTCAGTCAAGGAAAACCTTAACTTAGGTGGCGCACACAAGAAGAAGTGGACCTCCACTGACTTGGAACATATAACTAGACAGTTGTATAGCTGAATTGCGGGCTCACCCGACAAGCTTGTTACTTGCATCACAGGTTCACCCCGAACTGTAGGGCCTCATAAGTTAGTAAGTTGATCCATGTATCACTGTTTCTTAGCAACCGCACGGACTTTTTAAATATTGTGCCTTTGGTATTGACCTACGAGTTTCGATCAATTACGTGTTAAAAAAAATACTAGCGCGTAAATCGAAATCCTTTTTGGAATGGAAAGAATGCAAAATCCTGATATGGCTCTATATACATACTTTGATATATCCCCCTAATGGCTTGCAGAGAAGGTTGCCACTGGTCTCTAAGCTTGATACTGGATTTTGAAGTCTTGATCAAAAAAGGGTATAACAGTTACCTTCGATTGCCTTCGTTCAACGTGAAGTTAATTTTTTGGTGTTCAGGATATATCCAATCCATCGCATCTTGGCTAGAATAAAATAATGGTCTGACTAGATATTGGCCCCCCGAAACGTTCGGTCATCCAGATGTGTAAATTGTGTATTGCGTCGATAGCGAAACCTCTGCTTGAAGTTTTTCATCTGATTACTGCATTGTGTATGTTGAAGTGTGGCAAACGCTTGCTTAGCTATCACCCCGTCACCAAGACGATGAGCCTGAGTTAATTTCAGTAACGCGTGAGCTATGTTTTCAAACTACACAACCTCTTCCCGTCTTCTAAATTGGCTTAAAAACCACCAATAACCACTTCATGTCTACGATGTTGCGTACGTATGATCGGTAAGTTCGTAGAAGCTACCTTTGAAAAAGTCGGTCTTCTCCTCTCTGAGAAGGTAAGCCTATGTAAACTAGTTAAGTTTTGATATGGGTGATCATCAGGCGTTCGCTTAGATACTCGAACATGATCCTCAAGACTTTCAATGGTGACAAATTTATATACAAGTAAATGCCACAGTTTTTTATCATACTGTTGCCTAGAACAGCCAGTCATGCTTTTTGGATGGCTGTGATATTCGCTTTGCAGCGACATAGTCTCCGCATTTTGTTCGCCTGCATACACACTGGTAAGGCTTTGAATATTATACGTAACTGTTTTTCGTTTGCTGGAAGTAAGTTCGTATACGTTACCTTTTTGCTGTTTGTCACATGCAATCTTTAACATTAAATCGGCAAACCCGACAACATTTGTACCATAAAAAAAACATTCAGCTAAAGAATGTGAAAGTCCAGAACGAGCAGCCCGGAGCAGAGTAGCCCCGAATAAAAGAAGATTGTGTACTCATACTTTCCTGGTTATGTGATTATGCTTATCGAAGAAATGTAAACCTGAATTTAATTCATCTGCGTTGTCTTTTGAGTGGAACGCAATCCGTCGGACACATTAACTCTGACATGTGACGTTGCGGGATCTATATACAGCTTTGTACCTTAAATATGTAAATTCTTTTAAACAACTCAGAGCACGACATAATCGAATTTCATAATACATCTCCGTCCCTTGATATAAAAATTCATTCATCTTTCAATCTCATTGACTGGAAAACTAGTCGACAACAACAAGACGAAGCGTGAAACTTGTTTCCCTTGCACCTAATAGTTGTGAATTGAATAATTTGATGTGAGCGTAGACAATTTAATGCCAATGTGATTCATTCTGTTGACTAATGATTTGTAATCGCGACAGCCGCAAAACTAAGTAAAATTATTTGTTGATAAGCTATGTGTTTGTTGGCACCTTGACCTAGCCTTACATACAACATTTTTCTACTTCACTTTTATGTCTCCGCAGTTTAATGTTACAAATAAATATAGAGAAGTTGTAATCAACAAGTGTATATATGCAGAGTTTTAGACACATAATTGCGTCGTAGGTGTTAGCTTGAATGTTTCGCACAATTTTCTAAAGCATGGGGTCAAAAAAGTCACACGACTCCAAATCACCTTGTTTTAACACTTCTTTTTACGTCGAAAGTCTCGGTGAAATTGCTTGGACCTTTACGGGTAATAATCTGACTCGTATGACAGGGATGCCAACACTAGACTTTATTAAGCACATCCTTAAAGATATCACAGTATACAGGATAGAATCTGTAAGGATGTGGTAAGTAGTGATTGTGGATCCCTAGGTTTTCACAGTGGCCTGCCGTTGTGGGAATATTTGGTCAATTCTTGCCTTACCTAACCTAAGATCGCCATCCTTCTGTATGGATGCGAAAAGTGGGCAGATGCACTCAAATGGTAGATGGACCGCCAGGCTAATCAGAGACATTGCTGAATGGACAGAGGGAAAACACGGCGAGAAAAATTATTACACCACACAGTTCCTAACCGGACGTGGATATTTTAATGCATACCTACACAGGATGCGGAAAGTAGATAACGCGACGTGTCAGTACGGCGACTCACTGGTAGACGAGCGACGCTTTTCTGACTTTCTTTACGTGCAGCATGTGGACAGCGGAAAGACAACACCTGGAATCCGAGATAGGTTATATTCCCCCCGAAAATATTGTATCGAAGATGATCTCAAGTGAATACAGCTGGAATCGAGTATCATCCTTTACCGAAATCTTGCTAAAAACCAAGAAGAGAGAAGAAAGCTACAGCACATCCTCATAGAAGAACAGAAGAACTCATGAGCTGAGCTTTTCATTTCGCCAAAAAAGATAGATCTTAATATCCCTCACTTGAGATGATGGAAGCCCTGAGCTCAAACGAGGAAGGGAGATGTACGACAGACGCCGGAATGTAGAACAAGGAAAGCAATCACCCTGAAGTAATGCAGAAGCGGTCGCAGCGTGGACAGGCTGCTTCATAAGGGCCACTTGATAGACAGCGCGCTGTCCCAACGCCCCTTAAAAAAAAAAAGAAAACCTAAGATCGCACTTATATTGTAATTGAAGAATGCTCAACACTCATGCTTATAACTTTTGTAAGTCAAACCCGTTTGGAAAAGACTATTTTTCGGTCGCTACGATATGAATTAAAATGTAGCCATCGTCATATTGATGATGCTCAGTACCTGCTCCCACCAAACACTCTACTAAATTTTTTCACTTAATATACGACACATCGTATTTAAATCATTGTTTTAGATCCACATATGTCTCAATAATTCATCAGTTTTTTTGTTTCCCATATAATCATATACGTTTGACTTTACCAACTACATATTTCCTAAACACAAAAAGTGGGTCTGAGGACTAGCGTAAGATCAAAGATCGTAAACAGCAATTTAACAACAAAAGCTACGCAACTTCTACTCTTTCGACTTGGAGCTATAAAACAAATGAAAATAATAAACGTTTACCAGAGATTTTTTTTCTTTAATTGGATTTCTCCATGTACTATAAAGGTTGATTGGTACAGATTTTTTTTCTTTTTTCTAAACTGGGTAGCCTCTAAACTCGACTTACTAAGCCGACTATACATACATCTTATTTCGAGTACACAATCTCGATCTTACCATGCGCATAAAAAACAACAGCACTCTTGTAACGCCCATAAATATGTTTTTTTTTTGTGGAGACGATTTGTTTATTAAAACCAATCCTCTGGCACCTAGTGGAAATTCGCACAATCAAGCAAACAAAGAAAATGTAAACAAAGTCTGTACTCACAATCAGCATACACTCTACAAAGCCAAAACAGAATCATACACGTGAGCTGAAAATTGCATTCAAAGTGAGCAACTTGATCACAAACTAGAGAATAGGAATTCGATTAAATTGAATTCTAATCACATAACAGAACAGAGGCTGTTGTTGCTGATGCATTCAATTAGCACCTCTCACTTACCCCAATTGGTGCCCTTTCAATTTTTATTCTTCAAGGTTCAATCTAAGTGTCTAAATCACTAAAAACAAAACAAAAACAAAAAATGAAGAACTTGTTTACTGCTTAAAGTAATCGCCAAAAATCCGGTCGTTAACACAAAACTTGAATTCCACTCTACGACTACTTCCCATGTCTCAATAGCGAAATGATGAAACTCCGCACCGTTGTAGTGATGATTGATTCCCAGCAATTCGCAAATGACGAATTTTTGGGGGACTTCGCTCACAGTAACCCATTGAAGGTACAAACAGTCAAAAAAAGAGAGAGAGAAACAACAAAATAAAAACACGTTTTTTGTTATTTTTAAAAAAAAAAAAACTTTGGTTTCTTTCTATCCATATCCATAAGGTTGAGGTACAACATACAACACTAAAATTTATGCCCACTGACCACATTTGAGATTTCAATAACAATGCGCAAGTTTATTTTGTATTTGCTTTTCTCTACTCTATGCAAACCGATTGATGGTCTTGAGATCTTCGAACTTTTTCAGCTGATGCAAATTATCCCACCACAGTCGTAGTCGGTGACGCAAGATCAGCTCAAACCAGGGGGTCATCGGAGCGTCTAACTTTGTGACGGTATTATCAAGATCCGACCGTTTAATGTATCTCAATTCGCTGACTTCGTTTGTGTTTGGATTAAGGTCGACATCTTTTTGTAGGAAGAGTATGTAATCAATTTCATGCTCACCCCACGTTCCATCGCCCGTATTGGCATAGTGTATGCGCGTTAGATAATGGAAATTTTCTGGCCTTATCTGAGGAGATTTCAATTTGTTTTTTTTTTTTTTTAATTAAAAATACATCATCATCATTTTAATAGATCAATTACACACCTGATTACAAGGAATGCCAAGCTCATAGTTAAGTCTCCGCTGAGCAGCACGTCGAATACCAATTTCGTTCAGCTCCTCGCGTTCGTTTTCAATCTCGTGCAGTGGATGACTACAGCATGCATTCGTATATGTGTCAGGAAATGTTATCTAATAGTTAAATGTTCTTGTATCCATTACTATCGGTTGATAGGCTGTGGTTCTCCAATTGATAACTTACCTTGTGAACCGATCTTCGTTGCACCAACATCTCGCCTTTTGTATTAAATAGAAATACACTAAATGCACGATGGAGTTTCACGTCTCCTGTCTCGGGATCCACTCGATGGCAGTCCTTTTTCGATGCAGATCCAATGACTTTATCATTTTCATCAACCAAAATGCATTGCTCTTTAAGTGCAAGCTCTTGTAGTTCGTCCAGTTTGTGACCAGATTGGGGTAACGATGAGAATGTACGCAGAGGCTTTGTTATTGCACTTCCGAAAAATAGACTTTTTATGGCAGAACAACGCATTGTTTTCACTTTGAAGGATAAGTTTTCTGTAAGATTTCGTGTTTTAATTACAGTGGCTACTTATAAGCAAATAGAAATCTCACCCGCGAAACTTTTATCGGCCAACTTTCCCACTTACTAAAAGAAATTCCATCTGCGAATTTTTACTTCACAGTTCACGTTCAGCTGTTTAGTGTCGTGAGAGATGACAGATATTTTATTGGTATTTCATGAGATTTCTACTCCAAGGTTGGTGCTACATTTTGTAGGTTCTTTTGAGTTAAAACTAAAAATTCGTTGAATCGTATACTCGTATAATTTTGATAATTGAATTTTTTTTTGTAATATTTCGAAATTATTTTACTGTGAATACACGAATATAAAGGGAATAGACATCTCTGCAAAATACAAAAGGTAAATGCTATTGTTTAACATGAAAATGACAATAATAAGAGGAAAATAAGAAAAAAGTCCGGATCTGCTAGACAATGCATTGGATCTTAACAGAGTAACCAATCGAAATAGATTCTCCGAAAAAGATATAACCTTTGTGTGTTCCACATCGCCGTATGCTTGAATTAACATATCTACAGCAACCGTTCTCAGAAGTTCAGTATGCCCATTTTTTCCACAAAGCCCTAAGGACAATGGATGCAGTGCTGCACAGTTGTTAATAAATTCTTTGCAAGAAGCCCTCAGCGGGATGTATGTTTGTAATTTGTCCAGACATCCAATGGGTTTTACATAGAATTTGAGTTAAGGGATGTACTTAAATATGTTTGAGTTGAAGAATGGGATGCTTTTGACCTAAAAATGCTTATGAGATGATAAGACTTGAAAGCCCAAGGAACGGGTGCGCCTTAAAATTGTTATTTTATATTTTGATATACGGACTAAATCATTAAATTTTATTCCTAATGTATTTTAGGAAAACAAAAATGAATGACTCAGGGAAGCTTTTCTTAGAATTAGCCAAGTATTCTAGATGCAAGTAGTCTACATACTCTTACGGTCTCTAGTCTCGAAGCACCCAAGTCATAACTAGACTTGCTTTCGAAAGTGTGATATAAGTTTTAGATAATGGAGCTAGATATGGACTTTCCGGAAATCTTAGAACAATTAAGTTAGACTGTTAACCATCTCAGTCGTCCTAATAATATAAGCATTAACTTTTATGAATTAGACGTCTTGACGTGATGATATTTTGATAAAGGAAAATGATGTTGAAGGGCATTACTTTCGCTATTCGACTTAGGTGTTCGTAACTCTGTATCAAAAGTGTCAGCTGTAGAGTCGACTATATGACTTTTACAAATGTTGATTTGAATGATGTCTTAAGTCTGCTTTACGTGGAAGAAGCCACAATAGTTATCTTCGTTATATTTTTAGAACTTAAGGTTGGTGAATATGAAGCATTCGTAATTTAAGTGGCTGTTGCTTATAAAAACGTTACTCGCCATAGAACAGGACTGGCATTATTAGGGTCTTATATAAGGTCATTTTTGTTATCCGAGGGAGAGCTTTGCTAGTCAATTGCCTTAACAAGAGTTATTCTACATTTAATCTCAGCATTGATGTCGGTGTCTGGATTAATAGCGGAGCCTAGGTAGACAGAGACCTTCAGCTACCCCAAAGTTATATCTGTCGATGTAGACGTTTTGTCCCAGACGTCGGAGTTGGATTTCACACAGGCTGATACTCGCAAAAGCGGAACAGAAATCACGCTACTTTTTCCGATTATTTCAATATAAACACCGTATATAAGTACTCGTATTTCGACGGACTTTTGAAAGATTGTGGTTCTTGTGTTGACTGTAGAGTTTTGCAAATAAAGCAACGGATCGACTTATTAAAACTCTTTTTGCCATCAAAGGTCTCGGTACAACCACCGCCGATCTTGATTGAGCAGCGTGCATTCTCCATCGCCACCCTGCACAGACGGATGAGTTTGACAGGAATGTCAAAAAATAGACATTGCCCAGTATAGCTAGTCTCTATAGATGCTTTCAGACACGGCCTTAAAATAGATGAACGGATTGTGTGCATCAATCTCAAGCTCATCAGATTCCTCAAAATCTGACTGTGGTAAATTGGAAACTGAGAACTCTGTGGTTCGTAATAAATTTAATAAATGCTTTTAACTACAAAAAGTAACTCAATATTTAGTTTATTTAAATTATTACCAAGAAAGAGTGTCACAGAAGACTATGATAAATTTAGACTCATTAACATGTTACCGTTAGTTATGGTTTTTTGTCATCGGTATCAGTGCTTATTTCCCCTCTATTATGACACTACTGTGCCACTGTACATACATTCATACATAAAAGCGGGTAGACTGGTGTCAGAAGCCTTATGAACAGATGTGAGCGCTGCCGCTAATGATCCACCACAACCACCGCCATTTCTATTATAAGATACTAACGAAGTCTAGGAAGATGAGAATCCATCCAAGGTGAACCTGAAGTTCAATCAAAAAATATCTTTAGTTAACACAGCCTTGGCCAACTCCCCCAGGTACGCGTTACCTAAGACCATTAATACATTGTGCCTTCGGGTAGGAAACGAAGACTCTTTGGAACTGAGCTAAGTAAAACACTCATGGTTTTCTTTTGGGGTTCCTTAATTAGTTAATTATTTATTCATTAGTATAAAACTGACTGCGATCTGGAAAAAACGTTTCTGATTACGAAACTTCAGCGCAAGTTCGAGACCTCAGTGCGCTCCCTGTTGAGTCACATGGCACATTAGCTAATTGGGTTTCATTTACACTTCCTAAGTAAAAATACTCCGGAGCCAGGAATTCGCTTCGGAGATATAAGAGCTGCCAATTAACCACTTAGTGTTCATTTGAAACAATCTCTTTATCATCTTGACGATCCCACCAAAAACATTGAAGTAGCTCATATAGAAAGTCTGCCAAGCTGAGTAATGACGCGATCGTTAACTCAGTCATTTGCATTTATCCGCCGTGCATCCCTTTTAAAAGTTCTGTCAATATTTTCAGTAATTGTAACTAGAATACTTCCTCCTGCTCAACACTTTCGCTTGAGAACAAATTGGCAAGTTAAGCCTGTTTGGATAGTTAATGGCTATCACACGGAGGTAAAATAGGCACATTTAATCTGAAAGTATCAATACAGCAAGCAGAATCGAATAATACAAAATTGAGACGATGCAAAGGCAATACAAGAATGTATACTTTTCTCTTTTGCATATTCCACAAGTAAATTGGCAGCAACCCAGATATTACAAACAACCACTTTAATGCATTCTTGATCATCATTGGATATTGTAAAATAGCAACACGGTCGGGTTCTTTACGTGACTATCCTGATATGTCTGTCCACCTTAATCAACGTCGACTACTTATCATCGATGCATCAGCTGTACTTCATCTGAAATCAATTAGCAATGGATCTTTACCCACTAAACGAATCACGGGTTGTATTGACGAGAAAGAAACGAGTCAGCAACAACAATAACAATTCGATATATCTTCTTCAACGTATAAATAATTACTTGTTTTATTTAATTCATAAATAAAATGCAATAACATTTTACATAGTCGTAGCTAAAACCCGGCAAATAATAAAATTATATAATAAAAAACAATCTACATCTTTATTCGCATCTGCATCTGCAGTTGCATTTAGTGCGTGGTAATTTTATTAAGTCCTAAATAACACTCTTGGGTGGTAGAAAGAGTTTCGCAATGCCGGAGTCTGAATTTGTATCTATAATATTGGTGTTATGTGATTGGCGGTTTCCCGATGGCATCGTTGGCAAATTCGCAATTTGTATTTCCTGTCTAAACAATTGGTTAATACTTTTGCCGATTAGTTGAGCTGTTATTTTGCGGAATAAATCCTTTTTGACCTTTTCCACTTTGTTACCCTTAGTTGGTGCGGCAGAAATTTTCTCATCCAACTTTTGTAGATCTGCTGCGTTAATGTTTGGAATTTGATGCATTACCTCTAGGACTGAGGGGAATTTGGGACGCAGACTCTCGAAGACTTGAACACCCAGTGTGATTAGGCTTGATTGATTGGCTTCGTGTAGTCCATGAACTTGAAGTCCCTGCAGTACGGAGGTGATGACAGTAGTTGCAAGATGTGAGTTAAGAAGGTTTTCACTGTCCAAATAGCGGATAATAGGTCCAGATAAATGAACAGCTTTTAAACTGGATGTACCATCGTTCCAGGAGATCGCACTTAGAATTGTTAAGAGAATAGGATTACAGGTAACCTGGCTGCGTAGTAATTTAGCTCCTAAATCACTTATTACTTCGGATGTTAGAGCAGCGTGTGTTGCGCGACTTGGAGCATGTGATGAACCATCCATGGAGAGTTCGTCGTTGTCCATGGCGACATCAATATTTCCACCAGGTTGATCTGTTCCAATTTGACCACCCACCAGAGCAATTTTCAATACATCTAGATACTCTCGAGTTAAAGTTCGATTCAGCATGTCATCAAGAACCTCTTGTGTGTCGTTCACTTCACCGTTCAATTCACCGGTTTCATAAAGAGCTGTTATATAGCGCCAGCGAGCAGTCAATCTGTACAGCATGAATGGAGTTAGATGTGCAAATATTGGCAGCAAAACTTGATCGTAGCAAACGGTTGGGCATGAGTATACGAATGGTTTTAGGAACACCCTTATAATTGGCCGTAGCCTGAGGTCTGGCACATTATCCAAGCAAGAAAAGGTGCTGTTGATTAGAGCATCCGCTATACCCGACAATTGGTAGAGATCTCTTCCCAGAGAAGGCCCTGCGGAGCCCATCATGTGATAACAGCCTTCAAAAACGTTTGTCAAAAACTGTTGCATCTTATCGAATGATGTTGGAATCTTTTTAATGGTTGGATCCATGGGATCAATTAAAACAGGCGATATACCCATTAGTGTTTTTTTCTCATGCTCCAGCATGGTGTGTACAAGTTTGTAACCCTCTGAGAGATTAAGCAAAGCCTCTGGTTTAAACAGTTCGTTGAGTACCCGCAACAGTGCAAGAACATGTGGGAGAATAGGCACAACGTGCTTTGTAGCTGGATTGCGGTAAATCGGATTCCCAGACTCTGTAAAGCCGATAACAAAGCCACCTCGAGATGCGCGATCAGGGTCATCTGGCCAGGAACAACGTTTAATAACACCAAGAATTGCATACAACGCATCGAGTACCTTATTTCGATTTGGAGCACAGGGATCTGAGTTGATAGGTTGAGCTGGCTGCTTGTCCAATCCAACAAAGTGCATAAAGTCCATCACAGATTCATAGACTGGGCTCAGGTTTAACCAATGCATCTGTGCCTCTTGTGTAATCTCAGCGATAAATGCAGTTTGACGTTCATAGTCGCAGAAATGGTTCGATATTAGTAAGAGAGCCTCTTGTAAAGTTGCCTGCTCCGCTTTGCTTATCTGTTGTGGCTGTCTAGTAAGACTATTCACGTGTGAGCAAATCTGCTCAAATACCGGCAGCAATAGTAGAGGATATTTGTGGCCCAATTTCACCATCAACGAGGCGGCATGTCGTCGAAGATTTTTAGCAGCTTGTGACTGAGCATTTTTTAGCGATAAATCCGATGGTTCGGTGGCATTTTTAAATGTTAGCGCAGCAAATATTTTATCAAGCACTCTTGGCAGTAGGGACACTCCACTCATTGCTACACAGTTGCCCGAAATAATCTGACACGACGACATACTGAGAAAAACGAAAAGCGCTGAAATACACGACAGTAGCACTGACAGAATCAACGGATCGTTACTTTCACACTTAAGGCAGTCTTCCAAAAGGCGAAGTCCAGATTGAACTGATGGTCTTTCCGTGACGAGCAAAATTCGGCTTAAAACTCCATCCAAAACGGCTACTAACGCCTCCCATTCCATGTAAATTGGATCGTGAATGCTGCAAGTGGTTAGGCGTTCAGTTCGTGCCTTTGACAGTCTTAGATTTAACCAATTCTCACAATAGGCAAATGTTCGCAGCGGTGCAATTAGTGTAGACTGTCGAAATACTTCCAAGAAGTCTGCTCGACACCGATGATAGTACACTGTAAACTCCTCTTCTGAGTCATACTCCATGCACAGATACGTCTCCGTGGATACAGTGACAATAATTGGCCTTTTGGCAGGATAACAAATCTTGATGACTCTTGGGCCCACCACTTCGATTATTTTCGGAATGTATTCGATAAAAAGCGCATCCTTGGAAATTTGATCATGCTTCAGTAACACGTTCCAAATTAATGTGGCTCCATGTGCGATACTTAAACTGGGATGCTTACTTAGTAGAAAAATTGCCTCCAAGAATGTTCCAAAATGAACAGGACGCTGGACAGTAGCTTCCTTATTCCAAAGAGCGGCCAATTGATGCGCCAAACCAGTAAGCACATTGATGAGTTTTTTAAGGAACAAATGATTCTGCTCGATATTGGTCTCTGGCGATACCGCCTGACTTGCTCGATATATATAATTTATTGTCTCTTCACTGAACAACAACAGAAGTGGTTTCCTCTCCTTTGCTTGTCCTTTTCTATTCACAATCTGTGATAGGCACTCAGCTGCGTTTATTTGAAATGCAGGATCATTCAATAAAATACACAAAATATACAACAACCTGCCATCCTGACAGAATATGTGGCTTATGGAAACCCACTCCACAAAACCAGTCAACGTCAGCAGCACCATTTCAACAACACGACTATGAGCACTTGCTTTTTGAACATTATTCACAGCTGTAGTTTCGCGAAACGACGTAACATGCAACTCAATTAGCCGCAAAAAAAATTCAAATATTTCATTCATCTTAACTGTTAGTGCCTGGTAGATGTCCTTCTTCCTCTGATTTGACTCAATCGTTTGCAGTAGAGCAACATCCTCCACTAATCGTAGAAATATCATTAAAACTAATTCTGTCTGTGGTTCACCTTTCGAGCATGCATCGGACAGCTCCGACAGCAGTGTAGTCCACTGTTGTGGCCATTCGCGCTTAATCATTTCCACAATGATTCGAGAGAGAGCATCCTTCAGATGTGTTAGTCTTTTATCTTCCGCTGGACCAATACCCAACAACAGCAATTTCATTGCATTCTCTTTGATAAATAGTTTCTCCTGTTGTGAAATCCCGTTCCACTTAAATTTGATTGTATATTCGATAAGTTGCAAACCAAAATGTTTTACATTGTTGCTGTATTGTCCACCAGCCAGAAAAAGTCCAGCCTGTGCGCAGAGGGGTGAAGCCTCTTTGAATTGTTCGCAGGCAACATATGCTTCCATCCTAGATTGGTGATGTGTGTTTGGATCCATTATTATTTCGACGGCTTGTGCCAGCTCGTTTACAAAAGCTGATACTTCTGGGTTACATTCCATTTTTCGAAATATGTCTGCGCTGGCCTCTTAAAATGTGCAGCTTCACTGGGTAAATTCCTGTTTTCACTTAAATTGAAGGCAGTGTGATTAATTTGGTTGAAAAATTTATTTCACAAGTACGTACCTTTATTTCAACTAAATTTAAATTCGAAACAAAACAACTTAAATTTCAATGAAGCAGTAATTCTCCTTCTTTTTTTTTAATAATAGTGAGACCGCAAACACAAAAATGTGTACAGGATGTTGGCAGCAGTGGAAGTCATTTGTCATATGGTTGTGGAGTTGTCAAAAATTACATGCTGCTGTCCAAAAAGAAAGGACAGACCGAGGAAGAACGAAAACGAAAGCGTACAAAGACGAAATGATAACAGACGGCGGCGGCGGTTCTTTGTTAATGAGTAATGGAAATTTTTAATGTTGGCTTACTGCAACTGGTTGCAACTAGAATTGCATTTGTTTCGTCATAAAATAATTATTGACTTTTGAAATGATGAAATGATTGCATTCAAGGGGTCCGAATGCATACATTAGAGATTTATCATTTTTCCTACTTTGAGTATGATGGAAAGATTCATATGCCAATAGTGATATTGATGGACGTTAAATTGTAATAGTTTATTATTAAAGTTATATACGTAAGCAATGATATGGAAAGCATTTAAATTTTTTAAACAATACAAGATAAAGTATTTCGTGAAGCACTGTAAATGCACAGCCTAGATCCGCTTTGACTTAAAAATGATATTAGTCTATTAAGGCATAAGAAAACCGAATTCCTTTATTTGTCCTTTTTTAAAAGATTTGTACTTACCTAGAAAATAAAGCTTTGCATACGTAGGTATTTTAACATTTCGGGAAGTCCATTCGTGTTCTGTAAAAGCTTATGTAAAATAATCCAATATTTCCAAAAAGAATGTAGTTTTTACTGTTTTCGTGTGACTTAAGGTGGCTGTACAGTCCAGGTGGACCTGGGCATCAGTCAACAAGCCTCTTCAGCCAACTCGATATTTTGCTAGCTGCCTCCAGATGGGCACGCTAAGTTGGCTGAGGTCCCCATCCTTCGGGGACGGATTCGAAGATTCGTTGTACATGACCCAGCCATCTCAGTCGTTGGATTTTCACACCTCTGGCTAGGTCGATGTCGCTGTACAGTTTTCGTATTATCTGCTCCTCCACATTTTGAGCAAACGTGCTAAGTACATTTTAGCCCTACAAAAATTTTAACAATTTTCGGGCGTCAACTTTCATTAACTTTTTCTGAACGCACTCATTTAATTTACATGAATCTTTTTTGCCATTTGACAGTAGCAGCTCTCCCGACAGCTGCATTATGAAAATGTGTTGTTTACTTGCATCATGTTGATATTTGCAAGTGCAGTAGAGGCGCGAAAAAGTGACCCACATTATTGCTTATTTGCAGCTGCTTTAAATATCTAGTCATAGTTTTAAAAAATTGGGGTTATCGAAATGGTCTGTCATAAATCCCTTTAGAAATTCCTTTAAACTAGAAAATCTGACAAACAAATTGAAGAAATGTTGCTAAAAAGTTCTGAAAACTAAGTTAAAATAATTTTTTTTTAAAGAACTATAGCAAAGCTATGTATTATAGACAAAAGTAATCCCAATTAACATTGGTATTCAATAAGCATGTTATGCCATGCGTGAAAGACAATGGTAGAGACAGTAGTGCATGTAAGTAAGCCCTCTGCCATCTGCCAGCTTAATGCTTTTGATATTTATCATCTTTCACAAATCGTCTTTTCGTTAAGCGACACAATAACCTTTTTATCCTCCAAATATATTCGCATAGATAAAAAAAATTATTTCAGATAATTAATAAAAATGATCTTCATCATTTAAATATCGCCCGCACCGCTGACAAATAAATAAACAACAGGTGTAGATTCAGAAAAAAGCTGTTGATTATGACGCCTTTTTTGTGGCCAAGGATTCACAGAAGAGAGTAGAGGATATAAGAGTGGTTTTTCGGGGAGTGTAAAAGCCGAATGATGTCACTAGCTAGTGCCACGATCTGGAAAATCGAGTCATTTTAAACAATTGCCAATGAGTGGGTACTATATCCATCTATATCGAAAGAAGGGCCTCAAACGATATTCGAAGCATTAAGTGGGAAGCATTGGGATAAAGGTATACATTGTGCCTCGACATTTCCAATACAACTAATGATTATGACCATAATATGGAAAACTTGACCTCCCCCACAGCCAATCCGGTGAGTCTGGTCGGTAGCAACAAGCTATTCGATTTAGTAATAAATATAACGGAAATGACCAAACTGTTGAGAACAATAATATAGTTCCAGTTCATTATGCCAATTACTTGCTGTCTAACTTTCTCAACAATTTTAGGACCAACATATTGGTCCATGTCAGGAAAGTTAACAACATCTTGGAGAAAATCGACTGAAAAATACTGTCGAGAGGCTGTCAGACCATACTTACATTGAATTAAGAGCCAGTAGTACAATGTCACAATCTTATTAAAGACTAGGAATCAGACCAATTGGAAACGTTGAAGATAGAAACCTGGCAAAATCATTAGTACTCCACATATCTCAGAGGATCAGAGGACAAAAAGTTTTGAATTAAACATGTTCAGCAATGAAAATTACCTACAGATTGACAGAATGTTAAAAGTGTTCCGAAGAACAATTCAGGTATAAAAGAAAGACTAAGAATATTCTACATATTTTAGTTTATTCTCTTATAAAAAAAAACCAACAGTGTAACTTAAAAATAAATAACAACAGACTTTATTTAGAAACTGAGACGGGTTCAGCACTTTTTGGGTTATATTATTGGAAAAGGCTTTTAAACACATCTATTTGGCTGGTTTGATTGCTGTTTCTTCTTACAGTTAGCGGCATCTGATTTTCTATGAAAGCGGCAATAAGTACGGATGACGTTACAATTGGACCACCGACCAAATGTAGAAATTTCGTTTCTTTTTTCTCTCTTGTATTAAAAAGAATCCTCTCCGATACAAAGTCTAAATAATTGCTTACATGGCCCACTTCAATGTATTTCGAAAAGACAGGTGAGTAAACCTCAATAGAAGCTCTTAAGGACTCTGCCTTTGAAAGACTTGATGCGTTCACAAACACAATACGGAAATGTATTCCCAGTTCTTTATAGAAATCCACAGTCATGTTAAGTATATCGTCCATTTGTCGATCAGCCTCCTCTTTGGAACTGCTAGCTACTAATGTTTGCACCACATTTGACTGTGTTGCTGCATAAAGACCGAGTTCTTCAGGGTCCTGCTTTATTTTGTACTGCCTTCCTGTGCTTACTAGTTTCAGAGGTAGAACAGATGGATATATCGAAAGCTTTGCAAGATGTCCAAGAAAACTCTCGAAAGAACCACCGCCTGTGAGAAATGCAGAGTTCAAATGATGTCGTTGGTCTTCTTCAAAGACACCGTGAAATTCCTCTGGCCCCGTTAGATGTGCTTCAATAAGTACTTTACGCGTGAAATCAGGATTTGTCATTGATATAAAATTGTTTTTCACAAATAGTTCCCGGCAAAGGTGACTAGAATCGAGTTCAAATTCTGCAGCTTCGTCTAGCAAATAGTAGCAGCCTTTGTCTACGAAATGTATCAGATCTGTCCGACTTAGGTGCGATTCCTTAGACGGAATGGCTGTTTTGGGCAAACCGTTTCTGTAAATAAGTGTTTCCTCAGAATTTTTTGGGCATTTGTCATGCAATTCATTTGGCAGACTCAGAAACTTATGAATAAATTCATCTTCCACTGGGTAAATGCTTTCTCTGAGACCCTTCAATTCGGTTCGTATTTCTATAGCTTTAGACTTTAGTTCTTCCATGTTTTTGACATCTGATGTCTAAGTAGAAAAGTTACATGATATCGTTTTAAGGTGTTTTATGATTATACTTACTTTATGCAATTGTTTGACCTTGCTGGCAATCTCTTCTCTGGTTTTTTCTAATTGGATTTTTTTCTGTTGCAGGTGGACATAGTTCTCATAATTCTTTTCGAGAGATTCCAAGTCAATATTGAGGCCACGGCGGGAGATGTTTTCTTGTAGTCCAGTGCGATCACGTAGACGTTTTTCGAAATCCATGTATGGAGTGATTGGCGCATAGTTTTCCTTTGCCTTATCACCGGTTATATAGAGCACTGAAATGAATCTTCGTAATGTGTTTGCTTTAAATTCACTTATTCGAGTTAGCTTATTAATACAAAACATTTTTGTATTTTGAAAACAAGAAATTGTGTAAGTTTCATAACCTATGTATTGACCTAACAAGTTAGATGAAGACACCAACTGTCAAATTGTAATCGGAGAAATTTTATGTAAGGAACTGCCAACATCATACGATTTTTACAGAAAATTGATTTTTTTGTTTGCCTGTCGAAGCATGCAAGTATATTTGAAATATAAATATTTTTTTATATAATATTTATCATTAGATAAAAACAAAATGTATCGCAGTTCTTTTAATGAAGGAAAAGGATAGATAAATGAGCCCGTATCTTTTTGAATAAAAAGAAAGATTGTTATTATCAAACCATATTGTTTGCTGAAGTGCCTTAAATTAACGGTAAATGGGGAGAAGATGATGGATAAGGAAGCAATTTGTAAGCAAATATAACGATTACGATGTGCACTGTTTTGATGGGAAATCGTGAAATAGTCAAGCAGTCGTCAAAACGGTTAAAAGCTTTCTCGCACAGAAGTAATCCTTCCGATCTCAAACTTCTGGTACTTTCAAATTTCGTTGTTAGTGACATTTATTGGGCGTCGAAAACCTTCGCACCACAAGCTACTTCTTTATCATTGAAATTAATGATACAAAGTGTGAATGTTTTTTCCACCAAAAATAATGCTTCATGACGAAATTACGTTTTTTTCTATTTTTCCCAAAATGTACGCGGTTGTCTGCTTTCAATAGATTTTACAAACTAAATGATGCAGCTTGCTTAAAGAGTATCCTAAAGACTTATAGACAGGGACATCCTAGAAAAAATTAAGCTGATTGAAAAGCGACAAGTTTAAAGATAAATGTGTATGATTCTGACTTTCTTCGTTTTTATATTAAAAGATAATAAAAAAGAGGGTGGCGAGTAGAAAAAACGTTTATTCTTCTACAGATTTGTTGTAAGCGACAGGCAAAAGCTCTTTAACTTTTGGTATGTGAGCGAACGCCTTATAAAAATATGAATCAAAGCCTATTTCACCAACATAATTCTAATATGCAACCATGCTCCCATGAAGGAAATAGACAAGCTAATGAAAAATTTTCTGCAAGCTCCTTCACAAATCGTTCAACCAACGGAAGCCTTTTACAATGTCCTGATGCCAATAAGCTCTCAGAAATATTGTAACTAATTTGCTGAGTCCCAACCGATCACCTCATATAGCTTGTTGAACATTTTATGGGAACGCTTAAATCTATTTGTCAACTATATATCTGATTGGCTTCTATCAATGTAATTTTATGCCCAGTAAATCCATAACTGTCTAAATAATCATAGTCAAATAAATCCCATAAAAAAAGAGAGTGATACTCCATGCCTTTCTTGATTTTAAGGCCGTATATGACAACGTCTGGTAAGATGGAGTTTCAGAACCATATCTAGTTTTGACATTGAAGTTGCTTACGAAGTTGTTCACAAGCTCGATGAAGAATGCTTGCTGCTCCATAAAGGTCTAAATTAATATCAGCAATACATTTGATTACAAAAGAGGGCTAAGATAAGTTAATGCACTGTCATTCGACTTCTTCTTTGTCTATGTTTAAGCCCATTAATCAAGGAGTCTCTCAAAGCTCTATTCTGGGATCTATTTTATTTTGGATTTTTATAAATGGTCTACTACTGATGCGCCAATATGCTATTATTTACCCCTGCGCTGATGATGTTAAACTCTATTTATCTCAGAATCTTGAGAATATCGATTATCAATCTAGACAACATCTATAAGTGATCAGTATTCAACAGTTGATTAATTCGGTTGAGTCTGGCATGAGTAAATATGGTTGTCAGATGAATTTATGGATGTATCCGTAAGCTCTGGTTAACGGGTAGTTTAACGCCTAGTGAAACTAGGCAAAAACTTTCACAAGCTTTATTAATACTAATTATAACATATTCGAAAGCAGTCTATAGTTATCTTGACTATTCGACCTAGCGTGAACTGCAGCGTGAAGCTAGCTTATTACGGCACACTACTATATATTTATGGGCTTCGTAGATATGACCATGTTTCGGGATTCTCGAGGAAACTGCTGGGATGTACCTTAACACAATACATCAAAGCTAGTTTTGCGGTTTTTCTTCGATCACTTTATTAAACTTTGAAAAAAATGAAATCTTACAATATTATTCCAACATTAACTAATTTTTATCATCGCATTCCTGGTCGCCGTATTGAACGCAAGTTGCGTTGTTGAGCTTAGAATTATTAGAATGAATGAACTATTATACTAAGAGCTTAACAGGGAAATCGACTTGGCCAAAAACGCACATTAAAATATCAAAATTGAGTATGCTCCGGTCTGAAACGTCTTCGAATCAGCTCCCGAGGGACAGCGCAGTAGAGAAAGGCCAAGACTCAGGTGGCGCACGCAAGTGGAAGACCTCAGCCAACTTAGCGTGCAAAACTGGAGGCAGCTAGCCTGGGATCGAGCTGGCTGGAGAAGCTTGTTGACTGAGGCTGAGGTCCACCCCTGGAATGTAGCGCCACTTAAAATAAGTAATGTAAATTGAGTATGTTCTGTTGTATTCTATGAGCATGTTACGAATTCTGTGAAAGAGTTAGTCAAACGATTCTGATTGGTCGAGAGCCCGAAATTGACTGCAAAACTAGATGACATTTCGTGAGGTAGTGAAAAAAATGCTTTCCTGAAATTTCCGGCAAATGAAGAAACGTCAAAAGTCAGCTGAAATGCCGGCTGTGATTTAATGAAAGTTGTGATTCGTTATTTCTTTGTTTTTGTCATAAAATTAAAAAATTTGTTTGACATAAATTTTCGCAGAGTGAAAATTATGAATTTGATGAACCGATGAAGAGTTTCTGTTTAAATCCTTTTTTTTGTATTTTTTCTGTTTTTGTAAAATAAAAACATGAAAATTTAAATGAATTTTTTGAACAAATTAATAAAAGTTTATGTTTTTGGTACAGCGTTGTCCATTTTGGCTTGCGCTTTCGTTTGCTGAAAATAGTAAGTAAAAGCATGTTATTAAGCATGTTTTAAGTTTATTTTTGACAACTAACTAATGGCTGTACTTTTCTGTTGTAACTTGATCCGACTTTTTCACAAACCTGTGCTGTTCTGTTGTGCTCTTTTCATAGCTGGTGTTTAATTAAACTTGTTCGTTTGGCAACGCGATTTTTAAACCAACTCCAACATCAAGCACTTGTATGGGCTGTGCACACACTCGAACTAGGCAAACGTTAAGATCATGTCATTGGGGCGATGGGTTCATTTCATACATCGTTTACAATAAAGTTGAATCACTTTTCTATTATATAAAATACGAAGAGAATAGGAAAACAAATAAAAAAAAAATCTTATTCATGTCTGGCGTTGCGTACCACTCTGCATCTGTAGCTCGAGCTTGCGCGAAATCATCAACAAAACTCACGTCATTTCAATTAAGTAGCTGTCAAAATCATTTCTCGTTTCTTAGCAAAAGTTCCAGATAACACCCCGCCTTTCTTATCCGGCATTTAAGTTAAAGTGATTAAAATTAAGTCGAACGCAAATAATTGTTCATTGAATTTAGCAATAGTCAGTTGTATTCGGCCGAGGTTGAACGCTAAAAACAAGTGATCTCCAAAAAGCCTCAGAAATCGTGGGGAAGGAAGGTAATTTAGTGAAAACATTGTCATTCCTTCATCAGGGTCAATGTTTAAATGTTAATTCATTAAATAAAACATTTCACATGAATTTTTTAATCTACCAAAAGTGTGTGTTTGTTGTTTTTATAAATTGTTAATTGAAGAATTGCAATGATTCTGCAAGTCTAATTCAGTAAGTCAGCACAGTCTTGATAAGCTCATTGGACTGGCATTAAGTGGTATGGTAACAACAATTAGATTTTGTAAATATAGCTGAGAAGATTAGATAAGAAGTTGCTTTTTATATCGGATTTAGATTCGCAATGTAAAAAATTCATGTTTCCTTTCAGATAACAAAATGAACACTACGAGTAAGGATAATATTTTGTTTGGTGGCGAAGTAACCTCCAGTGTCACGTCCAGTTTCAGGTCGATGGGTCACTACCTTCTCGATCAATTCAAGAATAATGAAAGTGGTGTTTTTATGGTGAGCAATAATTACATAGAACTTGTATTTTAACATTTTAATGACCATTATGTTGTTTTTTTTTTTTGTTTGGTTTTCTTTCCACCTCTTTCTATAGATAGATGCGCTTACTGGGCATCAATATACACGCAGAGAAATCCACGATAAAATTGTTCGGTTGGCTTATGTGCTGCAGAAACACGGGGTTAAGGAAGGCGATGTTATTGGAATGTGTGGTGAAAATTCTGTAGAATTTGCAGTGACTTTATTTACGATATTTGTGCTAGGTGCTACAGCGGCCCCCTTTAATGTAACATACAGCGAACGTAAGCAAATGAACTACATATTTTATCGGTCGGTTTAGAATTGATTTGTTTTTGGTTTTAGGTGAACTTGATCATGCTGTTAATCTTTCGAAACCGAAAATTTTCTTTTCCTCGAAAACTCCACTTAATAGAGTACTAGGGGTTGCAAAGAAAAACAAGTTCATCAAGCAAGTGATTGTCTTTGGGGATGTAAGTCCTAGTTCAGCTGCTATTCCATTCGATACGTTAGTGAACAACAAAAAGATTGTATCTTATGCGGACTTTGATTCAAAAGCCGTTGATAAGGGCGAAAACGTGGCGCTTATCATGTGTTCCTCGGGTACTACGGGCTTGCCAAAGGGCGTCCAACTCACCCAGTTGAATATTTTAAGTTCTATCGATAGGCAATTGTAAGCGATTTTAAGTGGACTTACAATCTGATAAGTTATGTCTGATTTTTTTTGTTTTTAAGTGATCCCGACGCAATTGATATTGAAGGTGTTGTTGCACTTAGCGTAATTCCATGGTTCCATGCATTCGGCTGCCTCACGTTGATTGTGCTGGCATGTAAGGATGCGCAATTGGTGTTTTTACCTAAATTTGAAGAGAAAATTTTCTTAGGTGCTATCGAGGTAAGTTTAAACATTTTGTTGTACTTTAATCATTTATTTTCCTTGTTTACCTCTCCACTTATATTACTTGTCAATCTGCGTACAATTTGATTAACACCTATTTGGATTAGATAAGAGTGAAAGTTCAATGTTATGCATATTGTTTATTTAGTTTCAAAATCGAAAACGGTTCAGGCACCCTTAATTCAATTGTAATTTATGTATTTATTTATTAATTCGGTAATTTCTGTATAAGGTCTAATTAGATTATGTTGAATATCATAATAAAAAAGGGTTTTGGGCTAACTGTTACCAGTTGCGAAGAATCAGTTGAGATTCCAAAATTGGAAATCAGTCCGTAGTACTACTTTTGTATAACTTTTCTTTAAACTTCTCAATCCTATGTACGATGATGACTTATATATCAGCAATTCCCCGTCAATCATCTCATCGTCATTTCATTCAAAGAAAACATTGGAGGGTTAGGTGCTTAACAAAAGTCAGAAATCGATAAACAACTAACAGACAAATGTTTCTTCTAAAAGACAGCAAGAATGCCGCACGTGCTTAAGAGTTAAAAAAGAAAATTCAGTGTACCAGGCCGACTTTATGAATTAAATGAACTTTGCATTTTGAACTGTTTGAAAGTGGTTGGTTAACGCATCTTTAAACTTTAAACATGGGCGGTTGTGGTGATGTAATATCCACGAATTGTCTTTCCAATTTGGGGGTCATTTCTGCAAATTGCTTCGTGCAAACTTCTAATGACGTCTAAAAAATACTTCTTATCGACAGTCTAATCCCTAAAACAGAAATTCATGATCCACAATTCTATTTTGGTAAATAAAACAGGAAACAGTCTTGTTTTTGTTTACTGAGAACGAAGTGTTTTTTTTTCGGTCTTGGCTCATTTGGAGCGTGTTATTTACTCGTTTGATGTCTGGTGGGCGTGTTGTCACTAGTAATTATATGTTTGATAAATGTTTGATCGGAATCATTTTTTAAAAACATTTATTTTGCTTTTGTCTTCACAGTTCTTTTTTTTTGCAGGGAATTCACGTTTAATTTATTGTTTATGCCATCAACGGGTCGAGATGTTGATCTGCTAACTCTCTAATTTGCGGCTTATGATCAGTACATCTTCGATTTCATCAAGATGTTCTTCAGTTATTGATCTCGATGATCTGTAAAGACGAGCTCACGATTACTTCGAAAGCGTGAATGGCAATCGTGAACCACTGTTTCTTTATAGCATCGTTGGCAAAGCACGCTTTCGATTCGGCGGATTCAAAAAATTTTCGAATTGGAGCAATTGTGTCCGTCTGTTCTATATGACCCAGTCACCTCTGTTTTTGGACCTTCGCTCTTCTGGCTAAGTCGCTGGCGTGTTAAAGCTCGTAGAGTTCGTCGTCGTATTTCCTCCTCCACTAACCGACTTTGCCGACGCGACAAAAACTCAGCCGAACAATTTTTCTGCCAAAAGCAGCCTCATCTTAGGAGCTAAGGTATATAAAGTCCTTCACGTTATGCTTTAATTGTAAAATATGGTGGAAATGATAAGAACACGCCACGTTGTTTATTCCGGGAACATTTTAAACAAGGTACAACTTTTTTTTTCCTGCAAAATAAAGGTTTCGTATACGATTTAAAATTCTTTTTGCCTGTGGTTCGTCAATGATAAATCAAAATCAATATTAACCCGACAACCTACCGCCTTCATAAAATAAAACCAAACGTTTTCCAATTTTTTAAAGTAACTAGCTGACCCGGCAAACGTTGTTCTGCCATATAAATTATTTCTAGTGAATATTTTGGTTGTTAAATAAAAAATAACGAATGTATTGTAAGTGTGTTTGAATGTTTTAACGATCGATAAAATTGATCGAATGTGATCGATAAAATAGAACAATCGAAGCAACATATCGTCAGTCATTGAATCTTTGTGTTTATCCCACAACGTGTCTGCTCGTCGCGGGAAACATGTAGTCGACACTATAGCGAATAGTAGACGAATTTGTGTTCCTGTACAGCGCAATGCTGCTTCAGCAAGCATATCGACCCATTGATTGTCGTCTTTGAGCAAGCCGAGTGCAAGGCATGCATTTTTTCACGTTTGCGTATAAATATAGTTTGCGTATTTCTTGGCCGGTGACATTAACCAACAACAGTCGTAGATAGAAGCACTCAGTCTGCCTTGGATTGACTGAATATACTCGGCCCAAAGTGTTTGATTTGAATAGGCCGGGAAACGCATCAATTGGTGTGCATTGCTTGCGGGGTATCCATTATTTTGTTGGATTCCATGTGAAATAGCGTCGTACTTCGGAATAGAGAAGTGTTTGTGCAAAAGCGCCGAAAAATTCGGTGAGTGTAGTTTTTGGTAGATTCATGGCGCGCTCAATTGCTGTCTCGTTGGTGAAAAAGACGCGCTGACCGTTTTCAAGATGGACGGGTAAATGTATAACTGTTGGGTCCCGTTCATGAATTAGGAAACCAAAGATACGCCAGACAGCTTCAGTGGAGTTGATGTACCGGCCAATATGGCAGCGCATTATTTCGTCTTTGTCATTCAATCGAGGACCATTCACATCGGTATTCTGAATTTGAAACACAGCCATATCGCTGCCTCTGTTTACATACTTGCAAATGTATTTTATGGACAATATAGGCCTTGCGTGGCAGATTTCTGCAATCCGATTATAGCCTGGAAACCAGATAAGTTTATTGAGAGCTGTCACAGTGTGGAGGCTGGCTTCAGTTGGGAGTACTTTCTATTCTGTTCACGCGATTTTAAAGAGCAATAATTTGCTTCTTAGAGGGAGGACGTATCCATTAAGCAGTTTTGTCTACATAAGGCTCAACCACCTTCTACATGCTCTTCAGAAAAAACTAAGTTGAAATAATAGGTCTGAGAATGTTAATGAGTGAGTAGTTCGTTCTGACAAATTTCGAGAAATTAATTCGTATGTAGTCTGCGGTTAGGCAAATAGTGAGGATTTTCTTTAGAGATGGCATAAGAAGAAAGCAAAAAATTTATTAGCCTTCTATGTCCGATGCAGGGATGAAGGAGCAAACTTGAAACGTGAAAGATTGCTCTGAGTAAATATCATAAAAATGTACTGGACCTATTTCTTATTTACCCTTATGAGGATTTTACTTAAACCTCAAATTAAGGGACCCGTCACTAGCCTTATCTAAGGCTTCCAGAGAATAATCTTGTTTTTTTTTAATTTTTATTGATCATCCTAAGAGTGTGATTTTCGAAAGGGCTTAGTACATGAACTTCACCCTTATGATTCTGTTTTTCATATGGGAATCATCCACCTGAAAGTTTACAATATGTGCTGTGCTTGCACCCTATATCACATAAACCATAACATATACATATTTGCAAGACTTCAGAGCGTCAGAAATTTAAATCAATTTCCGAGCATTTCCAAGTTCTCATGAAATTGAATTTTCGCGCAACATTCTATATACGAGTAGGTCCAGTCAAACTGGATATTTTGCTGGTTACAAGACCATCTTCTTCCCTCCTGCGACCATTATCGGATTAAGCGCCGATTTCATTCCGACGTCATGTGTGGGTAAAAGTACTACTGATTTTTGCTTGTCGATAGGTTTTACTGCTTCGGCCGACTTTCTTCTGCTAGACTTTTAGCTCTGCCGATTGCAGCTCTGATTTTTGTGGGCGAAAAAAACCAACAACAGAAAGTGTGACGAAACCTTATTTAGATTATTATTGGTTTTGTTTGAAATATAAAAAAAGTGAGTCAGTTTCAGTATCCAGAGTACGCTGATGGAAACGTTTCAGTCTTTTTGCGCCGTGGGTCCTTCTCTCTTTCTACTAATTTTTTTATCGGTGTCGTTTTTAGAAATTGTCTGTCTTCTGTCCACTTTAATTTTAGCATCTGGTTAACGAAGTTTAATTCGGAGGCAAACCCTATTCAACCTTCTTTCGATAGTCCAGTTCCGCTTACCGAATGTGTCACAGTCATAAAAATAAGAATATCTCTCGAACAAAACCTTATTAAACGGGTTTAAGTATTATGTTTGCTATACTTAAGAATTCGTGCCCGGCCGCAGTAAAAATGCAGACAAATCTTTGGTTATAGCTCTTGCGAAATAATCATTCCCTGTGTCCTATTTTCATTTAAATTCGTAATGTATTTGAATACGTATTAACAATTTTATTTGCGCCCCTAGAAATACAGAGTGGCTATGGCCTTTATGGTACCTCCATTGATGGTGTTCTTGGCCAAACATCCAATTGTAGATCAATATGATTTGTCGTCACTTCTCTTCTTATTGTCTGGCGCTGCCCCATTAAGCAAGGAAACAGAAGATGCCATCAAAGAGAGGTATATATAATTGATTACTCAACATAATACCCATAATAACATTTTCATTTTAGAATTGGAATACCATGCATCCTACAAGGTTATGGTTTAAGTGAAGGTACACTTAGCTTACTCGTACAGAATGGATTTCAGTGTAAATCTGGTAGTGTGGGCGGTCTTAAAAATGGCCTTTATTGTAAAGTCATCGATACGGAAACTGGTGAACCTTTAGGGCCAAACCAGCGAGGAGAGCTCTGCTTTAAAGGAGACTGCATTATGAAAGGATATATTGGCGATAAGAAATCTACAGCAACGATAATCAAAGACGGCTGGCTTCACACTGGTGACGTTGGGTACTATGATGATGATTTTGAATTCTTCATAGTTGATCGTATAAAGGAGTTAATCAAGTACAAAGCATTCCAAGTACCTCCGGCAGAAATTGAGGCTCTACTTTTAACACATCCAAAGATCAAAGATGCAGCTGTTGTTGGAAAACCTGATGAAAGCGCTGGTGAGCTTCCATTCGCGTTTGTAGTGAAACAACCTGATGTTACTTTAACTGAAGAAGAGGTTATAAAATTTGTAGTAGATACAGCATCGCCAGCGAAGAGACTTCGAGGTGGTGTTAGGTTTGTCGATGAAATTCCAAAGAACCCCAGTGGGAAGATCTTGCGACGTGTTTTGCGAGAAATGCTGAAAAAACCAAAGTCTAAGTTGTAGTTAATCAGACAACTGACAAGAGATTACTCTTCTACTGAGTTTTGTATATCTGTTGGTTTATTTTTTACGTTTAGGGGATTTTTTTTTTATAAAAATGCAATACTCAATGTAAGGTATATACTATGTATTGTGTAACAAGTTTGATTACAAATGGCTTACGGGAAAGTAAAGAATTTGTTTTTGGTTTTTTTTCCACTTTAAGACTTTCAGTTCGACATGCATACGTTTATGAAGATGTTTGTGTTAGTGGTTTGATGTCATTCAGCACAACTATTTGTTTCAAAGCTAGTTTGGGAAAACATCTATCATAAAGAGTTTTAGGTGACAAGTGGTGTCGATAGCCCAGTGGAATTCAGTGTGATCTAACTGGTTGTTAGGATTGGGAAATGAACCCAGATTTTTTCTTGTTATACGCTGAGATTATCTTTGGAACATTGCGGCATTTTAGGATCTACCAGGGCGAGTGGCAGTAACATGATCAGAACCGCGGCATTGATTCAGACAACTATGATACCTCACAGAAAATAAATACTATACGAAAGTTCGAGGTCGATACGCTACATTTGAACTCTCATAATTCTTCAATGTGGTACAATATATCCTCGATACTCACCACCTTGTCATCGATTTGAGGTTTAGATAGATAGATAAGGAGTATGTAAAATAATTGTTTTATGGCATTACCTTGTAACTCGTTTGATTGTGTTCGATGTCGATGGAGAACTCGAGCTGCTTTATCAAAGTCTGAATAACTATCCAGATCTCAACAACCATAATCGTGATCAATTGCTTGCTTTACCTGTTAGTGCTCTTCGTTGCCAACTTTATGTAGAAATCTTATAAAAGTAGGCCTACAAACAAGTGAAAAATCATAGTGTCTCAGTTCTGGACTAAGCTTAACGTCAACATATCGTTATACTTGCGCAGATTAGTAAGGAGTTTCAATTGTGACTGCAGAAAAAGTTAGACCATATTTGTGGGGAATAGTTTAGTGGTTTTCAATTCAGAAAATGTAAGAACTATTATAATTTTATATGTAATAAAGTTTAAGTTAAATATTACTGTGTGTGATTGAATACTTAAATGCATAATATTCCTTTTCATTTATTCTAATATAATTTTGTATCTGAAAACTAAAATCTAACTTTTAACTTTTAACATGTAAACTTGTTCCTCATGGTGCTATAATATCGTAAATCTAGTCTACTCATTCCCATTCTGTAAATTCTTCCTGATAACGATACATTAATTTATTCATTTATCTTTTATCAAAGAGTTATATCACGAGTTAAATTAAGGGTGTTACGGCTCCGATGGGATTATTCAGTCTTACGCTCTAACGAACTAAGTGGACAGACCTTTGTAGAATACAAAGCACAATGGAGACCTCAAAATAACACATACTTTCGGCATGTAATAGGAACTCATTTGAACTCAGTTGAAAGTTGTCGTTTTAAAAATTTGTTCTTGAATATCAGAAAGCGGACATTCAAATTTTTATATCCGAAATGCGAAATTGAACTGACAAAATCCCTTCAACAATTGAGGGCCCATTTTAGTCAATTCGTGTGACATATGTAAATAATCACTGGAGTGTTGTGAAAAACGTTCTCGACACCAGACAGGATTCCGGGGAAACCCTTTTACGTGGTTGGTTATCTGTTATCGATCCTTTACATGGATCGCGGAACGCAGACAATAATGTAGTCACCTTTGCAGAAGTTAGAAGTATGCTCGATAACATGAGTTATCTTGGAAGTATCAACTTGGCTGATGCCAACGCCAAATTAGCCCAACCAGCTCCATTTTGTATGTAGAGCAACTAGGAGAAGCTGTAGGAGCTATTATATGACTGCAGTACCAATCACAAATGAACTGCAAACTCTAGTAAATCGCTGTCTGTAAAACATATTACGAGTGTGCTGGGCAAATCGTTGGGCATACATATAGTATGCTATTATAGGAAAGAGAAAGCGACATTGGTTAATGCAAACTTGACTGAGTATTATATTGAATTGCTTGAATAGTAATGCAACGATTCAATCGTTTGACTTGAAAAGATTGGATAGAGAGTGTTCTTCGCAGAATAATCGAAAAGAAATCTTGATTACCCGAATGTACCTGGTAGGAGTAAAAGAATATTGCAATGATTTTAACGTTTTTTATGATATTTTCCCAGTTAAATAAAATATATAAGACTTAAAGACATCGTGCCTTAAATTGTATTATTTAAACGTATATTTACTTTCTTTTTACCTTCTGTTTTAAAATTAGAAACAATCTGATTTTATATTGCATTGCGCAACTTATAACTTCAAAGGTTTTTATAAGAGATGCCCCGAAAAATAAACTGGCTATTCCACCAACGGAAACTAAAACCAAAAAGAAATAATTTTGAAAACATCCTCAATAAAGTAATTACTTAACCATTTGACAATAATAATTCGTTTTGTACTTACTGATTAAATCTAAATAATTTTTCGATACTATTCGAACAAAACGTTGAGTTGGTAAGTCCACCATGGATATCATAACTTTACTCATGATAAGGTCGTCTTCGGTTGCTCTTTGTAAAGAAATAAAATAATTATTTTCTTTGACTAATAAAAGAATAGCTCCTCACCCTTCCCCAGAATTGTGGACTATTTCATATTCAGGCTCTTCACAGGTACTTAAACATTTGCATTCTTTTCTTTGTTCTCGCATTATGTGGTAAGCTTCCGTAAGGCACATAAGACCAAATTCGTTACAGGCCGGTTCTTCTAAGATATACAAATAGTCTAGATAAAGTAAATTACAATTTCTACTAAATTCTTATTCTAAGGTGGTAAGAAATTATTTTATAATAATTAAGTGAAGATGCAAGATGCAAGAGTTACATAAGTACTCGTATGTCGTCAGTTTTGAACTTCAATTAACACCGGAGACTAGAAACAGTAATTTATTTTTGAAAACGCTTTTGACGGCAAATCTAAACAACTGAAAAATGGGTAGATGATTCCAGTGGAGTTATTCATTTTCACTATTTGCACACCTAAAAGGAAAGGGTGTCTTCAGAGCAGAAAGATTTTCCACCAAGTTATTGAATATAGAATTACAACCCAATCATATTCTGATTTATCAAATATATATAGGAATACCTGAAGGTTTAAAAGACGAATTATCGGAATTTTTAGATAACGTCCCAGCCCAGTATACCTAGTCTAGCTATAAAGTACCCCTTGCTCATAATTTTCAATAGAAATAATCCCGTTAACTACGTACTCGTACTTATGAGTCAAGAATAAAAGCTAGTTTGCTTTAAGCTTTCGATCAGTACCTATGGAGTGGGGCATCAAAGAAAATCGTGTCGCGTTAATCACTTTGCATAAGTGTGGAAAGAATTCGAACCAAATTTTCGAACTTCTCAAACCACTTGGTGTATCGAAAATGTTTGTTTATCGGGCTATAAAATGTTTTAATGAACTTTCAGAAGTAGAGGACGGACCAAGAAGTGGTCGTCCACGCGTCGCTCGAACGAGTGCGAAAGTTAAAGCTGTGCGTGAACGAATTTGCAGAAATCCTCTTCAGAAAATAAAGATTTTGTCCAGAGAATTGGATATATCCGCTAGATCCATATCAAGGCTTATTCGAGATGATCTCCATATGAAAGCCCATCGTCGAGCAACGAGACATCTCTTAACCCCTAACCTGAAAAAAGTAAGACTCGAAATAAGCAAAAAATTGTTACAGTGGCAAGCAGTTAATTGACATGAAAATATTTTATTTACTGATGAAAAAATGCTCAGCATAGAAGAAGTTTATAACAAACAGAATCACAAAGTTTATGCAACGTCATCTAAAAGAGCAAAAAGAGTTGTCCCGAGGGTTCAGCGCGGACACCATGCCGCTTATGTTATGGTTTGGCAGGGGGTATCGCATCAAGGTGTCACATCACTGCATTTTTGCAAAAAAAAATGTATGAAAACAAGGGCAAAAGTGTATCGAAGGTGTTGTCAAGGGCTTAACAAATACTTTCCTTTCAATAAGACTGTGCTCCGACACACACAGCCAAAACGACGCAAGAGTTGCTTAGATGCAATATTCCGGATTTTATCGCTGCTGCAGATTGGCCACCAGGAAGTCCAGAGTTAAATCCGCTGGACTACAGTTTGTGGTCAGAACTGGAGAGCATGGCCTGTAAGACGCCCAAGCGAAATTTGGACAGCCTTAAGGCAGCTTTAATAACAGCAGCGTCGTCGATTCCCATCGATACAGTGCGTGCCGCTATAGAACAATGGTCACAACGTTTAAAAGCCTGCGTCAAAACTAAAGGCGACCATTTTGAGTAAAACTTTTTTTTCTTCAAACTTATATATTGTGAACTAGAGATCTACATGAATGCCAAAAAAGTTACCCATGAGACACTCTTAGAAACTAACTACCCATACTCATTCAATTCACACACAGTGATTCCTCACTCTATGAGTGAAGAGAATTATGAATGCATGTGAGTATGGATGCAACAAGGTCTCATAACTCACAGGATTCATACAACCCATGATTCACACTCATCATAACTCACTACCTATAGCATTCTTTATTTTGGGTACGTGTGAATGCTGTATAAGGGTGGAAAGCGCATTCGAATCATTCGAGTTACTCGCATTATTGCGCATACGATTTTGGGATTCTGTTGTACGTTTTGGGATTGTTTTTTTTTTCAATTAACAGGTATACGTGAATTTTCGTGAATTTTCGCACAAGCATTCACGCATATTCAACCCCTGTGAGTAGTGTGAATGTGAGTTAGCCCATCCATGAGTGTGAATGAGTATGAATTTCGACTGTTGGTCGACAGCACAGCTACGCACAACACAACTTTTATACCCACATTCACTCAGGCTCATTCACAGGTTTCATTGTGCAATGAGTAATGAGAAGTATCTATGAATCAAGTTGCACATTCACTGCGTGAATGTATCCATGCAGATGTCTGTTGTGAACTAATGTTGCACTTTTAAAATGAAACAGAACTAGGTAGTTAAATCAGGAACATGAAAATTCGTTAATACTGTTTGATGGCGTTTTTTTTATTTACAAATGAAAGAGCTTTGCTATTCCGACAATAACGTTTAGAATTAGAATGTGAACAAAATATTAAAAACCAAAAAACACATGTCAATCCTAGAAGATCCAAATAAAAACCTGCAAAGATGAGGAAGAAAATTTTTTAAGTAGAGTCACAGTCACAATCACATGGATATAAATAAACTGTTTTCGCAGAAAGTTAAACAGCGGGGACTACCGAAATTTTAATGTCAGGAAGAATAATTCGTTGGACTTAGACTTTCAATCTATCCGACAAAAATTAAGTAAAGATGTTTTATCTGGCGGGCTATATTCCTAGCTATTTTCAGCATCGCTTGTCCATGCGCAATAAGGGAGACCATCTCTAGAAGAAAGCAACCAATTGTCAACGATCTGATTGGTTTCTATCAGTGCAGTTTTAGGCCACCACACGGGAAATCCTAGATTAAATATAAAAGTTCTAAATCGATACTCAACACCTCTCTATCGGTTTCAACGTAGAAGAGATCATCTTTAGAGGCGAGCTTTAAAGAAACGATTGAAACAATCATTGGCCTAAAGAGGCAATCGAGTAATATGGTCTTATCAAGAACATTAAATAGACTCTATATTTATAAGATCTTAATACTTTAGACTTCACGTCAATGGGAGAGAATGCATGGATATAAGGCTTATGAATGTTAACCCCTAATTCCTTATGAAAGAAACAAAGCAGAAGGAATTAGTAATATGATCCAATTGGCAAACTAGAGAGGTTACTGGATTAAGACTCATTCAGTGGTCCAGGAACAATATACGGAACTTGGCAATTACACATCAAAGAGAATAAAAGTTGATATTGATTGAAAATTTGAAATTATTTACCATCAGTAGCTAGAAAATGATCCGTGCAGTTACAAACATACAATTTTAAATCACGCATGCACTCCACGACGCATGTGGAAAAACTATAAAAGTTGTACAATTTGAAATCTGAAAATAAATTCGTTTTCGTTTTAATCTTAATGTTAAAAAAGATGCAAAATCTCACCATCTTGAATTTCATTGCTAAAACGACATCGTCTCTTCTCAGGATCTAAAGTGCGTACACTGGGATCGTTATAGAGCTCTATTACATTGAACATAATATCCTGAGCTGTACCCCAGAGGACGGTCTCTCTGAAAACTCCATCTGAAAATAAAAATGGAATTTCCGTAGGTGGATGTATATGAATCTGCACATCCCTAGATACGAAAAACTGCAGGCGACCAGGTCCTGTCATCCTATTGTTGGAATATTTCGATCTTCTCACTTTTCTTATAAAAATTAAAATAACAATAAATTGCCTTTGCCTAAATGATAAATAAAAATTGCTTTAGAAATACCTTGCATGATTGGAATTGAACGAAAAACAGATTCCGTACTCCGTTTTGATTGGTAAAAATTCTGAACAACAATCAAAGGTATGGTTAGCCCATGAACAATTTTTAAACAAATCTGTACAATTTGTTCGAAACTAAAAGTAAAATTAAAGTAAAAATTAAAAAAAAACAAACAATTTTGTAAGTGTTTACTTACAATATTCATGAGTGTATTAAAATCCGTTGGACAGCCAATGTATTCACAGTTTTTGCACGACATGCATGTGCCACGAAAGAATAGAATTTCGCCGAGGTAATCATCGATTTGAGAACTCTTATTCGAACCAAAATACTCCTCACTGATATCCCATATCCTTTCTCCATTGTAAAGTTCACACACTGTCACCGCTGGAAATGGTGTATTCCAATTAAGGCTACAAATAAAATTTCTTTAAGGGAGATTTTATTTATAGTTTACTTTTGTTTCTTACTACAAGGTATCCAAGTTAAAGGTCACCGAAGAAGCTAAGAAATTCTTGTATAATTCATTTGAAATTTTCACAAATTGTGGAATAATAAATACTCCTGCCACTGCAAATATTAGTCTTAAAAAGGAAACAATTTTAGAATCTCAAAACGACCGTCTTATTAAATATTAACTTACATATTTAAAACGTTTCGAAAGGACAAAATGTGTCCATTTTTCACCGACATTTCTGCCAACCATTTAAGTCAATTTGCAGGACGTAACTGAAATAAGTACACATTTTTGTTATCTACTCGTACCTGCTGATGTTCACCCCTTTTCCTTTGAATGACTGATTTAGGTTTAAATTCATGTTAGCTTTCGTGACTACGCAAATAATTGGGTAATTGGTCTTCATTGCTGACATTATTGAGGTTGACGCATTGTTTAAGTGCACATTTCAACTCATGGCAACTGACGCATAACAATTCGGAGGTTGAGAGAACACGTTTGAGTTAATTTCAGTCAACAAGTATGAAAACGAATGATTTTTTGTTGTCCTGCTTAGGTTCTATAGTTCATAAGGATTGTATGTTATACTCTAAAGAAGGAATCGATGGAATATTTCTGCGATATAATCGATACTTAACGCAGACCAAATCTATAGAATTTTATGTAAAAAATTCGGACGTCATATTTATAACTTATTCTAGCAAAGAAATAGAACAAACTAACCTTCAATCAGTAATATTTGATCCCTTTAAGACAGTTGGAGTAAATTCACTTTCCTAAGAAAGGAGGTTTTGAACATAGTTAAAGATAAGACGATATTGGGCGATAGTATACCTGTATGCCCCCTTTATTTCTGGTGTACTCTATTTCCGAGAACAAATCAGAAAGGTCAATACGTGCCGTAGCAAGAGGGCTTCATCCGTTGTGCAAAAATGAGTATATCGTCAGTGAATTAAAAAATTGCTAATTGCCATTGCCATAGCGGGTGAAACAAGAATCGGAGGAGGCTTCTCTCTTTTCTTACTAACGTTCGATAGAAGCAGAATTTTCTAAAAATTTATGAAATGAAAGCGATTCTCAACATGACTATCAGAATTTAACCTCTGCATGAAACATGAAACTATTCCCTCAGTGCAATCGGTGTCTGGAGTTCAATCACACCCAAACGTAGTGCTATAAAGAGCAAAGTAGTGTGTAGTGCGTACGGAATCACTTCTCCAAAGACTGTGAAGTAAGCAAGCAAACCTCTTCAAAGAATATTAATTGCTATAAAACACCCAACGTGCGAAGTAACAAAGGAGTTGCGAAAAATGCTAGATAAATCCACGAAGCCGCAAAATAAGAACTTTAAAGTGGCAAGTAGGAAAAGAGCTTAGGCTAAATAAATTAAAAATAACGAAAACCTCGGATTCCGGTCACAAAAATACATATGAACAAACCAACCAACCGTAAAATTATGTTCATAACGAAAGGACTGAAAACTAGAAAGACTCTTGGGGGACGTACGTAATTGAGAATGCTTTGGAAGAAAAATAGGTTTACTCAAGCGTATCCCTTGATGTTTTGCACGCCTTTGATAAGTTATGGCAAAGTACTCGTATGTCGAGAATAGTACTTCCGTGTCAGACTTGAAAACTAAGTAACGCAATTCAAAGAGATTTTAGGTCAGCAATCTCGGAATGCTTCTGTATCTCCTTTATATAAGGGCACCCCACCAAAAAGAAACACGTTCGAGGCTATGTTTGCCAACACTCTTAAGCGGCCCATTCACACTACACTTGTGCTTGCACCAATGTCGGTGCACTAAAAAGTGTGCTGTGAATCGACTGGTGTGCCCATCGAACTCGGTGCCAGGACACTGGCGAGCGCACTAGTGTGGTGTGTATGGGCCGCTTTATACCAGTAGTAAGTCAAAAGATTGAAAAAGCAATATTTATTTATTTATTTCATCACAATAATTTATAAACTATTTACATTGAAGGCTTCAATGTAGCAAGACCATTGAAAGTCGTATGTAAAACGCTCTCGATAAAGTAAATGAATGGATAAAGGCTTGGCGGATGAGACCAAATCTGTTCTTGTAAATTTTACATACAGAAAAATGGCTCGTTTCCATTTGTAAACGAGGTTAAATACTTTGGAATGACACTCGTCGTAAAGCTAGAATGGGAGTCGCACGTTTAAAAAATATACGGAACTCGAAAGCAAATATTTTCTGTACTGGTTATTTAGTAAACATTCCAAGCTTCATGTCAAAAATAAGTCGCTCTTTTCAATGAAGTGCCAAGGTCGGTGTAGAGCTACGGCGTATACCAAGAAAATGAATGTCAATATTTTACAGAGCTTTGAAAAATTGGCCATGCATGACATCGGTACATAAAAAATGTCAACTTACACCGATGCCTCGGAATTCCTACTGTCGGAAGCGAAACAAAGAACTGCAAGAGAAACCACAAAAAAACGGAAACATTACCAATAAATTCCTATAAATTTTGAACAAGAGAAACCTATTGCACCATCTCCAGGGGACCATACATATGAACCTAGCGCGATAAAATGAAACCACAACATTAACAAGCAGAAGCTTTCATTGGAAAGTAACTCACCAAAGGAGTCTAACGGTTCAGCTGGTAATCGAGAGTCCAAAAAGTTTTCATGCAGTTCTCAAGCCCAAGCATATTTGAGGCTATCAGCGCAAAAGGGGTGTAACCCCAAACTATTTAATTGGGAGAGAATGGTGATTTTAAATTTGGTAAATATTTTTTTAATTTAATTTCTTTTGTGAAGATTATTTGAATTGTTTTTTGAATACGAAAAGGTGGCTACACCACTTTTGTATTGATAGTTGGTAATGTAAGGAATATATGTAACACCAGAACAGCAACCAACAAAAATTGTGGGTTACAACACTTTTGCGCTGATGCCCTCATTTATGAATCCCACGATTAGATTAGATTAGATTGGTATGGGAGGGAGCTTAGTGTATCCCAGATCACTGCGGCCATAGATGTGCCTATTGAGATGTCCTCCATTTAAAGCTCGGCTATGATGCCAGAGTTTGTTAGAAAAGCGGGTAAGTCTTTAGATGAGCTAGCGGCAATGTCTGCCGCGATATAATTTACCTTTAATTTAAGGTTGACGTGTTTTGACTTAACCATTGCAGTCTCATAATACGAGTTTGTGTTCTGCTGTTTCCACGTCTTCGTTGCACAATCTGCTTGTATTGTCTTGTGCTATGCCCATAGTCATCAATGCCCTGTAAAAAAACCTGTGAGTAGTCGAATCTGACTTCTACTTAGCTGTAGTAATTGTTTCGTTTTTTTTGTGGGAACTGTTTGGCATATGGTTTTGTCTGTTTCCTTCGGTTTCCCTCTAGAATCTTTTCATAAAGGAAATCTACTCATCAAAATCTGAACAATAATGAATGCGTTTACAATAATTAGCATTTTGGAAGGTACTACATAGATATGATGATATTCGAAGAGTAAGGAGACAACCCATGTCATTTTAATAAAGATTAAGGCCTCCCCTTTCATCCTTTCTCATCCACCTATAGGTACTTTTGTATGATGCTTTTAATTCAATTTAATGCTGGATTGGAACACTTGGTGGTTGCGTTATGAAGACTTTGACTGCATAATTTAACATTTAACATAATTTCGAAATAAGTTTGTCTTCTATTTATGTAGGGTTTTAGCAGTCGCATCTAGAGGCTGCAATCTATGTCTATTGAAGCAATTAAATCGTTCTTATCGTAGGTATTTGTTTTTTATTCATAGTTCGTTGAGTCAACTGTAATGTTTAAGTCAAGATTAGAGAGCGCTAATAAAACTGGATTATTTCTATGTTACTGTAAGCTTCGCGAGAACATTATTAAAAATACAGAGCGGACGGAATAGAGGAGGGTTTTTTTACTGTGCCCTTCAATTATTACAACTCAAATGAAATACTGATAGACCCTAAGATTCTTATTTTGAGTAGGCATCAATATTGAAGAAACACAAACTAATCAAAGGCATGTATGATAGCTTGTTGCAAAGCATGCTGACAGATTAATTAAAAGCATATTACACTAAAGTATACTAAATCTGTAGTCACAACTTTTTCTATAGGCGTCGGCAACATTCTGCTAAAGAAAAGTTTCTAATCCCACTTGGAAACCGGAGGTTTGCCTCCGTCAATAATAAAAAAAAGGCAGACAGTAAATGTACACTAAACGATGGTCCAAGCCATTTATTTTATTATCTATATTTTGACATCTAAAGTTACCGTATCCCTAACTGGATTACAACAATCATCGATATTGGCTTCTTTGAATTGTGGGTCATCTTAAACGCAATTAAGGAACTGCTAAGTCTTTGTGCATGTTGATATTTAGGAAAGCTGTACTACCTACGAAATTTACCGAACCACGTACTAAACAGAACTAAGTTTGTATTTGGAAAATATGTTGTACAAGGTATATATTACAATTAACCACGTCATAATTTCCCTAATTGGCATCGAAATTACTCATTGTCATGACGCTTGCTTACATGTCATCAACGACTGGTAAATGGCCAGACAATTGGTAATTTAATATAAAACTCGAAATAATGTTATCGACTACCCATTAGAAATGGGCAATAAGCAGTCGGAAAAAAAAAATTGTGGTGTACGACAAGCTTTTTTACAGAGCTGGTGGAGGAATCGAACTACAGTATGGAGACTGTCATGGCAGAAATGGTTTTGATGCTGTTTTACTTACATATGTAGGTGGAGCTACAGTTCGGGGTGAACTTCGGGCTCAACTAACAAAACCTCTCTAGTATGCCCGATCATTAACTAATTTCCTCCAGTTACTCCATCCAAGTCGGTTAAGTTCCCCTTCAACTTGTGCGAACCACGTAGGGTGAGGTCTAACTCTCCTACGGATTGATGAGCAGTCTTTGGACTAGGTCGCCATATGAGCTGTGTAGATTGATTGAATATAATCAAAACCGAATAACTTAAAAAAAAATGTTCTCTGCAAGTTTGAATTTTCATTTTATTTTTACTGAGGAGATTTTTCCAGAAATAATAGCAACACCAAGTTGCCGATAGCGACTGTGATGTTTTGCCTAAGGAGGAGGAGACCTATACGTCTTTAGTTGACGCCAGTCAATTTTTGTGGATTATTAAAAGATGCTGAGATTTCATTCACTCCTTTGACCACATCTGAGGAATGAGTTGGTATATAGTATGTTCACTTTAAAGTCATTTCCAGCAGCTTGGTAAGCTGTCAGGTCCAACTATTTTAAATATTAAATAATTTAAATTTAAATATTGCTATTTTGACTAAATTTTGGTAAATTCTAAGATCTACAGGCTTCTGTGCCTGTTTTCTGATGGCTGCGGCGTAGGAGTTGTTGATGGATTTCGGGATATGCATTTGGCGAAGATTCTGATGGTCTCTTGCAATTGCAGCGCTCCTACCATATATTTTCGCTTAGTAGTTCTCCTTTGTTGTGGCGCTTGGCAAATTCGCAATCCTATCTTGGCTGCAATGAGCTAATTAGAGTCAACGTTGACTGCCTAAAAGGTTCGGACTTCCAGAATACTGAATTTGGTTTAGCGTTTCATGATCTGAGACTGCTATGTCACCTTGTGACATATATCGAGGGGAGAAAACCATGTGCCTGTTTTAGTGATATTTTGTCCCGTCGAAATTGTCTCAAGTTTATGTCCTGTCGAACTTCGAACTTGAACGTTGAAAAATTTATTGCTCATTGTCTTCCGTCGGAGAAGGAGCCCCATATTAGGATTTTCATAAGTACTTGCTTTAGCATGCCAAGAGTAAGAGCTGTTTTGAGAAAAATATTGGAAAAAGTTGAACAGGAAAAACATGTTTTTTAAAGTTTTAAAATATAATTTCCCTTTGTCTTGTTTTTATTAAGCCAACTATTTTAAATAAATATTAAAATTTTATTTTTGTTTGTTCTAAAATAAAAATTAGTAGATCTACTTATGATGTTTATTTAATTTTTTATTTTTAAATTGAAATAAATAACTTTGCTGAAGTTGATTGTCAGCAATCAATGCGGATTTTAGGGTAACGTTTGCGCCAATTTTCACATTTTGGTGTAGTAAACTGTGTCGTTACTGGATTTACTTCATTTTCCGAACCTTTCCTAGTATCAAGTACATCTATTGTTTTAATCGTATATGTTGTATCAAATTTGAGTTTGGCAAATTCGATTAAGGATTTCTGGATATGCATGGAATTGATAAATCTGTTGATTAGTTTTTCATATACAAAAAATTGTTTTAACTTACCTTGGGTCGAATGGCCCTATATTCCGGATTTTCACAGTTTAAATCCCCAGCACATATTTCAACTAATCTGAAAAAAAAATTATTTTTTTGTAGTTCAAATTTCAACAGGATACTCGCTTAAGCTATAAAACAAACTAGACCGCAAAAGTAGGCAAAAGCAAAAAAACATTATAAAATACCAGTTTGATGAAAGATGTAGAGGCTTAAGTAAATTTTTTATTTGTATATACTACAGGACATTTCGAGGTTGTCAAAAATTGGGGTGAATAAGATATTTTAAAAAAAAGATGACAAAGCTAAAATTTTTAATACGAAACAATTACTTTTAATCTATAATAACTTTTAAAACATTAATTTTAGCGCAAAATTTACTTTTAAACAATTAAAGTACTCATAATGACGATTTCAAAGATTCCTCATTCTTTACTATAAATTTAAAAAAATGTTATTTGTAATAAAAGTCAAAACAGGGCAGTGTAAAGCTTTGGTTGGAGTGCCTTGGAATCCATAATTGAGAAACCTATTCAAAGGCAGTGGCTTTTAGGTGGAAATGGAGCTCAATAAACACGTACATCCAGTTGAGCATGATCGCCATAAATTGTTGGTCTTGCTAAGATCTATGCTTGGACTATAACACAAAAAAATAATTTAGAACGGCTAGTTAATTCATCAAAGATACCTGAGCAATAGACGTTAACCCAAAGTTGCGATGTCGAAAGTCTTCCATTTCGATGAAGAAGGAATGATATTGTCAAGAGCACATTCAATTCTACTCATGCTGTATATTAGATACAATTGAAATTTTAAAAGAAATGTTTAACTATTTAGTTTACGTTTTTCACTAAGATAGATAAACTAATTGGTTGATGCTGATAGCAATCTAGCAACCTAATGTCTGGCTAGCAGTGAAGAACATTTTCAAGGTTGTCGACAGTGTGTTAGTAGCTTTTTACTTCACATTATGGTATAAAGCATCGTCGCTAGGCGATTTGAAGCAACGGGTTGTATAATCGAGCCCTCTTGTAAGTCGAGTAGATATCAGAAGGTCTTCAGATTTGTATTTTTGTAGGGACATTACTCAGGCCATCAATTTTTCCTGGGAGTGTACGCATGCACACACCTATGTACATATACAGTGAACCAAAAAAAAAGTTGAACGCCAGCTGCGACTGATTTCTCAGCTGAATATTTTCACAACCTGTTCAGATATTAAAACAAAACAAATGGCAAATAATAGTTAATTCCTGAAATATTTTGAATCATTGTATTAAAGTTTTGTAAAATCATAAGGTTTTAGTTAAAAATAAAAAAATAAAAAATCCATTGTTTTTTTAGGTCAAAAAAAAACTTGAATACTTCATAAATTAAGGAAAAAAGTAGATTAAATTCAAAAAAATAAAAATTTAATATTTGGTGTGATGCCGTTTAGTTTTTAAGACAGCTTTCAATCTATTTTGCATCGAAGAAACCAAATTGGTAGTTACGTCTGAGGGTATATTTTCCCATATGTCTTGAAGAGTCATTTTGAGTTGTGTTTTGTTACTAATTGTTTCTCTCCAAATTTGTCTTCCATATACGCCCACAGGTGTTCTATCGGATTTAAATCCGGGGTTTGTGGTGGATGGGGCAGTACTTTTAAGGTTTTATAAAGCAGCCATTCCTTTACAATGTAAGAGGAGTGTTTCGGGTCATTGTCTTGTACAAAACGGAATTCATTCATAAGTCCTAGCTTCGCGGCTGTTGCTGGCAAATTTTGTTTTAGAATGTTAAGGTAATTTTATTCATATTATCCTCAACAAACACCAAATTTCCAACTCCATTGGACGCAAATGCACCCCACACCATAATGCACACCCACACCTCCATGTTTTACTGTCGCGTTTACATTTTTCGAATCGAGATCAGTTCCTTGTATCTTCCAGACAAAACGACGTCCATCAGATCCGAAAATATTAAATTTGGACTCGTCTGTAAAAATAACTGTATTCCAAGAGTTCCCCTGGTGTCCTACGTATTCCTTTGTGTATTCTAAACGTTTTCTTACATTTTTTGCCGAGAAAAGAGGTTTGTTCCGAGGTTTATACGCTCTCAGTTGCTTTGTTTGCAAAAATTTTCTAAGGGTCTGTGGGTGCACGCTTATAATCGAATCTCGTTCCAAATCTTTTACGACTTGAACAGCTGAAATTTTGGGACTTTGTGTTACAGTTCTTGTAATCCTCCTTTCCAATTGCTGTGTCGAAATTTTTTTCGGCCTCCCACTTCCACCAGGTTTTTCCAAAAATCTATATCTGTTGCATGTTTTTATGACATAATACACTGAAGACAATGGCTTTTTCACAATTTTTGCAATTTGTCGAAATTTTTTTCCTTCGTTCCTTTAGAATTAATTTCTTCATATCAGTAGATATTTGTTTGTTTTCCATTTCACCGGTTTATTAATTATCTTAAATACTCGTACTTCTGAACACTTAGAATGCAAATAATAAACTGCAACTATTATGACAGACACAAAAACAATGACGAAGTTCTTGTAACGGTACTTAACAGTATGGATGCTAAAAGTGTTAAAGTTCATGGATTTTTTATATTTTTATTTTTAACTAAAACCTTATGATTTTACAAATCTTTGATAAAATGATTCAAAATATTTCAGAAATTAACTATTATTTGTCATTTGTTTTGTTTTAATATCTGAACAGGTTGTGAAAATATTCAGCTGAGAAATCAGTCGCAGCTGGCTTTCAACTTTTTTTTTAGTTCACTGTAAATGTTTGGTTCTTTATTCAATCGCAGAATTTATGCAGCAACTTCACGCATAATATTTTTCAGAAGTCATATATAACAGAGAACATTGTTATTTTTTTAAATATCGATGGGCTGTGCCATCCGTAGAGGCAATATGATTGTAAGTCTCATTGGCTGTTTTATTCAATAAATATATACGAGTAGTAAGTTAATTTAGTGCTGCATCCTATTTTCTATTGTATATACACATGTACATCCCTATCTACTCGTATCTTCGATAAATTCCTTAGTCTGTCACGAAAACAACTAAAATTCAGCTTTTTGTAACTTACCTTCCCTTCTGCGGATGGTATCCGGATATTTGTACAATCATCCCAAATTTCTTACTTCGACGAAATTTAATATCATAAGTGGACGAATTTTTCGCAGAATTCACTGCATTCTCCTCCAGCATACTATGTGCTGATCGCGTTATAATTGCTTTCGATGATTTATGATTGGAACACTTTAGTTTTCCATTTTGTACTAATGGTAAAGTTGTATTATATAGCAGAGAGGTTTTTTCCGACTTTAAACGTCGTCTACCGTTTATGGAAATCGCTTGTGTTTGTATGTAATAGCATGAGTTCAAGGCAAGTCTTGTAATTTCAAATTGGGTTGTCTGAAAAAAGCGAGATAAGATGCTATTTCAACGATTTTAAGAATTAAAATAAAAGTGAAAATCCTTACATCTTTGACAAAGCTCTCATTAGCGATCAGTGAGTCGTCAACGTTCGACGGCACATGGAGGGCCCAAATCACTCTGTATTTCTCTATGGGTAGGTCAGACTTTGCCGGACACCAACCAATCCGAAGAGCCAAATGACCACTGGAAAGGATCTTTGAAGAAATCACTTGAAGATCAGATGGAGCTTTTGGGGGTTTCGGATCTGCACGAATATTCTCTACGATCAGGAAAATAGAGCACAAATTTTTTGCAATAGTATAATACTTACGATTTGACAATGTGAATGGCTCTGATGGCTCAGTATAGCCACGGAAACCATTTGCATTGATTGCTGCCACGCGAAATTGGTACCATCTGCCGGGCTTTAGTGTAATCAAAAGTTGTTCACTTTTGGGTGCAAAAGATATTTGTTATTAATGAGGTCAGAATTGTTAAATAATTTTCGGACCTTTTCACGTTATTTGCGTAATCGTCGGCAATCTTTTTTGCATCTTGCCATTGCCAATTACCAAGTTTTCGAGCTGAGAAAAGGCTTCCAATGTGATGTCTGGTTTCGACATGATAAGCGTATGCAAAATTGGCTGATAATTGGACGGTTATTTCGCAGACTTTTTGTCCTTTCGGTAATTTGAATCCAATGACTTTGGGAATAGGTGGCAGGAAGGGTTCTTTTTCAAGACCAATTGCGCCCTGACAAACTGGACCACATGTGCTTGGACAGCACTTTTGAGTTTCGATACAATCGAAATCATATTGACAGGCATCAATACAAGTCCCTATGTGATTGGATAGGGTTATTCCAGGACACTTACCTGGACGGGGGGCCTTAGTCATTTCAATTCTGCATTTTCTTTCACATTCCTTTTTGAATTTCTTAAATTCTTATTAAACACAAAATTAATTAATAAAACTGAAAAGAACTTACATCATCTGTACTTGGTTGAATGCACTTTGCGTAGCATTGAACTTCGAGAATTTTATCTTTGACATCTATTGAACGGTTCTCATGGGATCTTCGCAGATGTGCTCCATAAATATATTTTGTTCGCAGAATACTCACAGCTAGTAGAAGACAAAGAAGTTGTTTGGCTTCCAGCATTCCTGAATAAATGAAAAAAAAATGTCTGAAAGAAATTTACTTTACACACATGATTCATTGTACTTTTAAAATATGAAAACATTTTAAACATTAAACAACTGTGAGAGAGAGAGACAAGCGGAAGATACTCGTTTAGAGCTTTCTAAAAAGGCAATAATCGTATCTTGTATATTTTTCGAAGATTGAAAATCAAAATCATTTTATGAGTCTGGTGGAGCCAGAAAATTGCTCTGATAACAGATACATTGGCATGGAAAGCAATAATAACCTCATATAAAATGATTTTTCAGATTTGTTGTGATGTATGATCAACGAATGGAAATCTTTTCATTTAAGAGATCACAGGAAGGGCGTGTGAGGGTAGCCAGATTTAGGCTTGCACATGTCGTAAAGTGTCCGAAAATGTGGAAAAACAATATTTTGTGAAACGACCAAGAGCCTTGTGAAAATAAAGAATATGAACTTTTATTCAGCACAAAGAGTATAAGGTCCATTGATAGACCGCGAGCAGCCGAACCATTCTCAGACCGTTTTAAGACAGTTTTAAACGTCATCAGTCTCAAGAAAATCAAGAAAACCCTAAATTGGTTATATTTAACGAGTTCCGACAAAACCCACGACAATGTCGTTTTAATTGTTCCAGGCAATCATCACACAAGACTACGAAGTGAAACTTTTTTTCAATATAATGAAAAAAATGTGCGTCGAGATGAGCACTAATTTGAGCACTAACTTGCTATTGTCAGGTTTCGGATGCTGACATCCTATGTCCCCACTTTTATTGCTACTCGAATTTGAAAAACATGCGAAAATTATATGCGATTCTACTTTTAATACGTAATCTGTAAGAAAGTAAAATCGAGTGCTACTCTTGCCTACTGTCTCTAAACAATTTGCCTATTTCGAGTTTGAAACGCTTATTTTGACTCTATAAATATGCAGTATAGAATACCGATTTTCGAAAACAAAGAGATATCCAAGTTGACAACCTAAAGCTATCCGCCTTTGCTATAGAAACAACATAGCGCCGATATTGCGAATTCGAACAATTTCATATTGGAAGGGCCCTGATGACAGTCAAGATCTCCAGAGCGTTTGCCGTAGAAGTGTCAGGAAATCTCATAAAATTCAATGTTCAGAACATAAGAGACCAGAAAAAAAAGAAGGGCACTGCTGAAAGCGATAATATGTCTTGATTATCTATCGACCACGTCAAATAAAGCTCTAGTTCGACGAAAAATTTCATCAAGCATATGCTAGCAATGCCAGCACCAAAACAAGAAATGTACATAGGCAATTCCGGTAGAGCTGCTCCGAAGCCTATTGAGCATAAAACGACGAACGAATACTGACTTTCAGAAGGAAGGACGAAAAAAATAGACCAGAAGAATTGGGCGATATTCGACTCTCGGATATAATAAATGCGGATCAATTGATGATGCCCAATTATTTCATCTGCCCGAACCGGATTAAGTAAACATAGCCATATAAAAAAAATGTCCAAGAAAGTGGCTAGGTCTGACGGTTTATCTTCCAAGCTATTTAAAGCTGGTGAATCCTCATAAAAACTACACACCAACTCATCTGTAATATTTGGTTGAGCGAAAGTATGCCCAATGACCTAAGCACTTTTTTTTCGATTGCGAAAAAGTTGACGACATCTAGGTCAACATCATCTATAAGGTCCTATTATTTCTATATTATGTAAGCACCAACAATTTTTTATCAAACACCTTATTGGCTCATAGTTAATATCAGTGAGGCTTTGGTTAGGAAAACCCACAACATATCAAATTTTCACGCTGTATTAGATCCTTTTTTTCGATTGCGAATCCATTTTGATATTCCGGTCTATTCTATATTCCCAATTGTGCTATTCAATGAAAAAGAATATACGCATGGTACCTCAGACCTCACGAAACTTGCGTTACCATAAAACAGGGCAACAAAAGTTTATAATTACTCGCTTTCCCAGAGGAAAATGGTATAATAAGAAGAACAAAGCAAAAGATCATCACGTTTTCAAGGAGAGCAAGCACAGATGTTTCGAACCGAAGTTATTTTATACAGATAATGTCTTAACTTTGGGCTGGTCAGTGACTTTGTCTACCCACGATCAAATATTATTTCTGATGCTTTTTTTTTTTATTAGATTGAGAAACCCATCGAGTATCCTTAATAAAGCTCTCTAACGAAAAATTAAAGTGACTTTATGAGAAACCCTTTTAATCCTAGTCTTGCTCCATATCTTAGAGGCATTACTCTTTCGGGAATCGATAAGGCTAGGGGAACTCTGGAATATTCATTAATTTTCTGACATCGTTACCTTCGATGGGAAATGGCAATCCTTCGAAGGTGAAATCTTATGCTCTGTAAGAGTCTCTCATTCTCCCACTGATCAGAGTCGACAAAAAATTCACTCTCACTATGCACTCGTGCTAAAAACAAAGTACACATTCATTTTGCCATTCATATTTTTAAGATCTTCGGATCCAAATGAATGGAACAAATAAAATGACTATGATAGGTGGCGTATGTGAAATATTTCCCTTCTTCATATGCATCTCTGGAAGACGCCGCAGAACGGACCTCTATTAAAGTGCCATCCCCAAGCAGCTAAGATCTCTACCGCTTAAAAATGTGTAATCAGTGGTAGCTGTCTTTCTGTATACTTGTTGTTTAGTTAGTTACATGTGATTCAGTAAAGAATTGTTTTGTGTATATTGAGTTTGAGATTTATATTCGCACAAGTGGATAGATCCATTACTTTCGTCGTATAACTCCATAAGCAAATCAATCAGCAGATGCCAAATTCTAAAGTTGCCTATATTGAAAATTTGATCTTTATGCATTTTTTAAAGAAAAATATATGAAAACATTCGCCTCTTTCTTGCGCACCTACACGCCAAGTAGGACTCTGTTTGATACGAAGAGAGGACCAAAACCAGCTTCATGGTTTCCATCCGTAGGTAGGCCTTACTACCGACCCTATCAGTCTCAAGAACCTTTATGTCAGGTAAATCGAGATTTTTAGCATGTCACCTTATAAAGTGGCGTTCAGTCCAAGCGAATCTCACACCTACAACGGAGCTGAGCCGACCACCCATCCCACAAAATCCATCTTAATTTTTACTATCAGAATGTTAGAGGTCTTCACTCTAAGACCAATGCTTTCCCACGCCAATCGCATGCGCATAGAAATAACACTGCCCCTCAAGCTCCTTTACGTTATATGTTGCTATATCCCACCAGCTTAACCTATCGAATCCTACCAATTAGCTATCGATGCGATCGACCATTTAATTGACCTGTCTGACTTTATTCACGATTTCCTCATTTTCGCCGACTTTAATCTTTCTCAGCTACAGTGAACTCCATCAGATGGTCAATCATTTTTCATCGCTTCAAATGCCAGCTTAGCTAAGGAATGTTTTTTTTTTGATCGCTTAACAGACCCAAGTCAGCGGCATATCCAAATATCCGCGATCTTGGCATATTATGCGACAGGGAGCTTAATTTCCCCTCACATATTGATGAAATAATTTATAAAGCAAACTCATCACTTGGCTTGGTTAAAAAATGGTCCAAAGAATTCTGCAACCCGTACGTGACCAGATCATTATACATCACTTTTGTTCGTCCCCTTCTCACGAACACCAGTCAAGCGTGGTGTTCTTTCAACAAGTTCATGTATCCCGAATCGAAAGCATACAGCCTCGTTTTCTACTATTTGCTCTTGGGGTCTACCTTGGGACGATCCTCTAATCTTACGTCCGTATCGTTAACCTTAAATTAAATTAAATTTGTTCGAGCCCTCTTATGGTACGTCAGTCAAGTGTGGTCCCCATATCATCGTGTTCATATCTCGAAAATCGAGGGGATGCAGCGCCATTTTCCTCGATTTGCTCTTTGAGGAAAAAACAATAGAACTTTTCATTTATATTGGCCCTTTTTAAAACCGTCTAATCCTTATTAACTTAAACACCCTTGAGGAAGACAGAGATGCAGCCGTCTTTCTCTAAATTCACTGACTCCTTTCAGGTCAAGTTGATTGCGGGTCCTTTTCTCCCCCACCAAAATTAAAATTAAATTATACGAGTGCTTATAAGAGGCGTCAAAATTGTATCCATAGAATTTTAATGATCACAATCTAATGCGTTTTGTATAAGGTTGGCAAAAAGTAATTTATAATGTGAATTGTGTTAAAACACTGTTAAAAACACTGTGAATTTGCCACTGCCCGCCGAAAGGGTGATGGCGATTTGGAAAATTGTTGGTGACCCAGCCAGGAATCGAACCCAGACTCTCTGCTTGATAGTCTAATGAGCTAACTATCGCGCCATCGCCAATGTGAATTGTGTTAAAAATGAAAATAATTGTTCACTGTTTTCACGAAGGTGTAAAATTGATGACATTAAGTTGAAAATATATCAGTCAAATAAACCCCTTCTAAGTTGATGTACTCGTACATTTGTGCTTGCTCCGCAGCATTTTTAGATTGTTGCTCGAAAATCGTCTGGCTTCAAATTGGCGATTTAAGGGCTGACCAGAATGTGAATCTGAATCTCGTATCTTGAACCTGTATCTCGAAGTAGGGTGCTATTCAATTTCGAGATACAGTTTCAAGACACAGATTACAAAGATACGCATTGTGTTGGCGCTTACGGCTATTCATGTACTCAACTTTTGACAGTTCAATATCAGATTCACATTCTGCTCATTCTTCAATGTTGGTTATCTGTCTACAACATAAATGTCAACCCACAATGACATTTGACGTCATTTGCAGAAATTATGTCATATTCACATTATGACATTACTTTTGCTCACTTTGTACAGCAGGTGTTCAAAATGTGAATCTCTCATGCACAACTCAACTGTTGGAAATACAATACTTATACTTCCGATTTCTTACTGTCATATTTAGAAATAAATTTTATTCCAATAGCTGTCATCTTTTTATCACTGTCTATCAGGAGAAAATAAAAATAACAAAAGAACTAAATTCTTGTAATGAGAAAAAAGGAATATCGAAAGCCCAAAGGAATTCGACGCAAAACCAAACGTCCCAAGCAGAAGAAGCGACTCGGACATGACATACAGACCCAAGTTACAGGTAATCAAATCGATCAAGACCTGGACGCCATGCTCGAAACGCCTCCAACTGGGATGGTTATCTACAAATCCTATCGCATGTTCCAAAAGAGAATAAGATATCCCAAATTGCTTATGTGTGCCAAGAGTCCTCCAAAAGAAGACGGGAATACTGAAGATATTTCCTACAATTTCGGGCCCATAATCCTTAGAAAGACAGATATTGCATAATAACTTCAAATGCAATAGTTTATATTTGTTTGGTGGAAATAAATTTGTTTTCAATATGTAATCAATTTATTTCTAAACTTCTAGATACGAGGTATCGGGTAGAAATAACGTGTCGTGAACATTGCGCTCGTTTGACCTAACAGTTGCTTCTTACCCCCTTCTAACCCGATTCAATATGAAAATAAAAAAAATTAAAGTGAAATTGGATCCTCTGGGTGTGTTCTCGGGGTAAATTGAATTGTTCACGTTCATCGACTAGGGTCAGAATTTGTTTACTACAAAGCTCAGCAGGTGTTGTACAATAGTTTGCGAAACATGTGAAATTAATTTTTGACTATAGACATGTATTGGATTGCTTTACGATAATTGTTTTTGGTTGCCAGTGCAGTGGTTGGTGGGGGATTTACTATGTTTTCGGCGCTCGTGCACGTTCACGATATTTAAAATGTTGCATCAGGCGGGAAACCATTTTCTACATACTAACATACAAATATATCGCTTTCCCCAATTACAATGTTTACAAAATGATGTACGTTTGTTTTTTTGTTTTGTTTTCAACTATTGAACGAGGTGTGAATCCCCGGTTGAACTCCGGTGCAGTGGAAGACACTTCTTTTTACAGTGCATTGCATTATAATAAGGACTGGATATGTCTTGTCACCGCTTTATCAAAAGAGGAATGAAGTGTGAGAATATCAACTTCCACGAAAACGGCAGCGACATATTCTAGATTTGTTTTGGACTTATTCTCTAAATTCTAACTAAATAACCTTTTTTTGGCACAGATTCTTACCGAAGTCAAAGTAAAGAAAAGATAAATTCGTATTTTTGTTAGAACCCAAGTTGTAGTGTAACTTAAATTTCATAACCTGGCATATTAATAAGACCAGAATTAGAAGACTACTGAAGATGACACAGAGAAGCTCTGTTGAAGAAACGAACGCTGACCTCTTTTAATTTTCAGTTTCAAGAAGATTGATCTCATGTTACAATAATAGGCAACATAATTTTACTATCTGCATTATTGCGTTTGTTAAGCAAAAAAAGCGACTAGTATGATTCATAGCTGAGTCCTACTGGTGAATCTTGTTCACCCCATAATATTATGACCACAGTTACTATTTCATTTAATTTAATTTCATTTCATTTATTTCATTTAAAAGGTTTATACATTAAGATATTATCTTTTTTAGTACTTAGTATTCTAATTTCAGATGTATGATTTTATTACAAACTTAAAACTAATTTATACAATAACATTATGGAGAGATAGGAAGAAGGGGATAGGTTTTGTTTTGTTGTGTGGAAAAATATAGGAGTATTGCACTTTTAAAATTGCAGAGATTTGATATTGATCTTATATATGAGGGCAAGAAGTTCCATAGTCGTACAGTGTGAATGAAAAATAAGCGGGAAGAGTTAAGAAAATTGCAGCGGTATAGTATAAGGTTTGTGGTTCTTGAAGAGCGAGTGAAATTAAACCTGCTATACAAATAAGACGGACTTTGATTATTAATAATTTAATAATGAAAGAATATACAGTTTCTAGCATTGATATACTGTTGCAAATTACAACCTAGTAAATCCCTGGAGTATTCGGAGATATGCTCTTATCTACGAATGCCATAAATGTAACGCACCGCATCATTAAAAGCTATTTGTAATTTACGCTGAGATAATGAGTCAAGACTACTATATACGACCTCAGCATATGTTATAAGAGGTAATATTAACATTATTACCAGCTTTCGTCGTGTTTCAATAGGAGTGAAATATGCGCTAAGCCACAACTTGCGAAGGCTTCCGTAGATACGACCAATGACCACGTTGGTGTGATTATGACCAGATAGATTTCGAGTTATTGTATAGCCAAGACTAGTGGCTGATTCTACGACTTTGATTTTATTGTTATTGAGATGTAAGTCTGGTAGAAGATCTAAGTTGAATTTTTTCTTGGATATTGGAATTACTAGAGATTTAGTCGGATTTAGTAGTAACCCATTTGACACTGACCAAGAATGTATGCGTTTTAAGTCGTCATTAATGAAAGAGGCGAGCTCATTTAAATTGGAGTACGGTTTCGCTACATGTAGTTGAACATCATCTGCATATAGGTGTACTGAAGAGTGTCTGCACACTGATGGCAGGTCATTTATGAACATGCAGAAGAAAATCGGTCCCAATATTGAGCCCTGTGGCACACCTTGTTTGATTTCCACAAATGAAGAACTACGTTCACCCGAAAAAACCCTTTGCGACCTACCGGAAAAAAAACTACTCAGTAATTTCACTGCCCTTTCACTAAATCCAAAATTGTTCTTTAGCTTCCAACACAAAATTTTATGATTTACTTTATCGAAGGCCTTCGAGGAATCCAGCAGACAAAGGAGTGAAACATGATCCCTGTCAAAATCTTGTCTTATTTCTTCAAGTAAGTTGACCATGGCTGTGGAACAGCTGTGGTTAGCTCTAAAACCTGATTGCTGAGCACTCAGCAAATTATTGAATGACAGGTGGCCTTGGACAAGCAGGGTAGAATGCTAATCGGTCTAAAATCGGCAGGAGATACTGGATAGGTTTTCATAGCGATAGGCAAAATTTTCGCGATCTTCCAGAACTGAGGAAACATTGATGTTGTTATGCACCAGTTATTATCATGTGTGAGATGAGGAACAATTTGCGGTAATATAAGTTTAATAAAACGAACTGGTACGCCATCTTCACCTATGGAGTTAGATTTGATAGCTCTTACGGACTGGATAATTTCGTCTTCAGTGACTACAACAAAATCTTCCAGTCTTGGCAGCGAGTGCACTACTACCTCAGTCTGACTAAAATCAAATTCATTTATACTGGAATCATCTCCCAGAAATGCATCATTTGGTTCATCGGGATTGAGAACACATTTAGAGTTGTCGAAACTACTGGATACACCAATTTTATGCAAATTACTCCAAAGTTTCTTTGCAGGGAGGGATATATTCAGTTTAGAGGAGAAATATTCTTTCTTTGATGTGCGTACAGCTAAGGTGGTGTGGTTACGTGCCGCTTTGTACGCAGACCAGTTATCATTAGATGGTCTCTTCTTCCACTTACTATACAATTTATTTCTCTTTTCAATAGAGCAAACCACTTCAGACGTAAACCATGGACATGCTCTGTTTTGTATTTCGACCGTTTTAGTTGGTACAAAAAATAGCTTGAAACATTTTAACTATTTCATTCGGATCAGCCATTAAGCGGCATTGCCCCCAAGGGGCTGAAAAAGTAGCAATCTGGAGGGCATTTAAGTCAATGGAATTGAAATTTTTGAACGTGAATGTATCTGGGATTACAGTTTTAGACAAATTCACATTATAGGTACAGAAAAGGAGATCATGGTCAGAAACATCAAACGATAGCTGTGACAAGGTTTGTTTAGACAAGGTTTTGCTTACTGCTACCGCTTTAATCTTTATAACTAAGAATAGGTATTCATCCATACTATAGTGTCTTACATATTTAATTCTGCCTACTTAGTTTTGAGCCAAAAACTGATATACAAGATCTTACGTATTGGTATGGTTTTGTTACTCCATAGAAACTGATAGTTCTGAATCTCCTTGACAATGTTTTCATCTCCTCGCAAAACAATTTTTAGGTGGAGCATTTCGGAAATCTGTGTCAATTCAGAGAAGCACATCAACTTTCATGCAGGAGTTCTCCTTGGCATGGCGCCCTTGAGATTTTGAATACTTATCTTGTCTAGGAATTGTGAATTGCTAGCAATCCCAATAAGCTTGTTTTTCTCGGATTTTTTCCTCTGCAGCTAGGGCGAGTTTTTTGTTTCGATTATCAATTCACACTATTTGTGCTCTGATATGGAAATATTCGATATGCTCGTCGGCCTTCATCAATTAGCCTGAAACTCCACTTTGGCGGTTACAGAACAAATATTTTAGATGCAGCAGTTCATTGGTGTCGCTGCCTCTATAAATTTTGGGAAGGCAAAAGAAGCTGGCCTTCAACAAAAGCTATTTAATAATTCAACTTAAAAAAGTCAAAATATAAGTGAAACACAAATCAGAAATATACTTAGGATTCAATTCAATTGAACACCAAGGTTAATTGAAAAGAAGGGCCACATAAAATACGATTACATTAGTTCAAGGCAAAAATACCAACAAGCCTTTGGCTTCACAGACTGTAAGTTATATTGAGGTTTGCAGTATAATAATTTTATAGCTTGTAAATTATACAGTGCGGTGATGAAACACGGAAACAGTTTCGTTGCAAGCAATAATTTTCATTAATCTGGCTGCGCGTCAAAGTTGTGCTGCGTCACTTATGTGCACCCACGTAGATGCGGCGTAGTTAAAATGCATTAAAAATGTTTGCACGTTTACATGAACATAAACGAGTACAAAGATCAACAGTCTAAATCAGCCGTTCATGCAATGAGCAATCAGCCTCTTAACGATTGCGGTTCACCGTCCATAGCTTCACCAAAATTTGTCATGTTTTTTGAAGGAATCCTTTGTTGTCAGCAGCTTTTCGAATTTACCATCTAAATTAGTTCATTTATTTTACGTCAGAATGTAATTTTCGCAAATTTATTTCAAAAGCGCTTGTTCATCGTCCATAGACTCGAATTGATAGACACCTATTATGCGCAGTGATTATATACAGTGTGCACCAAAGAAGCTGTTCCTGCTATACACAGAGCGTAGGATTATGGATGACCGAAATGAGTCGATTCAGCAAAGCAGTTGGAACTATGTCAAACGACTTTATTGGAGATTTTGCTGAATAACTTTAGTTTCCGAACATATACGATACGGTCGTCTAAGAATTGAAGCCGGTTGATCGAAGTGAGCATCGTTTATTCAGTGAGTGGGCTGAAAACGAAATTGCACTTGATTGTGTTTTCCAACATAAAATTATGTTCAACAATCAACCATATTTTGAAAAAGCAGAATTACGTTTTTAAGTGTAGATTGAGACGCCATTTCGTCCAGGAAAAGTCACTGTAAGGTGTGCTTTATGGAATAGTGAAATGATTGGTCAATATTTGTTCAAAATTTATGCCACCCACTAGGTTGCACTAAATGGAGAGTGCTGTTCATCATGGATTACTAAATTTTTAATTTCCCAATCAATTGGCATTAATGTGGGAAAGCTGTTTTATCAAAAAGACGTTAAAATATGCTACATAGCGCAGGCAATTGATAATTTACTTATTGGAGGCAATTTTTGGTCGGCACATTATTTCGTGTTATGGATTAGTGAATTGGCCATCTTTGAGGCCTGTGATTTAATATCGACTATACGACTTGGAAGTCAACATTCGTCATGTTATTGTCGATATACAACCCAGATACTCGAGATTTGGAATTCAAGATTGGACTTTTTGGAGCCAGAGGCGGTGTCCATGTGTCATGTAAATCCGTGTACAGTGGCTCCCACGACTAAACTAAGAAGAAAAATGTTTGCCATGAAATTTCTCAAAAATTTTTTTTGGAAGACTTTGAATATTTTATTACAGAGGATTGTTTCGTTGCTAACTTCCTTATTCCTATATTATGTCCATAACCACAATTTAGATAGGCTTTATCTCATTTTAAAGACCTATAGTCTTCAAATTACATTGTAAAGTATATACCTAGGTGTAAAGTATATCATTCATTCCTAATTTATTTCTTTTTGAAATGCGTAACGCAAATAATCCTAGAGGCTGCTCGTTTTTGGACTTCTCTTTTGCTATTGCTTTGACTGATCGAAGTACATCTACTTTTTTTGCCTCTCTCGAACTGGAGCCTATTTTTCATCGGATTACCTGATGACCTTCACTGAACACGGCAAAACTTTTTGCTTCCATAGAATATTGCCGAGTTATCTTGTTATATTAGACACTCCATGCTTACTCTGCTTACAGATATGTGATATTAGTCGTGTTTTTGCGAATCCACTATCCGTTTAAAAAGCAATGTGCATGTTAGTTACAACAATAGCATAGCGATCAAAGCTAAGTCAATTTATCCCAGCTATCTATTAAGCAGATATAAAACAGTGCTCCAAAATCATATTATCTACGTTTCGGATGAATTTTTCCGATAAATTAGCAAAAATGTCAATCATTCATTCGCCTACAAATTTTTTTCAAAACAATTTAAGTTTGTTCACCAACCGACAAATCCCAAAACTAAAGAAAAAACATCGGGATCTGCTCAAAATATCGTTAAAAACGCCAAGGCGAAAGTGATTGATTCCAGTGTTGAAAAGAAAGCATCGGAAAAACTTACATACGCTGAAGCTACCAAGCTAAAGGCAAAAGATTCCGGAGATCCTGCTTCCCAAGTATTTTCCGTTATTCTCGCGCAGCTTGAGCAGCAAAACAAAATCAATGAACTTATTTTAGATAAGCTAAAGAAGTTTGAAAATAGGTTCAATAAAAAACGTCCTTCGCCTAAAAAATGAAAAGGGAAAAATTAAACGTACTCACCTGGAATGCAAACGGAATCTTAGAAAAACTTTATGAACTTGAGTTATTCCTAAGGAAAAACGACATTGACGTTTGTTTGGTTTCCGAAACCCACTTGAAAAATGGGTCATCTGCAAAAATTAGAGGTTTTAAAGACTACTACGCGTATCACCCTTCGGGAAACGCGAGAGGCGGATCCTCTGTATACATTAAAGAGTCTCTTGAGCACAACGAAGATATAAAAGTAGAGCTCGAGTCTGTACAACTAATTGCGGTGCGCGTAAAATTGGTACGGAACTCCTTTACTATTTCAGCCATCTACTGTCCTCCACGATTTACGCCTTCAAAACATATATTTAAAAATATATTCAATTCTCTTGGATCGGCTTTTATGATTGGCGGTGATTTCAATGCCAAACACACTTTTTGGGGATCAAGATGTGTCTCCCAAAAGGGTAAAATACTCTATAAAGCATGTATGGAACACAATTGTGACTTCTATTCAACGGGCAAGCCGACTTATTGGCCAACAGACACAACGAAAATACCCGATCTTGTCGATTTCTTCGTTGTTAAAGGAATTCGTAACTCGGATATAAACGTTGATGAAAGCTTCGATCTTTCCTCCGATCATTCTCCAGTCATACTGACAATGAACGACACGTTTATTAAAAAACAAGGACCATTAAGACTAACTGGACGAAATACTAATTGGGAAGGATTCAGAAATGAGATTAATAATAACCTAGAACTAGACGTTTCACTTAAAGCAGCACTTGAACTTGAAATCGAAGTGGATTCTTTCGTTGAAATAGTCCAATGTGCTGCGTGGAACAATACACCTTGTCAACGAAAAAACACGGCTAAACGTAACTTAAACTACCCGCCTGAGGTAAAAGATATGATAAGAGAAAAAAGAAAAGCTCGCAAAAGATGGCAAACAACTCGAGCGCCGCAGGATAAAACACGCTTAAACAGGCTCTGTAATCTGCTCAAGGAGACTCTTAAAAGTTACAGAAATTCCGAAGTAAATACATATGTTCAAAATCTGACGGCAGGAAAAGAAACAAATTACTCGCTTTGGAAAGCTTTAAAATGCTTAAAAAGGCCCAAAATCCCCGCGCCACCAATCAAGGTCGGCAATAACGAATGGGCTAAGGGGGATAAGGAAAAAGCGGAGGTTTTTGCCGACTATCTTGAAGAAATTTTCAAGCCCTCCGACGGCCCGACACTGGCACCCGGCACCAATTCTTTAGAAATAGCATATAGTAATTTTGTAATGACAAATGCAACTCTTGCTGAAATCAAAACTGTAATAAGGAAATTAAAACCAAAGAAGGCTCCGGGGTATGACCTTATTACCGGAGAAGTTCTGAAAATGCTACCCCAAAAAGCACTTATAAAGCTCTTACACATTATTAACGCGGCTCTGAGGCTTGAATACGTGCCAAGCCAGTGGAAAGTTGCAGAAGTCATTATGGTACTAAAACCAGGAAAACCTCCAAACGATAAAAAATCATACAGACCCATTTCTCTTCTACCGATCCTGTCGAAAATCTTTGAGAGGATTTTGCTAAAACGTCTTCTCCCAATTATCGAAAACCAAAATCTTATTCCCAGCCATCAATTTGGATTTCGGACTAAGCATTCAACAATTGATCAGGTGCATAGAATTACTGATGTAATTGAAAGATCCCTGGAAGAAAAAAAGATTTGTTCGAGCGTATTTCTTGACGTCTCACAAGCTTTTGACAAAGTATGGCATGAAGGTTTGAAGTTCAAACTGCGACGAATTTTGCCATTAAAGCTTTATAATATATTGACAAGCTATTTTGAAAATAGAATTTTTCGCGTTCGATACGGAAATGATGTTTCGAAATTTAAAGATATCCTAGCCGGAGTACCGCAGGGAAGCGTACTGGGCCCACTTTTGTACCTTTTATATACAAGAGATATACCACACGTCGAGGATACTGTTCTCGCTACTTTTGCTGACGACACCGCTATCTTAGCGGTTGGAGAATCAATAGAAGACTCAATGGCGAAACTCCAGACTGCTTTAAATAAAGTCTACGAGTGGACAAAGATCTGGCGAATTACCCTTAATGAGACAAAATCTGTACATGTTGACTTCACCTACAGAAAGATAAATCACTTGCCCATTTCTATAAACTCGGTGTGTATCCCCTTTGCAAACGAGGCTAAGTATTTGGGAATGACACTTGACGCGAAGCTTAAATGGAAAACGCATGTTAGAAAGAAACGAAAAGAACTAGAGGCCAAATACAGAGAAATGTACTGGCTACTTGGTAAACATTCCAAGCTAAGCTTAGAAAACAAGCTGCTTCTTTATAAGCAAGTGCTAAAGCCGGTGTGGACCTATGGTATACAACTCTGGGGTTGTACTAAGAAATCAAATGTAAATATAATACAAACTTTTGAAAATAAAGTGCTCCGACAATCTGTGCGTGCCCCATGGTTTATAAGAAATAATGACCTGCATCGAGACCTCGGAGTTCCTTTCGTGGAAGATGAAGTCAGGAACTGCGCACGAAAACATAAAGTCCGGTTAAGCGGCCATATCAACAATACAGTCCTAGAAGTCCTGGACGAACGAAACATACTACGCCGTCTTCAACGAACTAAACCGTTGGACCTTGCGCGATAAATTGAAACCGCATTAAGAAAGCGGAATATGTAGGGTCTTCCATTGGAAAGTGTCCTACCAATCGTGACTAACTTATGAAATAAAAACTGCTTGATAAGTTCTACTTAGTTGCGGTATTAAAATCAACAATGAAGGGAGGTGTTTTTAGTGAGTAAGAATCTCACACTACTATGAGCACGCTCTTCTGATCCTCATAGTGTCTGATGGAAGATTTTCACCTGCCCTCGCCGGGAAAAAAAAAAAAAAAAAAAAACCAACCGACAAATGAGCCACCACTAAATGCCATATAGATATCTGTGTTACCAAGTTTTTATGATGAACTCTTAAGCGGGGATGGATCGTTTTTTTGCGAACTTTGCTAACATGCGTGCAAAAGAACGCAGCTATTTCCTCTGCAATTTACCTCTTCCTTAGCGACTGAACGCAATTATATTTGTATACATTTCGGGTACGGTGACATGAAAGTCTTTTCATCAGTTGGAGGTTTTTTTTTCCTTTAAGAAAATGATTCAAACATATTTCGGGAATAGAATATCCTTCAAGCATTTTCTTCATTGTGCCGCATTTTTAAAACATTTCCTAATTTGGGCTTATCGGTGTACTTCTTCTATTATACAATATTAAGTTTTCATCTTCACGTGTTCAAGCCCCTTTTTCCTGGCTCGTTTTTGGGGGCTAAGTTTTTATTTGTATTTCATTTCCTCAGAGTGTCAAACTAATCTCATCTATAAAAAACGTCTCCTTTGTTTTTTTTCAATTGCTTATTTCCTACGACTTTGCGTTGCCGTAATACTAATTTTCGATATCAATTTTATCTCATCGGTGTTCCTGTAAGTGGTATTCCTGTACGGCTACTTCCACGATTCCACACTCTCGGACTGCATTCCTTTCATCCATGTCATCATGTATACTATATATCAGGTTCTCCAGTTGTAGGAACTTATCATTAAAAGTTAATACTCAACCCAAATTAAAGTGGATATAATGTTTGTCATTTGGTCAGTGGGGCGTGCAAAAAATAATCTTAAAGGCGCCCTCGCATCGCTATTAAGTATGTATATATGTATGTATGCAGACCTCAAGATCTATTTATTTATTTTTAAAATTGTAAAACATCTTTGAATTTCTTCATATTCTATTTTGTAAATCACACTTATGTTACATAATATTCGCAATTAATCCAAAAGAAAATACTCTTTGAATGCTACACAAGTAAGCTGCACAAAACTATTAAATGGTTCTAAATCAATAGATGGTTTTATTTAAGATAACCCAAGACGATCTCATTGACTATGCAGTCGATGTCGCAGCAATAACCTGAAGAAGAATTACTTGGTATGCAACACCAAGATTCAGTAACTTGAAAACCGATCCGCTTGTGATTTTCAGACTATCTATACTTACGGCGCCAATCCTTTAGTAAATCAGCTGGCTTATCATTCCTGCAAGTTGACACTATCAAGATCGCCTTCTAACTGAGTGCTTTTGTGGTTACCACCTAAAGCCGAAAATAGAAATAGTCTGCAAATTCGAAAAATATTTTAAACGTGTAAATTATCAAGAGGTTTGCAGTAACTTCTACTCGTACATAGACCATGGAGTTCGTCGATAAATAGTAATTAGCACACGGCCCGCCAAACGAAAACTATTTTATCGTCGCATTGTTTTGTACTTAAACCTCTTGTCGTAAAGTCTTTTGTATTCCGTACTTACCGTTATTGGGTTAGATAACACAGTAGTAACAACGCGAAGTAAAATAAAATATTCTCAATGCTTACATATTTGATAAGTCAAAGTCGTTTAAAGACCGAAGCTTGTTATTCGAGAATCATGATCAGGCCAATTTACTAGATAATTACGAGTTTCTCGGACTGTGATTGCCTTTGGAAAAAGCGGTAGTTTGTATGAGGCAAGAAGACACGACAAAAGGGGAGGTGGGGAAAATTCCATTATCCAAAAATAGCAGCTCCAGAAGTATTAACATGCGGCCTTGTGTTATCATGTGTCATTCTAAATGGGTGCCTGGAGACGGAGTAAATTTAGCTTTCATACCTTCCTTAAACAACAAGAAGTATAAGAGTGTGTATTGTTTGACGCAATAATTTAACACATTATATCAGTCAAGAAAAAATCAAAGTATACTCTCGACATCTTAACATCTCAACACGCATACTGCATGAGTAAATCAAAAGAATCTACATCGCTTTCAAAAGTGAGTTTAATTATAGGGGTAAAAGTTGAATACAGATGAAACAGCAGCACTGTTAAATGAATAAGTAGAATTGTCTCAAAAAGAATCATCAGCAAAAAGGTACGAGTAGAAGGATCTTTATCACGGAAACATGTCATGTCGGTCCAGTCCTACTGCATGAGCAGCAGTAACATTTTTCGTTGCATACATAACGAACTGGAAACGTTGTTGTCTTGCTATAAATCACTTAAATAATGTTACCCAGCAATCTAAATACAATGACTTTCTTTCCAAATTAGATAGATATGGAATCAAAAACACAGTGTAAAATTTTTCGTAGAATTTGTGTTAGTAAATGTAGTGATTCAGAGTGTTTATTGGATACTAGCAGTTTAAACGATTCGTTCTTATCTAATGAATGAAGAAGTCATAATTTTTCTATTAACAACAACTTTTTTAGAGATTTGAGAAAAGTCTTCGAGCTTATCGGAGAGCGTAAGAAAGCATAGTTGTACTTAAATTTAGTTCAAAGATGAAATACCGCTTCGGTTTTTGAAATTAGTTTTACCATTCGCCTTAGATGCAATCACTCATATAATAAATTGCTGTACAATTTCATCGAGTTTTCCGATTTCTTGGAAAACGGCAAGAATCATACCTGTCGCTTAATGCCCAAAGTTCAAATTCAATAGCTAAGCAGACTGTCAATCATCTTGTTCTGAACTCACTACTTTCCTTATATCAGCCTGGTTTCATCGCTATACATTAGATGACATAAAACGAGAAGCTTTGTTCAGTGAGAACAAAACAGGAACAGAACAGCACAAATTTATGAAAAACGTCAAATCAGATGAGAACAGAAAAGTACAGCCCATATGAGAATTGTCAAAAGTTATTCCATTTGTAATTTAAAATTTCACTTGATTTAGCAAATACCCGCCAACAAATAATACAATTTAAAATCACAGCTGATTTTGACACTTTTCACAATTGTGTTCTACGTCGAGAGTAGGTGCAAGATTTTCTGTTCCGAACAGATTGGAACAACCTCACTGAACACGAAGTAGAACAGATTCGGACAGAAATTTTTCTCACTTTTCTGTTCCGAACAGTTTGGAACAACCTCACTGAACAAAGCTCTTAATTAGGCTGATTTGACATCTTGTGCCTCCTTGACGTTTCAAAGGCATTCGACAAATTCAATCATGAAATACTTTGTTAAGAAAAATTTAGCTATTGTTTTGTAGAATGCGAAATGCCAAACAAATTGTTTGGTAGAGCTCAATAGGTTTACTGTAAGGGGAGATGCTCGAAGTACAAATATTAACATGAAAACATTTTTCAGGGTTCTATCTTAGGTCCAATTCTTTTCTGCATCTATATCAAGGTTGTTGTTCAATGTTGTTAATATGTCTTCTTCTATTTTTGTGCAGATGATTTACAAATTTATCATTCCAGACCCTGTGGTCTGGTAGAGGACCAATGAAGACTTTCATAGAATACAAAACTGAGCTGTTTTAAATGGACTGGCCCTAACTCCATCCAAGTGTCAATCTATATGAAACAAGAAATGTTTGCTCTCTTTCTTTAAACAATGTTTGTCTCTAAAATCTAAGCTAAGCCCCTTGGAAAGTTCTAGTATTTTGACTCTTTTGACCCGCCATTAACCAGAAGTTCCGTCGTGTGTTTGATAAAAGCGTGTGGTTCGTAAAAATTAGCCCGTTAGTTGGAGACGATAAGAATTTTAGGTTTCCGTTAGAATTATTCTTCCTCTAATGCTCAGTCAAATTTTACTTCAATTGCATCTCATTTGTGCAAGTTACAAGACGTATTCTGTAATGAGTGCTGCATATAAGGTTCGGGTTGAAGCCGTGTTTTGTTGTGTGGATTGTTGGCATCCGCTGGAATGCTATTTGGACGTGGAAACCGGCATTTGCTCCTACAAGGGGACAACGACCGGAAACAATGCAGTCGTATCTGTCAATGTGCTGGATCGGCCATCTCAGTCTCCAGATGCCGATCCGATTGAACATTTTTGGGGACTTATGAAGCAAAGGATTAAAGGAAAAGATGTTCAGACAGTAAAACAACTTAAACTGTTTTTAAAAAGAATTTGGCGACAATTACCGCAGGACTATGCAGACAAATTGGTTCTGTGTTGTCGACAAAGATGCGAAGCGGTAATATGGAATGGAGGAAACTGGATATTAAGTAAGTACATTGCACATTAAGAGAAATGTTGAAAGGTTTAAAATAAATAATTTTGAGTCCCTTACTCAAACTGTTGTTTTCTTGTAAACCACACACTGGAAAATGATCGATGACACATTTTTCCCTCGAGATGAGTGATTGATTTGTGAAACGACCATAGATGTGATCTAAACATTTGAGAGTAGACAAGGTCACAGTTGGTGTTGGAAATTTGAAGGGATTGTCTTCTGAAACTGTAAGCTACCATAATAATCAACATCCAACTATATAAAGTGCACGACGGTGGATAAGAATTCTTTCCATAAATTTTTGATGCTCACAAAGATGGATTGAACGGTCCTTCGGGTTTTTCTTGTATCACAATGGTTTAAGACCTTTAGTTAACAATTTCGCTGCGTTTAGTTCCCATTTATTCGAATGCAAGACACAGTTGGACTATGTTATAAGGTGCAGAACCATGCACTACCCCACGTGTTGTGCACGCATTTTATTCCAGTATGCGTACCTTCTTGTAAGTAAGTTGTAGTTCTATCTACATCGGCATCGCTTCAAATTCCGAGATAAGACCCAATTCAATTCTTTTACCTATCTGTAGAAGATGATAGGTAATACACTGCTTCATAAAAGTCGAAAGTGACTACCTTCACCTTTAATGTCAAAAATAATTTCGACAAAAGGGCTTTCTGTGATGCCATTACCTTTAAAGAATTCTGCAAAACTCAAACTCCAAAACAGATAAACAACTAGTGTATTCCAAGTGTCTTTGCAACACACTTGTACATAGTCCTAGGCTGGTGGTAAATGCGTCATGGGGGAAAGATCTCACTGCGACTGTAAGCGACTCAAATCTTAAAAAAAAACTGATGAGACACCCTTACGCACAGGTCATGCTCTATAGTACAGATGTTAGCGGAAGCAAGATTTGCCAAGGAGTTTTTCGATCAAGTTAACCTTAAATGCTCTTCACATCAGTCGCATTAAATGCCTAAGGCAGGTAGACCAAGATTAGAGGAACAGATCCAGATCCCAGTCTATAACATCACCTGCTAGGTCAATCTTTATGTAGAAAACGAGAAAATCGATATTGGAGATCCAGCGCTAGCAGCATTAACATATTTACATGAAAGTTTATTCCACATACGACACATAGAGCGGATTAAGTCTTATCTTAAACCTGTAGATATATTACATTTGTCGGTAATAAGTCTCATACCTTAAAATATAAATTTGTCACTATACACAGTAGGTACTAAATTTGTTTCTATAGACAGCGCGTCATATATTATATTCCGCCAACAATCTGTCGCTAAAATGTCCAATAGTATCAACAGCGTAGAGCCAATGAACCACTACCACAATACAAATCCTAAATGAAAAGTACTTTCTTTCCTCAAAATCGTAAACTCATCAAGCTGTGTGAATGGAGTACAGTGACTCTTTGTGAAAGCGTTGAAAATCGTCAATAAAACATGAACATGGTTCAAAAGTTTCTGTGTATATAGGTACAACCTATTTTCACAACAGCCAAAAAAAAAAAAAAAAAACGACAACAAATAACAACATCTAAGAATGAGTTAATTAAATGTCACTTGCATGAACATAAGGAACAAAAATAAGTTCTCAACGAGAGAAACAATAAAATTAGCCTGCAAAATGCCGCACTACTGCAATACTCATATTATATGCATGTCTTTGCTGCAAAACTCTGCACTTGACCTACATACATAGAGAAGTCCGCGCGCGTATTCGTTAATTCGTACAACCGCATCAATATCACAAAAGTCACGTTTTTGTCAAAATTTATTTAATGATGCCACAGAATGTTCTAAAGTGCGAATGCACTATCTAAAGCAATGAAGTAGGTGGCCTATTGAAAAGACGCATAGAGGAACACTCAATGCTTAGAAATTTGCTATTTAACACATTCATCCACTCTCATCCCACACATAAAAATTTATAATTATAGATAGTGTATCTGCTCCACCCTTTAGGCAAACATAGTTTTAGAATGCAGCTACGCAATATGATTCGTGTTTTAGAATCAGTTTTTTTTCTCATTTCTTTTGCTCGAAAATGCAGCAACAAGAATGCAGCATCTTGGACTGTTTTTTTTTTAGGACAACCATCCTCTGTGATAAGAAGTCCCAAGGAATATAAATATGTATGTATGTTCACTATAAAAAGATTCAATATGCTTGAATCTTAATTGCGATACAAGATAGAAATCTAAAGATATAAGAAAAATGCGAGAGCAAACAGAAAAAAAAATAAAGAAAGGAATCTTCCTGAATCACTTAAACAGCACACACATATGCAGCAGATTGCAGAATTCATGCCTAAGAAGGCTCCACCAAAGGCTCCACCAGAGAACTCATCACAAAAGGAATGTTGAATGGTATTCACCAAAACCTGGCGCCGTCGTTGTTGCCGTCAGTAACTTGGTCTTTTGGAATTTAGGTCGAAAAAAAGAACAGAAAAATGCTGATTTCCTTAAGGGATTCTTTAGTTCTTCTCTTTCGATGGAATTCCTTGTTAATTCAATCCAATAGAGATAACTTGTATGCATGTTTGTAAGTGCACCATAGCACGACATCACCACATACCTGAAGGCAATAGTAAAGACTCTTTGGCGTTTCACAAATTGATCTTTCTAAATGGCACACACTCCCGAAAATCACATAATTGCTCGAAAACAAAACACTTTGGTTTATTAGAAAACTTCGGTCACACCAGAAAAAGATATATAGTAAATTAAAAATAAAAAAATAAAAAATAGGAAAACCAAAACAATAAAAACCGATCAGAAAAAATATCTTTAATCACTTAACCGAATTCAGTACACGCACTCGAATAGCATATCCGTACGTATGGTTGGCTCTTCCCGAAGTAACAAATCAATTTGAATGCAATTAGTATCGTGAATAACCGCACAGCACAGCTCAGCACAGCACATCACCACCACAATGGTTTAGTTGAGAAGCAAAGTGCAAACGTTCGCATTCGCGTTCGAGTTCGCGTTCTCAGTCGTCGGCCGTATTCGACGATTTGTTGCACTCGACTGAATGATTCAGAAATTTAGATTGCCCATAGCCCATGCCATATATTGACACTATTACGTATCGGTGGTATGTCACACAGAGAAGTAGTAGTACTACAAGCAGGTAATAGACCCGATGGCATGGGTTCGGATTCCTTGTATACTGAGTACTCTTGCAGCCAACAACTTTAATGACGATGACGACACAACACGACAACTACGACAACGACAACGACAACGACACCGGCAACGACGATAATGACGATGACGATGCAGATGCTGATGCTGATGATGCTGATACTGATGATGATGATAATGTTGGTGGACCAGGCCAAGATACTGGTACCGATAACCAAGATTGTTTCCTTTTTGGTGTTGGTTAAAATATCAAAAACAGTAGTAGTACAAGTAGTACAAGTATTACAAGTAGTCCAAGTTGTGAACCCACTGCCAACCTACCAACTAACAAAGCGGTCACTAATTCAGCTGCAATCCGGCAATTGGCAATTGGCAATTGGCAATCTCGGCAATGGCCACTAGGCAATGGGCAATGGACACTCTCGGTACTACCGGTCTCGGTCCTTGTGCCGTAATCTGCAGGGAAGAACTAAAATTGCGTAAAGAGAAATGCCCCTTGGGGGCACAGCAAAATCAAACACTGAGTTAAGAGTAGGCGCTGCCTGGCTTGCTTGCTTGCTTGCTGGCTGGCTGTTTGTCTGGTTGGCGCGGTCGCGGTCGCTTTCGTAGTCTCACTTGGATTCCACCGGCTCACTGTTGAGTCATTTATGCTATATGGCATTTTTATTATTATTTTTTTCTTTTTTCCCAGTTTTCTTTTCATTTTTCTATACTAACCTTATAGGGTGAGAGTTGGATAGTTGAGGACAAGATTATTTTTAAATATTTTTCTTTCAAGAAATCCAATTTCAAGGATTAAAAAGAGAACAAAAGAAAACTCTCACACAAAACTACAATATAAACAACGGTCTAACACGACGGAGATAAGTTTTGATACCAAAAAATGTCAACAAATATTTTAGCAGCTAAAAGGCTTCATAAAGTGGTGCGAAGCTTATAACCTGCACTTGCGTAAAGGAAGAACTATCATATAACGTATTTCATTCAATGTATACGTATTATGCGAATATTCTACTAATTTCACACCTTTTTTAATTTCCTCTTTTTCGTTAAGTTTCGAAAACTGTTGCTCATACACAGTGTACTCGTACATACTAGTACAATTAACAAGGAGTACTTGTGCTTAGGAAATAATCCGATACTGTACATGCTCGTTTATATGGTACGAGTATGTATGTACATGAGTACAATTTGATGGTAGACTTATAACTAGTAAGAGGTATGTCGTTTAGGTGAATTTTAAAATTATAAACAGTTCAATTTTACTCTTAGAACAATCATAACATATCACAATATTTGTCAACGAAATTCAGGTAAATCAAAAATAAGAATGTATAAAAATTCGATATAATGCCATATGGACGATCACACTAATAACTGCCTTCAATGAAATAGATGTACACATATGCTGGTGTCCCCAAACAAACCGTTTTATCTCTGACAAATCTATCCCTCGTAAGCTGCTCAAATTCTTGGACAAAAGACATTTAATCTTATCGGAAACCCGTCGAAGACTTACTCGTATATCCTGCGATGCCTCACATTCTGGTGGGGTATCTATAGTGAGCGGCAATCACATTGTGAACCTCATGCATTTGTATCTTAAGACAGAGGTCAAATTAGTTTGAAAAGATCGAAGATACGAGTATATCGAATTCCGAGTCTAATGCAGGGTCTCAGCATCCGATATAAACCAATTGGGCACACTTATAAACTGCGAGCTTTGAAAATCTACCAAAACTAAGGACACTATTAAGAAAGGTACCTTTATCAAATCCTTTGATCTGACCTGTTCTGCTAAACTCCTTCAAGATGTGCGTTCGTTTTTGGAATGCAGTTCTGCGGCGACTACGTAAGGGAACCAAATCACTTAATAAGACTAGTTCGGAGAACAAGTGGTATCCTTACACAATGAAACCAGAAGTATTTTAGAATCTTATCAAGATTTCGAACAGTGTCATCTGTATACATAAATACTTTTGGAAAAAATATAAAAACATCTAAATGCAACAGGAAGGCAAGTTATAGTTCTCAAGAAGGTCAAATTAGCTAGGCTAGAAACATTTCAAAATCCAAACAGAATAGATACTGAACTTAGGCTCATTCTCGAACTTTTTAAGTAAACGGAACAGTTTTAAATCTAGGCGCAGCAAGACAGGATAGAGTTCGACAATGCAAACGAATCAGTGTTTTATTTGCAGATAAAAACAATGCCGTTGAACAAGACCTGGATCCTGCAATGGCGGTCAAATTTTAAATAGGGTGCTTCCACAGGGCAGCGTTCTATCTTCGCAGCTATGGAGCATGTTGATCAACTATCTGAATAACGCTCTCAGCAGTTCTAAAGACTACACTCATGCATATCCAGATGATGTGGTTAGGCTTTCGATCAGTGCTCTCAAAATTTACTCTTTTGTCTAAACATGTAACGTCGAAAATCCTGAGGACGTGCTCAGCTCTCTGGCAGTTTAAACGAGTTTTTAGGAAGACATAGTGCTTGTTATTGAGAAGGAACTATTTGGATTTACAAGTCAATGATGAAATCGAATATTTCTTAAGCATCGGTTGATTCATGGATAGTCTTATGTTCATTACGCAATACAATAGTACCAGAACTTATGTTGCTGTGAAAATACGAAATCGAATTTCCCTGTGCACGGGAATAGTTTCGGCTAGAATCTAAGCCCGGAAATGAAAGTCTTTAAAACCAATCTACAATGTGTCCTGGTGTCTAGTTGAAGTGTTGAGTTCATTCGTGTACGGCTACGCTGACTGAACTGTTTCGCTTATTATCTGCGAAATTTGCTTTGTTTAATAATGATCTATCAAGTATGTATAGAGTTGATACTCGTAAATAGGAACATTAAATACAGGTATTTTTTGATATACTCGTATCTCCAGTTTTTCCAATCCATGAGGTTGCGTTTGACGATCATTCCCTTTTTCCATCCACTCGGTACGATTTCTATTATTAATAAACTTATACAGTGGCAACACTTGTAAATGTTCAGCAGAAATGCCAGTAAACCAAAATGTCTTAATATCCTTAAGGGCTCTTGTTATTTTTTGGTACAATGAGTAATTGACAATTTGTTCAATCGGTTAATTCCTTTAAGCCACTGCACTTTAGTCTCAATTTTTAAAAAAACGTGGCGAAAAGAGTTTCCCATCTCTTTAGTTGACCCTCATTCAAATATATCAAGGTTCTTCCTACACTCTAAGCAGATTTTTAGTGGATCTTTGACCAACCAGACTCTTTGTGATCCTGCTGAAAATCGTGCTTTCACAAATAGATTCTTCCTTTGATTTTTCGGCTTGAGGATGTGTCATCTTTTCAATGAATGGCAATGGTGTCTTAATACTAAAAAGCTTCTCATTATTAGTTTCTTTATAAACTATAGTGTCATAAGCGTACAGTATTGCTACCAAGAAAAGACCACGGCAGGTGTTAAACTATTAAATCCTTAGGACGCAAATTCATCATCATACAGTGCTACGATTCAACAAATATGGTGCGAAAGGACAAGTAACATAACTTTTACAACCAACTGAGCGCCGTAAAAAAAACTTGAGGTAATTGATCGCATTGCACAGCTATTGTGCAATTATTGGTGTTTTCTCCAAATCGAACCACTTTGTTAGAGAAGGCATCTTGTTTTGTTATCTTAGAATTTATCTCTTAGATTTCCGAAAAACAGTCTGAGAAGACTCATGCACCATAACATCGACGCCCAGTTATAGTTTGTTTCATACCATTCAATAATATTGTACTTTGATTCTTTGGTTGTAGGAAGATGGCAAAGAAGACAGAGCACGAATCTTTCTAAGAGGAGAGGGATTCAAGAACTTATAGTTTTAAGGCCACGTCCTGCATCAAAGCCAATAGCAGAAAGAATAGATTTCTAGTAATCTGGAGATGAATTTGTATACTGCTTATAGTTGCCAAATTAATGGGTGAAGAAGTCCTCGAGCCCCCCAAGATACTTACGTAGACCACATAAATACCCTGCAATGTGCCTTATTGCAGATAGATTAGAAACGGATGAATTCGATTCATCCTGACGTAAAAGAAGCAACACCCGAGACTCTAAATTGCTATCCCCTACGTTTAAAGGCCTCCATTATGACAAAGTCGACTTGTAGTCCATAATGGTGGACGAAACAATGCTATCAGTTTAAAGACCAAGCTCGGCTGTTGTAGTCGAATGTTGAACGCGAGCTATTGCAGTTCTTGGAAATTGTCCGCACCTTTCACAATAACACTGCAACCGTTTTCGAAGTGTTTTCTAGCTAAACCGCATTTTCAACTAGTCAACAACTAGTAAGAGTCCTATAGGCATTTTAACATGACACAAAAACAAAAGTTCTAGTGTATTGAACATACTTTTCGTCGTACCAATGTATATGTACAACTAGAAAGATAGATAACTAAGTAAAAGGCTTCTTACTATTGACTGATTTTGATAATCTAGGATAAAGTCAACAGAAAAGGGAAGGACACCTTGTGGCCTCTTGAGCATGGCCAAGTCAAATATCATGATTTTGACACTGCATCTGAATAAATCCTGCTACTCCTTATAAAAAAATGTAACTTTATAATAGAATATTCATCAGATAGTTTTCTATAATAATGATAAATGCAAATCATGCTAAACACAGCTCTTCTTTATGTCTTCGTTCTATGGATGTTTGCAAGTTGCTATGTATCTTCACATCGTTTTCATTTTATATCCATATGTACTTTACTCCCATTTTTTGCTTTGTCTTGCATGCCGCGACCCAATATCTTTCGATTTTATTTTTTCAATTTTTATTTCTTTGCTTAATTTGTGTGCTTTTGTTGAATTTTATTTTATTTCATTTTAGTTTTTTCTGTTATGGGTTGTTTTTTTTTGTTTGTTTTTTGTTTGCTTTTCTTTTGCTCGTAATTGCTACTGCCCTTGCTGTTGTGTTTGTTGTTGGGCGAAATGGAATTCCAATCGCTTAGGCTAACGCCGCAACAGGAATATGAATACAGCTAAGCAGATCTGCATTTATGGATGCGTATAGCAGTATTCTGTTGCGTTGTTCTAAGAATCCCAATTTCGGGGTGCTCGATATCGGAGATCAGCATGAGCATCGACACTAACAACACCATGAGCATCTTGAACAGAAGCACTAAGAAGGCAATCGAATGGAACAAACACAATGAGGGAGCGGCATGTTGCCACAGAATCTGTCGATAGTCTTCGATATGAGATGGCCAACAAATGGAGAATAATTATTATAATTTATTTGCCGTTATTAATCTAGAATGTGAGATGGTTGTTTATTCTTTGCATTTTCCATATCTATTGGCATCGAAAAAGAGTTGCCGCTTAACATCAATTGCAGCAATCTACTGCAGTAGAAAAATGGAATTTACTGCGTTGTTTTTTACTTAACTGAAGGTTGGGAGAACCGCAGAGCTGGCCCATATAATAAACATGTAATAGAACTGCAAATCAGTAATGGAACAGTGATTCTGGACTGTAAAGTTATATTCCTGTCAGAGATCTAGATATAGCGGGGGCATGGAAAATACGTATCTATGATAATTTCACAAAAAAAGAAGATAGGTAAGTAATGTATTGCCGCCAATAGATATATGAAGTTATGTGGTTAAGAAGCTAGGTTAGAAACTTAAATACCACTAAGTGCTGTATTGACACCTCAGCTCATGTGCCCTTGTAATTGGCGAATATCATAGTTAGTTTTTGTGTTACTAAATCTATCCTTCAGAATTTGAGACCGTTAAAAATTGTTTTATATCTTTCTTAAAATTGCATCAATTGAGTTCAGATATGGTTTGCCTAGTGCTCGATGACAACTCCTAGCCAGTGCCTGACAAATGGACTCGTCTGCAAGTGCGAAACAAGGGCTTTGTCAGTTTGTCAGCTTGTTCGTTATTGGCATGGTATTGCACCCCAAAGCTCAAACTGTCCGCTTAGCAACGTTACTTTGTAAAGGCAATTTAGTATTTGTTGCAAGGATTTAAAACCGAAGTTAAGTTTTAGAAAGCTTCGCTGCTAGAGAATGTGATATGAAATTCTCTGTATTGTTCAATTGACCTGAAATCATTGATGTCTACTCTTCCATTTGAATTTAGTTCAGAGGCTACGTGTCAAGAATTCAGAACCAGGACGGGTTTTATTAACCTTTAAACAGAAGCGTAAAAAATGCTTTAGAAATGACGAAACAAAACCTAACTACTAGTTAACATCGACAAGATTTCGTAAAATGGGCTCTTGAGTGGCTTGCAGACAACTCTTATTTTAATCGCCCAATCGTGTATAATACTTCAAGGTACTTGCTCTGCTTGTTCAAAAAAAAATTTCATATCTGGAATAACACCATCTGGGAAAGGCTCCAGGGTTTTAATTACACCCAGAAAAGTCCACTATTTGAAATGGCCTTATGCTGTGATGGTACGAGTAGTATCATTGTTTTAACGCGTGATTTAAGAAAGATTTCCTATCTTCCAAAATATCTGTGGATTTAAATAAATGTGGTGAAAGGTGTTCTGGTTGTGTATAGACCAAATGACTGGATTGATTTGAGTCCGAATGGTGAAGAATTTGAGGAAGTGTACACTTTTTCAGCCAACCTGTGGTGGCTTCAATTGCCAACCCCTAATATGGGCAACAAAATTATAGTGGCTTTCTATTTGGACATAAAAACAACAAAGAGTTAATTTAACAGAAATTCGAACGATTCTCATAATACCGAAAATGAACCTACAGGTGCAATTGCAAGCCGAGATGGACAACGGGTGCAGAAAATTAAACATTTTGTGTTTCTTACTTAAATTTAATAATAAATATTCTCTGTAATGCATTATTTTTTTTAAATAAATATTTTCAAGAAATGTATTTACCTAACTTTTTTAATTTAAAAATATAGAAAAAATTAAAAAAATATTTAAACAGAAACTTTCGTTGCATGACTTTCTCCGGTTCATCGAGCCATAATACACTCTCTCAAAATGTACGTTACCTACTATAGAATCACTTTAGTAGTAAATTATCGCAATTTAAATACGTGTAATGCCTTAAACTAAACATATACAGTCTAGGATGACAGTTCGGTTTGACAGGAATGTCAAATCCGGCCCATGAATTGGATGACCCTATCATACCGCCAAGGAATTAAAAATAAGATCTGGGCTGAAAAGTTTCGAATTAACCACCATTTTATATAAGACATTGCAACGTTATTTTTTCTGATTTCTGCAAAACTATTTTGCTTGCGTAAAATTTACATCAAAAGAGGCTTGGTAAAAATCATGTAACTTAGTTTTTCACAAAGAAACTCAGAAAATGCTACACTGAATGAATAATGATTCTTGCCGAAATATGGCAGAAGATTGAATAATAGTCAATATTTGGCTCTATAAAATTGGTTTTAAATGTAAAAAATATTAGCTAAAATCTTACTACAAATTTTCAATACATCTTTTCTCACTGGGAATACGTATAAAGTGTAATTAATAAAAGTTCTCCCTTTGCCTCAGCGAGCGGAGCAAAACGTCTCTTTGCTATCGAAGAAATTTCAAAGGGATTATAGGAGAGCGATTACATAAAAGCTCCACTAAAATGGGTTCCAAAATAGAAACCATGCAATTCAGTACTAAGCGCTATGAACGTAAGTTATATTACTCCACATCTGTGTTTATATTATAGGATCTACTTGTTGCGGGTCGCGATTTCTATGTCAATTGTTCACAGTTGAAAACATGACCGTTTTCCATTGCAATGCTCGTTTATAAAAAAAAAGAGAAAGGGAGGTTCTTTGTTCGTCTAAACTCGGTATACTCAGCGGGCCAAATCTCAAATTCCTAATGAGAAACTTCAAGCCTAAAGTCGTACTCGACGACATAGATCTGTAATAAGAATAGGCACGTTAACTTGTTAACAGTTAAGGATTACTTAGCGTTCATCGAAATGAAAGCAGCACAGCTCGCAGACTCCTTATAATTCTAGCTATGTGGTTATCTTATATCAATCCTTCTCCGTATTGGGATACTCAATGCATAGAAATGAGGATACATCGCTAGTTTGATATGAAGATTCTACAAAAACTCATCTTAACAAAATTTACTATTTAACTTCAATCAACTGTGCAAAGGTGGCAACTCTGATTTTAGATTAAGTGTTGCATGTGCAAAACATGAGCACAGCGTGCACTGCATCTGTATTCCTACTGCTCGCGATTGATTACAGTATGAAGCGCAGATAAGCACGTAGATTATCTAATTACTCGTACATTGCAATTTTTTTGTGCCAGCTCATATCGGAGAATAAGGGCAAAAAATTCACTTGAAACCTTTAATCGATTGCAAATTAATTGGAGCTAATTTTTCAGCTTAGCTCTTAAGAATAATCGGGTACCCAGTGCATGATATTCGCTAATCGCATCATATTGCCGCGTTGGGTAGACTACTGAACAAAGACTGGAGAACGGAGAACGGGAAGCGGGGAATGGGATCTATCCTATTCATTGAATGACTACAACTCTGAAGCCAGTGGACTGCGAGAAGTGGGCATTGGGGTAATGGCGATTTCGGGTCATTGCTATTTTGATGGAAATTCGAACCGACCGCTGGCCGCTAACCACTATGGCAGTGGTTGATGCCTGACGTTATGGACGACACTTTGACTCAACGCAGTATATACAATAAACTGTGCTTCACAACTCTATTGCGCGGCCCATCGTTGGGAGCCTCAATGAATATGAGTAGATAAATGTGAACAATATCTGGTGCGATTAATTGCAAACTCTATCTATAACACTCGGTTGCATATGCATATAAAATGGAATGGATGATACAAATATCTTTGTATCGCATATGATTTCCTTTTGTTTATATACCTATGGCGCAAACGCTACGCTGACCTGGAAGTATAATGTGCCAGAGGGTTTATTGTTCCGTTTGTGGTTTTGTCTGTCTCCAACGATTTCGAAAAGAATCTATTTCAGGCTGATTTTATGAGTAAGTATAAAAGTCACTTTGGTCTCCCCGTAACCCCAATGGCTAGTCATTTAGTCGCGTGCACTTTTGTTAACAGTGAGTCGTTCAGTTTTGAATTTCTTCTGAAATCCACTGTTTGTGAATGGGTGACGAAAGTCAACGGAAAGCCTTATATGGCTTAGTTTTTATTTGAAAGAAATAAAAAGAGCAAAACATATTTCACTTGATCTGGGCATTAATTAAAAACGAGAGAATGGAATGGCCTTGCTAATCTAAGTTCAATGCACCGAAAGACGATTCAATAAATACAAAGATTCATGGCGCCCACGATGTAGGAGAAACAGAAAAAAATGGAATCGTTTGTCATTTGGCAAAATGGTAGATTTGAAGGTCAGTGATGTTGCTTGTGTTAATTACTTGCAGAAGGATGATGAACTTGCCACAATTATGTGAAAGAATATTTCAACTTTTATAGTTGTTTTTGTCAAATGACATGAATTAGACATAAGATCGGTTTGATGAAAAATTATGTAATTTGTGATTTAATGCTAAATATTCTTTGTAGAGGGCTGTAAGATTCGTTATCATTCAATTATAATTCTTCCAAAGTTCCATATGCACATAAAAATAAATCTATTAGGTCCACAATACATATACTGAATCACTTTAGTTAAAAGGTAAGTGATACGAATCAATCCAGAAATTACCGAGTCACTTATGCTGGAGATGAGATAACAGGCTACGGCTGGACTATGTATTAATTAAACCACTTTTTGATCCAGTGGGCATTTCTTGCATTTTCCCTGTCTTACAGAATGATGTTATATAGGATTGATCGGTCTTTCTAGTGCAGCCCACCAAACGGTTATGTAATAACCGCCATATAACCGTGGACTGGACCAGGTATGCACTGGGACTTTGTATTGAAGACCCTGTAGGACCCACAGCGCTCTTGCATGGATAAGGCGAAACTAGGTCTTGTTTGTTTCGCTCCTCGAAATTTTCGTTCTATTTTAATTAAATGTCGAGAATGGGGCGGCACTGCACAGAAGGCTGCTTTTTAGCTTAATTAGGTGGTATAAAGATTTTAAATTTTTGAAGAGGAACAGCTCTCTTTAAAGGTGCGGCCTTACGAGTATGCTGTGGATGTTTGCCTGATAAATCAAGAACGGCTTCTTTTTGTAAGCTATAGACGAAATCTTTTAGGCGTAGATTTAAGGCAAACTATTTGTATTTTAAAAGTGTGCGAAAAATCTTTCTCTAAGGCATTTAAAAGCAGTCTTATGGATGGATTCCTTGACATGGCTTCCTGAAACAGATAAGTCACCAACGTTAAGGCATTTATTTTAATATAAGTTAGCTGTGCGACGAACCGACATCCTTGAATCACCAACTCGTGTAGTTCATCGAATAAATAGAAATAGTCCTTGTTTTAGTCTAGCCCATCTGTACAATCTCCATTCTAATGATTCAAACACAGACTTTACTACGGAAAACTAAAATTATAAAATATCCTTAAGTCCGCACACATAGAAGTGTTTTTGAATTTTCATCTTACTAAAATGCACATTGCTGTAAGCGATGTCCAGACTACACTCTAATTATGTAACTGCATACTTAAAAAACTATTGTCCCACCGTACTTGGCTTACTAAATTAATAAGTCAGAGATTTTTTTTTTTCCGGCGAGGGCAGGTTAAAATCTTCCATCAGACACTATGAGGATCGCGAGCACGTGCTCATTATAGTATCCTTTCGATAGTTTGTTTGATACCGCAACTAACTAAGACTTATCAAGCAGCTTTTTCAGCACAATATATATTTGTTTGGTAGGTGTCTTTCCATTTATCGTGTCAGGTCCAGAGGCTTAGTTCTTTGAAGACGGTGCAATAAATTGTGTTCGTCCAAAATTTTTAGGATTGTATTATTAATATGCCCATTTAACCGGATCTCATGTTTTCTTGCGATGTTTCTGGCTTCATCTTCGACAGAAGTAACTCCAAGGTCACGATGCAGGTCATTATTTCTTATAAACCACGGCGCACGTACAATTTCTCGTAGGACTTTATTGGCACAACCCCAGAGTTGCTTATATAAAAGCAGCTTGTTTTCTACGCAAGGTTGGAATATTTACCAAGTAGCCAGTACATTTCTCTGTGTTTAGATTCTAGTTCTTGACGTTTTCTTTTCACGTCTTCCATTTGAGCTTTGCATAGAGAGTCATGCCCAAATATTTAGCCTCATAAGCAAACGGAAAGACAGACCGAATTTATGTGGTGATGACTTATTTCTCTGTAGGTAAAGTTTACTTCCACAGATTTGGTTTCTTTGAGAGTGATCCACCAGACCTTTGTCCAGTCATATACCTTATTTAGAGCACTTTACAGGTTCGCTGTTGATTCTTCAATTGTTTTTCCGACAGATAAAATGGCAGTGTCGTCGGGAAAGGTGGCAAGAACAGTCCCCTCGACTTGTGGTATATCTCTTGTACATAAGAGATACAGGAGTGGACCGAGCACACTTCCCTGCGGTACACCGGCCAATATACCTTTAAACTGCGATACGTAATTTCCGTGTCTAACACGAAAAACTCTATTTTCAAGGTACTCAGTCAATATGTTGCAAAGTTTCGATTGAAAAATTTGACAATGGCTTGAGAGATGTCAAGAAATACGCTTGAGCAAATCTTTTTCTCTTCCAGAGCTTTTTCAATTACGTCGGTAATTCTATGCACCTGATCAATAGTCGAATGCTTAACCCGAAATTCAAACTGATGGTTGGGGATAAGATTTTTGTCTTCAATAATTGGCATTAAACGTTTGAGCAGGATCCTTTCAAAAATGTTTGACAGGATCGAAAGGAGAGAAATCGGTCTATACGATTTCCTATCGATGGGAGGTTTACCTGGTTTTACCACCATAAACTTTCTATTGGCACGAAACGTATTCTAGCCTAAAAGCCGCGTTAATAATATGTAAGAGCTAAGTGAGTGCTTTAAAGGGCAGCATTTTAAGGACTGCCCCGGTTATCAGGTCGTATCTAAGAGCTTTTTTCGGTGTTGAGTTCATTGTAATATTCCTTAATTCAGCTATTGTAAAGTTATCAGACACCTTTTCTGATATACAAGTATAGGATACTAGTGTTTGCCCATCAAAGGGCATCGCCCATTCGTTGTTATCCAATTTAATTGGTAGCGCTGGGGTTTTGGGCCCATAAATGCTTTCCAAAGCGTGTAATTCGTTTCTTTTCCTGCCGTCAAGTTTACGACATACGTATTTACTCGTACTATGCAATTTTTGTGGTTTTTAAAAATCTCCTTGAGCAGATTACAAAGTTTATTTAGACGTCTTTTATCCTGCGGAGCTGGAGTAAATTGCCATTTCTTGCGTGCTATTGTAATTTGTGCTATTTTTCGCCGTTTTTTGTCGCTGATGAGGTGTGTTGTTGCACGCAGCACATTGAACGATTTCAACGAAGGAGCCAACTTCGATTTCAAGTTCAAGTTATGATCTTATTGATACGTTTAATTCCACGTTATCTTCGATTTCTTTCCTGAATCCTTAACAATTGGTTTTTCTTCCAGTTAGTAGAAGCGGTTCTTGTCTTTTAATGAGCGTGTCACTCATTGTCAATATGACTGGACAACGGTCGAAGGAAAGATCGAAGCTTTCATCAACTTTTATATAATTGTTGTAGATTCCCTTAAAAATGAAAAAATCAACAAGACTGGGTATTTTCATCGTGTCTGTCGGCCAATAAGTCGGCTTACCGGACGAATGGAAGTCACAGTTGTGTTCCATACTAGCTTCAAAGACCAATTTGAGAAACACTTCTTGAGCCCCAAAAAGTGTGTTTAGCATTAAAGTCACCGTCAACTATAAAAGCAGATCCAAGAGAAATCAATATATTCTTGATAATATCTTTTAGAACCTTGGATCGCGTACGGCAATTAGTTGCACAGGCTCGAGTTCTATTTTCATATCTTCGTTATACTCGATCGTCTCTTTGATATATAAGAAGCGTCCGCCTCTAGCATTTCCCGCTTGGTGATACGCGTAGTAGTCCTTAAAACCCCTCCGGTTTCCCGCTGCAAGCTAAAAATAAGAAAGTCGCAACAGGTATGATTTAAAGTCTAACATAAGCTTTTATATCTTAAGATCGTCTCTCTTTTTCTTCCAGTAGGACAAAGAGGTCAGGAATCATTGTTTTGGAAAAATAAACAGTGTAACGATTGGAGAAGAGACATTCATGATATAGAAGGTGCTTAAGTACTAGCTGTGTTAGTAAATACATCATATTGATGGTCCAAGTTAGGACTACGTCATCACAACTATGCTGCTAATTATGATGCCGGATTATCTTCTGCCTGCGGTAGAACTTTTGGTGACAAGTTTTACATCAAGGTACTAAAATTGATACTGTTAGAACCTATGTACTCCTTTGTTTTCCTAGTGACTGTCTGACTTCAGACATGGCCAGAAATTTTTTATCTGACCAATCCATTTCGATATTTCAGATGTAAATTTGGAGCAATCTATCGAGCTTTAAGGTAATTTTATTTTATTTATGGGTGCATGGCTTCAGCTAGGTCCGAGAATCTTTCAAGAGGAATGTCTCATCTTTTATTATATCTGCGGCATTTTAGACATACAATTCGGCAACCTATCTAACCTCTTTTGCCACATGGGGTGGCAAACAACATATTATATATCGTGATTCTCAATTTGGTGCAGTGCTGTTAGAATGTGAGTACATAGCATCAATGGGACTTACACACTAGTCGTTAACAAATCTTATGATCAAAACAAACAAAGAAAAATTTTTAAGATTTCCATAAATTCTTTCAATGTCCGGATACTCGTTTGTTGCATCATAACTTCACATCATTATTATATATATTCGCATGCATGTCTTAACCAACAAAACTGAAAAAAAATTTAAATAAAAATAACCCAGAGATGTGAATGATTATTTAAATTTATGACCATCGAACGTAGGCAACATGAAGATGCCGCATTTTTAATTGCGATTAAGGTCCAGTCTGATAGTCTGATTTTGTTTTCAATTCAGTTATTGATCTCACAAAAACCGATCTAATCTAAATTAATTACTAACAATTCGTTTATAAATTTCTAAAGAAATCAGCAGAAGAAAATTTCAAACAGATAAGAAAAATTTGCTGTTTTTGGGGAATTTTTCTGCAATAAAAAAACTTTTGTTTTTTCCTTAAAACCTTAATTATCTGATTTTCGTGGCTATAATCGTGAGCCAGTTGCATTGTTGTCAGCATGGAGTTGAAAATCAAGGAAATAGACAATGTTTATCCATTTGGTCTCCCTCTTAAATTAGTTGAAACTCTAACGTAGAAATATGCATTTAGACACCATCAAAATGTGTATTAAATTAAAAACAATTTAAATTTTCATAAACTCGATTATTATCTTTTTTTTTTTAAATTTATAAATAAATGCATATTTTTTAACGTAGAAACTACTGGACGTACAATTTATACAATAATCCTATCTATCTATCACAAATTGTTTTTTTTTTTTTTTTTTTTTTTTTAATTTTTATGAGAAAAATTAATATTGCTAAAAATTAAATAATACAACGAGATATATGCTCTCAGAATAATAAAAGGATTAATTATATATTTAAGTCTTATTCCAACGTTACAGCGTTATAACGACAGGAATTTTGAAGCAAATCAAATCTTTATTGTTCTCATCTCCAGCTTCCCATACCATAGTTCCGTGCATCTAAAATTAAAAATATTTTTAATATAATTTTTTTTAACTAGAGAAAAATATTATAAGAAGTTCCTCTTACCACTGGCAAGGAATGATTAACAAAAACTTCTGCCCAGTAGGATTTTCCTGCGGAAACGTCAGATATACACTGATCTTGCCCAGCACATGGATCTGGACTTATTGTTGCTCCAGTTTTCACAGCATTGAAGATCCATCTTACGCTGTGTTTCAAAAATTGAATATTAGTTCCTGCAGACCACCAAAGAAACATCTGTTTTATTTATTATGTTAATTTAAGTTTTAATTTTTTTATTGACTATGTGCATAAGAGGTTTAAAAATAATGTTATGTGCATTTAAGGAAAAATGTCTACTATTAAAAATAGTGTGATACTCGTAACTAATAACTTAATGATCCTCTTGATCATTGTTTTTATTATGAAGGAAATTTAATGATGTTCATGAATTGGATAATGAAAAAACAGTAAATCATGAGTTTTATGCGTTTGTGGAGTATAAGTGGAGTTGTTTACTTTTTTAACGTTCGCCACTTAAAGTTCCAAACCCTGGGTGGCGACTCATTGTGTAATTACTGGCTGCAAACAAGTGTGTGTACAGCCGGGATATATTTTATCTCATACGATTAAAACTTCTTGTTAAAGTATTTATTACATCACCGCTTCTCGAAACAGCGCAAGTAAACATCAGTGAATTAGATGGATTAAAACAAGCTTCAATACGATAGTCTGCGATGAGGTAAACCTCTCGGTAGTGCCTCCGGCGATAAATTTGGAAATTGGATGATTTAAGGATTGGGATTTGCTCCGTGGGCTTAATCCCCATCCATATAAAGGACTACATGTATTAATGCAACATTTATATTGCACATTATATTGTAGATGATCTTTCTGTTAAAAATTAGCGCAAACGAACAGATAATGACTTTTGGCAATACAAGCGGAATCTGTCACTAAGGAAAGATGTTTTAAGCTTCAGGGATCTAAAGGGATGCCTGACAACAGTTCACATAAAGTTCGGCAACATCAACCTGATTAAAGCTGATGTCTTTACAGGGGAGAATGATGATTGATTCAACGATCTTTGGAAGACGCTGCTGCCCGTGAAGGTAACCTCGGAAAGGATAGCTTTTATTACGGCAAAGTTGAGAAAATTAATATGCACAACACCTGCTCAGGACACATGTTAAACAAATTAATTTCGTGGCGAAGTAAAATACTATCGCAGTTTGCCAGCATAAATGCATAAACAATAGAGGGCCTAATCCTGAACAAAAAATCGCTTAAAAAAATTGATCACATTCCGATTGATATTAGTCACAGCTTCAGTATTCCGGATATCGAAGACTTTCTACCAGCGCAACATCTACTCCGACCACAAAGCTCGTTAAAGCCAAAGCCCGAATGTGAATATCCTAGCGGTCACACGGACAAAGGACTACTAGCCAGATGTCAGATTCGACTCACCCTGTTAAGATTTAATAAAATGTCAATATCTAAGCTGAAGTAGAGGGTATTTTTGTATCTTTAAAAACAATCCTTTAAGAAAACACTGTTCGGTATTCTTCAATAACTATTACTTTATTAAAGAGAAAAAACCTTTAGACTAATTCTAGAATATTATTTTATTCAAGTGACTGCCTCGGCTGGCTTGGCTATAGGCGATCCTGTCAAGTAAATTTTTCAATATCCATCATTTCACGATTAGCTTGACCAACATTATTCTTTAGTGTCAGAATCGTCTCTAGATTGTTCGCGTAGCATCGATCTCTAATGGCAACCCACAAACAAAAGACCAAAGGCGTCAAATTGCAACTCTGTGGCGACCAAGCAAGATCACCGAAACTACTGACTGCGCAATTACTGAACTACGAGTATGTAACTATGTGCAATAAATCGATTTTTGAACGGCTTGTGTGGTGAAACCATAGCTCTTTGATAACGTATAGATTTTCCGAGGCCCAAATACGACATTGTTTGCATAACTGTCGAGATGGAAATGCACCTCATCTGAAAAGATGATTTTTTTAATGAAGAATTGTGGTCAATTTCGAGCTGCTCTAAAGCCCAAGCAGAGCAGTGATAACGATAAGTGTGATCATTTTGCTTCAATTCAGTTTAGTTTCAGTTCCGGTTTATTTTATATTTAGAGCTTATACTTAAGGTACATAGTAATTTTATGAATTGTAAAGCTTATACAAGGCTGTGAGAATATTAAATAAAAGCAACAAAAAATATAATATTCCTGAGTAAATTCGACCTTGTAAGCGAATAATCCGAGATCTGTATACAAAATTCTACTCAGCTAGTACGACTGATGCTGAGATGTATGGCGCGTTGAGATTTTCGGGTATAGACTCACACTTTTGGAAGTAGCTGCAATATTCTCCGTTGCCCTCTTGAGCAATAAAACCAAATTAAAAACAAACCTAAACGCCTGATTCTTACAAATTTTTAACAAATTTTTTTAAAACATGTAAAAAATATTTATACATAGAGCACTGGGCGTAGTGCATATTCGACCAAGTAAGTCGATTTTTCTTAACAAGATTACAAAATTACACACTAAATTTACTCTTTTGGGATCCAAGCCTTTAACAAGTGGTTGAGCTCTTGGTTTTCTCTTCTGACGCTCAATTCCGTGAGCTCCAGAATACACATTCTGACATGCTCCCAGACCATATAGCCGAAATTATTTTTCCTCATGAATGCCAAGAAATTATCTACGAATAAAGAAGCCTGGAACAGTCCTTAAACCAAACGAAAGAAACTGGGTAGGCTCAACGGTTGACGCGGATCTTGACACAGAAAGGTAGGATGATGTAAGAAAGAATTTATTTCTAGGCTTTCCTTGGGTTTTTAAAATTTTAAAAGATCTAAATTTCTGTTCAACCACAATAAATTTCCACAAAACGCAAAAGATCATTGGAAAACGCTTCTGCCCACTGCTCAGTCAACTTTTTGAATGCGGTTACTAGAAAAATACTTCAACAGAGTCTTGGACATCATCCCGAGATTCCAAATTTTTTCCGTCACGGAAGATTTGCAGACATCAGAACAAGTGGAAATCTGAAGGTTCTAATGCGGAGAATAATGAATTAGAACACACCTTCGATTAAACAGACCCCGCCCAGCTCAAAATGGGTCAGCATCCCACAATACTCGTATATACTATACAGTAACAGTGGGATGTTGTGCTGGTCTGTCTTCTGGTCTAACCCAATTGTGATGATATTAAGTGTTACTGTATCAATTTCGGTAACGATCCGGTTCAAAAACAGCTCTTGTGCCGCTACAGAAACGCCGTTAAAGCGTAGATTCTTTGCTCAATATTATTTTGCGTTTGGTGTTACCCATTTTCCCAACTTTTTGCTTGTTTTAACTTTTGAACCATATATTTGTTAAGTGTTGATAGATGGTCATATGGCATACTTTGAGTTCACTTACGAGTTACCTTATCATAACAATGGGATTTGTTTAAGCTGTGGACTTCGTCTAGCTCTTCTGGACTACCCTACCGGAGTTTGACCTTTATGCCAAAATTGTCATTTCTAAACAACACTAGGATACCAGGCCGCAGATGGATGTAAGTTAGTTCCAACGCACGCCCAAATAAACTAAACATTTCCGAAAGTAAGTAAACTACTTACGAATACTTATTAACTTTAAAATAAAACTTTCCAAGCTAAACTAAATTAATCCAGTTTTCAAAAAATACTTTTATCTACTTCAGCCTAAGCTACGTAATTATATTATTTAAAGTACTTGGTTTAACCACGCGAATGGCATAAAGTCTGCCATATCTTTCAGTTAATTCGTATGTGCGATCCCAACGTAAATGGGAAAACCTTTCGATCCGGTAAAAAAAAAACAATTCACACACATTTATTGCACATCATAAATGTTAAGACTGCCATTACGCGTAAGAATTCAGCCAGTCATCACAACCTTATATATGATTTGTCATCGAAACGTCAATCATTGAACTACTATTTTTAGCTTATATTTCAAATTACAGATGTCAAAATGACGTAGAAAACCCAAAGTAAATCAAATGTCATTGTACTTATTTACGAGTGTTATGGGTATTATAGATCTAAAAGTGCCACTTTCACTTTTAAGGTCACTATATTTGTTTATGAATCATAATATTAATAAATCTTAATTAGTTTAGCGAAATAAATATAGAAGTGCACACTCACCTTTGTCATCAAAAACCGTCTGAACTAGTACGTTACTTCCTCTGACCATCTCACATGGTATTGTCTTACAGCTGGAAATAGTCAAGTACACGATATCAAACTTGGAACCTGTCAAAAGAAAAAAATTCATAGAAATATACCTGTATGTACAAGTATTGGCTTTATTGAAAGAACTCTTATCGACTTAGCGGTATCATTATAAATTGATGGCATGGTATGAATTTTATCAACGTCTTCAAGTGGCTACTGTCAAAAAGATAACGATGTTCTCCAACAAGACACGTTCAATTGTTCAAGTGCTACTGTTTTTGCCAGCGATTTTTTTTTTTTGTTTTTATATTTTACGTTTTACACTTTTGAGGTTTTTTCCGGTACTTAATTAAAAAAATGTTAGACTGACTGAGTGACGAAAGGTAGTACCAGTGATAATTTAAAATCTTTTTCAATTTGACTTGATTCATCTTTAGGTTGACGTATATAATATTTGTGACGTTCGTTTTAAGGTAATTGGCTTCAATCTAAGTGATAAGGTAACTGGCAATTTTCCATTAGGTCCACTTGTTCACCTGTCTATAGTATGACTCATTGAAATTGGTGATCAGTTTTGCATCGTATCAGGAATGTTCTTGAATTTTATCAACACCTTGTACTTGATAAATGACACTTTATGTGGATGACACCTTAAGCTGTTTAACTATTGATGGCTTGACAATTTTTTTGCCAAAATATAAACAATTAAACAATTTTTTGTTTTCAATTCGAATACTTAAATGATTTAAATACTTTATCAGAATTTATTATCGATAAAGTAAAGGCTATAAGTAAACCAAATAAAGGTCTAATGTCTTCATACTCGTATGTACATTTTTAAAAATACAAGTACGTGATAATTTAAAGCACATTATTAATTAAGAAATCAGGGTGGCTTTTTAAACTTTAACAAAATAAAGAGGAAATTGATTCTAATTGATGCATCAACAATGTGTTGAATTTTTGTTGGTCGACTTGAAGGACCTAACCGTCCAATAGTTATTAAATTGGTAACAAAATTTGAGCTATTGAGACAAATTATTTATGTGAAAATCCGGACCAGTTCCCTTGGCTCAAGAACAATTAGCAATTTTACTTCTCTAAATCGTAATGTAGCCGAAATCCAGGTTTATTGCGTGCGCATAGCACAATTAACACCTTACTGAATTTTGAATAATGAAATTGTTCATTAAGCTACAAGGTTCACTTAACGGTGACAATTACTTACTTTGACAATTGAGGAAAATGTAATTTACCATGATCTTAACTAAAAGACAACGGGGCTCGATTTTATTTTCAACCCTTTGTTATGAACGCGTTTGAGACTTTGAAAACCATAGAATGACTGTCATATGAAGAAACCTCTTTATCCACAATATGTATTACATTATTGAACCTACCTTCTTTTTTCTTAAAGATAGCTTTTGATATTAGAATGCGCCTCGTCATTGAACAGTGTATATTCAGGCATTCTTGATATTCAAAAGCGTTGAGCGTATAAAAGTTTTTTGAAAAAGATAGTCACTTTCGCTAAGACTCTCCACTATTTGCATTTTGTATGGGTGGAATCTAATTTAATTTCTTTTTAACAATGTTCACTATTTTAAACTCAAAAAAAGATTTGCTGCGAATTCCACGCAACTATTCTTTCGTTGTTGCTGACTAAGATGGTTTCGGAGGAGTTCTGGTTATCATTGTCCTATCTTGTTTAAAATTCCCCCCCCCCCCCCCACGACCCAAAACAGCCATCATTCAATCGTCAAATAAAGGTAAAAAGCACAAAGTGCTGGGACTAGAAATTCGCCGCTTTTTAAATATTTATAATAGACCACGAACGCACGTTTCGCTCCCGACCAATAACTTATCGCGACTGTTGAGTCCGCAAACCATGTGCGTAGAACGATATCTTGCTCGCTAGATTTTGAACAGTTTTATTTTAAACTATAGAATAGTTCACTTATACAACACGAGTAGTTTTAGGTTTGCCCCTGTTGAGTTCTGACAATGATGTCTTTACAACGATTATTTTCTTGGAATATAATCTTGGTGGGTGGGTGGTTTTAAAAATGTCATATAGTACATATGCTGATATAGTACATATGCATATTTTTCAAACTTAACGCTCTTTTACCATAGATCGGCAAGTTAGAGTTTTTAAATTTTCTGTAAGTATAACCCTCGAAAAAAGATATCTGTAGGGTTCTACAACAATAGATTGGATGGGTCTGTCTAGCTTTAAGACATAAATAAGTTCTGAACCCAAAAAACAACATTTTTATGACTCCGCCATCCTTTCAGAAGAATGACAAATATGCGCCTGACGGTTGTCAATTCTTAACGAACGATCTGGCGCAGCGGTCTAGATAATTAAGTTGGTTGTTATTTAAGTAAGTTTTTGTTTTGGTGAATTTAAATCCAGGTTACTTGTGTAACACATCACATACTATTTTCTTATTATTGTTGAATATACCATTTCTATTGTGAACGCAAAATGGTATTTTCATGCCAACTTTATCAGTGTCCGAATAGATACATAATACGCTTCAAAAGCGCAAAATTTGGTTAGGAGCATTTATATTATTTATTTTTGTGAATAAGAATCACGGAATTGTCGCAGAAATCATAATGGCAAAAGGCAAGTTATGGGATAAAGTTGAAAAGAAAAAAACACTTTTCTAAAAAATAACGGGATTCCAAAGAGAGAAATAGTTTCGCAAACAAAAAGATCTGAAAACGTAGTTAGAAATTATATCAAATTAGGCAACTTTTATGGCATTTTAAGAAAAAAACAAGCGATACATAAAAGTATCTCGTCGTTAAAAAAATTTTATCGGTGAGAAAGACACCCGAAATAATCTTAGTTCGTCAGAAATGGTTTCTAAATTGGGACTTCCAATTAGAAGATACCACGCAGATACAACAACTTCTAAGGTGAAACTAAAATATCAAGTGTTTGTCAAGAATTTGGAATGATACGTATGAATTGGACAACACGCTGTGCTGGCATAACGTTATTTTCTCAGATGAAAAAAGTACAACTTAGGTGGCCCTGGTGGGTTCAGCTATTATTGGCGTAATCTGCACTGCAATGATCCACCAAGAATGAGTAGAAACTTTGGAGAAGGGTCGCTTGTGATATGGGGAGCATTTAACTTTCATGGAAAGCTTTAATTGTGATTTTTAACAACGCGAATAAGTTCGGAGCACTATATTGAAATGTTAGATGATGTTCTTATATCGTATCTAGAGAAAAACAATTTATTTTCCAGAATGATACAAGTACCAAAGCCTTTTTTCGTCCTGATTTATACAACTACTTCATTGGCCTGCAAGCAGCCACGACTTAAACCTATGGGATATACATAATTGCAAGAGCTGTCTTTATGGGCGGCAGTACACAACAATAGCTGACCCAAAACACGCTGTTTTGCAGGCATGGTCACGTACCCGTAAAAACACATCAAACTCACTTTCGGAGAGACTTTTTGAAGTAGTTAGGATAAATAGAAGTCAAACTACAGTCGCAAAAAAGGAATATGGTATGCGACTAATAAAATTTCACTCGCTAGAAGTTTTGCACGATGCTGGGTTCAAGTTTCGAACTAGAAAGCGTATTAAGCGACGTAAATTCGATGAAGTATGTGTTTAAGCGGTTCGCTGTTTAAAGTTTTAAATGAATTCATACATGTTTTGTCAGGGAATATCATTTTATATGACTTTTAGGATGAAGGATGGGAAAAAAGAACGTTCTTGAAAATATTACACAAACGTCTAGTTTTATACTATCCCATACGTTTAAGATGAAAATTGTAGATATTTCTGACCCCTTTTTGGTTTTCCTTTGTTAGATCAAAAAGTATCTTCTCTTACTCTGATAACTCTTTAATGTGATTCTTTTCACTCAGTGGCATTTATGACAATATCAGTAGCGCTTGCCGTCGACGACAAATTTAAATAACTATTTAACTGTTAACTCCTTTTTGACGTCTTCGTATCGATACCCTAAATCACAATAGTGCCATGTCCACTTTTTACAATTTTAGTAAATCGAAGAACAAATTTTTAATCAAGGGCTGTATTTTTTTTTATATTACAATCTTTCCTAGAATGTCTGTAAAAAGTTCAGGCCAAAAAAAATATTATTTTATATTTTATTCTAATTATTGTACTCGTATTATAATATAAATTGGGCTAATAGTGGACATAGTACCATCGTGCTTTAAGGTATCTGTATGTTCGCGCTGTTTATAATATTTTTTAATTAATTATTATTTTCCGTATTTATAAATGTAAGCAAAGCAGAAGTAAAATTACGAACTAGGCCAAGATCACATTGTGCTAGGTTCCTACATAAATAGCGAGACTTCGGTTTGATTAAAATGATGGCATTAGTTTAAAATCAAAACGATTCAAGGGTAAATGTTTAACCACATGCCCAATTACGTGGGCGCATACAATGTAGTGGTTATTTGTTAGCCAACTTCCGATTTCTTTAGAATTTTTCTAATAACAAACCTTTGCTTAATATCAGATTAACGAGAATATATCAATTGCTTTCAAAGTAAGATATAAATTACATTGATTGAACTTTTAAAATAAAACCAAAACCTGGGAGATGTCTATATTTTGAATATTCACCTCTGATGTTGTGAAATATTTCATCATTGACCAGAAAACTCTTCATTTTATCAAAAATCACTAGATAAATATGAACGTTCAAACATATCGTGTAAGATAATTAGCGTAACAAGCCCCTTTTAAAAGGTTTCGCCATTATTTGATTTTGTTTTCATTTTATAATCATTCCATCAAATCAAATATTATTCTTCCTTTTGGTAAAAATTGGATAAATTCAATCAGAGTAGGTACACAAAAAAAAGACAAAACACCATTCGTTATCGGTCAGTATTGAGTATTTTCAAACCCTTGGAAGGTCATCGTATTGTTGGAGTTTTGTCAAACCGTTGATCTACACTGGTCGTATCTAATCACTTTAATTGAAATCTAAAGAATAGATTGTTTCGAAACTATCTATTGTTGTATGCTGGATTACTTGCCAAAAAGATTTATTCTTTAGATATTTTTAACAAGTGGCAATGAATCACTCACTTACGAGAAAGTACGTCATTTTTTCAAATTTGTCGAAGTAATTTAAAAAATATATACGAGTACGTACTTGATTTTTGATGATATTGCGGGTTTACTGAGATTCATCGAAAGCCTTACAGTTTCTTATCGCTTGCGAAGTCTTCAAACCCTCGATCCTAAAAAAAATCAAATTTCAATAGTTCCTAATATGATTTGAAATAGTTTTCCATTTTCATTCTATTGGGGAATGTAGTAAGATAAAATATTTAGCCTGTTAAATGTGTAAACAATTATGGAACTATCTAGATAAGCTTCTATGTTCTACTCTTTCAATACTAAAAGGTTGTCCATGTTTAAACCGATGTTTTGCACTTTCTTTTCTAAAAGATACCTAAAAAACAGGTTTTAACTAGAAATCATTTGGATAATTTTTCACTTGTTTTTCCTTGAAATTTTTAACAGCAAACGTTAAGGCTATAAACTGCAAACTGATTATGGATGGTTTTTACATCACAAAACCACAGTTACGCAAAGTCTTCTTTGAATCAACCGAAATCATGGCAATTGCCAGTTCTCGAATATTTCGGATCTCAAATCCATTAAAGGAAAGTTATCTTTGCGCAATGAGTTTCATATAACTTTGGCTTTTGGCCATCTGATGTAGTAGCACCGGAATTCTGATTTCTGCAGAAATATCTTAATGTTGTCGGTTTTCCCTCTATTAAGTAACTAACTTCAGCTTCAGCTTTGAGCTGCACAACAAACCCGATCTCAGACGCTAAGTTTCTGTAAAGGACTTTACCTCTCGTTGCATAAACTTGCAGAGACTCACGAAATACTAATGGGAATGGGAAAGTATCGGCATTACCTACCCCTTTCTAATTCCGAGTTCGAGAATACGAGTATAAGACAAATTTTGTAGTAGGTACTTTATCACACCTAAGCGATTATCTATACTTCTCTTAAGAAATGAGAAAATCAATTTTTAAACATACATTTAAAAACGTCATAATACTTCAATAGAGTAATATATCAAACTAGCTGCCATATATTTTTTAATAAGGCAATAATGTAACCCAATCGTGGAATACTAGGAAGCCTGAAAACATTTTCAACGGACGTTTCTGACTTCAGCATCCTTGCCAAGCTCGTCAGATTGTGTAGAATGGTGGTAGACACAACATTGTAAGTGTTAGAAGCAATCTATCATCGCTGATAATGTCAAAAAATGTTTAGACAGAATGATGCGCTGCCATTTAACTTTCCTAACATCCCACTTCAGAGACTCGTTTTTTCAAGTCCATTTCGAGGTGTTGAAATAAAGGCAGAAAAAATGTATTTAGCTGGGACAATTAACACTGATGACAGTTTATCAAAAATAAGTGAAGAACTTAAGTGCCAATCGATTGTACTTGCCAGGAAGAACACAACTATTTATTTATCATTATATTTCAACTCCTCCACTAGGTCGCAGCAACAGGATTTTAGCGAATGCGAATAAAGGTATTTTTAGTTACTTTACTCATACATAAGTGCACGATTTTAAATTGACGAGATTTGGGTTTAAATTTGATTGCGGGCTTACAAGCTCTATCAATCTGGTCAGAAAACTGCCCTGTAGTTAAAATGACGAAGTAGAGGTAATACCATTTAGCTGGAATTTTATCATTTAAACCATCTGTCCAAAGGTACAGCATAGAGAAAAATCTTACTTTTAGTGCTGTACATAAGTACAATAGAAGGGGAACACAAACAACTTGGACTGCGCAACTGGAGACACTAATTGAAAAGTTTTGGTTGAACTCCATCAATTATATCAATATGCCAGTTAGTAAATTCAATAAAAATTCCAAAATAGTCAGTTTCGCAATGGCTTGTGAATTCAGCGCTTGGTTAATACAATAATTCGATTGTTCCGATGAATGTGAAATGAAGAATGAAACACATATTTTTAGATCTTTGATTGATGACCTTTCCGTAAAAAAATTTTAATACTTATTACAATTGGCAGATCTTCAATCGCATGATATAAACTTTTTCTATAAAGGTAATATTATTAAATCCATATATATTGAATTTGGGCAATCTTAACACGAACCCTTAATTTTAATTCGACAACTATTTTAACGGAAAATCTTATTTACACGACATTATACAAAATGCCAACGTTTGTGACATTGCTGCCAATTCTTGGGGGAAAATGAAAATTATTTTCCTTCGGAGAGTTACAACTGTATTTTTTTCAATGACAACTACTTTTTCTATTTTCAATAAAAATTTTATTTAAAGTAAAACAAAAAATCTAAAATTGTACATCTGAAGAAAGGACAAGGTTATGGCTCCTAGAAAGTTACACATCTTACAAGTTTATTTACCAGTATTATTTGTTTCGTGCTAGCAAAATCCATCGCAAAAGTATCGTAAACGAAACATTGTAAAGGGTAACCAGATAGAAATGATTGTTTTTCCAATCATTATGTTTCAGCAGCTGTCTAAGTTACAAATGATATCCAGCTCTCAAAATATTCAGTAATCATTTCATTATGCATCGTTTTATGTCTACCGAATGTGCAGAAATTATTAAAAAATATTATCGAAATTCCAGCTCAGTTGTAATAACGCAACGTGTATTTCGTCGTGAGGCCGGTCGTCGTCATGGCTTCAGTACACTCTTTTACATCAACCAGATAGAGATTGATGTTAAAAAAAAGGGAAAACATAGCCGCCGTAGCGGCCAGTATCGAAGTAGATCCAGAAATGTCGATCAGCTAAGTTAGGCATCGCCAGAGAGTCAATTCGGCTTATTTTGCAGTTGGACTTGGACCTACATCCATATAGGATTGTGCTGACGCAATCCAATTCGCTAATTGGGCGCTGGAAATGTTTGCAGGAGATCCGAATTTTGGCCCAAAAATCATGTTCTAGGACGAGGCTCAATTTTGGCTCAGCGGTTATGTCAACAAGCAAAATAAGTGTTCGGCCAAGCATCAATACTTATTGCATGGCGGCATCAACGGATCTTATTTCTTTCGATATGAGGAAGGAGACACCATTACCGTCAATGGTCTCAGGTATAGAGCGCTCTTAACCGACATTTTGTAGTTAGAGCACGACAATCGATATATTCGAGCTGTGGTTCTAAGAAGACGGCGCTACAAGCCACGCAAACAACGCAACTTTCGAAGTTGGGAAGGAGAAATTTGGCGACTAGTTTTACCACCACTCGATTATTATCACTTTGGCTATGCCAAGTCCTTAGTCTACGCAACGCTGACACTTTGAACGACCTCGAGGCCAACATTCTACACGCGATTGCCGTAATAACACCGCACATATTGGACCGAGTCATTTAACAATTGACCCACCACTTTAAGCACTGCAAGTTAAGCCGAGGCAACAATGTGAATCATGTGCTATTCCACATATAATGGCATGAACGTAGCTTTGAAATGAAGCCAGAATCTCACACCGGTGTTGTTTAATTTAAAATTGTTTCCTATCGTTCTTATCAGGTCACCTATATTTGGAAAGGATTAAAATACTGCCTTCACAATAAAAGAGATACAAGAAAAACTCCAATTATATCCACCGCAATATATTGGTTGAATTCAATGTCCAATTAACATCCAAAACGATATAAAACTGGCTGATTGAAGTCAATTATGACACTAAAGCGGCGTAAAGAAAGGGTTTATTTACTCGGTCTCATGCGAATTGTTCAACAAATAAAACAAATCTATTGTGTGGAGTTAAGAGAGCAAGAAATCGGTAAATGATTTGTAAAGAGGCCTTAAAACGCCGATTGAGTACACCGCAAAAATGGCAACTATGGAACATAAATCTAGTAGCCCTCATCAAGTCTAGATCTAATTCCAATAATAGTACGTCATTTCAGTATTTGTCATTCATTTGAGGCATAAACAACAATAATTTTTTTTCACTCAATTATGTCCAACTTTGTGCCTGAAAAAGTATTTCTGCGGGGAGTTCTTCTTTATTACTTTAATATGAAGAAAACTGTTGCCGAAATTCATTGTATTTTGGTGGAAGTTTACGGTGAACATGCGCTAGCTGAACGAATGTGCCAAAAGTGGTTTGCATGATTTAAATGTGGTGATTTTGGCTTGGGAGACGATGAACGTCCTGGGCAGCCAAAAAAGTTTGAAGATGAACAACTGGAACCATTACTCTATGAAGATTGTTGCCAAACACAAGAAGAGCTCGCAGAATCTTTGGGTGTCACTCAAGCAGCCATTTCAAAACGTTTAAATGCAGCTTGATATATTCAAAAGCAAGGAAATTGGGTTCCACATGAAGTCAAGCCGAGAAACGTCGGAAGGCGGTTTTGCATGTCCGAAATGCTGCTGGAACGCCACAAAAGGAAGTCATTTTTGCATCGGATTGTTACTGTTGATGAAAAATGGATCCATTACGACAACCCCAAGCGCAAAAAATCATATGTGAAACCCGGCCAACCAGCCAAATCAACGGCAAAGCCGAATATCCATGGCGCGAAGGTAATGCTCTGTATTTGGTGGGATCAGATGGGTGTGCTGTATTATGAGCTGCTAAAACCGGGTGAAACCATTAACGGACAACGCTACCGAACACAATTAATCCGTTTGAAGAGAGCAGTAGCCGAAAAATGTCCGGAATATGCGACCAGACACGAGGCAATAATTTTCCATCATGACAACGCTCGGCCCCACGCTGCTATTCCGGTTAAGAACTATTTGGAAAACAGTGGATGGAAAGTCTTACCCCACCCGCCTTATAGCCCAGACCTTGCCCTTTCTGACTAACATTTGTTCCGGTCAATGCAGAACGCCCTCGCTGAAATACGGTTCACATTAGAGCAGAATATCAAAAATTGGCTTGATTCATTCTTGGCTGCCAAGCCGGCGCAGTTCTTTTGGGATGGGATCCACAAATTGCCAGAAAGATGGGAAAAAATCATAGCTTCAGATGGGCAATACTTTGAATAATACTATTGTATTAAGTTATATACCCAATATAATGGTGCATCGGATGGTATTTTATCACTAAAAGCCATTCGATTTATGCATTTTTAAAAGTTATTTCACAAATAAAGTCATCAAATCGAAATAATATATTTGTAAAAGTCAAACATTTTTCAAATTTATCGGGCAGCCTTCGTACCAGCAAATCACTCTATTTTAATAAAGTCTTGCACTAATACTCGTAAATACCATATGTGTAACATTTTTTTTTAAATTTAACTTTCAATTTAATCATGACCAAGAGTTCACATAGCGATGAGGTTGCTAAGAATGCATACATACAATTTTTCACAACAGATAGGTTCACGAATATAACTCTTTCATATTTTATTATTTTCCACCTGTTGGTTTAACTCAAAGCTAATTTAAATAAAACTCTGTCTTCATTCCATATACGAGTATGTTCCCGTATACAACACAATTAATATTTTTTTCACTTTTCACTTATAATCACAAACACACTTTACAAAAACTTGGTTGCTATCTTAATTTCAAATTTGTATAAATATATTCAGAAATATGTAAGGAAAGATCCGCGTGACATTTATTAATGGAAGAAACCAGAATGGGGCCAATCTTATTTTAATATCAGTACTAAGAATTCATCACTACCTACCATTTTTCGTGGCTCTACCGCATTAACAGTTTGCACACTAACTATCATCAACGGATTTTATACGCCCTCTTAAAATATGGAATAACCGATAAATTTTTCGAATTAAGGCCCGCCCAATTCAAATCGAAGATCACTGATTAAATTCAAAAACACAACCACCAGCCACTAGCCAACAGAGACGTTTGATTAACTGATTGAATTCGTATTCTTACCACAATCCTCGTACGGTAGAGCATAGAGCTGTGTAGCCGAAATATCTACTTCATTGCTGGGAACAAGATGACGGCCCTCATCACGTCCAATAAAGCCGCAAATCAATGCTAGGAAAAGTTTAACCTTAAGCATTCTATACGAACACCTTGTCTAAACTAACTGCATTCAGTTATTGAAAATCCACAAAAAAAAAAAAAAAAACCAAAACAAATATCTAAAACTTTCCGAAAGCTGTGCAGTTTTTCTGATTTATTGACCTGGTTATGTTTATGCGTCGGCTTCTTCAACATTTACAAGTGTGTATTTGATTTCTCCTCGGAACAGTAGCCGAGGCACTTGGGACAATTTGTGATAGTATACTGATAAGTTTACTGCTTAATCAGGCTAATTAAATACGGTAGAGAGGCCAGTGCGAGTCTTACGAATCAATTGTGGGAGTCATTATTTATCAGTGATCCTTCCCAAAAATATCTAAAACAATCCAAAAAGGTAGCATTCGAATTGACTTTGTATCTTGCATTTAAAGAAGATTCACTTTTCGAATGTTTTCGGGAAAAGTGAGTTGTTGTTTGAATAGTGGCCCGTATTTTATTTATTTTTGATTGAAATCTTTATTTAATTTTTTAAGATTTTAATCGTTGTATTGATTATTTTAGATTGATCGTTGGGCACACATACGATTAGACCGCGTGCTCTTAAAATAAATTGAAGGCTTTTTATCTAGTTGAAAATAAATACTGCAATAGTATTGAACGAATTTGGTTTAAAGAAACGAGGTTCTCTAAGATTTAACAGATTGTATTGTAGTAATAAAGCTTTAAATGAGTGCAAAAATAGGCATGAAGTCATTATGAAGGCTTTTTAGGGGTGTTTAAAAATCGGTATTTAGTATTTAATCAAGCACGTGTGTAGATTAAAGAATTTTCATACATAAATAAGACTTACAAATTGAATTCCCCGCGCGTACGACGTAAAATATGAGTCTGTTTTGAAGATTTGATTTTCGGAAAGATTTCAAAAACAATTTGCTTAAAATTGCTTGTGTCATAAGTTGTAAGATGACTGATTTGTACTATTATAAGGTAAAACCTTACCGATTTGATGTTGGTTAACAAAAAATGATGAAAACAATAGATAAATGAAATAAAAGGAACTTTAAAAATAACAACACTTAAGTCGCATACATACAATCAAAGGTGTTGAAAAGTTACTTACTTACATACTTTAGGTGGCGCTGCTGTCTTTGGTAGACTTGGGCCTCAGTCAACAAGCATCTCTAACTAGCTCGATCTTTTGCTAGCTGCCTCCAGTTTGCATGCGCTTGCATGCGCCACCTGAGTCCCGGTCTTTCTCTACTGCGCTGTCCCTCGGAGGCAGATTCGAAGACTGACCCAGCCGTCTGCTTTGCGATTGGCAAGAGTTATTCTTCGTTTGATGTCTGCGCTGTTGTCGTTTTCTAAATTCATAGCTAAGCCTAGGTAGAGAAAGTCGTTTACTTTGTCTTGCCCTCGTTGACCGCTAAACCCAGTTTTGCACTATTCTTTCATGAATGATGTTAAGGAAATCGTTTGACTGCGCATCGGCTTATCTATATCCTTTTAGGCGATGTCAAGAAGACTGATGCCTCTGTAGTTGGCGCAGTTCAGAGGGTTTCCTTTCTTGAGGATCGGACAAATAATGCTGAGGTCCCATTCATCGGGCATACTTTCATCCGACCATATTTTGTAGATGAGTTTGTGTATGCTCCTTACCAAGTCATCGCCTGCCACTTTGAAGAACTGGGCGGTCAGGCCGTCCGATCCAGAAGCTTTGTCGGACTTCAGCTTAGATATTACTATCTTGACTTCATCCAGTTCGGGTGGACGAAATTGTTGGTCATCATCATTCAGGTTGAAAGGTTCATTCTGCCTGACAGTGGTATTTGTTTCGTCTACAGAATTAATCTTTTCAGATCGACGGCGCCTCCACTACGATCTTCCCTTGTTCGTCTCTACAGGAACGGTTCAGGGTTTTTTTACCTTTTGGTAAAACTTCAGAATCTCATTCCTGGAGTGGCATCTCCCAATTTCCTCGACCGCGCACTTCTCATGCTCTTTCTTTTTCCTTCTGAGAAGCCGGTGTTCGTCTCTCCTCTTCTACTCATAGAGCTCGTGAGCAGCTCTAGTCTTTTTTGCAGTGCCACATTGCGTACTTTTTGCTAAGCTGCATGTCCTAGGCGGCATTCATCATCAAACCAGGGGTTTCGTTGTGGTGGTTGAGTGAAACCCAGCACATCACAAGCGGCATCTCTGATGGATTTTTGGCACTGCTGCCACTGGACTTCGATGGTTGATGCTGGCGGCAAGGAACCTATTAAAAGATTAGGGGAGACTCGATTGGAAAAAGATTTGGCGATCTCTTGCGATTGTAGTCGTCTGACGTCGAAATTCCTCACAATATTAGCTTGTTTTGGCGTTGTCTGGCTCCACGGAACGTTCGGTCATCCATAGTACTGGAGGAGTGTCTTGCGTCGATCGCAATGTGGTCAATCTGGTTGAAAGTTGAGTGATCAAGAATTCTCCAAGTCCCCTTGTCACTATCGAAATGGAGGAATCGCGTGCTAACTACAACAATTTTTCATCCCGCCGCAAAGTCGATTTGCCTGAGACCGTGCACACTAAGGACAATTTTAATATCATAGCTAGGGCATTGCTCTTAGATCTCGTTCAAGGGTTCGTTGAAGGCAACTTTGGTGTGGTCAGCTTTCTCCTCTGTGGGGGTGTGAGCGCATATCAGGCTAATGTTAGCAGATTAAGCATTGATGCGGATTGCCACGAGGGGCTCGTTTACATGCCGGAAACTTAAAACTTCTTGCCTAAGTCTGCCTCCATCAACAAATCCACATCCAAATAGGCCCTGATTTTGCCGTCGATAACAAACGCCGTAGAAGATGTCGCAGTTTTTCATCCTCTTTATATCCGGCCCATCCCATCGCATTTCTTGGGTAGCGATAATGTCTAGGGCCTAAGGTCATTAAGGGCTCTTCCGCCACCATCTCTTTTCCAAGACCCTGACCTAGTCTCAGAAGTCTTTATCGGCCTGAGATTCAAATATGTCGGAGTGGTCCGGATAAGGTCTCGTTTGTTCCACGATTTTTTTCCACCGTTCCTTCTGGGGAATCCATCCGCTGTCCCATTTATAGTGCTGCTATTTTTGTCTGTTGGTCAGCACTCGTTATCTGCACGGGAGAACCCACCTTCTGGTCTACAGACATGACGAAAAACCCTGACTTTATCGACTTCTGAATAGTCAACTTCTGCATGCTTATGAAATTTTTGTACAGCACTGATAGCGCAAATAGCGATAGAACCTGGTGAGACAGCGGATACACGTAATTGACTGCGTAGTATTGGCATCACCTATAATTTTTATAAAAAGGTTTGAATCGTATCTAGCAAGTATAAAGTAGTCTTAGGACCACCTGCGCAGATGTGAGCATTGTTTTGGGGCCAGATCAGAGGGAGTGAAATATACCGAAAGTGGAAAGTTTTTCGGTTTCAACGATTCAAGTGCCCTTCATGGATAATGGCTGAGTGTTAAAGTTTCGCTTTAAAGACAGCATTGTGTTTTGGGTGCATTAAATTTCACTGTTGATACTGTTCATTACTTCTAGTTTTCTCTGCAGAAAAGTTTTTGTATCTTCTCCCCAAGCATATTTCTTTTTCAAAACAATTTAATTTTTGTAATTGTAATTATAACTACTCTCCTGTAGCTCTTCGTAAAGCCTTTGTGTTTTCTATTCACATTTTCGGAGCACACTTATAGTCTCTAACTGGAACTCAATTAAAGTGTTTTTACTTATCAATTGGTATGAGTCACTTCGGCTTAGGGCAACCTACGTCCTAGGTATTATCATCATACTTCACATTCTCAGCTATATAAAAATATCTATAGACTTTCATTTGCCATAGCGAATTTTCATGTTTAAGATAGCATTTTCATCACGTTAGGTGCGGTTTCGCGTTAAGTCGAGACAACGATTTTCACTTTAACTTGCAAATCTGCTTAGGCTACTCTAAAAAATAAACTAAATTGAGTGAAAAAGGTAAGATCTTGAATGCATTTACATTCGGTCATATTGTTTTTAGTCAGGTTCTAATTCTAGATTTACTAGTGAAGTTTCCTAACCTTAGCTGTCAGCATAGCATAAGTGTCATTTCAAATGATTGAAAAATAAGTAAGTTGGGTGCTGATGTAAAGATGGCGTGATTGCTGTATTTGTTTGTTAGAGGTCCTGTGCTCGGTTTCCAGGCTATACATCACAGTTTTTAGCGTCACCATCTTTTCACAAACTTTGACATAACTCCAAATTCTGGAAAAATCCCTCATTTCTTAGCGGTTAAGAGCGGTTAAGAGTCGTTGGAAAACCATATGTTGCTCTTTCTATGCAAACAATTAAAAGACAATAAACAGTGTGAGTAGAAAAACTTATGGCCCATAACTACTGTTGCGATCTAAGTTCATTTTGAAAATATGGTGATGTCGATATTCTATTAGTGAACTTAAAACATTAGAAAAATGCGCTTTCTCCATCTAGTCTCGTTGAAATCTCGGCCCCAAAACAAGTGGGATGAACTCATCAGAACTGGAATACATAGTTGATGTCTCCTCGTAAGCTGATGACAAAACGAGTGTTGATAAAACAATCAAATATGTTAAAAGCTAAATCAGCTTAAAATATGTCATGTAAATAGCTATTAGTTGAGTTTAAAAAAAAAAAACCACTTTTACTCAACCTGATAGTATCGAAACATGTTTAAGAAATTAAATAAATATATCGATTTGATTCGATTCCAATTCCAAAAATATCTTCTTGTGTATACAACCTAATAACCTACGCACACCTGATGCTTCAAAACATCGAAAAGATGTATGACGTCTTGCGATGTTTTCCAATTCGACAGCTGTCATTTTGAGATCTTGTTATTCATCGAACTAAGTGCATAGTGAATTAATGGGAGTGTTTTCTTTTTTACTTCAACCGGGTATTCCATAAAAAATAAAACAAAATCGCCTTCTTTTACACAAATTAAGACCTGACATTCGAAATGATGTCTCAATATCTAGAGGAACTGGAACAGGTATGTCGTCTAATAAGTTTTCGTTATCAAGCTTATGCTTAGGACAATCTTTGGATAGGATCCCTTTGATGTGGTGGCATTCATTGATCGTCTAACTTGGCGAACCAACAACGAAATCGGAAGTGATGAATTTAATCCAGAAGCTTTACATGAAACCTTTGTTCAAACTATCAAAGATTTGAAAATTCTCGGCGAAAAGCAACGTAAAAAACGTGAGGCTTTAGAAGAAGCCCAACGAGAAGAACAACAAGTTTATGCGAAAAGTTTGGCAAAGTTACAAGAACGTCATCAGGCAGCAGTCGAATGTTTTACACAATTAGATGAAACGATCAATTCTGTTGCGGGGAAAATTCTTCACTTAGGTGAGCAATTGGAAAATGTTAGCAATCCCCGAAATCGAGCACTGGAAGCACATAAACTCCTCAATCATATGCAAGAGTTCATAACACCGGGTCCACTAGTCAGTGATACGTTCACCGATCGAACTAAGCTACATGAGGCAGCCGATATTATTCAAAAACTGCATACAATTTCCCAAGATATCCCAGACGAAAAATTCGGGGAGGCTAAGAAGAAAATCGAGAAAAAGTACGACGAAATTGAACGGAAATTAATAGAAGAATTCGCTACGGCACAAAAAGCTGAAGATATTGAAAAGATGAAAACAATTGCAGACATTCTTTCGCAATTTAAAGGATATGCACAGTGTATAGATGCATACATCGAACAGAGTCAAATGGTGAGTAGATGATCGATGATTTTTTATTTCTAGCAATCATTTCGTTCTGAATATTTCAGACTCCTTATGGGGGAAAAGATATTTTTATTGGCATTGTCCCTCTCTGCAAGCATCACTATGAAATCATCAAAAAGGTGTTCGCCAATCCGAATCAAGTCATGTCGAAATTTATTCTAAACATCTATCAACTCAAGCTCCATCAGTATGCCCACACAAAATTGGAAGACAAAAAGAATGAAGAAAAACATCTTAGAACTCTGTACGAGTTGTATTCGAGGTAAGATAATTGCATAAAGTTTTTTCTGTCTAATTGAGCACATTCATATCGTTAGAACCATCAAACTGTCTGCAGAACTACAGGAATTCATGACAGAAGCCGACGATGATTTGTTAAACAAATTAACTTCTCACATATTCGCCAAGCATTTGTCAAGTTACATCGAAATAGAGACCAGTTTCTTGAAAAACAAGTGCACCATTGAACTAGAGCGATACTATACAAGCAAAAAACATCAAAAGAAGCAATCTGAACGTTTTCAGGATCTACGCCGTGATATGCAGGCCCTAATTGGAACCAGAGCAAACATAAACATAGCTCAGATTGAAGATTACGGCGGTGAAACATTTTTATCTGAAGAACTGGCAATTAATTTACTTCAAGAAGCCAAAGCTTCACTTAAACGTTGTCGTTTACTCTCCAAAGAACCGGAGCTGGCTACAAACATTCTTAAACTTACCGACATTCTACTTCGCTTCCTCATGCATGAGCATGTGAATTATGCCCTAGAATTGGGCTTGCAGGCGATTCCATTAGCTGAGAATAAGGTTTTTCCTCAAATCTACTTTTTCGATGTTGTCCAGAAGAGCAACATCATCGTACATCTCTTGGAGAAGCTCTACGCAGACAGTGTAGTTCCCTGTATAATGTAAGCCACAGAGAATATACACATTTATTTCATTCGATTAAGTTAATATATTTCTTTTAGAAATACACCAAAGTATTCAGATTATATTTTTAAAAAGCGTGTAATGATGGAGCAGATTGAACAAAAACTGGATACTGGATTAGATCGATCAATCAGCGCTGTCATTGGTTGGGTTAAAGTGTACTTACAAGCCGAGCAGAAAAAAACAGATTTCAAGCCCGATGAAGATGTGGATACGCTTGCATCTGCGGTAAATTTGTTTTTTTCCTTAAATCCTGTTTTATGTTACACCTTCTATCTTCCAGGCCTGTGTAAGTGTGGTGCAAAACCTTCAACCTGTCATTGCCCAGCTTAAAAAATGTGTCGACGGCGAGAATCTGCAGAATGTACTCACTGAGTTCGGTGTTCGTTTGCATCGAATAATCTATGATCATTTGTTGACACTGCAATTCAGTGCTGCTGGTGCAATGTGCGCTATTTGTGATGTAAACGAGTACCGAAAATGTATAAGAGAGCTGGACAGTCCTCTGGTCACACAGCTCTTTGATATTTTGCATGCTCTGTGCAATTTGCTGTTAGTTAAGCCAGAGAATTTACTCGAAGTCTGTACGGGAGAAACATTGGTAAGGCAAATAGATTTTATTCACATTCAAATGGATCACAAATCGTTTTTTTTTTTCAAGAATTACTTGGACAAGTCAGTAGTGAGGCAATTTATTCAATTGAGAGGCGATATAAAGTATCTGAAAACAAACACTAATTATTTAAAAGGAATCATGGAGTAAATATAATATTAAGATGATTTGTTAATCGGGGTATGTTTTCAATAAAAGCTTTCAGCATATATGTGCACGGATATGCCAGCTTGATAGCTTACAATTTATATTTATTTATTTTATTGAACATAATACAAGGTGGATAAGGAAAGTGAAGCTTAGAAATTTATAGAAGATCTACGGTTGTAAAACTCTGAAACATCGTGTCAAATCAATAAATGATCAATGCAAAACTGGGTAACCAGTTAAAGGATTGCTCGGCAGACTAAACAATGGAAGTAGAGTTTTCGATTTACTAAAACTATGTGGCAACAGCTTACAGAACAGTTTGGCTCCGTTCTTATAAAAATAAATTATATTCAAGTACTCAAACAGAAACGATAAATCTAAGGCATAACTACATCTAGCTAGACAATGAGAGCGAGGGCTTAACAAAATGAGTATTAAGAGAGATAAGTTTCTTAAGTCCAAAGTGGAACAAGAAATTGCACAAATTACCGATCAGTGAAACTAGTATTCCACCCTATGAAAACATACAAGCGAGTTCTAAATAGTAAACAGCGCAATATTATTAAACATAAAAATTATTAGAAAACGACAATAGAAATACTTATCTGTGACAAAAAGCAATTTAAATTCTTGTTTCATTCTAAGTCCGAAAAAGAAACCAAAACAAGAATTATTAGATTACTTACTTCGATGGCGCTACTGTTTGAGGTTAACCTGAGCCTTAACTTACAAGCCTCTCTAGTTAGTACGGTCGTTAGCTAACTGCCACTAGTTGCGCACTTCCAGCCAGTTGAAGTCCCCTTCTATTTCTGAGCACCATCTAAGGCGATGTCTTCCTCTTCACGCAGGGACAGTGTTAGTTTCGAATACCGTTTGGACCAGTTCATTGGTGTCTTTCACCCTATATGTCCTAGCCACCACCAAGTCGATGGCGCTGTATAGCTCGTATATTGTATTTCGCGGACTTTCTCCGTTCGGTACAGTTTTTAGTGATCTTGCTATTCACAGTAGTTCTTCGTTGTTTTAGGTGACGATCTGATTCAATGTTGACTGTCTGGAAAGTACGGACGTACAGAATACTGGATTAAGTCCTTACGTCTATCGCAGCGCAATCAATTTGACTAAGCGTTTCATGGTCCGGATACGACCTGCCCTCCTGTGTATGTTGAAATAAGAAAGAGTTCTATGGTAATATTCTCGCCGCTCGCCGCAAAGTAAATAAACATAAGTCCGCTGCCAGGTGTGATGTCCTTACTTACTCTCCTACCAAAGATGTTTTTGATTCCTATCCTACTGTTAAAACCGCCTAATACAACTTTAACATCATACTTTGGACGTTGTTCATATTGATGGTGACATCATTGTCTACCGTAGGCTCGCTTACGTGTCTGCCGTCTGTGTTTAATCTACATCCAAATAAGCGGAGTAATGTAAAACTTCTCTAATGAGTCAACTATAAGAAATATCATCGAAATCACTTCTGGCGTGACCCAAAATACTAAGGCCAGCAAGATAATACCAAGGTCCGCGAATTCAGCCTACGTCCCTTCCGTCGCAGTAGCAGTGCAGATGAGTGGAAGATATATGTAGTATGAGATGTAAATCACAACCTGCGACTGGAATTCAGCAAATCCAAAACAAGTTATATTCGCTTGTAAATTAGAGCTGAACTATCTACGCTTTTTGAATTGATCACAATATAACCAACGACGACCCATCTCAGTAATTTGAGGCAAATAACTTTAAATTCCGATCTACGATATGAATACGAAAAAATGTGTATCATAGAATCCGAATGTAACCGCAAAAAACATTGCCGCTCTTAACAATCATATTCGAAATTTTGAAGTCAGCTGCTTAACGTTACAATCGTTATTTTGTGTACTTTAAACAAAAACAAAATGGTTAGAAATTGATTCTGTTGCATTTGCAATTGTTGCTAGTGAGGAGGAGAATGTTAGACGCAAAGGCAGTATCTATTCGCTGTGTGGTTGAAGGGGAACTCCGCCGCATACTGCGACCTCGATTGGAACTCATCCGTTTGATCAGCTTCCTCTGAGTTTTCACCCGGACAAGGGTCTTCTATATGTTCTATAATTGTTGATGAGTTTTGAAGTCCGGCTGTGGAGGTTTCTAAGCCTATCAATTTTATGACGGCTTCTTTGAGGCAATCGCAAAGGGCCGCCTCCAGTACCTTCGCATTCTTTTTTATTTTCCGACAGTTTTCTTTTTATGTAGGCCTTCCAATCCAACCAAACCTAAGTGTATAATGGAATGTAATTATTTAATAGTCCATATCGTTTTGGTAAAGTATCTGCTTTTAAAAGATACTTGCCATATTGAAAACCCAATATAGAACACTCTCATTCTCTAAGATCAGTCTAGAGTTGTTCCCAGAAAGGGTTACTTCTTCTTTTGTGCTCTTTGTAAGTCTTTGAAGAATTCCAGGATTCTGCAAAAGCAGCTCCACCATTCTCTGGTACTGCAATTTATTTGTTGAAATTTTCGACCTTTAATGAACAAAAAATAATTATTTTTCCAAACAAACTGTCGGTTTTTGCATTTTGAATACTTTTTGTCTGCGCACTACGAAAAATCAAATAGTTCGTAGATTTAAATGTCAAAATTCTGATTCCCTCGGATTCAGTGATACCACTTTCTACGAATTTCGAAATTCGTAGCAAAAATTTGAACTACGACGGATTCTCTGATAGTTCTTTCGGGGTTCGTAGCAAAATTCCGAGTACGACGGATTCTGTGATAGACACCATTACTTCCACCTCTCAGAACTATCTGCTGCTTCACTTGCATCTCTCCCAAATTGGCGGATGCCACAAGATGGCTTAGACCATCTGATAGTCAAACGACAATCAACGCCGAGAGCAGAAACCAAAGGTTAGTTACCTTGGTTGGAAATTGGAAATTGCATGCTACGTCGTCAAATGAAGCTTGTTAATTTTGTTTCGGATTTCACCACAATCCCGAGACCATTAAAAAGTCAATCAAATTGATCATGATCGATGGTAGGCACTCCTCCAATCAGCATTCCGCAACACAACAAAAAAAGATCATAATATTTTTGCAACATTCCGCCAAAAAATTTGCAAATCACGTATCTCAAAACCTCCATTCTAGACCTTTTCAACTTTTGTTGCTTTCGCTGCCTGTGTTCGTGTACTTTTAGTTTATGGCTCAATTGAATTTTATACGAGTACAGGCCTAAGTCCTGACGCTAGATTCGCCAAGTTTAGTTCCGCGAAAGCCCAAGTTGGGTGGTTGGGTCACCTAGGAACACATGACGATATTGGGCAATTTAAAGTAGATCGAACTGAGAACTCATTTTGATAATAAATTTTAACAAAACATTGAAACTTCTTGATGATTTGCTTAGTTAACATTTATTACTTAAACCTCCAAATTTAAGAGCTGTCGTTTCTGTAATATGGCCACTATACACTGCTTAAGTTCAAAGCGCCCTTATTGGACCTTACTCTTTACATGCATACGTTGCTGATACTAACATAAACAGCAACCTGTGAATGACAGCGATAGAAAGCATATACCTACAGGAGGATCAAACAGATCTGCACAGACTGCAGACCCGTTATTAACCCTGGCAATGACAACATGAGAAATCAAACGAAGAATTTCATTTGCCAAACGCTGTTTCTTTCGCCTTAAAAGGTAATTCAATCCTAAAGGCATTGACGCTAATTATAAGTCGCACTTGAAGAGGTTTATAGATCCTAAATTTACCACCAGGAATGAAGATAATCAAGAGAAATATGCACACAAAAATTTATAAAATGGAGATGATGTCTTAAGCAGCTTATCAAAACCAAAGCACAGTTAAGCGTGGAATCTTTATCCCATAATCCCAATGGTCACCATTAAAATAGACAGATAAAAACCTTTACTTTACTAAATAAATACTTTCTTTTTAATGTTTTGTTGTTTTGATCTTTTTTTTTTATTTTTATTTGTTTGTTTATTTTTTTTCTTTTTCGTTTATATATAAATTTCATTAGCTTTATTTGTTTATCTTGTAATATCTTTCATAAATCGTATTTCGTTAATTTACAAACACAATAGAACTTCTTTTGCTACATTATAAGGCCCAACAAGAGAAAATAACATTCGTTTTCGATTTGGTTTTTTTTTTGTTTTCTTGCTTTGTTTTTTCACATTAAATAAAAAAAAAAAAAATCTTGGTGTTCTCCGAGACAAAATTAAAACAATTTTTAGTTTTCTTCTTGTTTTTTTGTTTTTGTTTTTGTTTTTGTTTCTAACCGAAAGTAATTAAATGTAATTAAGCTTTTAATCATTTATCTTCCTATCAGTTGTTTGTTTGTTTTTCTTTTTTTATATATATATATAGTTTCAGTTTTTCCTTCTCTTTTTTATACTTTTTGTTTGTTTTGTTTTCCTGTTATAAAAATAAGAAACTTCTTTTGTTTTTTTGTTTTTTAATTCCTGGGTTCTTTTTCGATTCATTGGAACAGCCATTCTGATTCATTCATTCATTCTCCGCTCTAACGTGGTTAGTGTGCATAGGTTTTGTTTTTGTTTTTTTTTTTCGTGTAGAGTTGTATGAGTTAGAGACGGTGGAGATAATTGTAGAGAGAACGAGTAAAGAGGCAAAATTTGGATGTTTCTCACTCGGTGTCCAGGAAAGTGCGTGTGATACCTGGATTTTGAGGAATAGATGTTTGCTTTTGTTTTTTCTGCTTTTGCAGCTGCTGGTGCTGTTGCGGTTGTTGTGGATGTAGTAGTTGCTGTTGTTGGTGACAATAACTTGTTATTGGCACTTTAATGTCCAAAGTGTGCGTGGAGCTTGTGGTAGCAGCGGCTTCTTCTCCACTAGACGCAGCCTTGGCTTCCGCAACATTTGAATGATAATGTTTGGAGTAGGAATAGTAATTTAACGGAATATTGGTCGCCGTACTACTCCCGGAGGCAGTATTTGAAGGTTCAGCAAACTGTTGCAGGTTTCTTATTTCTGTGACGGATCGCAGGCTCGCCGGAAGGCTATCATTCGATGCCAGGGATGTTGAGAGCGGTGAATTTCTTTCTATCGACGATGCTATATCTGTTTAAGTAGAAGGTCAAATATAGTATTGAATCAAAATGAGCGCTAGTACCAGTTCGATCTGTATCAGGAGAGCAAGGAGCCAGACTGGACACAGGAGTGTGATTCCTATATAAATTCAACAACTCCTTTTCCATCTGCAATATGACGGTTTTTTGAACTTCATATTTCGTGTTCAATGCCTGAAAATATGAACATTCAGTTAATCAAGAGCCTTTGATTTATTTATATTTTTCGTTGTTAATAGTACTAACCTTAAATTTCTCCTCATATTCATCACGGACTGTCTTCAATAAACGCTTTTGTTCGATAACAGCTTTTTCATTGTTCACAATCTGCGCCTGAAGTTCGCCCAACTTGTGTTTGGTACTCTCGAACTGTGAAACTTTTTCTTCCAAGGCACGTTTTAGATCTAACAAAATTAATAATGTTTTTATGATTACAATTCCTGTAAACATTTAATTATAGCCTACCTTTAATCTCAACATTGTAGGATTCTTGCAAGTGGTTGATTTCCTCTTCTCGTGCGCGAAGATTTCCCAGTTCGGCTAGGCGATCCCGAAGCTTAATATGAACCTCACCCATGACGAGAAATTCAGATTCTAGTCTTACAAGCTCTTGTTTGCATTGATTACCCATTTCGGCTTGTATATGAGCGTGTTGCAGTTCATTGCGCATATCGAATATTTGACCACGCAGCATGTCTAATTCGGCAGTTAATTCCATACGCTTTTGAATCTCTTCATTCAGTCGACTCTGTAAGGTTTCATTAGTAGCTTGCAGTATTTTCCTGTGTTTTAGTTCTTCTTCGTATCTTTCTTCAACACTCTTCAATTTGTCCAAGTGTTTCTGTTCATTATTTATGGCCAACTTTCGTGTGCTTTCGATTTCACGTTCTAGCTGCTGATTCTTTTCATCATAGTCCTTAATTTTCATCTTCAAACGATCCTGTTCACTTTCGAGACAGCGCACGTCTCGCAATCGACCCATTAATCGACGATTACGATCCGCGTGAGTTTTCCGATGATTTTGCTCAAACTGCAATTGCAAGCACAACAGTGCAAAATGGTCCTAAACAAAATAAACATGATTGTCAGATAAAAATTGTGTTTTTTTTTTTTTAGAAATTCCACTTACCTGATCTAATCTACTTCCGGGTTCCTTAAGTTTAACTGATTGGTCGATGTACTGATTCAGGATCTCCTGAGGCGGCCGCGTTACACACATATTGCGTAACTTGTTGTTTTCTTTCAACAAATCAAACAATGTGCATTCGTAGAGCTTCGGCCATGTTTCTATTGTCTGAGTAACTCGAGAGGTAGTCGTACATGCTTGTTTTCTATATGCTCCAGTTCCAAGTATGCCTAATTTGTTACCCAGAATGGTGGGACATGATTGAGTGCGACGCACTTTCATTCTATCTACTTCGGCGTAACCATTTATTTCATCATTTTGATGAGGATTCTTCCAACCGGAATCGTTGTGGCAATAGCTTGTTAAGCGATTTCTTCTGACCACAACTCGCACAGAACGATTCCACGACGAAACTTGTGCACCAACAGTTGCCCTTTCAATTTCTTCATATCGTTTCGCTATATCTTCTGCGGCTACTGTCGCAGTTTCAATACATGCTGCCACATTACTTGTCAGGTCTCGTACTTCCTCGTCTTCTTGGCTTACAGCTAAAGTATCAAAAGAAGGTGTCCCATTGTTTGATGTATTTGTCGAACATATCTCAGAGGTAAACGTCAATGGACTTAGCTCGGTTTTTTTTCCATATGCTTGATAACGTATCTGCTGCTGCTGCCGATCGTTTAGCATTTGTTGCATTTTCTGATCGTATAGCGTAGTGGGAATTTTGTTTATAGTTGTCTGTTCGAAACATGGTGGATTCCGGTGATTTTTAGTCGAACCAGGTGATTCGGGGAAAGTAAATAGTGAATGAGTATCTCGACGCATCGGTGACGCTGGTTGACTTGTGGCAAAAATAGCGCACACAGCATGTGGATTTGTAGACGGTTTCATATTGAGTTCTTTCATGGGTGTAGTTTCTGGAGTAGCCTCGACTGCCGCTTCAGGTGGCGATGAACCAGAGACACCCATTACAGCGCCCAGTTGACGAGAAGTCGACCCACTAGCCAAAGGCACACCAAAACTTGGCGTTGGGGTGTGTGGTATGGTGCTCGCCGTTGAAATTATTTCAGTGTATGGACTCCAGATTGAGTCGCCTCTTTTCAATTCGGTCAATTGTTCCCTATCGGTCAAAGACTGAAACGGTGATGCAATCCCGGAATAAGTGAAGGGTGCTCGTTCGCAAGGAGGCCTGTTAAGTTCTGTTGACAATGTGTCCTGGCAACGAACATATTCCATATGAAGGTACTAAAAGGATAAAAGAAAACCATTAGACCTGAACGACATATACGAGTACATATTCAAAACTAAGCAAACAGGAGAATAATTGGCTGAGTGAGTGACCACTCCTGGTCACTGTCTAATCCAACTACATCGTCTGTTGTATCAAATAGTCTTTAGATTATAGAAAGGTATTTATGTTGCTGAAACGCCCGCGTTTGGCAGCGAGAAGACTCATGGACGTGGCACAATTAATGCCGACATTTGGAAACCCATTTAGTCAATCGACTAGCGCGTTTCAAAATCGAAACTTACTGAATCCTGGTTACTATTGCTTCTATATTCGAGTGGAAATTGTAAAAAATCACAATAATGGCAGAGATTAACTCTTTCAGGAAATAATGAATCGATTAATATGGTTGCACTTATGACTTCTGGAAGAATTGTCTAAGACAATGTTATTTCAAGTTGTTTATATTTTCAGATTATCAATTAGTTTTCCAAAATATATCAAAGGATAGCGACTGCCATAACAGAATGATAATACATGGATGTCAAGTTTCAAAACGGAAACGAAGGGGTTTGGTGAAAACCTAGAATATGAACCACGTTAAGGACTTTTTAAAGGAAATCGAGCCCCAAAAATGCATGAATTACATATGATTTCCTTGTGCACTTTTTTCAAGGGGTGTGGATTTCTTCAACAGGAAAAAAAAACACCTTAGCGGCTGTGTCAGTCTTCGGTGGTGTCAAAGTAGTTCTATCTGTAGGTAGATTCGAAGATAAAACAAATGTACAGAAAAAGTTACATACTTAAAGCGTGATCATAAAGAAAAGCAAAATCAAAAAGATGGTAACGTTCAAACCAACCCCTTCTACATGATCAAAAACGTCAATAGGCAAAGTGACAAATTGTCGGATAAACCAAAGAATCAAGTCCCTTAACCCATTAACGCCGAGGTGATAAGAATTTTTACTAACTTTTCAACGTGTTTATTTATTATGTTATAGGACCAAAAAAATAATGCAATACCTCTATTCCTACCCGAAATCTGATGCTCTTTCAGAATCTGAGCTCAAAATTTCGATTAGACACCGAGAACAAAAATTTGGTCGATTGAAACGTGAAAATTTTCTAAAAAATATTTTTTTCGCATTTTTTTTCACAATGATACCGCAAAGGTATCAACTTTTTACTATGATCAGAGGTGATCATGGCACTCGAACATTAAGAGGAATTTTTTTCAGAAAATTCTGATGACCTCAGCGTTAATGGGTTAATAAACTTTCAATAACTACGCAAACAAGGCAAAATAGACAATATTCCAGAATAACACCGTGTGGCGCTCCCATTGTTCTGATTTGAGTTATGTCTTTTTTGTTAAGTCGTTACACCTGTTGTTGATATCCCCTCTAAATCTTAGCGTCATAGCTTGACATTTGCAAAAGTTACGTAGCCAAGAGTACATCTATCTCTATGTGTGTTGGCGATTTTTTACAATTTTAGAAATGAATTTAAATTTGCAACAACGAACTTGTATTAAAATCCGATCCCACATTCATCAAAAGGAGACGAGACGTGGGTTTATGAGTACGACACGCAATCCAGACATCGGGCAAGTGAATGGCGTTCACCAAATGAGCCGAGACCAAAAAAACCACGTCGTTTACAATCAAAAAAGAAGGCAATGCTCACGGTTTTCATGGATTACAACGGTGTAGGGCATCATGAATTTTTGCCAGAAGGCCAGACAGTAAACAAAGAGTATTATTTGGGCGTTATGAGACGTTTGCGTGAAGCAATTCGCCGAAAGAGACCAGAATTGTTGGCAGAAAACTTGTCACCATGATAACGCACCGTCGCACATTTTTTGACGAAAAATGGAACAAATACCATCCAACAGCCACCGAATTCACCTAATTTGGCTCCCTGTGACTTCTTTCTGTTCAATCGAGTTAAAAAACCAAAAAAAAAACCACTACGGGGAACGCTTTTCAGTAGCCGAGAGGAAGTAATGGAAAAATCGGAGGAAGCACTAATGGACATAACGAAAACCGAATATAAAAAATGTTTCGAGGATTGGATCAAGCGCTGGCATAAATGTGTTGCAGTCGATGGGGATTACTTTGAAGGGGACAACAAGATTTAGATGAATAAACTTGTATTTTTAATTTCCTGAATAAATTCCGAGTACTTTTTGATCAAGGCCGTATGTGGACTTTAGGATAATTATAATTCGTTTGTGTAGTTTTAAGTGTTACCGTTAAAAATTTCATATTCCATCGAAAGTGAATACAATCGGACTTTTCCTCTAATGAAACCTCATGACACTAAATATGTAGTACTTTCTACATAGTTTTCGTCCCGGCATCTGGAGCGACAAACACCATCGCAGCAATATTGAGCTGGAAGGAATTTCCCAGCTCGAAGTATGCTTGTGAAAAGCAAGCAAGAACAGATTACAAAGTATACGGAGAATTTTTCCGTACACTATTTCTGTGACATGTGATTCTGTATTTCTAAAAAAGGTTTTCAATACTTCAGCCACGGATCCGATATTGTTTACTATCTGATTGTTCTGCATAAGACGACGTTTCCTCTTTAGCTTTTTCTAGTTTCTTTTTCTGATCAAGCTTTTTTAAAAGTGTAACGAATATTTAGATTTCCTACAGTCGGACTAAAAATGGCATTGACAGTCAGCATAGCAGCTTGCTCATATGAGCCATTTCAACGTTTCAACATTAACATAATATGCGCTCATGCTTCACAAGAGAAATAAACGATGCTACCAAAGAATGTTTCTGTAAACCTCTCGACAAATATCCTAATATGATGGCAAAAGTGTTTTATTTGATCTTTGCTCCAAAAAGGGAATGAAAGACAGACCACTGCTTATATATCGGGTTTTCCAATAGGGACTTGGCAACTTTCAATTTAATTTGTGAACGCACTTTTTCACTAATCATCAAACTGTCACTGTCAATTTATTCAGTAAACTTAACATTTTCATCATGTTAAAGTACACGAACGAGCAACGTCTGCAAATTATAAAAATTTTCTACCGAAATTCGGAGTCGCTTTAAGAGCGTTAATTCCAATTTTCGGTCGTAATTCTCGCCCTAGAAGACAGGCAATAACAAGTTTAGTGCAAAAATTTGAGTCTACATATTCGTTCTGTGATGTTGCCGTATCAGTGAGTTGGTCGAATTGTCGAAAATATCGCTGCCGTTCAGGCATCTGTGGCAAATGATCCATATCAGTCAATTCCATGGCCTTCTCAAGAATTGCGCAATGATCACCGATTGTTTTTGGCCCGAATTGGAAGATATGGACTTGAACGACATGTGGTTTCAACAGGATGGTGCCACAAGCCACACAGCACACGTTACAATCGATTTATTGAAGAGTAAGTATGGTGAGCGTGTTATCTCAAGAAATGGGCCAGTCAATTGGCCGCCTCGTTCGTGCGATTTAACGCCGCTTGACTATTTTTTGTGGGGCTACGTTAAGTCATTGGTTTATGCCAACAAGCCGACGACGTTGGAAGAGCTCAGAGCCAACATTGAACGCGAAATAGCGGCCGTTTCGGCCCCCAAATGTGTGGCCGAGTCGTTGAAAATTAGGTCAAACGAATCAACCGTTGGAAACTTGCCTGCTGTGGCTATATGTACGAAGTCGAGTTCCATTCATAAATGTTTTGATTGTACTTCAAGCCGATAATAAAGTTTTTGAAATATCTCAAATGGTTTGCGTTTTATTTAAAAAAAAAATTGTCAAGTCCATATTGGAAAACCCTTTACAACCAGGAGTATGTCTATGAAATTTACAGATGCCACAACAGTGAAGAAATGTTGTGAGCAGCTTAATTCAAGAAAATTTGTGTTCAAAACTCAGTCAGAACAAATTTTTTAATCCTACTCATTACGGTAGGTCATAGAGCAAATCTAAGAAGACCAGATCGATACTCACCCCTCTTAATCGGTTCAACAGCCATCACTATGAAGACGAGATATGTGAAACCATGGGAAGTTGCTTCAGATGGTTCAGATAAGAAGAGACTATAACCGGAAAACTCCACCGGGACAATCGGCATCAACAGCGACGTCGCGCAAATCGAACGAAAACGAAACGAAACTCTACTGGAATTAAAAAAAAAGAAATTTAAGTTTCACCTATACAAGATGCAAATCGTGTAGGGTTTAATCATAACCGATCAAGTTTCGCTTAAGAGCTAGGCGAACGGTTGCCAAGTACTAGCAACCTTGTGGCAATTTTCTGCCACAGGATACTGCAGTTTCGCAATTTTCGTGGTGACTTATCACAGAGCCTTAGTATTGAAATTGTTCTCAGCGTGGCATGATAGTCCTTTTAAATACATACAGACATATATGTCAGGAGTTGTGTAATCAGGTTCAGAAAAACGATAGTTCAGATATTCGGTCCTGTACGACTGATTCATGACCTGTATCCTCTGAGACGAAAAGAATAAAATTCGCTTCGATTTCGTTAAGATCGAAAATAGAAAATCTTGCACGACATTAGAAAGCAATTGATGATATACCATGAACCTTGGTGTACACCAACTTAAACTCCGAATTCTCCGGTCTTCTTACCTCTTTGTAGCAATGTTAATTTAAAACCAACTTTATCGGTTTCGCTATTGCCGCTATACTTAGTCTAAACAAAAACACTGTGGCGCTGGCAGCCCGGTATGGGCCATGGCCTATTTTCTTAACACTCATTTGTGTTGCTCATGATGTCATTTTTGTCACATCTGATCGGGGCCTACGGTTTATCGCCGAATCCGAACGGCACCCTATAGAAACTTTTTCATAGGCAATTTTACTTTCGGCAGTTTGCCATTGTCCACCGAAAGGGTGATGACATTGTTGACAATGCCGGGGATCGAACCACGGACCCTCTGCGTGATAGTCCAATGAGCTAACCGTCGCGCTATAGCCACCACCACGCTATACTTAGTCTATGCTTCCAAAATTTGCCTAGACTTTCATTTCATTGTTTCACTACAATGTTTTTTTATTTATGCTGACTCAACCTTTTGAACCACCGAACAAAGTTTTTCCACTACTCTAACAGTTGTTCCACTTATAATGTTTCTCGATTAATGTCAGTTATCCCAAGAATATAAATATTACGAAGTCTTTCTGCCAGGTATATGTTACGATCGTTCCACCACTACCACCCAGATTTCTAGCAACTTCTGATTATTGACTAACTACTTCTGATGGGGATTAAGGGCTAAATTTGTGTTGGTTGTGTTTGTATAATGATGGTTTCAGGAAAAATATTTTTATATAAGAGGAACTTTTCCGCTCTATCCCCTTTCTGCTTTTTTAAGTTTTTCTTTGTCCTTAGTCATATTCACAACAATTGGCAAACGGCCACATACGCAGAGAGAGTAAAAAGGTGAAAATGAATGGGTTTGCTCGGTCGATCTATAAACCTTCTAGTTTGCTTTGAGTCCTAAATAAGTTGAAGTTAACTGTTTTTTCATAAATTTGCGTTAACTTTTTTTAAAGTTATTATGTTTCTCTGGAATTAAATTCATTCACTCTACATAAAGTTTTCGATGCCTGGTTAACAAAGAAAGAACACAACTTTTATGAAAAATATATAGAGAACAAATATTTATTAGGAAAAGAGAGGAAAAAGATTTCTCCCGACAATCGAAACTACAGACAATAATCAATGTAATACCAATTCCAACTAATTTAGATGAAAGAATGTGAAAATTCAAAAAAACACATTTCAAACAAGAATTTGATTGGATCTGATAAGATATCTGAAAATACGATTGTTCAGAATATCGTACTTGAATAAGAAAATAAGCAAATAATAATATAATCAGACCAACGTCCTCTTTCCCAATCAACCACCTGCGGTGATTTGACGTCACCGGCTTTCTAGAATTGCATCAGACAAAAACCACTACTATGTCACTGATGATAGGAAATTTCTGAAACACTGCGATACTACCAATTCGTGTGCAAACATTGGTTTTGTTTTTGTTTTTGTTTTCTTGTTTAAAATACAAACGAAACAGCCTATCGCCGCACAAACTATTAGTCATTGATCGGTATTGTTGCCAATTAGCTTTAATAGAAAAACAAGAACAAACAAACGCACACACTAACCATATCATGAAAAAAACTTTGTAAACACAATCACATTTCATTCTCTCTCTATTATTATTTATTTTTTGTCTTACTTGATCGGCCACGGAGAGTTTTGCACATTCCACAACTACGTCATGGGGTTCCTTATATTTCCAGCGTTCAACGTTCTTTTCATTTTCTGGTGTAGCTGTTACCAGCATTGGATGAACACGAACAGTCTCCAGTAGTGGCTTAATAGTCTGTTCGAAAATTGCATCTTTATCCTTTTTAGCAAATTCAGTCAGGTACGATAAAAAGCTGCACGGATACATGCCATAGAGACGATGGAACAACATCTGCAGTCCTAATTGCAAATGAACCATTTTCTCTTCGCTCACTCTGTCTGAGTTCTGGCAATTTATCGATGCCAAATGGCCAAAAACTTCGAATAAATCAGTCAAAAATGTAGACACAATCATCGGGATGATAGGCAGAAGGGTAACAATACAAAGCAAAGCGCTCATAAGTAATACAATTTCCTTTTCACTCTGAAAATAAACAAAATGAATTTTATCAAAATTAATTAAAGAAAAATAAAAAAATATAAAGTCTCTCCTCTATTCACCTGTAACAACTTCAGTATATCCCTGATGAGTTTATGTTTTTCGATTTTGCACAACCAAGTTGGATGTTTGCGAACAACGAAACCGAATATTGTGAGCGCCTGGTGACGATGTTCAGGTGTCTTAAGCCATTCTAATAGTCTATCTAATATGGTATTGGCATGTGGCGTCTGCGCCCTCACCAAAACCTCCAATATTCGCAAAGAACCCGTCCGAATGAAATAGTCCATCATGTCATGAACAAGGCCTGTATCCTTAGGCGAAACTACATAGAAACAATACAGGAAATCATTTTACATCCAACAGCACTGAAGAACAATAGAACTTACCCTGATTTAACAAGTCCGCTAGAACCTTCTTAGCGTGGTCGCATTTTTGTGACTGATTGGACTCAAGATCTTGAAATATATCCATATTATTACAAATTCCGAATAGTTGAGTTTCTATTTCTTCTTTTGATTTTTTTTGTTTTACTGTTTTTTTTTTTTTTGGTTTAGTGAAGAGAACGCGTGTTTACTTTTCGATTGTCCTATCGTTGGTATGTGGTGTTATTGCAGAACGTTTTTTATCACAAAAAATTGAAATTTTTTCTACGCACTTTTCTCGACGGCCTTAAAATTATCATATTTCCACTACTAGTGATTTTTTTTTTCTTCGTTATGATACTAATTTTTTGTTCCTTTTCGATTTTTTTTTTCTTTTAGAGTTTTATAAAAATTTGTTTATTTATGGGTAGAAGAGAATGTCGAAATGAATTTGCCGCGGTTCGCGATAGAATGGTTAAATGTTTCGCGAACTATTCTTGTTAAAATGAAAAACCATCAGCCTATTTTTCTAATTCCCATTCTGCAAGAGTGAAAAATCTTTCACTCTGCTTATTTTTTTTTTTTTCGTTTTTTTTTCCTTTCTTGACAGACCCAATTGTCAGTTAACGTAAGGCTGGTGTTCTGTCATTGTAAGAGAGATGACGAGTGTGTGTTACGTTGGGTATGTTGGATTTAATCGCTACTGAGAGAATCGACACAACAAAACAACATTGAAAGTTTGCATTCAACAAGGGTGTGGGGGGGGGGGGGGGACAATGTATTCAAATTACGTTCTCAATACTGGTTTTGAAAAATCTGTCAAAAAGTATTATTGTACTGGTTTTGTTTACAAATGTTAGCTTAGGATCATGGCCATATATGATAAATTTCCTAATATTTGGATGACAAATTTAGGATCTCGTATTGACACGATCAATCTTCAACATTTGCAGGAAAGAACTTTATTAGCGGATACTGACTGAATCCCATATAAGATGTCGTGGGTGTTAATATTTCTTATAATATAATACATGCAGCGTAGACTTTATGTAGCTGTATCAGATCATGCTTCCAACTGTTTGGTCCATAATGCGCAGGAAGCTCTTGACATTTTCTACGATTGGTGCATTAGGTTCTCCAACATCTTTGATATGTCACGTTGAAAACACGAAGGCGCTGTGGGCTTTTAATTGGCCTGCACTCAAGTGATTTTGCGTCCCATGACGAATTGTACGGCTTAGGAAAGTATCACGATAATTCAGATTACATCCGAAAGTGGACTTGAGAGTGTACTGATGAGCACTCATGGCAAAATGGGTGTTACGGTTGAAGGTTTGAGGGCGAAATGCTACTTTAAATGACACTTAAGTAACATATGAACATTGCAGTTGGCAAGATTGCACAGGATGCCAACAGAAATAATGAACACTTCCCAACTTTATCAAGATCAGCGACTATACAGAAGCCTGAGAAATTTTAGTAAACTTAACATTTAATGAGTCCAATCGACTAGTTTTTTTCTGAAAACACCGTTTCTGTCTCATAGTACATTGGTTCAAAGTTACGTTACACCATAATATATAAAATGACATTATATTTTCTAACGCGCCAGTTTAAATGTTTTAGCTCCTTTGATTTGTATTGTTGCTGTGGGAAGGGGTTTCTTAACCCTGGTAGAGTGTTCAAGTATTAGAAGAAAGGAATTATAATATTTTGCGATCTGCTAGATTGGGTGAATTGTGCCTAATTAATCTAATAGGTGTGACTTTTGATATGTATAACTTTGTGTGTAAATAGACAGTATCTTAAATCAGAAAATTGTGTGAAAGAGCTAGCAAGAACAGACGTGTGATATGCTGAAACGTGGTTGTGTCGACATAGTCTACATATACATATACCTGATCATATCGTTGAATGCAACAAGTAACTTATGTTGTGAGTAAGAGTCAGGCTTGAAGTATACAATTTTGAAAGCTCATCATTAAGTCTGACGATTAGGTTTTCAATAAGCCTGACGGGTTTGCCTATAGCTTTGTTCGGTGAGGTTCGGAACAGAAAAGTACAAGGTTTTCTGTTTAGTGAGAAAAATTTCTGTCTGAATCTGTTCTACTTTGTGTTCAGTGAGCTTGTTCCAATCTGTTCGGAACAGAAAATCTTGCACCTGCTCTCGAGGTAGAAGACAATTGTGAAAAGTGTCAAAATCAGCTGTGATTTTGAATTGTATTATTTGTTGGCGGTTATTTGCTAAATCGAGTGAAATTTTAAAATAAAAACGGATTACCTTAAGACAACTCTCATATGGGCTGTACTTTTCTGTTCTCAATTGATTTGACGTTTTTCACAAATTTGTGCGGTTCTGTTCTAGTTTTTTTCTCACTGAACAAAGCTTATATGTATCTACCAATAAAATAGAGACGGAATAAAATCGTGCCAAGAATTTACCCCTAAGGTACTCCCGCCGAAAACAGGGAAAACATGATTATGAACTATTCTTTAATGATGAGCTTTAACTTCTGACAGAGAAACTTATGATCGACGTTATCAAGAAAACACAAGGAAACACAGAATCGTCATATAGTCAATATTATATTAAATTCTAATATCAATGACTTTGGCCATAGCTGCTAGAACGGCTATGACTTGCACAAAAATCTGACTGAATCGTGAGTAACAGACCATGTTGATTGATGAGAGGGCATATTTGGTCTGCCAATATGTCCACTATTATACGGTTACTTTTGAGTCAAGACTTTTTTCTCTATTCTATTTTGATTTTTTATTTTGTGAGGCTTGTGCTATTACATGGTGACCCTTGAGTCATGATTCAAGACCAATTTCCAACTATCAAGAAAAGTTCAAGTATTAATGCAGAAATTTATGGTGTGTGCGAGAGCACTTAAATTTAGTAGATACACCATCCTCGCTTTTAGCATTGGATTTTATATTTCATTCTATGCTAACTTTATTAGATCGCACATAAAATCTATTAACGTCATTTTCATTACTATTGTTACACATGTCGGCGAAAATTTCCCGCACGAACTATTTGCCGAGTTTATCTTTAATTGCCTGATCTTTGGCACTGGTAGACACGTTTCACATTGCAAAGCCCGGATTGAAACATTTTCTGCTCCCATGTTCGATTACTATAGTGTTTGCGTTGATCAAACTGTTGTCATTAATAGTCTTTCAACTTCCAAAGTCCAAAAATTGAAAAGGAATAAAACTTCTTACTAATAGGCCACTCTTGCAACTCCTAGATTTTGCTGATTGCAGCACATATTTCAAGCGAGCATCGTGCGCCATCAAAAACCAAAGGACTGCGACAAACTGTCTTTCTTATCGTTTTCGCGATCTATATTCTATCTCCGCTAAAGGGTTAAGAATACTATTGTATAATCTAATAAACTGTCGTAGTTAAGTCGTTAGAATCATCGGAATCGAAACATATGACAACACCTGCGTCAAAGCAACTCGCTTTAGCTTTTATAAAATATTGCTTATAGCCTATAGCTTCTGGGCTCCGGTGGCAGACAATATACTACGGTCAACAGTCGTTATTGCGAAAATATTTGTAAACGCGAAACTACATACTAACCTTCTACAAAGGTTCTCATAGTCAAAAGGTCGAAGTAAACTAGGAAATGGATACTATACTCATTAAGGTAGCATATAATTATACTGTAAACGACTGAATCGTACTAAATCTGCACACAGGTTTGCACACTTTCCCATTTAAGCATTGTTGGCGGCAGCTTACGGACATCAAAAAGAGATATATTTAAAAATAGATTTTCAGATACCACATATGGGAACAAACTTTTGGAGTTGTACTTTAGCCAATAGAAGCCTTCTTTTACAACTTCGCAGAGAAAAAAAAATCATATAAGATAGTTCAATTGGCACTTTGCTCACTTTTCCAAGGCAAAACTTCCCTTCTGGTTTACATCTCAGAAGAAAAGTCTCTTTTTAGGGTTTTATATCAATTATACCACATATTCATATAAACCTCAAATAGTAATGTGTTTCATAGTAAATTTCTGTTTTCGAACAATCGACTGCGTTGAACAGTAAATGAGTAATCCCATTCCAATCAAATTTTTCTCATTGGGGGCAAAATTTGGAATTTTCTGATCCGAACTATAATACTTCGAACAACCTCATTGAACAAAGCTAAGTTAAACATAAGAAATGTCAAAACAGACAAGTGTCGAAGAAATTCCAAGTCAAAATGTTACAAAAGTGTGTTAATAAAATTAGATATTTTTATAATATTCCACATTGTCACTACACCACAAAGCAGCAAAAAACTCACAGGTACTTTGCAGATGTTTTTTTAATTCATTATAACTTATTCAATTTTTTACTTAAAGTACAAAATGGAAAAGTGTAGTTGGTTTGGAAGTCCACGCACAAATTGCGTCCAATTCTAAACTTTTTTCTGGGAGCTCAACATCGTTTGTAGCTCCACTGAATTCGGCAGTTTCTATTTTCGATGCGTCCATCCCAGGGACTTTGCCAGTAAGTATTGTAGAAATAACTAAGTTTTTATTTGAATTGGCAATATATTTATTGTTTCTTGTTTTATTGAAGGTTCTTAATAAAAGATGTGTGGAAGCAGGAATTAAAACAGCATTGGCATTGAAATGCCGAGTAAATCCAGTATCCATGTTTGATAGAAAACACTATTTCTATGCTGATTTACCGGTAAATTGAACTGTAGGACTATGGGGAGTGTAAATGTTTTCTGATTCCATGATTTTAGGCAGGATATCAGATAACACAGCAAAGAGCAGCATTGGCTAATAAAGGTGAGATTGACTTTCCGGTATTAATGCCTGGCAAGAACAAGTCTTATCGAAAATCTGCGCGACTTCATCAGCTGCAATTGGAACAGGATAGTGGAAAATCATTGCACGATGCCTCACTACTAAGGTATGAATCTGCAACGAGTTTTGTTTTTTTTTTGTGTTGAAGCAGAGGCTCTATCGCGACCATTGTAACATATATAATGATTCACATCTTTGGTATTAAAAGTTAAATTAACCCAAAACTCTTTCCGATTCGCTGATTGTGTCTACTTCAAATTGCACACTTTATCTGTACTTTTTGGCCCCTTTGAACACACATCAGCCTTTTGTAAATCTAAATTTAGTAGAACTTAAAATTTTAAGCTCACGAGTATATTTAAGAATTTAGTCAGCAAAAAATTTAGCATTGTTTTATTTGATGTGGTGCTACGATCTAAGATAAGATGGCCATGAATCCCAACGGATAATTCTCTATGTTAAGCGTGATCTTGCCCTAAGTGTCTCCAAGCTTACTAAGTTCCCTTCTGATTTTAAGCCATGTAAATCAGGATTTCTATAACGTTGACAATCTTGGGTGGATTAAAAGGCTTCCAGATGCCAGCAGTCTAGCTCTAATACGTTCTTTTTAAGTTGTAATAAACATTATCGACTAAATACTTTTTTGTCTACCTTCTTTTGCTTGCAGAATTTATAAGCAACTTGGGTTTTCTTTTGCATAAAATTCGCTTTCGCTGAGTGGGCTAATCATTCATTATTAAAGCAGGGTTTTAATTGATTTGAAAGAATTTACGAAGTAAATACGTCGTCTTATATGGTGTGCGCAGAAAACTGCAAACAAAAAGACGAAGTTTCTAGGGCTTCGTGCGTATCTACTTAAAAGGCACTACAAACCCTTCAACCAATAAAAAGTTATGTTTAGCTCGTTGCAGTCGGTACCCGCTGTGTTCTTCCCATGTTCAAAAATTGTAAAAGATTCGTCTTAATGTGTACAGAATTGATCTTCGCTTTGATATTAGAAGTTTTCCTCATTACTTTTATATTTGTCAACTCACCGCATGACAGCGCATCATCAGCTTAGTTGATGGATCAGCGAGCGTTCATCGTTCGTTCATCTTCATTCTGCAGAGCTTGATGTGTTTGGCAGGGTGGTAAGGCTAAAATGACTTTAGAACTCATATCTATAAGTGCCTTATGCGGAATACAAATCCATAAAAAGGGATCTGCCGTAGTGTGAATACTTAGTCAATCATTGACATACAGGGGCTGCATTGATAAGCGTCAATCAGATCATTCACAAATGCTTTCAGGTGTTTATGCCCTACGGCGCGTTCGATTTTGGATTTGTTTCTATTATTATCGCAGTTTAGGGATCACCTTTTTTTTTGAACCGGAAAAGAATCAAAAACAAGCTGAGGTTTCACTCAACAGCTTTATATTCGTCCGATTATTACTTTACATGCATCCACTCTACCAAAACATCACTTAATGTTTGAAAACTCTTCTGGCAGACCATCGGAGCTACCGGCCCTGTTGTTTATCAACGTTTTAATAGCTCAGCCAATATCTTCTGTACCAGGAGAAATATGTAGCTCTTTCATTGACTTGATGTGGATTACCTTGATGCTTTATTAGTCTGTCTTCCTGATGCCCATTAAGTATCTGCTGGAATTGCTGCTTAAACACAATTTCTTTTCTCTGCTGGCAAAACACAATTATTGTTCCTTGCGCTTCGAATGTAGTTTTCCTTAACTGTTTTGTAGAGCTTGCGTTCCGAGCTTGCGTTCCGAGCTTGAATCCGGCTCATACCGTCATACAATAGTCGAAGTTTTGAAACTTCTCTTAACCAGTCCTTTTCTGATATTTTATTTTAGGAGTTTGGTTGATCTAAACCGAGCTGGGATACCTTTGATGGAGTTGGTGTTTGAGCCAGACCTAGAAACAGGAGAAGAAGCTGCCTCCCTTATAAAAGAGTTAATTCTTATTCTTAAAACCCTCGGTACATGCTCATGCAAAATGGAAGGTAACATACAAAAAAAAACATTTTATAGTACAATTATCCATTTATGGGTTACGTTTTGTGAATTTTTAGAGGGAGCTCTACGTGTAGATGCGAACATTTCAATTCATCAAGACGGCCAACCGTATGGCACCAGAACTGAGGTTAAAAATATAGGCTCGGTGCGAAGTATCGCCCAGGCAGTTACTTACGAAATTAATCGCCAAATTGAAATCAAAGAAAGTGGTGGAGAGATAAGCAATGAAACTAGATCATGGGATGCCGAATCAAGACGAACCGTAGCCATGCGTGATAAAGAAGTCATGCAAGACTATAGATTTATGCCTGAGCCAAATCTTCCACCATTACGAGTTGATATCGATGGGAATCTTAACCGTTCTGGAATTATTTCAGTTCCCAAAATAGCAGAACAGATACCTGACTTGCCAGAAGTTGTGCGCACAAATCTAATAGATCAGTTTAATCTTCCCCAAGACACTGCCATTATTTTAGTTGTGAGTATTTTATTTCCACAGCTAGTGTGGTTTATTAATATTCAAAATGATTTTCTATCTTAGAATGAACCCACTCTCCTCGATTATTTTACAAATGTTTTAAGAGCTCTGCCAGGAATACCAGCAAAACTAGTTTCAAATTTTCTAATTAATGATCTGCTTACATTTTGTAATAAAGCTAACATCGAAGTGGAAAAATGGTAAACAATTTAAAAAGTTAATTTGCGGAATAAATCTTTTAATTCGTTCTTTAAGTCAAATGACTGTGGATCACCTGAAAGATGTTCTAAAGGAGCTACATGATGAACAGATAAATTTAATTTCGGCTCGAAACCTGATAGAAAAACTTCACGGCAACCCTGAATTGACTGCAGCTCAGGTAGGGAATTCAAGTTTGTTTCTTAATTTTCTTCTAACAATAATTTTCTTTGATTTTAAGGTGATTGAAAAGAAAAATTTAAAACAAATTACTGATCCGGATGAGATAGAGAAGTTTTGCCTAGCCGCAATTGAAAAGAACCCAAAAGCTGTGAAGAGCTATAAAGATGGTAAAACCAAAGCACTATTCGCTATTGTTGGGGAAGTGGCCAAATTAACTGAACAAAAAGCAAATATGTCAGCAGTTGTTAAGAAACTTGAAGAATTATTGAAGAAGTAGATAATTCATTATTTTGTTGTAAGAATGTATTTTATTTATTAACTGAGTTTTCATTGGGATTGCATAAGTTGATATAAAGATCTTATGAATGACTAACGCCATTACTCCGCTTAGGTAAACTCTTTCTTGTGATATAAACAAGAAATGTTATAGATTTTCATAATAATAGTTATTTTGACAACTCACTTAAAACATTTGATTGTGCGCTGCTTATCCGACGACGATGTAGATCAACAATTCCATCCACCCCATCTGCATGAAGTGAAGATAGCCATGTTTACACTAAAGTTTAACAAAGCATTCTGTAGCGGGCGGTCTGACTGCCGGACTCTTCAAACCACGAGAAATATTGGAGAAAACCCATGAGTTTCAAATTGGTACACACCACCTATTCATCGATGCATCGAGCTACGAGCTACACGGAGCAATGTCTAATGTTGGCATCCTTGCCAAAATCGTCCGTATATGCAGGATGACGATGAAGACTTTTTTTTATAAGTGGAAAGGTGAATCTCACTTTTTGACTTGATCGTTGTCGCTTGATAGCTTGCAGAGCTACTTCAAAGCTTTAATAACGCCATAAGGATAGTTTTATTCTCCTTTTTTTATATTCTCTTTGCCAAACAGCAGAACAAAGATGATAAGGGTCTTGTATAGGATCTCCTTTAAGGTTCTGGAGAAGGCATTATGACCTCTACAGTTGGCGCACCTTCGAACAAATTAGGGACAAACGATACTCAAGTCTTATTCATAAGGCAAACTATCTGATGAGATTGATTATTCAGATATAAGCTGTTGTCGGTTGCTCTGGTTGGTCTTCTAGTCGATAAGTCTTCATATAAATATGTTTACAAAATTGTTGGCTTTCATCGCAGATGAAAAGTGCTCATTGAAAAACAGTACTTACTTATTGTCCTTTCTTTCCTCTTTTTCTCTTCCTTTGCTCATTTATTCGTTCGCGAACAACAAGAAAATGCATATGTAGTAGTTTTTTTTAGATATACGCTCTGTCATACCTAGCTTTACCTTTGTATTCATATTATGGCCTATAGCCTTAAAGCAGTCAATAGCTTAAAATTGGAACACTTCACAGGTGGCGATTGAAGTATGAGAAAAGGAGTAGTGACCAACATTCTGGAGTATGCTGAGTCTAGTCACCCGTATAGACACAATCGGACCAACGCACGCAGTTGTTTAAAATTTAGTGCTTTAACATGACTGGTTCGACCAGACACATGATTAGTGTCCTAAGTGCGACGTAAAGATGGTCTTTGATGATTGTACCGCCATATTAGGAAAGAAGAGCACAACACCAGCTCTGAAATGTACGCGTTTTTAACCTCTTAACTTCCAAAAAAGAACCTAACAGCCAATTGATCCATAAACTCTCAACTAGGTATAGCCAAGGTCCGAGTGCATTATTACGTGCGTTGACTGTTGAGTCTCTTGTGAGCACAACTGTAGTTTACATGCCTCCCCTGTCGCGGGGGGGGGGGGGGGGGGGCATTACGAAAGATTCGCATGATACCAGAACTTAGCGCTGTACTGGTGCTGTATTCACTTTACCACATTTAAATTTTTTTCCTAGTGAGATTAAAAACATATTCGGAACAATATTTGAAAAGTTTCCGCGTTCCTGGAATTGCAGTATTCAGTGAGTTCGACTCTTACTATGGCGTCTTCACTGGTACTAATTTCTAGATTAAATAACCTGTCGCAAAGATGACTAACGACTTCAGCAATGCCGCTAGATTAAACTGCTTCAGCCGGTTTCTGACCATCAGAACGCTTACTCCTTGCTGGCTTAGAACCGTACGATACATAGTTCAGGTCACAAACCAGGGTGACATTGGCATGTATTGTGGAGCGTATTCAATTCTGAATTTTCAGATCTTCTGATCTCACTTCAATGGAAGACACCACCAACATGATGGTAGCAGTTTAGGTATCTCATTTTTAAAAGTAACGAAATTAATTAGACGACACCTTCTATCAGGCAGGTATTAATCACTATCATACCCTTAAGAATAAAGGAGTTTTAATGTAGTATTTCTTTCAATTTTTACAGTACCCTTAAACGTGGAATAAAGAAAAGTATTTAAAATCAAACCAACTCTTAGGGATGTGTATTGTTGTGATTTATTTATTAAAAACAATTTTTATTATAAAAAAAAATGAAAAGTTCAAATTTCTGGTAGAGATTTACACATGAAAATGGACACATATACATCATGTATATAAATGTGTGGCGTAAATATGTAATTACGTATTTGAAAATAGTTGTGATAACTAGGTGAATAAGATAGTTAACGACTTACATTAATGGAACACATAAGTATCCTGGTAAATGCAATTAAAAAAATGTTGATTTGGGCACAATTTTCTCGAGAATCTTATCGAGGCAAATTTTGTTTATTTTTTTGGTTTTTGTTTCGATACTTTGTACTTGGATTAGTTTCCATTGGTTTTCTCCACAATGTCGTCGATTCAGTATTATAAATTTATTTACACTAAATCAAAAAAAAAAAACTATGAACACACACGATAAATATTTCTGATATGATAAGAGTATCTGTATATAAATGGCAGTGTACGGATATGAAGTGACTAAAACTACAACTACTCTAAATTGTTTTTCTTTACTCGTAAGTTGGACCGGGTTTATTTGTGGGGACTTAAACTGCGATCATAGTCACGACATGAAGATGGTGGTAAACTCATTGAAACGGCATTGTCCAATCTAGTTAAAGAAAGAAAATTTATTGAGAAACAAATGTGTGGAGCGGTATGGAAGCTAACATACCGCCGAGATTCACTTTCAAGGGTTGTTGGATCAAGGGGGTGTTGTGACACATGTCGTAGAGAGTCCCCTAAGGTACTGCGCAAGTGTTGCATTTCTCTGTTTGCTCGCGAGCTGCGAAGAATATACTGTTGACGTCGTTTAGCTTCTTGTGCCAGCTGTTCTCTCAGCAATGAAATCTGGAAAAATCGGAATTAAACATGCTACAAACATTTTTGATTCAAATGAACTTATGTACCTGATTTTCGAGCCTTAGGACCTGTTGTCGGTGAGCTTGCTCCCGAGCATCTAATAATTTCTCAGCATGTATTTGTGCGCTTCGATATCTTTCTGAGTCGCCATCTAAGCACTTTGCACTATCATGAACTCTTGCCTTGACTCTGGCCAACTCGGATTCTTTCTCGGCGAGTAATGTCTCCAATCGTCGAACTTTGAGGCGTAAATCACGGGTTTCCTGTTCAATGACTGCATGATCTAGACCGCAACTATAAGCGTTTGACTTCATATAGTTTTCACTTTCTAATCGATTTGAATCATAGTCTCCTGGATCGTAGTAACTTTTTTCTGATCTATCGAAAGCTCCTCCTGTTCCTGAGAATTTACTCTGACGTTCGCCTTCCATTTGTTTAATTTTATCTTTGAGAGTCCGTAGCTGACCTCGAAGTTCTGTTTTTTCTCGCTGGGATGACTTAAGTTGTCTATTAAGATCACTCTCATCGCTGTATTTATCTACATCAGCACCCTTTGAATCTCCTGACTCTTCTTTCCACTTGGCGATTCTTAATTGAGACTCTAGGGCCGAACGTTGTACCTCTAACTCAGTGACTTGTTCTTGAAGCCGTTGTACAGAATCCAGTTGTGCCTGTTGGGTACGTCGAAGTTCATTAACATTTCCTTGGGCATTTTCTAGTCTTTCGGCTAAAATACGTTTTTCATTTTCTACCGTCTGTAAGTTCTTTTGCAGCATTTTTAGTTTTTCTTGATTCGATTGTGAGGAGTGGCCCTGCTCTGAGAGTTCCTTGCTGAGTGTTTTAATTTCACCACGGAGTTCTGTTTCGACTAAGGCCGATTTTTGAAGGCGATCTTTCAGTTGATCGACCGTTGATTTAAGTGATGCACAACGATCTTCCAATTGCGCTGAAGATCGATTTTGATTTTCCAAACGTTCTTGTAACTGGCGGATGGTAGAGTCTTTTTCTTGTAAAACCATTTGAAGTCGAGTTATATCACCTTCCATGGCTACGCGTTGAAGGTCTAACTTAGAAGCTCGACCTTCAATCTTAGCCAATTCCTCTTGAAGTTGTCGTTTTTCGGATTCGAGTTTGGCGCCGTGCTGACGACATTTTTCCAAGCGTTCCTAAAAAAAAAAAACATTAAAACATTAGTAATGTCATAAAAATTTAAATGAAATAGTCAACCTAAGCTAGTAAATCTGAAGAATTTCTTCAGATTATGGTTCCAAATGGGTGGTTAAGAGGAATTATACAGATAATCATGGTCCTCTGCTGATATCAATTCAACAAGATGACCAATAATATTTGATGATTTCTTGTTTAATTTACCTATCTTGACATTCTGTTCTATTTTAAGCTCATCACTCTCTTAAACTGATTTTTGTTATTTTTTTTGGTATTTTGGATTTATTATTGCAACCTCTGTTCCTCAATCTATTTTAATTCCAAGGTTTATTAGAGTCCGTTAAGAGGAGATTACAAATTAACACCCATGGACAAAAAAAAAATAAAAAATAACTTTTGAACTGCTGTAGCGATTGCAAATTGTTTTTCTATAATAAAAAGCCAAACAACCATAAAGACACTGGCGCTTATGAAATAAAAGTTATCGTCGAGACAGAACAATTTTTTTTTACGGGGAATGATAGCATGATTCCTATTGCTGCACAAGTTCCAACGAAACAGTGAAACCAAAATGAATATATTTGAGACTTTATGTGGATGGTATTTATAACATAAAAAGATTTGTTAAAATTTTAATAACCCCAGAACTTAACTAAATAACTTCGAGTATAGTCCGCTTTTCAGCTGAGCGCGCTACCTGAGGCATGCATACTAATACGCTGTTGCCTGGAACTGTGATATTCACCGGCTAAATACATCCTATCCATCTAACCTCATCTATCTTTGGTTCTTTCGACAAGGTCTATGCTCTATGGCACTATGACTCTATAGTTGTGTATTCTTTTTATTTCAAATTATGAACTCGGAGAAAATTTCCGTGATGGGTAAGTCCATTTAACATGACTTAAGGTCGCCAGGCACCGATGACATATTCCTAATTATGTTCCAAAAATGTATCGACCAGCTGCTGCTATCTCTGAAGAGAATCTTTAATGCTAGTCTGCACTGGCATACATACGCAAACCCTGACAAATAAAAGGACTACAAGCTCGCTAAGAGCTGAAGACCTATGTATATACCCGACTCCCTTTATGTTAAAAAACATAGAGACAATAGTCGAGCCCCATTTTCGAAAAACTGCATCACGAATGTATGTGCCTGATACGCAACATGATTGCCAACGGAGAAGATCTTACGAGACTACCCTTTAAAATCTGGTAGGCAGAATTGAAGGCGCACTCCACTCGCGCTGGGCATTTTCATCTACGAGTACATTTAGGGTTTTTTCGACAACGCGTGTGTAAGTCGACGACCCACTAGCTTTGTGGATAAAAGCAATGCTGGTGAATAGGATACTGACTGTGACTAATACGTGATTGCTTGCCAAATAGGAATTGCCCGCAAAGTTGTGTTCTGCCTCCACTGCTATGGTGATTACAGCTCAAAGCGCTAATCAGTTCTGACGTCTATGCACAAGCATACGCGGATAATATATGTACCTGTACAGTGTGTTGGATAGCGTCTAGCGACTGTCTACTCTAAATCGCAGGCGATCCTCTCAAAACTGAGATTGTTGCTGATTAGTCTGACTCATCTATCGCTTCACCATACAATTTGCTTACGGTCGGTCTACTGGCAGTTCAAACGATCTGTCAGCAAGACATGGGGTCTGTCACTGATAAGGGTCGTTTAGATCTATATACTACATAGTTATGACAAAACTAAGGATGAAGACTTGTTTTAGCAAAAATCTGAAGCAGGACCGGCAGATCAAACGAATGCTTTTTGACATTTCTAAAGGGTTTTTCGTCTTTCTCCTATCGCCTCCTGGCGCACATACTGTGAGAAGCTGGAAAACCTCCCGGCAGTGGCACGCCTCCATAAAGCCCTCTCCAAAGATAACGACAACTGCGTAGGCTTGCTAATCAAAGCGGATGCCAAGATCACACGCGACCAAGAAGAAACCCTGAATACCTTACTTTAGGTTCGCTTGTCAGGGTCTTACAACTTTGATATGTCAAATGGACAGTCAGCTGAGCTTTCTATACCAAGAAATCTCAGCAGAATCAACAGTTTATCCGGTAAGATTTTTAGCCCGGATAAGGTTAGATGGGCCATTAACTCATTCAAACCATGCAAGGCAACGGGTACGGACGGCATATTCCCTTAATAGGCCTATTTAGGTTCAGCTTCAACTGGGGCTACGTATTACGTGCTTGGAGGGAGGTAAACGTAGTATTATATTTATCCCCAAACCAGGTAACAAACCTAGTGACATCGTTATATCTGAAAACAATGGAAAGAATTATTTACGTACACGTTAGAGGAATTAGGAAACAGATTGCCTATGCACCCATGTTAATACACTTCTCAGAAAGGCAAATCAACAGAAGGAGCTCTGCTAAAACTAGCAGCAGAAATAAAGAGCTCCTTCCGGGAAAAAGAAAATGCACTCTGCGCGTTTCTGGACATAGAGGGTGCTTTGGATGACACTGGATGATATGACTCCATATCAAAAGCTTTATTTCACAGAAAGCGATGCTAGAGAGCCGGGTATTAACCACCTCATATGAACAGACCTCTGCATCAGTATCAGCCGTAAGAGGCTGCCCACAGGGGGGTGCAGTCTCACCCCTTCTATGGTCCCTGGTCATAGATGACCTGCTTAATAAACTAAGCAACAAAGGCTACAACATAATTGGCTACGCCGATAACGTGGTCATCATTATAAGAGGCAGGGATGCAGAAGTGCTCACTGCACGCATGCAAAATGCCCTTAAGATAGTCCTAGACTGGTGCAACGGAGAATCTCTCCATTAATCCAAACAAGGCTATCATAGTCCCCTTCACAAAATGGAGAAATCTAAACCTAGGTTCAGTTTCAATAACAGCACAACCGTTGAGTACTCAGATGAAGTCAAATATCTGGTGATAATCCTGGATAAAGAATTAATTGGAACTCACACCTAAATAATAAAATAACTAAAGCAGCCAACGCTTTGTGGGCCTGCCGCCACATGTTTGGAACCACATGGGAGATATCGCCAAAAATCACTCTATGGATCTATATAGGTACAATGATGGTAAGACCCATCCTAACATATGCTACTGTAGTTTAGTGGACTAAAACTTATCAGAAGACCGCCATTGTTAAGATTAAAAAAAGCGCAACGTTTAGCATGCATGGGTATATCCGGAGCCTTTCGGACCTGCCCAACAGCGGCTATAAAGGCAATAATAGGACTAACACCCTACACTTGTACATCAGCAAAGTGGCTCTACGCAGCTCAACTAAAGAGCACAAGCCAAAGAGCTGGATCTCCATGTATAGTACATCCAGACCTAAAGATACTACTCTCTGACGTACCAGAACTAGACATGATCTGCGCGGTCACAGACCGCCTTCAAAAGACTTTACGCTTCAGCAAAAGTTTCTCCAAGTTGGAGCTGGAATACACACACGGACCGAATATAAACATATCAATTGCTATGGGCAAGAGTTCTAGTATATTCCAAGCCGAAATACATGTCATTCAAGAATGCGCCAATCTGATACTCAACTCTGGTATCAAAGGTGCAAACATCCATATATTCACGGACAGTCAAGCAGCTACGAATGCCCTTAACTCGCACGTAATTGGGTCCAAATCAGTCATGCACTGCTTCAATACCCTCCAGAATCTAAGCTCAAGAAAGAAGACCAAAATATGGTGGGTTCCTGGGCATGAGGACAATGACGGAAACGAAAAGGCAGACAAACTGGCCAGGAGAGGTTCAGAAACCCCCTTCAATGGACCTGAACCCTTCTGCTGCACACCTAAAACAGCAGTAAATTTAGCCATTAAGCGCTGGGAGCACTCAAAATGCGTCTTATACTGGGAGGAGACTCCAGGCCTAAGGCATGCAAAACGAGCCATTCTACCCTTTAATAAAAATGCCGACAGATGTCTGAATCTTAATCGGCATGATATCAGAAACCTAGTAGGATACCTTACAGGACAGAACGGTTTAAGATATCACCTCAGCAAAATAGGACTTGCTGACTCCACAGAATGCCGATTCTGTCTCGAAGACGAAGAAACAGCTGAACACATTTTATGTGACTGTCCAGCCCTAAATAGAATCAGGCTTAACACCTTCCTCAGAGAACTACTCGACATCTCTGAAATAAGGGACTTATCTATTGCGACAGAAAAAAAACAAGTGCTATGGATATATAGGTACAAAAGAAATAAAAGAGCGGAGGGTTCAACACTGTCAACTAAATGAGTAATCCACTAGACCAATGACATAACATACATATTTCTGAGGATAGATGTGCCTCACTGTAGATTTCTTGTACCTACAACTTGGTTTTCAATTCAAAGCCATCTAAAGTCTCGCAGATTTAAAAAAAAAAAAAAAAAAAGTCTGACTTGGCTAGTGATAAATGTTTCCAACTTATAAACAACCACCTGACCTTTCAATCTAAGAAGAAATTAATATGATCATTAAGAAAATTGTGAAACCCTGTAATCTCTTTTCTCTTGGTGTATTAAGTAATAATCACACTTCCTCGGGGTTGACTTGTTTTTCAAATTCGTGGCAGCAACGTTCGTGAAAAAAAATCTAAGATTTTGAAATTTTAAATTAAAATTTCATCATTTTCATTAAACATCACTTATCTAAACGCCGAAGTCAGCTCATGTGCACTTTCCTTATTTCCCTCTCCAAATAATAATAAAAATAAAAACGTGACTGCATGACAAATCTCTAGAAAAACAAAAGGTTGTCACTTTTGTCAAAATTCTGACTTCTTTATGATCCATTACCGATAATTTTAAAAATGTACACGCATTACAGATTAATGCCTAATTTTAGATTATTTGTCCACCCCAATGTCAGAAGAAAGTCAAATATTGGTGAGGGGATGTAATTTTGTTTAGATTTACCTCGGTTTGACTGTTTTCCTCAGCTCCAGCACCAAGTTGCATCTCTATGTTGGCCAGTTTCTCCCGTAATTGCTGGCATTCATCGGTCTTTTGACGAAGGGCCTCTTCGACCGACTGCAGGGTAGTAGTTTTGATGTTAAGTTGGCTTTCCAAATTACCTTTCTCCTCTTGGAGATGTCGCAGGACTTGATGGAGTTTCGAGACTTTACTTTCACATTTTACTTGTTGGTCGGCTGCATCTTGCAACTGTTTCTTTGTAGTGTTAAGTTGAGACTTGAGATCATCTTTCTCTCGTTCAATTTGTGCCACTTGGTGCATGAGGTTGCGTACACCTTTTCGAACTAAATCCGGATCGACGTCGACCATTGGGCCATCAGGGCAATTAGAAGTGCTTCGGGTGTCAAAATCATGGCAACCACTACGAACTGGACTATACCGACGGGAGGGACTAACCAATCTGTGTGAAAGGCTGACAGTCCCATCGAATTGAATTCCTGCAATGCGTCGGAGAGTATGGGCGATTGAACTTAATTTATGTTCAGCTTCACGCTTATGTGCCTCCATACTGCAAAGCTGTTCATCTAAAGCACGTATTCTTCCCTCCGCACCTCCAAGTCGTGCCTTTAGTTCTTGAATTTGTTGTGTCGCATCGGCCAAACAAACCTCAAGATTGTGCTTTTGGTCCTCAATGCGTTTTTCTCGACACCGCCCATCATCCAATCGTGCGACTAACTCTTGTTCGCGATTGTGGAATCTGTGTTCCTCTTGATTAGCATGACAGCGTAAACGTCCCAGTTCCTGACGTGTAGCGCACAGATTTGTTTCTAAGTCAGCAAGCTAGAAATCAATATGTTTTTTTTGTTACAGCGAATCATAATGTAGATATTCAAAAGTGACTTACTTGTTTTTTAACCTGTGCCAGTTCCTGTAAGGCCCGCTCTTTAGTTTCTATTTCTGCAGTCAATTTGTTTTGTAACTCCTTTTCGCCATCGTCTTTTTGTGAGAATTCTATTTGAGTTTTCTGTAGCGTGGACCTTGTCGAAGCCAACTCTTGACTAGTTTTAGTCAGATTGTTTTCGGTTTCTTTAAGAAGAGTACTTAGGCGGGTGCGATCATTTTCTAGTGAATTCTTATTCTCCTCTAGATTGGCAATCTTTTGTAAAGCTTCCTCTATAGCACGACCTTGTTCCCGTTTGGCGCCTTCGACTCTTTTAACGTGGTCTCTAAGTTCTTTATTGCTATTTGCATATTTATCACGTTCAATACTACTATCTGCTAGGGCTCGACGGGTATCTGTTAGTTCTTTTCGCAAGCCTTCCGATTGTCCTTCCCCTGGAATGGTATACAATTTTTTTTTGGTTATAGGACAAAAACACAACTAACAACATTCGATTGGTAAGAGACCAATTTTAAAGTCTAACTAACTGCTTTACGAAAGCCGAAGAACAAATGGATCGAATAGTCAGATGACTTCTTAGTCGAAATTTTTAAATACGGGTTGATATTTTTAAGAATTAAATAAAACAATTAAGATGTTAGCTAAAACCCTACACATTGACGTCACAGACCTTTCCACAACCCTTTTTTTTATAGAATTTTTAATTACTTTTTATTCGACTTCAAAGCCGCAAATAATAGCATTCATCATGTTAAGCACTTAAAGGCGATGTTGTATTCAGGATCTCAAAAAGTTGGCTCTCTCACATTACACTGACAACCATGGCTTCATTGAATCTTCCGCAATCATTAAAAACAAATTTTGTTAATCTTTAAATCCAACATCAATATAAATCTGAAAGAAATAACGACAAACACATACATACATATGTAAAAAATTGTTTTTGACTTGGAATGGCATTCTTTATGAAACCTCTTCAGCATAACGGTATTCCTAAATCATACGCAGGGATATTCGCACCTTATCTGAGAGAGCTTCCAATCAAAATTGTAGACCAATTGACACCGTATGAGTGAAATAGAATACCAAGTTAGTTTGTAAGTTAGTAACATTTGAGAAACAGTGAAAGAGGTCAAAGATTGTAGCTAAGGGAACGCAGTGCACATTCGCAGAATATACAAACAAAACCAAAGTTTATGATCCCCAACTGAGTATTCACAAGGAAGCATTAAACAATTTGTCAGTCGCGTATACTCCAGCCTCTCGTCAAAGCCTGCATTAGGTGCTGATGATCAGTGGCAAGACCCGTCAGAAATGGAGTTTCTTTGCTCTGCTCTTAGCTTGCTTAGATGAATGAATAGTGCAGGTAAAAATATGTGGTCGAGCGACTTGAGTATACTTGGAAATAAAATGAAGAGGAAAGAATATGGACTTCTTCGAAAAAAAAAAAAGAAAGATCGTAGCAAGCAGGGGATCAAAAAATGGAAATGGTTTTTTATTTGATCAATTCCAATAATTATCAAAAAGTCTGTGCAACCACTTGTATACGGTAACGATTCTGATATTATTGGCAGAACACAGCTAACTTGTCTACCTAGGCTCCGCTAATTACTGTGATAATTACACATCCTAGAGAACAAACGAACAGTTACTATAACAGATTCTGTGGTTCTATTAAAACTTTGCGGTAATAAGTCCTTGTTAAGCAACAAAAATGAAACTTTATATAAAGCCGAGTGATGGGTGTTAGTGAAGGCTGCTGAAGATATCTTTGATAATTTTAAAAGCAAGATTTTTTGAGGGATGTTTAGCCCTGTTTACGATGACGAGCTTGGGAAAAGCAGATATAATATGGAACATATCGGCATTGTCGTTAGTCGCTTGGAGGGTTATCTCATGCAGAGCAAATGAATGTTAGTTCTTCGTATAGAAAAGTTTTTGATTCTGTGATTTAAGAACAACCCAGTAGTGACAGACTCGTCGTGCGTGACACAAGTCTCCTTCATTGTGATTATTAGGGAGGTTTATTGGTTATGGGCCAGGTTCCACCTCGAATCGTAGTAGTAGTCAAATCCCATCCACACCAACAACACTTTACAATGACGTTACATTCTTGGTTATTTTAAAAAAAATCTAAGGATATGTTAACATACACATAAATCACATAATCCAAGTAGAGCTTGCTTAAATGTTGCCGATTAGGATCAAATCTCAATGATTGAATTCATATAGTTAATTCATAGCACTTTTTTCTGATGGCCCAATTGCACGAATGTTCAAAAACAATCCGCCATTGCAGCCAGTTCATTAAGCCCTTTGCTAGGGGGTAACAGAAGTCGCTTTTCATCGCATCGAAGTTTAAGGTTAACATACACTGATTAGTTTCGTTTGGGTCATCAGTATAGTTTTCGAAGCCAAAGATTCAATTGACGTTATTTGTCGAAATTGAGAACTAAATACAACTTGTATAGCAGTCGGGCTAGTGCTTATCAGACAGCTGCTGCAAAACAATGCATTAATCAAGTTGAGTCTGGCTGGGGAAGAGGGCAATGCAAAACCCTGCCATAATATTAGAGTAGCTTGATTGCCAAAAGTCTTGCTAGAGTGTCAAGCAAGGGCAAAATCATATGAAAATGTAGTTTAATTGCAGCTTATATGGTGAATTTGGTATCCCTGCTGTGCAGATACATATACATACATGCTTATGGCTGAATTGGTTTCCGTCCACTATGGCTAGGCATAGCCCGTTGTAATCTAATCAAAAGCAGTTTTCGCAAGATAACTTTAATTTGATAATTTATTGATAATCGTCTTATACATGTGCTATAGCCCTAAAACCACTATAAGGTTTCTAAATATGCTTTTTACAACAAACAACTTTTCCTTAAGGACTTTTGCTTTGGATTGAAATTACTCAAATTTCTTGTAAAAAGTGTAATACAGATTCCATCGATTTAAAAGCTCATAAGAATAGTTTGAACTTATACGAATATCTAATCAAATATTCATTAACATGAAGTCTTTAAGAGTTAAGTGAAATTTTTATACTAAAGGGTGATTCTTTCTATGGTACTTTTTTCAATGGCATTTGTCGTGTCACACTAGTATGGTAGTTTTGTTCAGTATTGATTAATATTTCATCATGAAAAGACTTAGCCGGTAAGAGCGTCTACAAAATATTCACAATACGATAGATCTTGGAGAAAACCCATGAGCTTCAGATTGATACGCACCACCTATTTATTGATTTTAGGGCCGCGTATGACAGCATCTATTGAGACGAGCTATACAGAGCAATGTCTAGTTTCGGGATCCCTGCCAAACTCGTCCGTCTGTGAAGGATGAGGATGGAGAATGCACGCTGTTCCATCAAGTTCGGTAAAGATCTCACCGAGACATTTGATGTCGAGAAAGGATTTAAAGGCGATGCGCTGTCATGCGATTTTTTCAACATCGTAGTTGAAGGAATAGTGCAAAACTCACGCGCAAACACAAGAGCACTATCTTTCAAAAGTCCGTCCAACTACTCGCATACGTTGACGATATTGAAATAATCGGGAGAAAGCAGCGTGATGTCAGTGGCGCTTTGGCGAGTATTGAGACTGAAGGGGCGAAAATGGGCTTAGCGCTCAATGAGGGCAAGACCAAGGATATGCTGTCAAGCAAAAAGGACAACCTACACCGACGTCTCGGACGGAACGTCACCCTTGACAGGTATAACTTTGAGGTAGTAAACGACTTTGTCTCCCAGGCTCCGCTATCAATTCAAATAACGACACCAGCCCTGAGATCAAACGAAGAATAACTCTTGCCAATCCCTGCTTCTTTGGGCTAAGAAGGCAATTGACTAGTTAAACCCTCTGTCGAACAACTAAAGTTACCCAATATTAGACCTCAACAATCCCAGTCCTACTCTATGGCGCAGAGGCATGGACATTATCAAAAATGGATGAGGGTGCTCTTGGCTGCTTCGGGAGGAAAATTCTTCGAGTGATTTTCGGTGCCGTCTGCGTTGACGGTGAGTGGAGGAAGGGATAAAACGACAAACTGTACGGACTGTACAGCGACGTGGACCAACCCAAAAGAATGAAGATCCAACGACTGAGATTGTTGGGTCATGCAAAGCGGATGGACACTAACGCTCCGGGTGAATCCGCTCCGGGCGAATCCGCTCCCGAGGGACAGCACATCGTGCTACGATAACGGACTATTTGCTGTTTTAAATTAAAGCATATGGTCTTGACATTTGGTACGGCACTTGCCACACAGCCCGTGGAATCATGTCTTCATTGCTAGAACGATTGGGTCATGCTTTGGATCATGTGATATCACTCCTAGACTTTTTCCTTTGGGGCTACGTAAAGTCCAATGTCTACATGGATAAGCCGGCAACAATTGAGGTATAAGAGGGTCAGCATCATTCGAGTGTTCAATCAAACACCACTCTTTAGAATAAACGATGTAACCCGCATTTATGCCCAATATTTGAAAAAAAAGTAAATTCAAAAAAGGATTGTTTTGCATGATAATACATTTTTAATATTTAAATTTTTTTATTTCTGCAAAAACTACCTCTAAAAGAATCGCCCTTTACAATTTTAACAGCTATTGTGAATAGCATCTTTTAGTAAGAAATAATTGTGTCAATATTATTGATAAATGATGAGTCGGCGATTTTGTCTCAGCGTAAATTCCGTCGTTGATTTCATCTAGGTTTGGTAATCGTCAAGACCTTTTCTTCAGTCTGTATAGACAGATATGTGGTGAACGCATTTAAAATGCAAACATTGCACACGCGATTTTCTAAAAAAAAAAAACGGCAATTGTTTTCAGATTATGTCCAAGCCCAATTGCAGAAGTGGCAGTATAGTCACGCGTTTACGAAGTAACATATTTTTCAATAACTACGTCGGGAAAACTATATTATTTCTGTCACTGGTAAGCGTTACAGAACGATGATCAATAACTTTATGCTCACGAATTGGGCTTAAAGAACATGTGATCTTAACGCAGTTAACATTATGAAGCAAACTGCTAAGTATCTCGTTTTGGTCATTCGCAGCGGCCGATTTGAATGTTCGCAACGACCTTCTTACCTGTATTTGACCAGTTGCTGTATTTAACAAATAACTGTTTATCTCTTTCATTAGTCCCTCATTGTAACAGTTTCACCATTATTTAAAGAGTTAGTTGTAATTAAGCTTGGGACCCGTGAAGATCAGTTATAAGTCTGTTAAAGATGGTTTAAAAACGACAAAAAGGAGTGCGTGCAGTGGAAAGTTTTTGCAAAAATTTCTGGGAAAGTTCATGCAAAACACTGTTTGTATGAACACCCTACTGACATTATTTTCAATAAAGTCATTAGTTTCAATACATGTAGTCTTAATATATATTTTTAGCTTAAGCTTTATTCACTGAAAATCTGAGTATAAAATCAGAGATAATACTGTAGCAAGGATTAAAATCATTTTGAAGATACAGAGGTTTTCAGGTGTTACAAGGCTTTCTTCCAAAACAAAGTTTTGAAGGACAAAAGCAAAAACATCATGGAAACTTGAGTTTGAGTCGTACCTACATTGATTATTTCTTTGCGAAAATTAAAATCCGCAAATTTTTAAAGCAAAATTAGAAGTGAATTAGATACACATATATACATATGTATAAACATTTTTTTGTTACCTTCTTTGATCTTCCTCAAAGCCTCTTGAAGATGTGCATTTAGTCCATCAATTTTATCTTCCTTCAAACGGACTTCCATTTTTAGTTCATCACTTAGGCGACCTAATGCATCACGTTCCTCTCTGATGGAGCCCAAGTTTATCTCCAGCCTCTTCAACTCCTCCTCCAGCTTCATCCTAAATAAATTTTTATAAATACATCTAAATATATTTTTATCTTAGCTAAACTAACTTATTTTCTTCTTCCTTTGTTCGGATGGCGGCAATTTCGTCTTTTAACTGGGCTATGATATTCCTCTGCTTTTCGTCCCTTGCTCCGAATTCACGTCTACTGCGGTCTAAAGCGTCTTGCTCTGCTTTCAAATCTCGACTGATTGCCTCTAATTTTTCTGCGATTCCCTGTTTATCGCGATGTGCTGAAAATAAGAGTTTTTTTTAGATTTATTGAAATATTTATTTAAATATAATAATCAATTATTTACTTACCCATTAAAAGTGCCTGTTGCTTCTCGTTTTCGGCACGAATCATAGCCTCCTCTTGTTGTTGCACCAAACTTTCAATATTAGCTTGTAGGGCTTCAAGACGCTCCTGTTGTTTTTCGATTTCCTCATCCTTTGCCGATTGGAGTGCTTGCAAAGCCTGTTGCATTCGTTTCTCCAGGGCATTCCGAATTTGTTGATTTTCGTCGGCATACTTTTTGCCACTTTCTTCCGCAGCACTCTTTAGGTTGGCAATCTTTTGCTGCAATTCATTTTCTTGTGCGCGGGCAGCATTTGTTAGTTGTATTTTCATTTCCTGTGCTCTTCGTTGGGAATTTTCCAATTCCTTCGTTAGTCTAGCAACGGTGTTCTTTAAGGCTTCCTCCTTAACTAATACTTCCTGCAAATCACGTTCCAGTTGATTGCGTCTTTCAACTGTTGCTTCTAAGGTAGTATTTGTATCGAAAAGAACTGCTTCTAGAGATTCCTTTTCAGTGCGAAGGGATGCTAGAAGTTCCTATTGAAAAATAAAAAAAAAATAAAAAAATATACAATCACTTAATCTGTCATGACTCGTTTGTGTACCTGAAGCCGTTGCAATTCCTTGTCGTGTAACTCGATGCAAACTTGTTTCTCCTCATTTTCTTTTACCATCTCCTCCAAGTTTCTATTCAGTCGATTATTGGTTTCGTTGGCTTGTTCCAAACGTTGGCGAGTCCTCATTAACTCCTCATTCAGAGACTCCTTCTTTCGATTAGTGGCAGTAAGTTGATTGTGGATATCTCCTCTGTCACGTGTGATGCAAGCCAAATCCTGTTGGATTTTTTCCTTTTCCATGTGCAGAAATTTGAGCTTTTCCCGAAGTGAGAGATTTTCAGTTTCCAAGTCGAGTCGATTCTTTTCAATAACGTTGAGCTCTTTTTTGATGGTGGAAAGTTCGTTTGCTTGTTCGCTGCATTGACAACGCAACTTTTTCCGATCTTCTTCGGATTCTAGAAGTTGGTCCTGAAGAGTTTTAACTTCTTCTTTATCTGAAAAACTGTTGGAAGAGATCTTTTCGAGTCTCTCCTGTAGCTCACATTTTTCGACAACTAACTTCTCCAAATCGTATTCTAAATCGTTTCTTTGTTTTTCCATTAAACAAATTACATTATCGGTTTCAATACGCTGCTGTTCGAGTAAATCTCTGTTAAGACTTAGTCGGTTGAGTTCTTCTCTCAAAGAAATGGTTTCTTCTCGGAGACGACTTCCACGATCCTCTTCGGACCTGAAATTAAATTTATTAATGAATTACCAAATAGATGGGAAAGATTTTCTAAATAAAATTTTAAATCTACGTAGCTTGATTTTAGTTTCAATCAAAGCACAACAATTGAGAAATTTCTGTGAAAAGATTCTTTTTCTTTCTTTCTTTATTCTCTTATTACAAAAATTTTCGGGCTTACTTTGATATTACAGAATTACTTCTTGACACTCATTTGTGTTGCTCATGTTTTCATTTTGGTCACATCTGAGTGGGGCCTACGGTTTATCGCCGAGTCGTCCGAACGGCACTCCTTTGAAGCTTTTTCGTAGGCAATTTTGCTTTCGGGAGTTTGCCATTACCAGCCGGTGATGGCGACCCAGCCTTTGAATTCCACTGCAAAACTAAATTATTTATTGCGGGGAGAACAATACTAGGTGGGGTGAAATGTACTCGTACCCTCCTTGGAAATGAAAAAAATTTTTCTTTTAAATGTTTTTTTATTTCATTCAATATAGTCCCCTTTTAGGTTGATACACTTATTCCAGCGATTTTCCAACTTCTTGATCCCGTCCGAAAAGTAATTTTCCGGAAGGTCTGCAAAATACTCCTCCGTGGCGTCGATAATTTCCTCGCGTGAGCTGAATTTTTTATTGATGAGCCATCTTTTGAGGCTTGGGAAGAGATAATAGTCCGAAGGAGGGAGCCAAATCGGGGGAATACGGTGGATGTGACAGCAATTGAAGCCGTAAGTCATTGATTTTAGTCGTGGTTGCGATGCTCTTATGAGATGGCGCATTGTCTTGCAAAAACAGAATTTTTTTTCGCTTCATATGAGGGCGTTTTGCAGCGTTTTCGGCCTTCAATCGCTCCAATAATGCACAGTAATACTCGCTGTTGATGGCTTTTCCTTTTTCGAGGTAGTCCACGAAGAGTATGCCATGACGATCCCAGAAAATCGACGCCATAACCTTTCCGACCCATTGAACCTCCCTCGGCCGCTTCGGAGCACTCGTACCGGCTTCCGTCCATCGCCGCACTCATTCTGTTCTCTGGTGTGTAATAGTGGGTAAAGATTTCATCAACAGTTACCAATCGACGCCAAAAGTCCGCCCGATTCCGTATCAGCAAGTCCAAACACTCTTTCGAAGTGCTCTCACGTTCGTGTTTTTGGTCAGGAGTGAGCATGCGTGGACCCCAGCGGCAGGATAACTTTTTCATATGCAGAATATTGCCCAAAATATGGCGTGTGCAATCAGTACTTATCTTTGTGGTATTTGCTAGCACGCGGACCGTCACTTTCCGGTCAGCCAAAACCATTTCATGTATTTTTTTGACATTGTCCATTGTCCCTGTCAACAACAATCAGCTGTCAAAACAAAACTAAAGACAGTATCGCACTGAAATTTGGCATGTCTGCCTAAATATGAACGGACTTCAAGGCACCATAACCTTTTATGCAGGAGCAGCGCATTCTGGCGGTAAAGGAGGTAACTTTTCACCCCACCTAGTAATTTAATTAAATACTTAAAATATAAAACGAGCAGGGAGCTTAAGAGCTTGTACAAAAAACTAAAAATCAAACAATGTAGGACAGCAAAACTTCAATATCAATACGATTAAAATCAAGGAGCCATAAATTCAATTTTTTTTAAAACGCGCTTAATTTTCTAATGCGTCGTATGTCTACTCGTACAGGGAGTCCATTGAACAATTTACAAGATACGAGTACTACACAAAAAAGTTTCTAAAATGGGTGGTACGAAAAGGAGGTATTTCGACAACAGAACGGGAAGTAGTTCTTAAATTGTAAGTATTAGAGATTGGGCTTTGCATATATCCACCCCTTATAAAAAAGATCTTTGAAACTTTAAAATAGTATAAATGCGTAACAGCCAGGATTTTCAAGGACCTAAACAGCACCATAGAATGGAATAAGCGGTGAGAATTACATATTCTTCGGACCGCACAGTTTTGCAACACAACAAGTGGTTGGAGATTGGTGATGTTTGTACCCCCCGAACATTTTATACCACATTGTAACTTCGAATGAAAAATTGCGTAGTAGACTGTTTTCAAAGTATGATTCATACAACATTTTATGAGTCGATAAAGACTACGAATAGCCGAACGCAGACAGTTTTTCAAGACCGCGATGTGTTCACCCCAACTCAGACTTTCATCTATAACAACACCTAGGTACCTAAACTGTTTTACGACTTCAACTTTAAAACAGTTTACATTGCAAGTTACGCTGTCATAATACATGATTTTACAGGCCTGTACAAGTACAATTTATCATGCTTTGCCGACAGCAGCCGAGTGCATGGAAATACATTTCGAAGTCAGGAGACTCTTGCATGCTAAGGCTGAAATTCATAATTTTGGTTTTGTTACTGACAATTAATCTGTGCTTCGCAAACGAGATTCGTTGCAAATCTACATCATGGTTTATGTCAGCAGCCAGAATCATATTTGAATCATAGGCAATGCCAAGATCATCTGCAAAAGCAGTGACTACATATGGTTGATCAAACAGAGAATCGATGTAGATAAAAAACAAGATGGGACCAAAGGCAGACCCTTGCGGTACACCCTATGAAATTACTTTTGGGTCGCTAGGTTAGTCATCCACTCTTACTTTTTGTATTCTGTCTTTAAGATAAGAAACAAACCAATTACATATAAAGCCCCGAAATCCAGCACCATAAAGCTTGTCCAAAAGAATGTTGTGATTGACCATGTCGAACGCCTTAGTAATATCCACGAAAAGACCGGCGCAATATTTTTTGTCATCAAGACCTTTGTTTATTAAGGAGCAAAAAGCCAGAAGAGCATCTTCAGTAGAAAGGCCCCTCTAAACCCAAATTGTACTAGACAAAAAAGTCCAAATAATCGCACATTCTCTCAAATATTTAAGAGATTGAAGGTAACAAGGAAATCGGTCTATAATTATTTTTATCGCGGCACATTCGAATTTTCCTGTTGACTTTCTTGCTCATTTTTTTAAAACGACATTTAAGGCTAAAATTGAGTGGATGTTTGTAACACTTTCTACGGAGTTTGTTTTAAGTTTTATTTTTTTAAGGATTGTACGGTTTGTCCAAGACTTAAGTCTCATATCAGATTTCCTTTGAACCACTGTAATGCTGGAAGTTTTGACATGATCATTTAAAGTTTTTATAAATAATTCATATGGGCTAGACACATTTGTGTTTGAATAGACTTCATCCCAATTTTCAAAACGCAGTAGATCATTCAATAGATCATACCTAATCTTAGTCACTTTAGACGCAAAGCAATGCCTAACGTATTTCAATTCTCTTAGACTACCAAACACAATACCCGTCATGCAGTGATCAGTGATTCGGTGGTCAAAGTTAACACCTGAGCATTGATTTAATGGAATTTTATATAAAACGACCAAAAACATGATCGAGGCATGTATTGGATATTGACCTAGTAGATTCATTAATGAAAGATGTTAACCCGTGTTCTGCTGTAACAGATAGGTACGAATCTGTAGCAGTGCTAGACGTTAACAAATCTAAATTGACGAGATTTGGTATTTTCTCCTAATTTAGGAAAATAGAAAATTCGTCCAAAAATTATTGAGGAGGTAGGGAGTGAAACCTATAGGCATAAACAAAGCTAAGACGCGTGTTACTAATGCTGAAGAAGATCTTTAATACATCCGCACTCGCCCACCTATAAGACATCGCTTCATACTCATACGAATCTCACGCAAAGACTCCAACTTCATCTGCAGCATACGATTCGTTAGTATTTGGGTAGAAATTGTAACCAGGTATATAGTATGATAATCCCCAACTTCACATGAAAAAATTCATATTTCAGTGACAAAAATCAAATCCGGCAGGCACACAAACGTCTCGAGATTACACACTAACAAAGCGTCAAAACTACTAAACTTCCCATTCTCGATTAGTGTGTCAATGATAAACTAACGTTGGAATGACGACATATTCGATGTCGTCAAGGTTATCTTAAGTGATAAACATAAGTACTACTGCACCCCATCTGATATGCAATTAATACATAATAAAGCATTTTGGGGTATCAGCATCAGCTCCTATACGATAAGATTCAAAACCGTGCGATTGAACTCATAGGTTTTTTGACACCCTTGAACTACGACCCACCGTCTTTTGACTTTCTATGTTAAATTGTTATTTTTACCATCGTCGTCTGGTCGTAACAAGAAGTTACGAAGCATCAACAAGCCTCGTATATGGACGGATCTACTGTAGACAACCCAAACAATTTAAGGACAATGAGCTTCGGATATGCAAGTGGAATGTTAGATCCCCTAATAGACCACATGCAGCCGAGCAACTAGCGGAGGCCCTAGACTGCTGCAAAGCAGACATAACCGCCATTCAAGAAATGCGATGGGATGGGCCGGACAAAAAGAAGATGAAAAACTGCGATATCTACTACGGCAATTGCTATCGACGGCAAAGGCAGCGCTCATTTTGATGCGGATTTGTTGTCGGAGGCAGACTAAGACAAGAAGTCCTCAGCTTCCGGCATGTGAACGAGCGCCTCGTAGCAATCCGCATCAAGGCTAAATTCGCCAACATTAGCCTAATATGCGCGCACGCCCCTACAGAGGAGAAAGATGACGACACCAAGGATGCCTTCTATGAGCTCCTTAACAAGACCTACGAGCAATTCCCTAGCTATGACATTAAAATTGTCCTCGGTGATTTTAATGCAAAGCTAGGAAGAGAGGGTATCTTTTGTGGAACAATCGGAAATTATAGCCTGCACAACACCACCTGCGGTAAAAGGTAAAAATAACATGCTGCGGAAACAAACCCCGAATCGAAGCCTGTAGAGATGAACAAGGGAACATCGTAGTAGAATCGCAGTCGATGCTGAGGATTTAGAAAGATCATTTCTGCAGACTGTATTAAGGCGATGACGGACCAAATACCGCTGTCAGGCAGAATCAACATTTCAACTTGGACGATGATGACCAACAGTTCCGTCCATCCGACCTGGATGAAGTGAAGATAGCTATATCGAAACTTAAGTCCAACAAAGCTGCTGGAGCGGATGGCCTAACTGCCGAGCTCTTCAAAGCGGCAGGCGATGACTTGGTAAGGAGCATACACCAACTCATCTGTAAAATATGGTCGGACGAACGTATGCCCGATGAATGGAACCTCAGCATTGTTTGTCCGATTCTCAAGAAAGGAGACCCTCTGAGCTGCGCCAACTACAAAGGCATCAGTCTCCTTAACATCGCATATAAGACCTTATCCGCCGTATTGTGTGAACGCCTGAAGTCGTTCGTAAACAACCTGATAGGTCCATATCAGTGTGGCTTCAGGCCAGGAAAGTCCACCATCGACCAGATATTCACACTGCGGCAGATCTTGGAGAAGACCCATGAGCTTCAGATCGATACATACCACCTATTCATCGATTTTAAGGCCGCGTATGACAGCATCTATAGAGACGAGCTATATAGAGCAATGTCTAGTTTTGGCATCCCTGCCAAACTCGTCCGTCTGTGCAGGATGACGATGGAGAATGCACGCTGCTCTATCAAGGTCAGTAAAGATCTCACCGAGACCTTTGATGTCCAGAAAGGATTAAGACAAGGCGATGCGCTGTCATGCGATTTTTTCAACATCGTACTTGAAAGAATAGTGCAAAACTCACGAGCAAACACAAGAGGCACTATCTTTCAAAAGTCCGTCCAAATACTCGCATACGCCGACGCTATTGACATAATCGGGAGAAAGCAGCGTGATGTCAGTGGCGCTTTCGCGAGTATTGAGACGGAAGCGGCGAAAATGGGTTTAGCGGTCAATGAGGGCAAGACCAAGTATATGCTGTCAAGCAAAAAGGACAACCAACACCGATGTCTCGGACAGAACGTCACCCTCGACAGATATAACTTTGAGGTAGTTAAGGACTTTGTCTACCTAGGCTCCGCTATAAATACAGACAACGACACCAGCGCTGAGATCAAGCGAAGAATAACTCTTGCCAAACGCGGTTTCTTTGGGTTAAGAAGGCAATTGAGTAGCAAAGCCCTCTCTCGGACAACAAAAGTCACCCTTTACAAGACCTTAATAATCCCGGTCCTGCTCTATGGCACAGAGGCATGGACATTATCAAAAATGGATGGGGGTGTTCTTGGTTGCTTCGAGAGACAAATTCTTCGGGCGATCTTCGGTCCCATCTGCATTGACGGTGAGTGGAGGAGGAGATACAACGACGACCTGGACCTAGCCAGAAGAGTGAACATCCAAAGATTGAGATGGCAGGGTCATGTAGAGCGTATGGACACCAATGCTCCGGTCCGAAAAGTCTTCGAATCCGAGCCCGAGGGACAGCGCAGTAGAGGAAGGCCGAGACGCATGTGGGGCACGCAAGTGAAAGGGGGCCTCAGCCAACTTAGCGTGCGAAACTGGAGGCAGCTAACCAGGAATCGAGCTGACTGGAGAAGCTTGTTGACTGAGGCCCAGGTCCACCCCGGACTGTAGCGCCACTTAAAGTAAGTCCCCGAAGGCTCCATTCTTTCCGGATTACTATTCTTATTTTTAGGACCGGTCTCCTATCTCGCTTATGCTCAAAGTTAAACCTAAATGTCCAGGTAGACAAGAACAATAGGATATCTTACTTGTGTGTCGGATGTCAGTGGTTAAGTTAAGCCTATATAAAATTGTCAACTAACACTTCATCTGAATAAATAAATCTAAGTCCGATTAAGTAAACTAAAGTTATTTACATACCTCAAATTCATCTCCGTAATGTCTTTGTCTTTGAGAATTCTCTGAATCTCAAGTTCAACAGCTTTTTTGTCCTCTTCCAAACTATCGATTCGTTTCTGGAGCTTTCCATAGTTCAGCTGTAGTTTCTCATAATCGTTACTAAGACTTTCGAACTGAAATTGTAAAACCAAATAATCGTTGAAAGTTTGAATATGTCTAGGGTTATATCAACTTACCGCATTATTGAGCTCAGCTCGACCTCTTTCCACATTCATTTTGTCACCTCGAATTCCATCTAATGTTTTCTGTAAGCTTTCCCGTTCCTTAAATAACTCTGATAGTTGTGAATTTGTAGCGTCAAGCTTCTCTGTCAACTGAGACACTTTCGAAGCTAAAAGATTTTTGGTTCCTTCACAGGCTTCCAATTGATTTTTCGTCGTCTGCAGATTATCATTACAATTTTGATATTTAACTTGCATATCATGCAAGGCCAATTGGTACTTATGAAGAGCCGCCTGCACCGCTGAAATTGTACCTTCCGCAAAAGCCTGTGAGGTTCTAGAACCTCTTCGCGGTGATTTCATCGGTGGTGCACCCATTACAGACTGTTGACTCAAATGCAAGTGCTGAGATGATCCATTATCTTCAGTGTCAACAGCGGTTTCGGAGTCCTGGACTACAGCTTGAGCTATCTCCCTGATGGCATTGTTCAAACGTTCGATCTCATCATTCATGCGAGTTGACTGCATTGCTTGTGATTCAGCCTGAGAACAACGATCTTCAAGTTTTTTCAATTGTTGCATGAGTTCTTGAAGACGTAAATCACGTTCGCTGATTTCGTGACGTGCACCTTCATACTGAACTTTTAATGTTGCCAATTGAGACTGTAGATCTGATGCTTCACGTTGTGCCCTCTTTAGTTGTTCGTCAGTAGCTCGAGCAGTTTGATTGAGTGTGAAATTTAACCCACTACAAGCGGTAGATATATCTTTGCCAGTAGTGGAGATTTCAAGTCCCATTTTGCTGACTTCGTTTTTCATTGCCATTTGCATATCCTTGAAGGAACGCTTTACGGCAACAACTTCTCGCCACATTTTCAACAATCGATTGTGCTCCGAGTTGTAATAGTCTTTAAATGCCTAAAAATAGAAGTGACTTCTTTTAATAAAAGCTTGATGCAATTGATATAGACATTTTTGAACCCAGAATCAGTTCCATATCAAGTAAACTGCGGCGTCACTATAGCTTATCTCCTTAAATCAAAATTAATTCTTTCAGAAACAAGGTCGAAGATGTCAATCGACTGTGTAATATTAGCATCACCTATAAGTTTGATCGCACGGTTTTGAATCCTATCCAGTAGGCGGAAAGATGTCTTGGGGACGCCTGATCAGATGTGAGCATTGTACACCAATTTTGGACGAATGAAAGCCCTATATATTGAAGCCAGATCAGAAGAGGTGAAATATTTCTTACATCGCTTGGGGAAATCATAGACATTTCGCAGCATTTTTGGCGATATCGAATATGTGGTCATTCCAACGTAAGTTGTCATTGACGCACATACCGAGAATGGAAAGTTTTTTCAGCGATGCAAGTGCCATTCATGGATAATGGCTGGGTATTTGAATTTCGCTTTAGCGACAGCAGATAGCATTGTGTTTTGGAATCATAAAATTCCACTCTGTTGATAGTTTACCGATTAGTTATAGGAATTTAATGAGCTTAACATACGCTGCCGTTCCCATTCTACAGCCGAAGAGCAGGGCCGTGAGTTCGGGAACGAATATGAAAAGCAGAGAGTACTGTCGTCAGCGAAGGAGTAAATTGGATTAGAAGTAGCAGACAAGGTATCGTTGATGAATATTAAAAAGAGTGTTGGAGACAGAACGGAGCCCTGGAGCACACCAGCGTTTATCAGACTATAAACCATCCAAGACAACTTGAATTGAACGTTCCGAAAGGAAATTTCTAATCCATTGAAGAAGAGAGTCGTCGATCCCAAATGCACGCATTTTCGACAAAAGAGCCTGATGCCAAACTCTATCAAATGCCTTAGAAATATCATATCAAGTGCAACTATCTTGCTTTCGCCAGATTGATTTGACACAATGGTCCGACCAGCCTAGAGGTGAGAACACATCAACAGTGTACTTATCAGGGTGAGAGATTAGAAACAAGTCCAGGGTGTTGGCGGTATGACTATCAAAGTTGGACATGACAGTAGCTTACATTGCCTAAGCTGTACAGAAACTAGTAAAGACGCGAAACACAGCGGGACGGGCTTATACATGTTGTACATCCTTTCTCATAAAATGAAGACATTTTAAGTACATTAAAAGACTTGTTAGTTTCTTTTGTATTGATTTTGATATCATTGACCAAATATTAAACTTTTGTAAACGACAAAATAATGACCTGAAAGCAATGAAAGGAAATCTAAGTGCCTCAGAAACTCAATAATATCTCTCTTGCAGAAACCCAGCCACAAACCTTTACAAAAAAAGCCTTCAAACTAGTTTCTCTTCCCTATCAAAGATCGGGAATCTTCGACTGTATAAATATCAGGGTGAAAGATTGCGTATGCCTTTTCTTTCTGTACCATGGGTTTGGGTTTTAAGGATAGCAGGCGTTCTATAATTATAGCAATTTATCTGATAATCACCCGTCTCGAGTTCAACAAATCAGTGACTTTTCTCAGCGTGCAGAGGAATCTCTACTTAAGGTTTATAGTCACCTACATCTTAATAACTAATTTCTGCTGCTGCGCAGAAAATTTTATAAAAGACGAGTAAGCTAAGCAATAAAAAAAAGGGGAGAAGCGCCGGGGTAAGTATGAAACTGAAAGCCTTGATTTTTGAGGCTACAAGGATCCCAGTGGAGGTATAACTTTCCTGTTTAACTCTATAAAGGCAAAAGCGACACGATAAATTGTAACAAGTTTTGGTGGATAAAACCAATATCATAAAACGTGTATGATACTCGTATGAAGCGATCTAAGCTTCGTAGGATAATTAAAAACTAGGTAAGGAACGCCTGCTTTAGCAATCACTAAACAAACTTTAAGCTTACCTGCTCCTCTTCCTTGTATTCATCTTCCTTCAGCATCAATTCGTCTCTTAAATTCGCCCAATCATTAGTCAACTTTTGCAAATCGTTCGTCAGCGCCTCATTTGTCTTATTAGACTCCTCCAGCTGTTGTCGCAATGCATTATTCTGTTGCATTATGTGTTCACACTTGTTGTGTTCCTCCTCTAGTTTTCGACAAATATCGCTACCATCATCATGATGGGCACAATCCCGCAAACAAGGTGGCGTAGGTGGTGAATCCAATGAAGAAGAACACGGAAGACTGGATTGGCCCATTGTTATTGAAGTTGTGGGACACTTAAAAATAAAAAAAAACTACTCTCAGTTCGTTTACCTTATACTACGTCACTTACAATTCCTGTGCTCGATATCGGGCCGGTAGTTATTTGAGGAACACTGCTATAGCTCGTAGTCGGAGGTTGTTTTATTGTATCGTGCATTCTTCCCTCCAAATCTGAGCATCTTTGACGATATTGCTGAACTTTTGATTGCAATCTAGACACCAAGGCAGCTTGATTTTGTTGTGCTTGCTTGTAGGTATCGATTCGTCGACGATAATTGCTCGCTTCCTCCTGCAAACGCTGACGCAACTCCTGATTTTGGCGCAACAACGCGCTTGTTTCTGTAGGAGAAGGACTTGACATCCTAGGCGTTGTCCCAGTAGCTTGCTGTGTATTTGAAGCTAAATTACTATCCACCGCCGAGCGATTACGATGCCTAGAAAATGGTAACTTAGGGTGGTCTGTGGTAGTGCTAGGACATGATGTCTTGTAGTTATCTTTGTAGCCCACCTAGCAATAAACAAAGAGAAAAAATAAAATAAAAAAATAAATTATTCAGATCGAATGGATAAATCAAAATCAATGTGTTGTAGATGTATGTATAAATATAGGTATATATCGCGTTTTTGTAAATCCATTCCGGTGTCTATATCCGTTGTCGTATTTTAGATACACAAACATCCCCATTGTAAATATTAAATGGAAATGTGCACGCATTGTACGGCCTGTCACCGCGCCAGTACGAGTATTAGATACTTATTTTGTTTCCTGGTGTACAAAAGTTATTAATACCAAACAATTGTCGTTATTGGAGCAAAAGATATCGACGCTGAATTAAAATTTTACAAACTTAAGGAAGTGCACAATGTATATACAAACCTACTAGACAACTAAGAATGCATTCTTTGAACATACATTCAAATGACTACCCTGGCGTTAAGGTAACTCTTTTTGTAAAAGGGGAGATATAATTTATTTTTGAAAATTTGAGGTAGAAGTAGACATCTTAAGCAACTTTGAGTCTGGAATTCAATATGTAAGAGTCGTTAAAGCATTAAAAAAAAATTCCCAGAATTACATTCCTTAAACTCACTAGTATCGCCGGTGAAATTAAAATAAGAAAAATAGCAGTATAGAGTCTGACAATGTTTGTATAATTTGTTAGGTTTCTCGCAGGTTTTAGAGGAACATTGAAAATGTTTTAGAGCTAAAGGTTGAGAATACTCAATAAAAACTGACACAACTAATCCTAAAAATTCTTTACTTGACCTACGTAAAGTAATGAACCAATGTAAGAGCCCAAAGGATTTAAACGAACGGGGTACATGTACATAAAATTCAGAATCGGATGCGAGATTTCGACCTTGTTGAAGAGGAGAAGTCCGTGAAGAACCAACAAGACACGCTTTAAGACACAAATCAGAAAACCTGTTAATGCTCCTCCTAACTAAGAACAAAGCAAAAGTTCTAGGAATCTACGAGTATTCAGAACCCAAACTGACTTCTTAAATATTTCGAAGTATAGTAGGAAAGAATCGTGGAGATCGCCCGTTCCATGGACGAACGCAAATCTACGCCACATATGTAAAAAAAACAAAAAAAATATCTAAAAGAGGTACTTAAGACCATATTGAAGATAAAAGAATATGGGGAGCTTATTCGGATTTCGAAGAGCGCCTCTAATGAAGGAACAGTGCCAAAAGATCGAAACAGTCTGTGAATCTAGTAGGCTAATCAAAGTCCTCAAAAGGCAAAAACCAGCCAGGTTACAAAATCACATGACAGCTACACTGAATTGAAAGTGTGATTCGCCAACGAAGTATTCGGATATTATCCTAGGTAATAAACTTCTTTGGACTAAACACGTTATTTCAAAAGCCCTCTTAAAGTTGAAGGCAGTGATGATAATGGCAATTATATTCTATGCACGGGTTGTCTGATGGAACAAGTTTCACCAAAATACGTGTTTTTGCAAAGGCCGAAGCATTTGCCTCTCCAGTGACATCCAAGCTGCGTTTAGAGCCTTGCTAAATCCTCTTACGACTTCCAAGCTAATTTGAGAATGCAAGACATCACTGAAGACAGCCGAAAGGCTGAATTTACTTAGCCTTGTCTCGATCGCAGTTGAGATCACGGGAAATATAATCCTCAATGAATTTGCCAGGCAAAGCCCAGAGAAAATTTTTTCACGACCCGAACCAACGTTATGTCGGTTGAAACTTCCATTCATAGTAGGGTTTTATATGAGTACAACTGCAGATAGCAGCAACGTCCCAAGTTGCAGGCAAACCAAATGAATGCCTCCCGACGTTACCAAAAAATCAGCTGCCTCCCTGCTGCCTCTCAGCAGCGGTACTAGACTTCTGCTAAGCACTTAAATATGCTGGGTATAAGAAATACTACAACCTGTGACGCGTTTGTGAAAGTAATGAGGACACTGGGGTGCACTACTTCTGGGAGATTGTGGGCTACTGTCGTATTGGCGAAAGGTATGTCAGTAAATGACATATACTCGGCACTTTGTGGTTGGCGTGATGAATCAAAGATCCAAATCGTTGTATGTAGTTATATGAGCAATAATTTATAAGTTCAGAAGAATTTCATTACTTTAAATACGAATAGAGGCCTTTGCAATAAAGCTTTCATCGGCAGAATGTCATCATCGCTTTATACAATTGCAAAAACGAAATGGTCACCTATTCGAAAATGGCGAGGAATGAGTTAGTGACAATCATAATATTAAACGTCTCGATTTTAAACTCAAAAAATGGTTGCCTGACTACGAGGGTAAGTGAAAAGTTTTCTCTTATGACTTGAACACACTTGGTCCAGCGTTTCTCTAACATCAGTATTCCTTCCAGGAAGTGAAAGTCTGCAAGGCTGTGAAAATATTAATCGCGGCCCCCTTAACTTTTTCATTTGATGCGAAGCTTCGGAACAGATGGAAGTCTGAGGTTTCCAAATCAGGAGAATAGGGCTGATGGCCGAGCAAATCGTACCCCCAAAACCTACAGTTTTCCCATCGCCAAAGCACCCTTGTGTACAGGTGCATTGTTCTGGTGAAAGATGATATTTTTGTTCTTCAAGCCAGGCCAGGCGAATTTTGGCATCCAGCTGACCAGAAAGGTTGGAGTAATACTCGACTATAATTGTTCGGCCTTTTTCAAGGTAATCAATTAACAGGATCCCTTTCGCATCCCAAAACACGCTGACCATGACTTTTCCGTCAAATGCAATCGACTTCGCTTTCGTTAGCGCTGAACCACCGGCTTCCACCCACTGCTTCGTCTGCTGTTTCATTTCTGTGATAAAGTGGTGGACCCATGTCTCATTCATGGTAAGAAATCGCTACAGAAAATCGGTCGGATCCTTATTGAATCGGTTCAAAGATTGCTGCGAAAATAGTTTCCATATTTACTTTTGATCGGCATTCATCAAATGCGCCACCGGTCTTGCGCGGAGCTTTCGCTTCCCTGAGCTGTTGTGCAAGATATTTCGCACCCTTTCTGCTGAAATCCCCACAGCCTCAGCTATCTCACTCACCTTCGTAATGTCTCCTATCTCACCGTGTTGCCAATAGCATTGTGGCGTTCAAACCTTCTATCGTAACATTTTCTCGCTATGAATCAGTACTCCCTCAGGCATACTTTCGAAAGTAATTTGAAAAAAAACTTCTTTATATTCTAGTCATTATAACCTCCAAACATTCAAAATCAAGGAACATGGGTACCACTTTTCTTTCCTCCCTAACTTTCAATCGCCCATGATGTGTGCGAACAGTTAAAGGGTGCTAATAACAACTACAAGCCGACTTTTGTAAAATAAAAAATCAGAACTTACTTAAGATTTGGACTTTGGAACATTCCACCATTTAACAGCCTGCAAACAGCCGAACAGGTATTGGATGCCCTAGAATAGTATAAAGCAAATAACCTTCCCATCCAAGAAGTATTTCGTTACCGTGGTTCAAGTAGTAGTGTATTGGCTTCCAAACCGGACGGTAAGGCGTTCAAATCCCACCCGCTCCCGAATTGATACGGCAGGTTACACAAAGTAAATATTATCGAGATAGAAAGACTGGACCTTGCTCAACCCGGACTTATTGTTGCCTCATTTTATTTATTTATTTTTTCAAGTCCACATTTCACCAAATATTTACAATTTGACAAGATGCTGGAGAAAACCAAAAAAGTCCAGATAAACACTCTTTTTTGCTTCTCAAGCCCTATATGACAGAATACAGAGTCTTTAGACTAAACAACAACAAAAATACTATATAACCAGTCCCTTTCTTAACACGATCAATAAATCACATTTTGAGGTTGTTACAGATTTCGTTCTTGTTTGGATTGGTTGCAATAATTTTCTAATATTTTTGACCCTCTCGATGACGGCATTTAGAAAATGAGATTTTATAGTGATCGTACATTGACGTCGGCCTGACCAGAAACGTGGCGTGGAGTATTGAAACTAAAATAAGAACAGATTTTATTTGTAGGACTACTACAAGACTAATGCAGGTATTTCGGGAAATTGAGAAAGCCATCGTTGGATGTTGGCAATAATTTTACAAATTCTCGAAGCATCACCCCTTCTATAAATAAATCATTAGAAAACTAAAGCAACCAACGGTTTATGGGCCTGCCGCCGCATATATGGAACCACATGGGGGATGATGGTAAAGACCCATCCTAACATATGCCTTTCGGACCGGCCCAACAGCGGCTATAGAAGCAATAATAAGACTAACACCCCTACACTTGCACATTAGCAAAGTGGCTCTACGCAGCTCAACTAGTCTGGCATAAGCGAAAGAGCTGGATGTCCACGTACACTCGGACCTAAAGATCCTACTCTCTGACGTACCAGAACTAGATATGATCTGCACGGTTTCTCAACAGAGATTCCCAGCAAAGAAGCCAAAGTGGCATACAGTGGTATACGGATGGTTTTAAAATGGAAACGGGAGTGGAAGCCGGAATACATGGACCGAACACAAATATGTCAATTGCCATGGGCAAGAGTCCTAGTGTATTCCAAGCTAAAATACACTCCATTCTAGAATGCACCAATCTGACATACAACTCTGGTATCAAAGGTGCAAGCATCCATATATTCACGGACAGTCAAACAGCTATAAAAGCCCTTAGCTCGCACGTACTTGACTCCAAATCAGTCATGCACTGCTTCAATACCCTCCAGAAACTAAGCTCAAGAAACAAGACCGAAATATAGTGGGTTCCTGGGCATGAGCGCATTGACGGAAACGATAAGGCAGAAAAACTGGCCAGGAACGGTTCAGATACCCCCTTCAACGGACATGAACCCTTCTGCTGCACATCTAGGCAGTCAATTTAGCCATTAAGCGTTGGGAGCACTCAAAATGCATCTAAATCTTAATCGGCATGATATCAGAAACCTATTAGGATACCTTACAGGACACAATAGTTTAAGATATCACCTCAGCAAAATAAGACTTGCTGACTCCACAGAATGTAGACTCTGTCTCGAAGACGAAGAAACAGCTGAACACATTTTATGTGACTGTCCAGCCATCAATGGAATCAGGCGGAACACCTTCCTCAGAGAAAAACTCGATATATTTCATATAAAAATTTAAAAAATATGATAAAGTATCTAAGTTTTTTTCTAAAACTATTTTCTTAAAAATATTTCCCACTTATTGATAAATAAGACCATTAGTCGTAAGATAGTTTTAAGGCCGAAAGGCAAAGTTTATTGATATTGTGAAGTTTAGAGAGTTTGGTAAGAGCCAGTAAGCTAGAATAAGTAACAGTCATTGTGAAATTAAATTTAAGAATTTTTGTCTAGGATGTAAGCTTATAATGAAAGAAGAAATAAAAATGAATTTAAAAGTAAAAAAAAAAACAACTCGACATCTCTGAAATAAGTGACTCCCCTGCTGGTAGAGTTGCTAACTTCATTCGGAAGGTAGAAAGGGAAACTCTACTAGCCTAATTTTCTTTCTGACTCCTCCAGCACAAAAGATCTTTTTAAGTCGAAGTGCTTCTCAATCGCTACTAGCGTGTCAGATTTATAAAAAAAAAAAAAATCATTACCGGTAGACGAGTTTCTAGTACCAACAAATGAGTTCAAGGTTCGCTGGGGTGGAAAACAGGCAACAGAAATTAATTCTAACTTAGCACCAAATTCTTAAGTTGTTCACTAATTTTTAGATATGAATTTCTGTCTATCTTGAATTTATTTGGTTGAGGGCCTATTGTCTAGGTAGGCATGAAATTTTTTTAGATGAAACTAGTTAATTGATATTCAGTGCACTCAAATTGGAACATCAATAATATTTCAACCAACAAACTGAGGAGAGTACAAAATAACCACGATTTTAACATAAGAGTACCGAAGTGGTATATTCATCAAGTCGTTAGAATAGTTTTAAGTTAAAGGGAGATCAGCAAAACCAAGATAAAAGATGAAAAAATGAAAGCCCTGCGACCCTTTAAAGAAAAAACTATTATTTTTTAAATTATCAATGAGGAAGAATAAAAGTTTATTGGTGTAAACTTGGTGTACTGATCACCTTATCATTTGAGGCATTGAGAAAGGGAGCTTACGATTTCTTGGCGTCTCCAAACAGCCACAGAATAAGTGACCTTTACATTGTCAGAATATTTTACTTTCTAACGTTTGCCACTGCCCACATAAAAAAAAATTAATTAAACTGCTTTTGGGTGCTTTTGGGATCGGAATATCTGATTCTGCCATGTGACAATCCATTTCAAGGTTTAATTAACCAACATCAGCCTTATACCTATGTTCGCATGTGCATGTCGGAGAAAGATCACACTACGAGCAGAGGCTGATACAAACTCATAGATGGAACCTTTTTGCAGTATTAAAAATGTGACCCAAAAATCGTGACCTCAATGTCAGAATGGGAAAAGAGGGCACCTCTGGTAGTCCCATGGAAATGCGCTGCCTGCACTAACTGACTGATTTGTCAAGTGGTTGAGACAATATTGACTCGGATTAAGGTAAGAATGAAGATATCAAGGTAACTATAGTGGCAAAAAAAATACTATGAGAAGGTCTGACATCGGTCACTGTGTCGCAAGAGACCATCAGAGACTTTGCTAAATGCGTTTCCTTTTTATTATACCGCACCAAGAGCACCAAGCGCGAAGGATCAGTAATACTGCTGCGTCGGAAATGCTCATCAAGTTTGGAGATCTCTCGAACTGCTCCAATTTTCATATTATGCCAAAAACGTGTTGTCGTTTCACGTTCGATTGTTCAAAATTGGGAAGCAAAAATCCTTGCTTATTTATCAAATTCGAAAAATTCGTCACCAAATCTTTTGATTTCAGTCAAGGTGAAGCGCGATCATGCGATTTCTAAAATAACACAAGATGCACAATATTTTAAAAATCTGTACAGTTTCTCGAATATACTGGAGATATTGACAAAATTTAGAGTAACCAACAAGCAAATTAGTGACAAATTTGTGAACAGTTTTACAAAGGCTGAAAAAACAGCTCAGATTATCAATCAAAGCAATACCAAATATGCTCGTAGGCTGTTATCAAAAAAAGACAAGCAACATTTACACTGAAGGTGGAAAGTCTCATTAGATAACTCTTATTTTCAGGCGGTAAATGATTTTAACTATCATGAAGTGAGATATGTAAGTAATTGAAGAGCAACGCCCTTTTTCGACTTTTAACAAGATACCATTTTAATGCCATCATTGATGTTCAAAGAGGAGCGAATGCACGCTAGTACCCCAACCCGAAGGATCTTCAAATACGTAGGAATATGACAACGTAGTTAAGAAACATACCTTAACACAGATGTTAAGTGTCAGATGTCCAACCGAATTCAATCGAAAACCAAAAGAAAGTGCAAAACTTTTTAAAGAATTCTGCATCAAGGATGGACGAGCTTTGCTCTTTAAGAACCTAAGAACCAGAACTTTCATCATTGAATTATGTGAATTAAACTAGAAATATAATTACAGACTTAAATTTCCTTCTATGAATGAAAGTAAATCTAAACTTTTAATATGCCTTAATTTTTGAACCCGATATCAAAATGATCAAGAATGGGAAATGTTAAGTTTTATCACATTACACCTATAGGTATCGAACTAAATATACAAATTATTAAAAATTTATTTAAAAATGTTAGATGGTGAATCAAAACACTTAATCAAGGGATCAATTGCACAAATACTTGTAAGTCTAAGTATCTGCAAAGTATTTACAAAATTTAAGAAGTTTGGTCGGACGCAAGATATACAAAGTTGGACTTATAGTAAGGTGGTACTAAATCATCTCTGTCATAAAAAGTTGGCGGTTAATTCCATGGATGTTCAAATAATCTTTCCAGCATATAATTTAAAGTATCTTTGGTTATTAGGATTGCATTTACCCATAAAAAGACACTTTTTGTGACTCTATCCATGTCTCAATACATTACAAAATTTGTAATGATCAAAAGTGGAGAGTAATAGCCTTTTAAAAAAAATCCTTAACTCGCATAATTCGCCAATATAGTAAGTTTTTAGCCACACTGTCGCTGTTTTATACAGAAACTTTCGTCCTCAAATGGTCATCCACAAAAATTAATTTTTTTTTTAAATTTTTTTACGATACCGAACAGTCTGCCCTGTCTGCAAATTTTAATTTATTATTTTTCCTTAAAAAAAAATAGCTAAATGATTGTGTGGTCTACATATAAATCTTTTATAAGCTACAATGAAAGAATGCTCTTGGATACTCATTTAATTTCCAGATTTGTCTACATATTTTACATTCATGGTACTTATGCATATAAATGTATACAGTATAACCATTCACTAACCGACTAACATATATAACTTTATATAACCTTAAAACAAAGTGAAGCGTTCCTTTTCTCACTCCTCAGAGACATTAGCCATCCAGAGTTGCCAGGGGGCATTTTCTTGACCTACTATCTACCTGTAAATTCATGCCAACTATATGAGTAGTACTGCTCACATGAAACCAAATCACCAATGTAGGTCCAGACCAGATGCTAAGAATTCATTCTTTGAGCCATGTTTAGCAAGTTTTAAGGCGATCATATATATTGTTATCTCATTGTGAGCGGGCCTTGTAACTCAAAAGAGACTCTGTTTCAAGATGGTTTGAATTCTCGAATGAGTTTAGAAATGGTTAATAGATTGAGCAAGGCTACATCGCAGCAATGTCATAGCCTTGAATAATGACTTAAGGCACAAATATTTGATATTTCTGTCTTTTCCACACAATATACTCGCATATTGTTAAGAAGGTTCAGAATTGAATTTGTTGGTAGTCGGAAGATAGACCGATTTTGATATAATTTTACTTACAAAACTGTGGAGACTTTTGTGATATTGCACTCAAAGCAGTTTCCAAAACTCTAGACCAAAACCAGTCCCAATTACCGCGACTGCAATCTATGGTAGTACAAGCCAGATGGCTTTTCGAATTTCCGTAACACAACAATACGGAGATAACCTACAGCAGAACCCCAGGGAGAGTTACATTTAGAACTTCGACTTATTATTCAAAGGATGGGATGGAAAAAGTATACTCCTTTATTTATACAGTGTATGGCTCATTTAGACGTCGAAACAGTAATATATTAAAAACATAAACTTGTCTTATTTATTTAAATAATCCTTCGTTTAAATTTAAAACATGGTCTAAAAAAATACTTTGAAATATCAACAGTGTTTGAAAGGACAAAATTGATTTTTAACTTCATTCACTGCGTCTAAATTCTTGAAGAAAGCTCTACTTCCAGGGATCTTAAATATAATTCTCTTTTTTCGTTAGAGCTTACAATTTTATTTTTATTTTGCATTTTGCGAACTAAACTAAAATCAAATTTAAATTTAAAAAAAAAAAACAGAAATGCACTGAACTCATATTTTAGCTCTTAATTCACAAATTTTCAAATGCAATGCCACACCTTAAAATCAGAATGGGATTGTTACTAAAATATTCAGTAAAATTGAAGTTTTTTAATTAAGCCCTTTTCAAATAGTTGTTTTCTTTAGTTTGCACAATTATTAATAAAGTTTTATGTAGTTAATTTTATTTTATATAATTATTTTATTTTTATTCACAAAATGTTGTCTTATCCATCTTAAATCGTTAATAGCTTTCGGTTTAATTATTCAATTTTATCTGATTAAATTTTATAAAACCTGCATAACTTTTAACTCACTGCATTGTTCTTAAAGTTTTTAAAACTTTCACTTTTTGAAACTTACATGCGCCATATTTGAGGAAATGAACTTCTAACAAAATTTTAAATGGAAACCGGGGAGCAAACAACTTTTCCGTCACAATCCTTTCGTATCACTATTCTAACTAAATCAGAAATTGTCGTCAAAATGATACACCACCATTGCCTTGTCTTCGAAAAGGAGTAAATTTCCGATCCTTTCCGATTTCGATGAAACCGAATTGTCGTGTTTTGATTTTTTATTATAACGTATTGCTTTTATCGACACATCTCTATTTAGATTTTTAGGTTATTGTTGGCATAGTAATTTGGTATTTTTATCAAATACAAAAAATTCATATACGAATGTAGGAGTATATTCAATCCGTACTTTTTGTATTTCAAAGATTCGCGTTTCAAGTTACGACTTATGTAATGCCAAAGACACTCGTACGATTGAGGTTTGCATTTCCTTTTTATGTTTTTCTTTTTTTTTTTGGTAAAAATCGCTCTTTTTTGGGGTTGGTGGCTCATTGAATTAACAAAGTTCTTGTTTCTAAGGACGACCAAATTGATTTTGGATGAATTCTTTTTTGATGAAATGCAACAACCGGATAAGGTTCACAACCAAAAGGGTAATCTATTCGATAAGGATGAGAAGAGTTTTGAAGTAGAAAACATGATAAGTTTCATGTAAAGGGATATGCTATGCTTGAAATAAATTCGGCATAATTTTATGAGTTCTGTGACATAATGAAGTTTTCTCATTTGTATTCGTGGTTGACAATATCATTCCGCAAAATTAGGTATTAATTTGAGCTCTTAGTTGTAACTATTGCAACTTATTCTGAGCACACAAAATGTTGTTCGTGAGAGTTTTTGTGATTTTTCCAAAATATATATTTGCATAAAGAAATATTCATTTTACAAAATATGAGCCCTTAAAATGATATGAATTTCTTTTGATTTACTATACATTTTATGCACATGTGCATAAGGCTGTTTTATTTTGGTTTGTCATGACCAGAGACAGTTAGTACTTGTTATTCAAATCAACTTTTTAATTGATTTGTAATTAAGTTGTTACTAAAGAGAAGAATTATTGTAGAAAATCATGGAAATCATGATCAGCCAGCAAGGTCAGGAAAGCTTTTAATTTTATAGTAGGTTTCCGTCCAGAGTTTATTATTTTCATTATGGTCATCTTCACTTGTCACAATCCTTCTTGTTTCCTTTTATTTGTTTTAGATTTATACCAAAAACATAAATTTTAGGGTATTCCAACGAAACACAAAATTTTAATTTAAAAAAAAAAAAAAGATTTAAGAAAATGCCGAAGTTTTGAGTAATTTTAAAGCTGACGAAATACATAGGTATATGATAAATTCACTCTTCGCCATCTCTATTGAAGCACAATATACGTTCTTGGACCAAAAATCTAAAATGCGACACCGCTTAAATGTGACTGACATTTAGTGATATAGCACCCAAGCTAGTCCTTCAGGTTTGGGTGCTCGAGAATTTTTTGACATTTGACATTATTTTATTTTATTTTGCTTGAATTTTCTTTTGATAACCGGCCTATTATATCAATGTTGTTGCTTTGGGGAAAAAGATGTTGCTAAACTTACAGATGATCTGTATGTGCCATTTAGTTCTCATACGATTCCTTTTCCGATTCTCTTATCGAAAAATGGAATTAAATGATAGCGCGGTGAACCACATTGGTAATGGCAGTGATGTTATATTGCGTGTTATGATTAAAGTGTTCTGTCGTCATAGGCAAGGACTCAAAATTTGTCATCTTGTCAACTAATGCACAAAGTTGAAAGCCAAAAATAAATGAATTTACGGAAATTTTTATAGATTCACTAGTCGATGCAATCTATATGTCGGGAACTTGGTTTTTTCCAGATGTTAACGATAAAGAATATGACTTAAGTGGTAACAAACTTTTTCGTTCTGATAGGACTGTTCGCATTGGTAGCAATTTACTTAAGAAAAGGTCTGATTGGTAAAGAAAAATGTAAGTCGCCCAGTGGATGTCCGATTGATTATCTTTTTGTAAACATAGTCTGTGGGGAAAATACTATTCTATTGGGTAGTGTGTACAGAACAAACAGGAATATCAATTTAATCCCTTTATATGTTTTAGTGGGAGAAAGTTTGACCACTGCCAGTAATGTTAATTTGTGTGGCGACTTTAATAGTAACCTTTTGGTTGAAAGTCATCTTGTTGAAAACATGAACGCATTCAATCTACATCCTGTAAATACCCAGGTCCCTACTCATTTAAAGAATTCCTCCAGTACTTTGTTAGATTTGTTCTTTGTAAACAATACTGATAAAATACTTCTGTACGATCAGATTTCTGCACCAGTATTTTCATAGCATGACCTCTGTTCAGTTAGCTCAAAGAAAAAAGAATAATCATAAAAACACTTTGATACAATTAAATTTATTTGTGGACTGTATTTAACATAGGATAACCTCACTGGTTGATGAACGCAAACGAAGTGAAGGTAAAACGAAATCCTTGTCATCGTATCGGCTCTTATGTGTGCCAAGCTCATCGACTCGACATCTCGGTCGCAACCACCGCTATCCAGCGCACTATGGAATGGGGTGTGGTCTTCGGGTAGTGCACATATGATATGACCTTGCATGCATGTGATCATCTCTGATGATTTCTATTTTACGGCTCTCGTCTGGCTCCTTTTGTATACGATGTCGGGCACCGTTGCCTGGTGATATGATGTGTTGTTCGCCGCCGGCATGGTGCCATTGTAGATAATGGAAATTCCTTTTGTTGTGAGGGTTCCGAACAACCTCATCTTTCTGTCGATGGCGTTGGCGCAGTAGTTAGCTCATTGGGCTATCACGCAGAGAGTCTGGGTTCGATTCCTGGCTTGGTCACCAACAATTTTTCAAATCGCCATCACCGTTTCGGCGGGCAATGGCAAACTCCCGAAAGTAAAATTGCCTACGAAAAAGCTTCTAAAGAGTATCGTTCGGACTCGGCAATAAATTGTAGGCCCCGCTCAGATGTGACAAAAATGGCAACATGAGCAACGCAAATGAGTGTCAAGAAACTAGGTCATGGCTCATACCGGGCTGGCATTGCCACAGTGTGTGTGTTTTTTTTGTTGATCTCATCTTTCTAACTCAACAATTTAGCTTATTATAAATTTATATGTTTTAAAAATGAACACCACATACGAGGGCGGGTCAATAAGTCCGTGACTTTTGGATTAAAACACAGATTTTTTGATAAAAAAATAATTTTATTTTTCAACGTAGTTTCCCTTGAGCTCTATACACTTTGTCCAACGCTTCTCCAATTTTTTTATCCCTTCCAAAAAAAATGATTTGTCGAGGTCCTCAAAATAGGCCTTTCTTTGCGAGATGACTTCATCATTGGAGTCAAATCTTTTTCCACCAAGCCATTTCTTCAGGTTTGGGAACAAGAAGCAGTCGCTCGGAGCCAAATCTGGAGAATAGGGTGGATGAGGGAGCAATTCATAGCCCAATTCATGGATTTTTGCCATGGCAACTGCACATGTGTTTGTGGTCGACTGTGAGCAAACGCGGCACCCATCTTGCGGAAAGCTTTCTCATGCCCAAGTGATCATTCAAAATTGAAACCACTGAGCCATGCGAGATCCCTACGGCTTCCACAATCTCTCGCACTTTCAATCTTCGGTCGGCCAACACCATATCGTGAATTTTTTCGATTGTTTCGGGTGTAGAGACCTCAACTAGGCGTCCAGGACGTTCGGCATCTTCAGTGCTTGTACGGCCACAACGAAATTCAGTAAACCACTTTTTTACCATTGAAATCGATGGTGCAGAGTCCCCATAGTATTTATCAAGCTTAACCTTGGTCTCGGTAATGGTTTTTTTTCGCAAGAAATAATGCTTAATAAGCACACGAAATTCACTTTTTTCCATTTTCTCCTCAAATTAGTGAGTAGTCTGATAAAAATAGCTGTCAAACACAAACTAACTGACGCAGCAAGTTTAAATTTTGACAGGAGTCAACTGACAGATGCCTGTTGACAGGAGCAGTGTTGCTGTTTCAGTAAAGAGGTCAGAAATTCAAAAAGTCACGGACTTATTGACCCGCCCTCGTACATTGCGTTCTATGGGATCTCATTTACCCTGGGATCTCATTTGCCCTCTCCAGATGATCAAGTTGATTTAATTCAAACGAACGTAAGTCATCTATTTGATACTCACGAACCATTAAGAACTTGAACAGCAAGGGAAAAAACAAGGGCTTAGCTTACGAATGAAATTCGTCTTTTAATGGGACGACGCGATCAGGCTTACCAGCGATGGAAGCGCTTTCGTGTAGACGAGCTCCACCAAGTCTACAAATGTTTAAGAAATAGTGTTGTTCGTAAAATAAGAATTGCAAAAACGATGTTTTACTCCAACCGACTGAATAGCAACTTAGATGACCGAAAATTATGGGGTAACCTTCGTAAATTGGGGATTGGAAAACAAAAATTGAGCTGTTTTTATGACATTGATTGCAATGAACTTAATCGTAGGTTCTTATCAATTCCAAATCCCATAACCACAGAAGTAAGAGAAGATTATATTTTTACGATCGACATTTTTCCCCAACAGTGAAATAATACCAATCCCTAAAAATTCGTCAGGTGATGATTTCTGACCTATATCAATTCTACATTTCCTTGCCAAAGTATGTGAACGAATTATGCATAATAAAATAAATGAGTATCTTAAACGTACTTATCTACTGGTTTCAGTTCAATCTGCATATCCAGCCAGACATAGCTGTACTACTGCTTTGCTGAGTGTGGTGGAAGACATAAGAGAGGAACTTGATAAAGACCACGTTACTTTCTTGACCTTCTAAATTTCTCCAAAGCCTTTGATATTGTGGTATATATGTGATTAAATCAATTATCCAGTGTTGCATAGTTTTAGGATCATACAAACTCTCCACGTTGGAGAGTTCAGTTATTACCCCAGTTTCAAACCAGAAGTTACCAGAAAGAACTAGAACCCGACAAATGTAGTATAAATACAGGATGAGAAACTGCGGACGATAAGTTGATTTTTGGAAAGCGATGGAAAAGGACCTAAGTCTTACTAAGTGAAAGATAAGAGATTTGAATTGTGAAATAGAAGTGAAATTGTTTGTGAATTAATTAAAAGTTGTATTTAAATAGTAATAAATAGAGTGTTTTTAGAAACAGAATAACGTTTTATCATTTCGAACCCTAGCCGAAATATTACATTGGTGTCAGAAGTGGGATAAAACTTATTCTGAGTGCTGTGAAATAAAAAAAAAAAAAATAAAAATAAAAAAAATAAAAAAAAAATGGCACGTACATTGCTGGAGCTAAGTATACCCCAGCTGAAAATGGAGCTAGAGAAGCGGAATCTCTCCGCAGCTGGAGGGAAAAGTGATTTGATTCTTCGGCTACAAGAAGCGATCGAAAAAGATGGAAAAGATCCTAAATCCATGTCGTTCGACGTAGAAGAGGAGCTTGTAAGCACAGGGGTTGACATGTCTGCCATGATGGAATTGCTCCTTGGATTGAATTCTAAGTTAGAAGAACAAAGGAGAAGTATGGATTCTAAGTTAGAAGAACAGAAGAATTCTCTAGAAGAACAGAAGAATTCCATTATTTCCGCACAAAAAGACACTGTCGAAGAGTTCAAGAATTTTCTAGAAGCGAAATTCGAAATAATCGATCAAAAATTAAATATGCACGAGGCACAATTCGAGAAGGTTGAACACAATATCGAGAATCTTGCGAAAGAACTAGAGAGAGTAAAGAAACAGAAAGTCCGAGAAATTTCTACAGACAGCCCTAGAAGGAAAGAGATGCAACCGCCTGTCTTCGATGGCCAAACATCGTGGCCAATATATAGAAGACAATTTGAAGCAGCTGCCATGACCAACAACTGGGACGACGGAGAAAAGTCGATTGCACTCACGCTGGCACTGAGAGGTACAGCTGCGGAATTGCTGCAAACCATCTCAGAAGATAAACAACTCAACTACGACGCTTTGGTTAAAGCCATAGAAATGCGGTTCGGAGATGACCATATGCAGCAAGTATACAGAGCCCAACTGCGCAGCAGAGTCCAGAAGAGGGGCGAAACACTTCAGCAGTTGCAGGCCGATATCGAACGGTTGGCGCATCTATCTTATCCTAATGCCGGAGAAGACCTTATCAACGAAATGGCTGTAGAGGCGTTTACCCAAGCGATTGAAGATAGGCAGTTGCAAATGGCTGTAAGAATGGCTGGAAAACGAACCCTTCCTGAGGCCCTAGCATTTGCCCTGACGATGAAAGCTGCCGACCAAGCATCTCAAGGAATCCACCGCGTAAGAGAAGTGACAGCCGTGGAATGCTCCTGCCAACGAGCAGACGTCGTGGAGCGGAACAGTGTGCGTGGAGGACAAGTCCGTTGTTGGAACTGCAACAAAATAGGACATCTGCAGCGTGAGTGCAGGTCTCCATTTAAACAACGCAGTTGTCCACAATGCGCTGCTAGGAGACGTAACGAAGAGGCATCTGGCAGGAATGACATCTATCCTGCCAGCAGCGCAACGTCAAGTCAACAGGCGGGAAACGTGTAAGAACCAGCTTCGAGGGGCAGAAGTTGGTTTCTGGAATTGACGCCCCCAGGATCAAAATCCAAGTTTCCCAAACAAAACGAAGTAACAAGAGTCTTACAGTGGAAGCCCACATTGGCCAGAATAAATGCGTGGCCACCATTGACACCGGTGCCACCGCTTCCATTATAAGAAGGGATATCGCCCATGATTCATGGCTGCACAATACCAGTAGCTACTGCTTGAAAACAGCAACAGGAGCGACGGCAAAGGTGTATGGAGAAGTTGTTCTTACGATCAATCTGGCAGGACTAACATTCACCCACGTATTCCTAGTGGCCGATATATGCGACGAGTGCATCATTGGAGTTGACTTTATGAAGGCGCATAATGTAGTGCTCGACATCGGAACTCAAGTACTTAAGTACAGGAACGTCGAGATTCCAATGGTGTACGGGAATGAGAATGCCGCATGCCTTAGGACAGTAGTCAACAAGGACGAGATCTTACCACCTTCCGCAGAGACACTAATTTGGGCGCAGCTGGAAGGTGATCTTGGGGGCCATCGATTCTATTTGATTGAGCCGGACTCTAAAAATCATTATCAGAATTACGTCGTGGGAAAGATGCTCGTTGAGCCGAAAGGCAAAATGGTCCCAGTAAGAATCTTGAATGTGGGAAATAAGAGCATCAAACAAACCAAGTTGTCGAAGGAGAATGCTGCTATATCTTTGCCATCAAGTAGCACAGCTGAGTTGAAAAGAACTATACTCCGGCAAACCGAGCTGAACCAGGAGCAACGAGCTATGGCAGAGGAACTAATCAACGAATTTGCAGACGTATTTGCCTCGCAGGATGGCGAATATGGCAGCACACATTTGGTACAACACCGAATAGACACTGGAGATGCAAGACCCATACGTCAACCTCCTAGGCGTTTACCATTAGCTAAGCAGACGGAGGTTGCAGAAATGGTTTCGACTATGGAAAATCAAGGGTTGATTGAAGGCTCTAAGAGTCCATGGGCATCACCCGTTGTACTGGTCAAGAAGAAAGACGGCACCAATAGATTCTGCGTGGATTATCGCCAGCTAAATAATGTCACCAAGAAGGATAGCTACCCGTTGCCAAGGATTGACGACACACTGGACACACTGTCAGGAGCGCAATGGTTCTCCACGCTTGATTTGAAAAGTGGCTACTGGCAAGTACAGATCCATCCGGAGGACCGTGAGAAGACAGCCTTCACCGCAGGAAACGGGCTTTGGCAGTTCGCAGTAATGCCATTCGGATTGTGCAATGCTCCGGCAACCTTTGAGCGTCTAATGGAACGCGTTTTGCTGGGACTGACATGGAAAACCTGTTTGGTCTACCTGGACGATGTCATCGTGGTCGGCAAAACTTTTCAAGAACATCGAGATAACTTAAAGGAAGTGTTCCAAAGACTACGAAGTGCACAGCTAAAGCTAAACCCGAAGAAGTGTCATCTCTTTAGGCCAGATGTCAAATACTTGGGACACATCATCTCATCCGAAGGGGTACGGACAGACCCAGAAAAGATCGAAGCGGTGAAAAATTGGCCAGTCCCAAGAGACAAACACCAACTGAGAAGCTTTCTGGGACTCGCTACGTACTACAGGCGGTTTGTGAAGGATTTTGCTGGGATCGCAAAGAGTTTACATCAACTTACAGAAAAGGGAAAACAATTCAAATGGTCAAGTGAATGCGAAAGAAGCTTCAAAACTCTCAAACAACAACTATGTGAGGCCCCTGTACTAGTGTACCCTACTCCAGGAAAAACATTTATTGTGGATGCAGATGCTAGTAACGTCGGAATTGGAGCTGTCCTTTCGCAGATGCATGACGGGCAAGAGAAAGTTGTTTCCTACTTTAGTAAGGTGCTCTCTAAGCCGGAAAGGAACTACTGTGTTACCAGGCGGGAACTTCTTGCTTTGGTCTTGGCAACAAAGCATTTCCATAAGTACCTGTACGGGCAAAAATTCATTCTTCGCACAGACCATGCATCTCTGAAGTGGTTGCTGCAATTTAAAAATCCTGAAGGACAAGTCGCAAGGTGGATTGAACGACTCCAGATGTACGAGATACTACGAGATACAGCATCGAAAGGGAAGCCTTCACTCTAATGCGGATGCTCTGTCCCGGCGACCTTGCAAATCTGATTGCAAACATTGCGCACGACAAGAAGAAAAAGATGCGGTATCCACTCAACGACTAAGAGCTGAGCCCACTGATGGTTGGAATGAAAGTGAAATGCGAAACGCCCAAAAAGAGGATCCGGATATCGAGCCAATTCTCGCCTGGAAAGAACATGAAGAAAAACCAGATTGGCAGGAAATATCCAATAAAAGTCCCGAACTAAAGGCATACTGGGCACAGTGGGACTCGCTTCAAGTTCAAGATGGTGTTTTGAGGCGAAGGTGGGAAAGCTCGGATGGAAAGTCGTTTGTGATGCAGCTCGTTCTGCCAAGGTCGAGAGTCAGTGACGTGCTAAGGGAACTGCACGATGGAATATCCGGAGGCCATCTGGGAGTGAATAAGACGTTAGAAAAGGTGCGAGAACGTTTTTATTGGGTGCACGCCAAGGACGATGTAGAAAATTGGTGCAGAAAGTGTGTCACCTGCGCCGCCAGTAAAGGCCCGAGGGTTAAAACTCACGGCAGAATGCAGCAATACAACGTTGGAGCGCCATTCGAGAGAATCGCAGTTGACATTGCAGGACCGTTTCCTGAAACCGAAAATGGAAATCGCTACATTCTTGTTGTTATGGATTACTTCAGCAAGTGGCCTGAGGCTTTTGCTATCCCTAACCAAGAAGCCAAAACCGTGGTTGAGCAGATCGTTTACAACTGGGTGAGCAGATTCGGCGTACCGATGGAATTGCACTCGGATCAAGGGCGTAACTTCGAGTCTAAGATTTTCCAAGGGGTGTGCGAGCTACTGGGGATTAAAAAGACAAGAACAACACCGCTCCACCCACAATCGGACGGGATGGTAGAACGCTTCAACAGAACCTTGAATGAACACCTATCAAAGGTCGTTGGCGACAAGCAATGCGATTGGGATAGGCAAATTCCAATGTTTCTATTAGCCTATCGGAGTGCAGTACACAACACCACAGGTCACACTCCATCGGAAATCCTTTTCGGTCGAACAGTCCGGTTACCTAGTGAATTGATGTTTGGATCACCGCCGTCTGAAGAGAACAGAAATGAAGACGACTATGTCGCAGACCTCAGACGGATTATTAGGGACGTGCACCAAAGAACCAGGGATAAGATCAAGATAGCCAGTGACCGCATGAAGACGAGGTATGATGTCAAGGCGACCACAACGGGATTCCAGGAAGGAGATCTAGTGTGGCTATATAACCCCCATAGACGGAAAGGCGTATCACCCAAATTACAGCAAGACTGGGAAGGACCATATAAAGTCGTAAAACGCATCAACGATGTTGTCTATCGCATTCAACGAGGAAGAGGCAAGATGAAAGTGGTTCATGTGGATCGAATACATCGCTATATTGGGCAGAATGGCGAAGAGTTTGTTCGGGACGAACAAGTTTAAGAGGGGGATATTGTGGTATATATGTGATTAAATCAATTATCCAGTGTTGCATAGTTTTAGGATCATACAAACTCTCCACGTTGGAGAGTTCAGTTATTACCCCAGTTTCAAACCAGAAGTTACCAGAAAGAACTAGAACCCGACAAATGTAGTATAAATACAGGATGAGAAACTGCGGACGATAAGTTGATTTTTGGAAAGCGATGGAAAAGGACCTAAGTCTTACTAAGTGAAAGATAAGAGATTTGAATTGTGAAATAGAAGTGAAATTGTTTGTGAATTAATTAAAAGTTGTATTTAAATAGTAATAAATAGAGTGTTTTTAGAAACAGAATAACGTTTTATCATTTCGAACCCTAGCCGAAATATTACAATATCATCAACCATTCTACTCTCATTCATAAATGTTTGTTTTAATATGTCTCCATTTGCCGTTAAGTTACTCTCATCTTATCTAAAAGAAAGAAAACAAGCTGTGTCTCTGGAGGGCGTCTTATCAGAATTTCTTCCTTTGGCACGAGGGGTTCCTCAAGTGTCGATTTTGATACCTCTCTTATTCTCACTCTATATCAATGATTTACAAACGGTAGTTTTGAAGTTAGCAAAACACTTTTACGCAGACGATATTCAAATTTATAAGAGTTGTGCCCTTGGTCTTATTGAAGACTGTGCTAATGATATGAATGAAGATCTTCAAAGGATCCCAAACTGGTAGTTGGAAAATGGCCCGACACTTAACCCTTGCAAATATAAATGCCTAATTATTTCAAAAAAGAAGCTAGAGCTATCCTATTTTCCAGCAATCACATTAAACAGTTCAGCAATTGAATTCGTCTAAGTATCTAGGCATGATATTCAATAGGACGATCACTTGGAACAACCATATAAATGCTATAGTGGGAAGGACATAAGGATGACAATATAAAAATAAGGCAAGCGACGTATCTATATTATACAATCCAGTTTTGTGCATCCAACAGATCTGCATCTTTAATTATCTCGCAATTCTCCTGTCTAAGGTCTAAAAGACAATTTTTCACTGCTGTCATCCGTCTGTGGAACCTACTGCCGCATTACATGAGAGAGCTGAATGGCACTAGTTGATTTAAAAGTGAATTACAGCATTTCCTCAAAAATCAAAGCAACTGGAATTTAGCCTCCCCATCCCCTTCTTTCGAGCAAAATCAATTCACAAAAAGTTTAACTATTCAATTTGGAATATACGAGTATGAATAATGAAATGAATGCAGTAATACTACGAGTACTGATAATTTTAACTTTAATTTCCTTTGTTATTCTCTTCAGTCCATTGTAATCATATCTTAATTTGTTAATATCACTTATTTTTAAATTTATGCCAATTGTTTATTTCTGACAGACTTAAAAGTGTATTCTTACTATGTCAGAAGTACTTGAATAAATATATTATAATTAATATTAATATGGCGATGGCGCAATAGTTAGCTCATTGGACCATTATGCAGAGAGTCTTGGTTCGATTCCTGGCTGGGTCACCAACAATTTTTCAAATCGCCATCACCGTTTCGGCGGGCTATGGCAAACTCCCGAAAGTAAAATTGCCTACGAAAAAGCTTCTAAAGAATGCCGTTCGGACTCGGCGATAAAACGTAGGCCCCGCTCAGATGTGACTAAAATGGAAAACATGAGCAACACAAATGAGTGACAAGAAGCTAAGCCATGGCCCACACCGGGCTGCCAGCGCCACAGTGTTTTGTTTGTTTTTTAATTATTATTATTATTTTTATGTTTGAGGTGGCAACGACTTCTAAAGGGTGGGCCATTTTCGAGTACCTTGTTTAAAGGGCCATTAAAAACACTGTTCAATATTTTCAACGGGTTTTGCTTTATTGAAAAGAAGAATTATGAAATATTTTTTTATTGAAATTACTGTCTCGGTTAGATTGGCTAACCGACCATCTTGTCAATCCAATTTTTCAACACATTTTCGATAGATTCGGCTCATTTTTCACGAATAGCTTCGCCAATATTGCTCGTGAGTGTTTGAATTTTTTATTAATAATACTCTACGTGGCAAACAACAACACCTTAACGAGTGATTACACAATTATTGCATTAGGGGGGACGCAGCCCTATCTTACTGGAACCATAAACCGTCCAAGTCCAAATCCTCAATTGCTAGTCATAAAAAATTGGTTATCATGCCTCGGTAGCACTCTCTATTGACTGTAACGTTTTTTTCCATTGTCTTGGAAGAAAAATGACCCAATAATGCCGCTATTCCAAAAGCCACACCAAACAGTGTTTACGTAGATGCCGTGATGGAAATGCGCCTCATCTTAAAAGATGAGTTTTTGAGCAAAATTATTGTCAATACTGATCTGCTCTAAAGCCCAAGCAGAGAAGTGATAACAAAGCGAGTGGTAATTTTGCTTCTATTTGTGAGTCAGTTGGACCTTGTCAGCGAATAACCTGAGATCTTTATGCAAAGTTCTCCTCAGTCTAGTGTGACCAATGTTCAGTTTTTGCAGTTATTGGAGCATTAAGGTTCCAATATACTATGTTGAGCTCACAGGACGAACACGGGAACATGTCTACCATACAGACGGCATCATGAAAGGGAAAATACCGTATAAACACTTCTCCTGCGATGCTGTGGAGTGATTATGAGCCGTATGGAGGCATTCGTATCTGACCTCGAAGGTTGCCAGAGGCGTGCAGTATTATGATTTTTAGAACTAAACTACCTACCGCAAGCTATAACGTTGGCACAATGACGAGCAAAAGCTTCAAATAAAAAAAAACCACTACGACAAAGAAAAATCGATATAATAAATGTTAAAGCAACCATGTTACATATGTTATTTTCTCGGTATCTGAACTCCGAGATAAAGTCGTAAGCTTATTAAAAATAAGCACCTGCGTTGTTAACGCGTAAGAAGTCCGAAGAATATACATTTGGCTCGATTTTAAAAAGTCTTAAATGGAATATTAAGGGAGAAAATCTTATTTGAGGGTGGCGGAAGATATTTTAATCTCATGCAAATGACACGGTCTTATCAAACCAAATACCAGCGTAAAATAGTACTAAAACTGTATTTGGTATTTGAAAAACTCGGTTCCTCATAAATAAAGAAACGTGATACTAACAAGGAGCAACGAGATTATAAACAGATTGTGAAGCAATAAAAAAAGAGAACTGGCGTGTGCATTTGGCCTGGATCACGTTCTTAAAAATGGGCGTAAATACGAAAAAATAGTTTGAAATGAGTTGAAAAATATTATGAAATATATCGAGCGTTTTTTTGTAAAATTAACTAACATAGTTACAAAAACTTTCAATATTTTGACTGTTCCAAAGACAGCTTCCCAATTAATGCCTGCCTACATACGTGTGTACTGGTTCGTGACCAAGTAGAATTCTCAACACTAGTAGAGTTTTCCATCTAGTTTAGTTCATTCACAGTGTAAGGGCAAAAACAACCAGAGAAAATGAAACAACTACCATCAATATTTAGGTAGAAATGGTCCTCATAACTAAAGCATTTTTTTGCAAAACTTTCATTTTACTTATTGTTCTTCAATCAGCCAATCGATGAGCTCTCTCTCCGCTGGGTTCGGCCCGTAGGCTTGAGATTTAAGGCCATTTGCATCTCTGAAACTATACCATATGCTGCATAATAATCCTTAATTTCCTCTCAACGTGCAAAATGGATATTCTGGTGAAGAGCTGTGATGCATTCAGCTAAACGACTTGTGGATTGTCTGACATTAGTATTTGACCCAGTTTGCTCGAGTTTTTCGGTTATTCTTTTCACAGTTGATGAACATGGATCGAAAAAATGGACGCAGTTCCAGTCAAATTTTTCTCTCGTAAAAGGTGTTAATTTAAGGCTGTGGGCTGTCCTGTAAAAAGTAGTTTTAGAAGGGGAATTTTGTTGGTTATGAAGCCAACAACAAGAGCTAAAGAACGTAACCGGCATAATTCCCACTTGCTTGCAACACCTTGTTCTTTCAGTATCGGCCTTTAATTTTTTCAGTCCTTATGGAATCTTTGACGTGATTCTGAATGCGAACATAATGTGCTGCCAATGGGTGAACTTAACCCAAGCGTCACCTGGGCGTCTTTATGAAGAATCAAAGGAATTGCTCCAGATAAAATATTTCCGCTATCGAATTTTTACTTTTTTACGATTAATCCATAAATCGTGCCTGTGGTGAAGTGGAGTCCTTCAAACCACTAACACCCCCAACATGTTAACCATACGCCTAATATGCACCTATGATCCTTACGAAGGCAAGAGCAACATTAAGAGTTCCTCAACAACACATATGAACAAAGTCCGATGGTGACTTTATAATCAAACAAGGCGATTACAACGCGTGGACATTTCTCAATGGACAGCTAAAAGTTCAAGCCTTAAAAAGTATCGCAACAGACTTAAATCGAGTATCTTAGATATCTCAAAAATATATATGATCCTTATATAAAATGCCGAAAACCAGTGGCAAAATTGTAAGGGATCTGATGTCCTGTTTTTCACCTGGCCACTCTTTCTAATTTGGATTTGCTTATCAACAATGTGATAGAAACATCGACTTGTTTTTAAGACAGAAAAGTCAACTGGGGAAAAAATAAGTTTCAAGATCATAAGTCTGCTTTGCTATAAAGGGTTAAGGACTTCCAAATTTTATGCATACACATGTACTCGTATCTTATGTTTTATAAAAAAAATGTGTCTTTTGAATTTATCACCTCTTCCTTCTTAAAAAGTTTTGTAAAATCATTCCTCCAATCCACTCAATCTATTATGATTGTATGACTGCATCATCGCAATCAGTGTTTTTCAAAGTAATAATAAAAACAAAGTAATAATTCAATACGGAAGGAAAGACCATTAGTGTAGTCTAAATTAGGAATTGATAAAAGCAAATATGTAAAAATTTCAAAAGGTTTAAAGTACAAAATGATTCAGATTCAGATCTATGTTGGCGTGCGACTATTTCCGGAAATAATCGCAAAACAGTCTGAAGGATGTATAGATTGAAATAAAAAAAATATAAGTAACTACATAAATTTTATTTAAAAAGAAAATAAAAACAATTATAAAATCGGAAATAGTCTAATGAAGAAATTCAGATTATCAAATTACTATAAGAAACCCGAAAACAAAGTTTCAAGTATGTCTAGATCTAATTCTGTGAGTGACATAAGGTGACATAGTGGTAACCTTTGTTTTGGTTTTTTAAAAATTTGCAAATGCACCGAATTAGGCAAACTTATTTTTTTAATTGATATCAATCCAAGGCTGTGAACTCAGTCAGAAAAACGATGACAAACAAACGCCACCAACTTTGATTGGACGCTGACGGCTCTTATCAAATAATTTTGAACATTTAGTCAAATGAAGACAATCCATGATAACCTCTCTTTGAACAGACATAAATAAATTTAGAAATTCATTATCACGACGAAGACGTGTCAGAAGAACACCATGGAAACTTTAGTTTCTTTAATTTCTATTGCAAAAAATAAAACAACAAAAAAACACTAACAAAAGCTCCCTGTGTATGTAGAAATATGAAGCTACGTTTACTAATTTTAGTGGTTTTCTTGCAATGTGAAAGTCGGGGTTGATTGGACCCTGTCGGCTTATGGATTTTTCAAGGGCAAGAGCAGACTAACTGATTATAAAATGGTACATAGTAAACTGAAACAAGTTAATGCTCGAATGCAGCACGCTACATTTCAAAGAATTGAATTTCGGCTTCATGAAACTTGAACTTGCTTCAAAATAGCTCAGACTCCTACGTCTGGTCTTCAAAAATCCTTTGGCTGCTATATTTTTTATAATTATTTGTTATTACATAGTTTCTTTAATCTAAACTAGACATGTGGCTTTTTGACTTTTCGAACTCAATTAAAAATAATCTAGGGGGTGTAAACACATCAAAATAAATCGAAAAACACATAAAATAATTATGACGATATTTTTAAAAAATTTGCAAAAAAAAATCAAAACATGTTTTTCGTTGGCAAAATATCATAGCGCCAAAACTAAAGTTCAATGGTCAAAAGTTAAATCCGATTAGCACGATTGGTAATAACTTGGAATTTAAAAAAAAATATCAGTGTTTGATACAACCGATTTTTATTTTTGTTATTCTTCCTTATTCTGATTCTATAATTTTACTAAATTTATATTACTCTGAAAATATAATAGTTATTATTTATAACGCCTCTATATATGGATCTTACCGATCAAAGGTTAGTAATTCTTCCACTCAGAATTTTCTCAAAACTTCAAATTGCAGTTTATAATTTGGTTTCAATTTATCTACCATCCTCCTCTTTGGAGTTCAAGTCGGTAAGAATTTCCGAAAATAAGTCAGGGCTTGAATAAGAAATGGTAGCTAAGACAATTAAAATTTTTCTCAGCTAGGAAAAGAGGGCATCCTTAATAGTACTATCGAAATATATAGCCTGAAAGCCATCACTTCCAATGACGAATTCAGGCTAATCGACTTTGTGCCGAGGCGAAACATTGCCTTAGTTTGCATGCTCTTCTCACAGCTCGATATTTTCAAGGGGTCTGGAGAACTGACAACCAGTCAACAATCAACCAACTTGGCCACATTGCTATCCAACATTCCAGTCCTGCTCTATGATGCAGAAGCATGGATTATATTAAAAATGGATGGGGGTGCTCTTGGCTGGAGAATTCTTTGAGTGATTTTCGGTTCTGTCTGCATAGATGGTGGGTGGGGCTAGGAGATACAACAACTTCTCGTAAGTGTACAGACTTTATATCGACATCAACATAGCCAGAAGAGTAACAACTCATGTAGAGTGGATGGACACCAAAGCTCCAGCCAATAAGTCGTCGAATCTAAAGAAACTTATTTACTTAACTTACATTAAGGGATTTCTGAAATAATGAAACATATTTCTATGATCAAGATCGACCGAACTTTACTGTTTATACAACTATCTATAATTTATTGGATAAGCTAAGTTCGTTTAACTTCTGAACATGTCCTGCTATGAATTGTAAAGAGTTCTAAAAAATAAATAAAAAAGTGAGAGGGCTTACGCTTGAGATCCAACATTAAATTTCTATCCAGCTTTATTTAAGCTTTAAAAATCACCTTATTGAATACGTCACTTTACAATTTAATCATGACCTCAAGTAAATTCAATGCTAGGCAAGGAAAACTACATGCAAATCAATGCGACAGAAACGAAATGCTTATTTGTAAATAGAAATGGAATTTTCCCAATTAGTCTCCCGCTTGTCCGGCTGGGAAATGAACCAATTGAATTTGTAAGCAAAGCTAAAAATCTCGGCGTCTAGTTTAGCTCATCATTAAATTGGGACGACCGTATCCGTTCAGTCATCAGAAAAATATACAGCTGCCTTAGAAATTTATCTCAATCTCAAAGCTTTACACCAGTTAAAACGAAGATACTATTGGTTAAGACCTTAATAATTCCCTTGATAACAGACTGCTACGTTCTGGTGCTCTTATTGAACGCAGCCTTAGTGTTTCTTTTAATAATACTTTACGCTACGTTTATGACCTGAAACGCTGCGCTCATGTGTCGGCGTGTGTCAAATAATCCTTGGATATACACTTGATATATATTTGGACTACTGAACAATTAAATACTTAATAAAGATAATAACCACCAAACAGCCTCAATATGTATCTATAAAACAAGCTAAGTTTCTTGCAATCCAATCGTTCGTTTAGTTTAATTGTACCGCGTGCTGCATATCAAGTTACGGATCGGCAATTTTTTGTTCTTGCTATTCGTCTCTGAAATTCACTCCCTCTTAACTTAAGACGGCTTTATCATACGAGTAGTTGTAGTGATGCTCTTTTTCGACACCTAGCAGATAACTATTAATTAATTAATGCATTATTTACAGTACTAACATGCTATATTCATTTTTATAAACTTATTCAACATATTGTAAAATACAGAAATCCATCTATTTATTATACTATATCACATTTACAGCTTTAAGATAATAAAGTCTATTATAAATGCTTTTTTTACCTTAATAAATACTAAACACTAAATTGTTAAAGATTGAAATAATAAAGAAAAGGAATTCAAATGAGGGTGGTTAGCTTATAGGTTGTGATTTTTTTGGTTTGCTATGCATCTACAATATCTTGAATATGAATACCACCTTACACTCCCATGTCCTTGGCAATTATATGTGTCACTTTTTGCAAATCTAAAAGCTCGAATATCTCCTTCTAGAGACCAAAGGGTAAAATATGGAACTTTCAGCCTACTACAGTACAGAGGGTGAGCCATCTGCTGGTTTATTTTTAAAAAAGCTACTTTAAAACACCGTTTTCAATGATTATTGCTTTATTAAGACATCCTTTCAATCCACTATTTCAATACATTTCCAGTGGATTCGGCCCTTATTTCATGAATAGATTAATCGATTTTGTCAAGTGCTTGAATCGTGTCAAGATTGTTTACCACTATCTTAAATGGCACTCGACAAAATAAGTCCAAAGGCGTCAGCCCCATCTGGAACCATATAAAATAGGTTATCATGCCGACAACCAGTAGGCCAATAACCACACCAAATAGTGTTCAATATGAACATGAATTTTTGAGCAAAATTTTTGTCAACTTCAAGCTGCCCTAAAACAGAAACAGAGAAGCGATAAGGAAGTGGGTTATCTTGCTTTGATTTCCAAGACAATTTGACCTTGTAAGCGAATAATCTGACATCTTTATGCAAAATTCTGCTGATTCCCAACTGATGTTCAGTTGTTCAGATTTTTGGCGCGTCAAGATTCTGGATAAAGAGAATTTATTCAGATGCACTTCAGTCGAAACTTAAGCCTTTTCTTTATATCCATTGCACACATTGCATTAAACCGCGAAGGCGATCGAGATATTTGCCTACGTTTGATGATTCTTCTTATGAAAATCAATGAAAACCAACTAAAATGGGCCTCTGCTCTTAGATCTGGCAGTGCTTCCTTTATCGCCTCTGCCATAACACTATAAAATGCTCCTTTAATGACAGTGAAGGCTATAATAGCTTATTCCTCAACAATAAAAGTTTCTTACAATTAGTCATGTTAGTGAATGCATGGCGGTTTTCACTGATTTTCCCCTTGAGTAGTTATGTTAACAAGTATAGACAAAAATCACAAATACACTCGATCGAAAATGGGTATCAAAATTTTCAGAAGTTATGATAGCACTAATGTGCATGTAGTCTTGGAGATAGGTATGAGAGCTTGTGGACCGAATCTGTTTAGACGACTTTTAGAGATAGAAGAGCATATCGCTTGTGTTCCAGATTGTCTACCTTTTACTCAAGATAAGGTATACGATTCAAGCGCATTTACAAATCAGTCAAATTTGTTGTCAGTTGTGTTAGTTGTCAGTTACAACTTTACCTTTAATTTTCACGCATTTCATCCTTTTCATCCGCCTGAGGTGAAGAGAAAATAAGAACTGCACCCAAATCAAAGGCTGATCATCTTTTAAGACGTCCCTGTGGCGTATTTTCTGAAATAGTCTGGCTTTCAGATCTTATTGACCCTCAGCTTGAGCCAAATCAATACAGGGTAATTGCGGGAGCGATGCCGCGCTTTTTTAAAAGTCCATGTAATATTTTTATAAAAGTAAAACAAATTTTAATTTTCAAAAAAACTTAAAGATGGATTTATTTTCTACCATCATAAATAAATTAACTAAGGAAATAAAAAATTGTTCATAACTATTGATAGAAAAATAAAATATGTTAGGTGTGCCATCTCTCCCAACATGTGTGGGAGAGATGCCGCATGTTAATTTAATTTAATTTTAATGTCTACTATGTTTTTTCGCTCTTCGTCACGGTGCAATCTGTACAGAGGGAGGATTCTGGTTTTTTGTAGCGTGTGCAGTTTTTATCTTGCCATTTGCTACATTTTGTGCATTGGATCCAATACTCCCGTTTTTAGGTCGAAAAATAAATTTCCCAACATTGGGCACAAACATTAGGATTCTTAGCCGGCTCAATCCTTCTTTTTGAAGCCTTTTTTCCTGGTTGGGTTATCGGAGACTTGGCGTTCTTCTTTTTTTCAATTGAACAGGGGGATGTTAAGACCTCTGCTTTCTGCCTTCGTCTTTTGTTGGCGAAGGCTTGAAACATGATGAAGTATGCGCATCATTTTCAGAGTGATTACAGGTGTGCGATGTATTGCTGCTTCTTGGAATAATCAGGGGCATAAAGTCATCGTTTCTGAAGAAAGAGCTGCTGATTGGTAAACTTCAACTGCAGCCGAGTCTGATATGCTGAAGAACTGGTCTAGAATAGCTTGCGGACTAGAGGGGTAGATTCCTGAGGCTCTGAATCCTGAAGCTCTATTTCCAACGGATGCTGCTTTTTCCCATGCATCATCTCAACATGCGGCATCTTATCAAAAAAAAAAGTGCGGCATCTATCCCTGTAGTAAGGGATGCTTCATAATTAACAAAAAACGAAACCAAAAAAAAAATCACTCCATCCACTTCTTTTAACACTTATTAATGGAAAAAAATACTTACACTTGAGAAAACACGCGATAACCTGTTTCTAGATCGACAAATAGCAACATTCTGAAAAAGTTCCATAGCTTAAAGGGATGCGAAAGACAAAATAAGGGAAAAAATTTCCGTTATATGTCGTATGTAAATAGTTTATTTTTTGTACGTTTTCGTTTGAATACCTAGCGGACTAAAGACAAAACAAAAATTTTTCCGCGGATGACTAGATGTATGAGTTTGGTTGGATGCGGCATCTATCCCGACGCGCCATCTCTCCCGCAATTACCCTAATGCTTTTCTTAATTTTGCTGGTTGTGCTCTGTTGACTTTGGAAAAAGATTTTAATTTTCAATGAAAAATCATCCTTAATCACAACTCACAGTGTTCCAACAGTACTCATTGTACAGTAAACGAAAAATTTTACTGTTTGGTATGATTTTCATGATGAAGATTTTTTTGATGAAGAAGTTGTTTGAAATCATTTAAAATCGCCATCGCTCCATGTTAACCAATTTGGAATATGATTAAAATGATTCGGTTGATTAGCTGCGCCATTCTTTAAAACACTAAACTCCAGTACGTATTTAAAGAACTACATTTTTCTTTAAATAAGAAAGATGATGAGAACACTCAAATGCAGTGAGAATAGATCGTTATTTGAAATCTAGTATGGTAAAAGCAAGAGTAGTGAATTTACATGAAAGCCTTATCGAATTCCTTCTTCCATTACCGAGAAACTGACTGCGACGTTAGTGTAAAGAACTTTGCTGACCAGGGGAAAAATTCAGCACACTATCAAGACTTGATATATCATTCACGACTAAGCGCCATTGATAAATGAAAGCCATTAAGCTCAAGTATGGTATATAAAAATGATAAAGAGAGCAATGTCGACTCATTTTCCCTCAAGTTGACAATAAAGCTTCTTTGGTGACGCCTTTAAGCACGCCGTTGCCACTAGGGTGAAGACCCGGATTTGTCTCATTCCAGAAGCGGAGAAATTGTTTGCTCACAAATCGATCGAGCCAAAAGTGAATCCCACCACTATGAATGATTTTTCCGTCTACATAGATGCTGCTCAGGAGTTCAATCAGTGCGATACCAAAAAATTGTCGCCCAATTTCTCAAATAGTGAACAAGACGAATGTATTGCGATCAAATTCGAATCAGCTACATGTAGAACAGAATACCAAATCACCTGTCGTATGCATGAATTTGTAGTGACTTGTTATCTGATAAAGGAGAGAGAGTCATCCACAACGATGTCAGTACACTGTACCATTACTTAATAACTGATAGTGAATATTTTAACGATTTTCCAATTCCATTTTTATTACTAATTAAATTGGACACAGCACCCTATAATGAACAATAAACATTTATTAGCCGAAACAAACCTGATGATGAAACCACCGGCGGCGGCGACGAGCTGATTTTATAGCCAAAAAAGTGCGATAATGATTTTGTTTTTTTTGTTTATTTTTTCATATTTTTTTCCAAACAAAATAAAGAAAATTAAAATCACTCTGTTTGTCAGTAAAATATTGTTTTAAATTCGCAAGAGAGAAAATTCAACTCTATCAAACTTTTCACAATCAGTTATTTCATTTGAAGTGATAACTTTTAGTTTAGTTCATGTGAATGAGACAGTTAAGTTAAACACTCGGATCGCATCTGTTCTCGATTAATTATTGTAGTTTCCCATACCGAACTTGTGTGACGCCCTTGTAGTGAAATAAAAATAAGAGCCCTAGACTTCGTGACCCTAAAAAAAAAAAACTATTCTAAAATAAATGATAATATTCGTATAATAAAAACCGATTAAATCACTCTGATCAATTACAGTTTGTTAAGTCATTAGTGTGGTGGGAACGAATTAAATAAACAAAGATAGACTTTACCAGCCCTTTACGGTAAACAGAGCATAATTCCATCTGAAAAGAAAAAATTCAAATCAGAAATATTCCCAGTGGTTAGGCAAATATTTTGGACAAATAGAAAATAGTATTCACGTGGATTTGAGACGCATCGCCATGAAAGCACGATCATGCCCAACATCGCGATCACTTAGTGTATTCGTAATCTCCCAAATATGACCACGGTGTCCAGTGCATTGCAATTCACTTTTGCACTCTGGCAGATCACTGATAAGGCCACCCCAATCCATGCCACTTGCACACTTGCGCATTTTGTCTGAGATGTTTTTATTGGATTTTCATTTTCATTTATTAATTTGTTTTTTTTTTTGCTCGTTTCGAGCTTATAAATTAAATTGTTTTAAGAAAAAACATATATAGAGGATCAAAGTACGTGATAATGCTGTATAATTTTGTATCATTGGCACCGCTCGGCGCACATCTCCGATCTCCGAACGATGTAGCTACGACTCCCCTATATGAGAATGAGAACTTAAAAGATGCGACCGTAATTAAAAATCATTTAGTCTCTAAATTTCTGCCAACGTTGCATATCAATATCAGTTTTCGTGTTTCGTGTTTCGCGTAAGTGTAAAATTTCTATTTTCCCCTGATTCCATACATCCGAGAGAAAATTGTTTTTCAAATTCGAATTGAAATCGTTTGATGTCGATCGTCGTTTGGTATCGTTAGTAAATAAACTCATAAATCGCCGAAAAAATGCCAATGGCGAATTCAAATGGCGGAGGAAATATTTTCGAAGGCCGGTTAAAGGATCCTCGTCCAAGGGATTCGGCACCTCTGCGTCGGTCTCTTAGTTCGGGACAAATACATACTCCGTTGCCGCATCCAACTCGTCGTACATTTACGTCGTCATTCATGCAAATTCCAGAAGATCGTGAAATTGAAATTGTTCGTCCGTCGAAAGAGGTCCTCAATCGGGATGTGATTCCTCAAAATTCCGCGTCGGTTGCACTTTCGATTTGGCATTCTCCACTGGGTCAAATAGTGCTTTGGTGGCCTAAACTCATGATCAACCTGGGACTTACCCTACTCCGACATTTGTTGCAAGTAGTGATGTTTGTGCCATTATCCATTGCGGCACCCAGCTTTTGGCTTTCAGCTTTACTTTGGATATTTTGGAAACTAGTGCGTATACCAATTTCGATGCTGAAATGGCTTCTAAGTTCAACGGCCGACGATTTAATCGGCAACAATAACAGCACTACGGCATCCACAAATAGAACCGATAAACGCACAGTTCTTATCAGCTGCGGTAGTACAATACAAACACTTCATTTGGCACGTAACTTGTGCTCGTCTGGTGCTAGAGTAATTGTTTTCGAATTTGAAGGACATTTCGGATTGGCACGGTTCTCGAGTGCTGTACACAAGTTTTACTCAGTTCCTAAACCGACGGCTGACAATCCTGATAGCTACATTGCAGCACTTTGCAATATTGTTGATAAAGAGAAACCATCTTATTATTTGCCTGTTTGTGCCACAAGTCCAGCCTACTACGATGCCTTAGCTAAACCTCACTTGGAGGTATTGGGTTGTGCTACTTTCTTACCCAGTTTACAGGAAAACATCATATTGGATGATACATTGAAATTCTTCAAAAAATGCCGAGCCAGTGGAATAACTCTGCCGCCGCATAAGGTCCTATCATCGAAGGAAGATCTCCTGCTGTTATATGAAAGCGGTTTTATAACTGGTTTCCGAAACATCATGATGGCAGTAGGAATGCAAGGGCTTTTGGAACGTCACAAGTATGTAGTGCCAAATAATAGACGTGATTTCAAATTCAGTCATGAAATCAGCGAAAGATGTCAATGGTTAATCGTTCGAGATATTCCCGGTGATCACTATGTCACATGTACTACAGTTAAAGACTCTAGAGTTATTGCCAACTCGTCATGTGTAGTCGAACCTGACACAAAGAACCTCATCCCCGAATATAATAGAGGAATCGAAATTTGGATTAAGGACTTCTTTGCAAAAACCCGCAGTCAAAGACCCATAAATGGTCACATCAGTTTTCGCTTGGTGAAAAGTCAGTCTACAGGTGAATTCATACCCTTGGGTGCTAGGGTAGGCGTGTCACTACCATACATTTGCTACAGTGGATCGCATTCAAAAGTACTCTGCAGACCATGCACCCATCACAATCAGACGCATTCGCTGCATGATGATGGTGCCCGATTTTGGTTGAACGAAGGCCAGAAAAATTCATCGATTGACGCTATTGGCAGGAAACTTGCAGGAAATATGCTTGATAAACGTGAAGCACTTTTTGCGTACTGGGATCCATTACCATATTGTGCATATTACCACTTTCAATTGCCATTAGCTTCGGTGAGGACATTCCTACAGAAACGACAAAGGACACGAAAAAACATTCCAGCTATGGCAGTGCCTGTTCATTAATGGAGAAACCAGAATTTGAAACCTGATTTAGAGAAAAATAACAAGGGTGCGGGTCAATTTCCGGAGAGAGATTTATAGACTTTTTTTTTTGTATAAAAAGAAAAAAGAAAAATAAAGGGGTTGAATAAGGGCATACGAAAATGCTCTATAAAAATTAATCATTTTTAATTTAAGCATTATTTTTTTGTTTTGTTTTTTTTATTTAAGTGAAATATAGCTTTAAAGTATATTACATACATAACTAATACATTAATCACAATTAAAATACTTATATGCATTTATATTCAATAAATATCTATCTTATTGATCTGAAATAAGAATTTCGAAAAAAGACAGTCTTTTCTAGAACCATAATATGAGAAATGGATCAGGTAGAAGTATTCATGAATATTACTTTTCATATGATATTACTTATCATTGACTCAGATAGTTTAACTTTGCACTTAACATTCTCAAAACTATCATTATTTTTTTGTTTTATAGGTTTGGGTAGTAACATACGGATTGAGACGCCATCTAAAATGCTGATTGGGTATTCAACCTACACACGTCTAAAACACTTATTGTTTTGTATGTTTGCAATGATGGAACAATTTCCATTATCACCAAGTAGCAAGCTCTAAAAAATATATACTTACTTTGAATTCAGTTTTAGTGCTTTATATTTATTTGGAATTGATTTTGAATTTTTTTTGTAAATGTAACACTACTTGATTAGAGCTCTCTTTTGACAAACTGCGATTTAGACAAGTCTTATCAGTTAATTTTCGTTGTCATTATATAAAAATATTTATGGCTTACTCATTGATTCTAAAACTTACTCAAGGCTATCATGAAAAATCGAAAACCTTTGATTTTTACTTGTGACATGCGAGTTTACTCAATAAATGTTAATATGTTGTTTTAGAAAAGTACAGTCAAACTCATGTATTAGCTCAAAAAATAGATATGAGCCATTTTGTTAGCAAGTTAGCAGGAGCATTCGCAATTTTTTTTGTATTTTCTGTCGGAATAGAGTACTTTGATAAAGAACCAGTCCATTGTACTCCTTGTAAATTTATTTTAAAGAAATCTCTCAGCCAGACAGCAAGAAGACCAGTGACTTTTTAGGTACGTCGAAAAGCATTCGTTTGGTCTGCCTGTAGCCTTGGGAGTCATGCCATCTCCAATTTTGCTCACACGAAACCGTCAATGAAAGCCTTAATCTGGGACTCACGCAGACCTTACGTAGGCTTGAGTCCTGGAAAACTTATAAACGAAAGATGACTCTCAGAGTGGCAGCTCTTTATATGATGTCAAGGTGAGGGTAATTCCTTAATGTGTCTACAGCGAAACCCAGAAGAACGACAGCGCCTTAGAGATCTTCGTTAAATACTTCGTTGTCGAAAGTAACCTCAATGGCGAAGAAAATGCCCAGCGGATATTACTTTTCATCGAGTGGGCCTTCAATTCTGCCTACAAGATTTTAAAGCGCAATCCGCCAAGACTTTCCGCCTCGGTAAGCTTGTTGCCTCTCAGATAGAAGATGCATTCGCAAAGCAATTTTAGGCAAATAAATCTTGAAGTCAAGCCTATTAGCCTGAAGCTCCTGGCGATATCGATTCTTGTTATAAAAGCTTCTCTTACGGTTCGCCAGGGTTTCGGTAAGTACGCCAGTGCTAGGATAGAAGTGAGGAGTCTCTTCAGAGTTATAAGCTGTTGATCTATCTCATCTAGAGATACTCTACTTTCGAGAGTTTGATCTTCTCCTTTTGACAACTTTGACCAATCTACTGATTTTACCGACAGTTTCGATCTTTAAGCAAAAGTCTTATAAGCCCAAGATAGGATTATCAAACCTGGACATCGCTCTATATAGGCATATCTCGTTTCTGTTATATCAACCTTTAAATCTTAAAAATAACAGTTTTGACAGAGTGTCAAAGGAAATGTCTTTTTTTGCGTTGACCTAGGACGACCAATGCAACGACAATGCCAAAAATGTAAAGATATGTGTTCGCTCAACATGCAGACCACAAAATGGAAACCGCACTTGTACTTGAAGAAAAAATGAACTCCTAATCAGATATGTTGCGGTATTGAGTCAAAACCTCTCGTTAATTGTTTACCTAGGGATAATGTCGGGCCTTACCGAGCATGGAAATATACACGATGTACAGAGAAATATTATTAATCAGATAGTGCGGTGAGCATGCCACATTCGTTGGCGATTGTCCAAATGTGGTAACAACGACGATAGAACACCTTAACAAATGGATATGAAAACTTTCGTTACTTTAACAAATATACTCGTACCATTGCAGATGAGTCTCCCTTTCGTCATACCACAACACTGAAAATATGCTATTGATATGCGAGAAAATATGAAGCAGCTTGGGAGAAATACAGGCCTAAATGGTTAATAATATCGACTATTGTTTCCACTATGAAAAGTGGAAGATTATAAGCTATTCAAATTAGAAAAACAAGTCTGAAACATAAGAATAAAAACACATAGTGTGAAAACCTGCCTTTACAAAGGAATTTTACCCCACAGGAGCTTGCCGCATTTTATTATGCAGAAAATGTTTACATGACATTATGGAAGAAGTCAATTTATCCATAATCGGGTGGCGATATGTCCAATATCATATGATTTCCTTTGAATAGCAATATGGACTATATAAACATCTATATCGGGAGTCTCTGATCCCAACTCTAGTTCCCTGGGTTCAGGGTGAAGGCCTCGCCTATTAGAGAATGCAAAGGAGATCAATTACGAACCAAATTTAATTCAAACTGTATAGACACAAATGTAATTAATGACATACAGTGTTGGGTAAAACTAAAGCAACACGGGTGCTTGTTGGCATCTTTACCAGTATTTGATTTAAAAAAACAGAAGCATTATTCTTTTGGATGGAAGTGATATGATACTTTACAGCAGTCTGCGCCCTCCGTTATGTAGATTCATGAACAGATCTATACATAGTTGTCCCACTTCATTTTATCCCTGACTTTATCCAAAACCTTTGTTTACTTTGCAACATGTTCGGGTAGTTAAAACCAATCGATTTTCGCTCTATTCGCTCAGATTTTTTAATCGTAATGCCCAAAACACATGTGCAGAAAATCTACTTGTAGTACTGCTGGCAGCTCTGCCCGTGAAACAGATGTGGCGATATTTTTTAAATACAATCGCATCGGTTGCCGTCATTTTACAGCTACTTTCACTTAACATATGTGTGACACGGTCGATTGCAGCAAATTTAGAAATAGAGATGTTTTGCAGAACAGCACTGCGTGCAGTATTTATATCAAGTTAAATAACTTGTACACCGAGTTAAGATTATGCGGATTACATATTCAATCGGAAATGTTGGATTTGAATGGCTTCCGGTTTGGTTCAGTAAAACAATCCGGTCGTCTTGGATGCCTAAATGGAGAGATATTATTCTTGCTCCACTCTCTCAAAGCTCAGACCTTGAGGGAACTTTTTCACTCCGCAAATCTACTGAATGGTTTCCAAACCGCAAGCCCAACACCGCACATACATATGTTTAGCAATTTGCTACAAAGATGACTCACATTGGGTACACATGGCGTAGCTTAAATGCAATAAGAACTTTGCACCATTTTGTAAAAAATGGAACAAAATTTAAAGTTCCTTCCGAAGTTCTCAAAAACCGAAAAGAACATAACTCAAATGCAAAAAGATAAACAAACTCTCAGCTTTAGTAAAGAGGTGTCTCAATAGAAGTCGTCCTGTACAACGTTTCTGAGGTCCATTCATTTAGTCTACCCCACAAGCGGCGCAGTAGCATTTAAGATGCGTAGGAAAAGTATATGCATTCAATTTGATTACACGCTATACATAATATACATACAATATATCGACTATTAAATAAAGAAAAAATGAATGGAGTATTCCCAACATTTAAATAAATTGTTCACAATTCCTTCTCACTAAATTGTGCGGATTGGTTTGAATTCTAATTTGAAATACAATAGGACACTCAACAAAATATAACAAAACTCTTATTAGAATGAGAATAGTTCAGTATTTAAAAGAAAATTGTACCTTAAACTTTTTAGATTGTTTTCGGGTTCCGCTTCCTGTTTTACAAATAATTTCAACAATTTATTTATTTCACTTAACAACTTTTTTTTTTAAATTTCAAACCTATTTGAGCAAGTTGAATAAGTTTAAAGAATCGAAATACAACGATAATGATTTGTTTACTAATATTTCCCACCCTTACTTGCTATAGCAACCATGTTTACCAAACCGTGACCGACATTCCTTAAATGTGTGTTATCCTTAGGGTTTGTTTAGTGTAATGATGTAATAATGTAATAGTGGAAAGAAATTTCTGCTGCAGAAACTTTACCAAAAAATATTTACAAGTGGTACAAACAATTCAAAAAAGGCAGAGAAAGCGTTGAAGGTAAAGATCGCCCTTAACGGCCATCAGCACAATTTGGATCAATCCAGACCTTTTTAAGGATATTTTGCACCCGAAAAAAGTCAAATCTTCTTTGGTTTAAGAAAAACTCAACCTTTTTCAAAATAAGCGTCAAATTTTTGGCCAAAAATTCAATTCATATCGTCCTACATTCGATCTTGGATAAGACACATCCATTTTAAACCTATACCAATAACGCTTATCAACATATATACAACAATGCTGAGCGATGATGAGAAACATGAGGTATTAATTTACGATCTCACAAAGCTTTTTAGGTAGATCGAAAAGTATGAATTTGATTGTTATGTAGACGGAAATCAGCACTTCCTGCTACTGTTTGAAAGGCTCTACTCTTCGAAAGGCTCTACTCTTCGATATAGCTTTATCATCATTCTATCTCCCGGTTTTATTTTATTGTTTTACAATGCTTATGACCCGTCATCCGAACGCTTTTGCCAGACTTATACAAACTATATCATACCAATAATTTAGCCCACGAAGTAAAATTTAGATACTGCAAAAAAAAAACTGAACCCAAGCTTTACAGATGCCATGCATTTATAAAGCAATTTCAGTTTCTCAAAAGGAAAGATATATTAGTTCTCACTTAATTACTCGAAATACATTCAATACATACAGTGGAATGAAAACGAATCCGTTTTGCAGAACGCAGGTGAAATTTTTTATATACAAATGCGAGCACATGCAAGCTAGAGAAAGTCGCTATCGTTTAAAGATTACCTCTATCACACTTCTTCTAAACCGTTTATTTATAAAATTATCACATGCTTAAGATCTGCCAAAATGTTGTTATACAATGAATTTTATGATTTAATGTTCGATTAGATTGTGTGGCTAATCGTCTTAATTAGTGAACTGACAATTGTGCAAGTTCATATTTGTCATTTGAATGACATTGGCTGACCTTAAATATGACAGGTTTCATTTTATGAAAGTAAGACTGACAATCAATTTAACGAAATGAATGATCCAAAAGCAACTGATGTCGTCTGTTGCAAGATCAAGCTTTAACTGTTGTCATATTATGTAATTTTGCATTTTTATAAGCTGTCACGCGAATGTTTGGATAGAATTTGTGCCATATTAGCTGTCCGCATATTAAAATCTAGTCGTAGCTTAAGAAACGGTTTCAAATTCTGACGTGCCATGCATATGTCTACTATCAACATTTGTAACCGAATGCGGAATCCTTCGCCTTATCTTTAAGAGCGCTAACGCCAATTTTCGGTCATTATAATCGTTCCAACCCACTTACAATTCATAATTTGGTGCATAATTTGGTGCAAAAATTTGAGTCCTCACTGCTTAATGTTCCGTTGCCAGTGAAAAAAATAAATTCAAAATGGTAAATTGGTGAGTAACCAATGCATCCACAAAAGTTGACTGTTTGGTGTGGTTTTCATGCTTGCGCCGTCATTGAGCCTTATTTTTTCGTTAGAGATAAAGGCCGCCACATTGTTTTTGGCCACAATTGCTTGCACAACAGGAAGGCTCCACTTGCCACACAGCCGATCAGTTGATTGTCACCACGGTCGTGCGAATTAACGCCTCTGGACTTTGTTTTCGGCATGGTTTATATCAACAAGTCAGAAACGTTAGACTTGCTCAGAGCTAATATTAAACGCGAGACTGCCAGAATATCGGTCGAAAGAGTGGTCCAAAATTGGTTCCAAAAACTGCATAGCTTTTTTAAATGTAATTTAATAAGAAACACAAATTTTTTCGATATCTCAATTAGTGTGAGTGGGTTATTAAGAAACAAAAATATATAGTCCTTATTATAAACCCGATATAACTTCGATGTGTCCAACTCATAACTGAAAATTATAATGAAATTTTGATTATGTTTAACTTGCGTATAAGCCAAAGCCAATTGCAAAAAGGTTCTACACCAATGTAATGACAGCTGTCACTTAACTAACTGTCAACAGTGCAACCACCTACAAGGCAAAAGAAAATGGTTTTTCTATGTTTATTAAACACAAGTGACGAAATGAAAACATAATTTTATTTAAATCTAGGCAATTTAAATGCAATTTGTTATGTATAGTCGAATTTCGTGGACGTGAAGTGGAATTATCCGCGCGAACAATAAAAGAAAAAAAAGTGAATGCTTCCAATTTGACATAATTAAAAAATCATCTAGATAAACTTTATGAAAATACAGTTCAGGGCAAAGTCTGCCCTTGATTGCGACAACAATGAACCATCAAAATGATACGTCTTTGTACAACGCTAGTGACACGACAATTAGCATTAATTCAGATAACAGTCAGCAATCAAATTCACCATCAGAAACTAGAAATAACGATGAGACTAGTAATCCAGAGCATACCGTTAATATAGATGTAAATACAACCTCAAACTCTGACTCATCGGCTGTCCAACATAATTTCTTATCATTCCTGCATGAAGCACGTAACCATTTAGGTGGTCGCCAAATAAACATTCAGCAAATTGACAACAATGATCACATTCACCATCACCATCGCCATCAGCAACAGCCACAGCCACAGCAACAGCATCACGAAGACAGTAATGTTAATCGTTGGAGAGTAAATCTCAATAATGTTCTTTCTTTTTCCGCTGGTCCTTCGACTGAGACAATTCGATCATGGATACCACGAAGTGGAACCTTCCGATATGTACCTTTAAGTAGAGCATCGCCTGCAACTGCAGTACAAGATACTCCAGAAACAGCTTCAGATGAACCATCTACCACGACTGATGTTATAATAAACATAAGTTCAGCTCCATCAGGGATTGACCGAAATGAAAATACTCGAGAAGTTCGTACCCCAAATGGTACTCGAATTAACATTACTCGAGCAAATTCAATGGCATTTGGAGATGCAATCCCAATACCAATATCAAATGGGGATGGAGAAACAAGCTCAGAACCAGGTACCAGTAATAGTCATCGTGCACCATCAACTCCGCCACCTAGAAATCCAATGGAAATGGATGAAGACAATCAAATCTATGAGTTGGCTGTAAAAGTTCTAAGTCACTTTGTTCGGTACCTACCATTTATTGGTATCGTCCTAATAAAATCAATTTACGATAACTGGAAGGGAATTTTGGACATCGGATTACTAAACATTATTGTTTATCATCTAAATAAATCTGTAACAGAACAAGCTGGGAAGATGTCTCAAAAAAATCTTGGAGTACTATTTCGTGATGGCTTAGCGTTAACAATTGTTGTGGTGTATCGTTTAAGTATAGCCAGCAGTCAACCAGACTATTTTGGTTTGCTTCTTAACACCGCTACTGATCCACATTCACTTGGACAATTATTATACGCGGTAGCTATTAATGATATCATATTAAAGCTGTTAACCATTCAGGTCAAAATTATCGTTACTGCGATGCCTGTTAGTGTAATAATGCATAAACCGAGGGTGAGTAAACGAAATAACATTATTTAGTTAAGTAATACAATGTTTATTCTAGAGGTTCGTATGTTCTTTCCTCGAAGATGTGGATGTGTGTATGCATGTGGTTGTCTTGTCTAAAGATTTCTTTATTACGTGGATAGATTCAAAGCTCTGTGGGCCGAAGCATGGTCAGCGTCAGACGATTGATACACAGTTTTCCGACTAAGTCGACGTCGCTGTACAGGTCGTTGAATCTGTTATGCTCTAACGCCCCGCTGAGTTTCCCCAATTTTTTTGATGTCATCGTCGTATGCAGGCATTTAACAAATTATGCCTCCGCTCAATCCCTCACGAGCTCCGCACAATTTTTTTTAAGTATAATGTCAAAGAAGTCACATGACAAAGCGTCACGCCGTTGGAAATGGTTGTGGAGTCTAGATAACTCTTGAATTTAAATGTCTTTAATACCTAGCATTTGGATAGGCTATCCGTGTGCCACCAATTGAAAAGAAAATACGAAAAGGACAACCTAAACAATTTCCTTAAATAACGACCAATATGCTTGTAGATTCTAAAAAACTTCTTTAAGAGCTCATGTAGTCTGTTTCCTTTAAATGTTTAAAGAAGTATATTTCTATAATCTTTCTTGGATTTTGTGACACTAGCCCACATTCGCTTACAAATGCGCTGTCTGCTCTTTTCTCACTTTGTAAGTTTGTGTTAAATTGTGCCTATTCTAGCCCGCTTTCTTTACTCACAACCTAAGCAGATATCTCATCTAATGCACCTCACAATGCGAATACACATCTAATTCTTTCTCGGTTCTGTCACTTTTAGGCCTTGAGTATTTATTTACTGTTCACAAGATTCCTCTGAGCAACCAGATTCAGTCATTTTTGAATTCATGTTATTGTGCAGCGTAAATTTCTGTTTGCTCTTCTGCAACGCAATTGACTTTTATGAACATTCATAAAATATGAATTTACTTGCTGCTTTAAGCTCTTGATCAACAAAATTCGTTTGAGCCCCTTAACACAGTAGTCCTGACGACCAACTATTCAAAATTTCAATTTATTTAGGCAAACTGAATTTGTCACATGCCACACTTCATTCCTTTCCTTTTCACAAAGAAACTCGATTGCAATCTTGTGCAAAAACAGGAGATCTGGTATTGCATATGACAATCCAAAAACACTCGGCCCGCAATGTCCTCAAAATTGCAGTAAGAGTATATCAAAAACCATTTTTTTGAACGGTAGATGAAAATACGGCAACTAGAGCCATATTTTCGCATAGCTCATTCACAAGGTCGACGTGAAGTCCTCAGTCCAAAGAAGTTTGCTATCAAAGATGAAATTCATATACTTAAATTTGTTGGAGAAACAAACGGAATACCTTTAAACGCTAGATGAATCAGATCGGCCTTCTCTTACTGAAAGACCATTTCTAGTTAATTATTCTAGCAATACAATTTTTAGTGTAGACTGTTGAAAGCTTTAAGCCGAGAATCAACAATATGACCGATATCACTGGAGCACAGATTTGACAACAACTGATCCACACATTTTTGAAGTACAACTGGATAAATGCCGCAAATCCCTGGCAACTTACTCTGTAATGATTTCTAATAAGCACACATGATCACAACTAAAATTATACTTTGAAAAAGATGTGGTAAAAACCATTTTATCTTTGAGACCTTAATGGACCAAAGGTGTAGCAAAATAATTTTAGGCTTCAATAACCAGATATAACACGAACAACCATTAAATGGATGGGGAAAGGCAATAGAAAATAAAATATTATGAAAATAATTTAAACTCTGAAAATATTATTAAAACTAAGTGCCAGAATGTGCATATTGGTATTTATTTCCGTTTATATTCCATAAATAAAAAATAATACGCACATACATATACATACAATAATAAGTGACCTTCCGAAGCAATGTAAAGTTATTTACTATCAAATATATTCTAATTTAAGGGTCGGCTATATGCTCTAATCGAAGCCATTTCACAAATGTATCGATCGTTGGTGCCCGTAAAATCTTGGCTGCTTTACCTTTTGGTATCATACACCGGTTTGGACATAGTAAGTCAATTAACAAAATACTAAACATAACTACTTAATGTATTTTGTTTTCCCCAAACAGATTGTTGGAATGTTTCTGTTTTCCTCTTTGTACATGGGCGCCAAAGCCTTTGAATTTCTGGAGCGGGGTAAATTTTTAAAAAAGGCATTTTGTGCCTTTCTCAGGAATGTAGTAAGTATCTTGTTATTATTCTCATTTCCCACCTAATCATAAAAATGCTTATTTCAAGGATTATGGACGAAAGCCAACGAAGGAAGAATTGGGTAACGCCGGTGCCCTCTGTGCGATTTGTCACGATTCATTTAATGCACCTGTAGTTCTAGAATGTAATCACATTTTCTGTGAAGTATGCGTGGGTACATGGTTCAAACGAGAGCAAACCTGTCCCATGTGTAGAGCCAAAGTAGCCGACGATCCAATCTGGCAGAATGGATCGACAACGCTTTTCTATCAACTCTGTTAGATAAGACAAATGTGTGAAAGATGATTTTATTATTATTACTTTATTTTTTTAACTATTGAAACATTTAAAATGTTATTCTTTAAGTTTAAGCTAAATTCAATATAGTTAAATGTATTTTGAAGCTAAATGTTATCAAGAATTATAGTTTTTCTTCATTCTTTGGATTTATTTTAAACCAACTGTTTTACTTTGAAAATAAAGGCCGTCACCTTCGGTTGCTTGTTTATTGATTTCTTTGTGGCGTTCTTTACTGACAATTTCTTCGATTACCTCACCACCTCCTTTGATAAGCCTAGAACGTCCTGTTTCTGGATCGGTTACTCGACGGATTTGACTTTGTCTTTTTTGGTATTCCTCTGGTGTTTCGGGGACATGAGATTTAGTGTACATCAAATCTATAAAGTAAGAGTTAATTCAATTGCAAAAAATATTTTGATTGAAGGATACAGTACCTATAGGGACTGAAAAATCTGGTTCTACACTTTCGTCTTTTTTCGATTTCTCAAGTTCTGATTTGACAAGTTTCTTTAAATCCCTATCTTTTTGTTTCTTTTCTTTTTTCTTAACTTTGGATCGCTTCTCCTTTTTCTTTTTCTTCTCTTTTTTGTCTTTAGATCGTTTATGGTGCTTCGGTTCGTCCATGTTCAGGCTATTTTATTTTTTTCTGATTTTGTGTATTTGTTTTGTTTTTGCTTACCTGTCATTGTGCAGTGACATTTAAAATGTTAAAATAGAAGTAGGGTAAATTGACAAATGTTTATTTTTTTAACTAAATCTGCTAAATTTATTTATAGATACCTCATTTCACGAAAGTTCTCGAAATCTGTACCGTAAATAGGAGATTTCCAATATATTTTTTAGATTTGCAAGTCTTTTAGGAAAACTAGTCGCATTGTGAGTTTGTTGAAGCAAAAATCCTTTTCCAACATTGAACGAAACAGCCGTCAGAATAGTTTTCAAAATAAATAATTATTATAAAGATTTTGATAATAATTTTTTAAATATATTATCAAACAAACAAACAAATTCTACTTCCCTAAAATTGTTTTGTTAAAATAAAAATCAACAACTATTGTCAGGCTGACAGAATAGTCAAATCTGCATCTTACATCTTCACATACAACATATCCAGTTCATGTGAAACAGAAAATGAATCTGATGTTGTACAACTACATATTGATGTTTGATGTAGCTGATGTAGTAAACGAGAAACAGACCCTGGTTGTAAAAGAATTTCTGTTCAAAAAAAAACATTTTTATTCTATTTTTGTGAGAGTATTTCTTCTCCAACGATGACAGCTTCCACCAGCAACATCGACGAAGAGTCGATTCCATCTGCTTTGCAGCATCTCGATACGTCATTCTTTGTGGTCTCCCCACAAGATGCATCATTTGCTTCTAGGCCCAAAGCTAGAAAAAGAAATATATGAGGGGAGATAAAAGAAGTGGATGATCAAATATTAGTTTTGATGTAAGCAATGGTTTCAAATGGCGAGCAGTCTGTAAAATTAGAGCGAGTAAAAAATGACATATTGAAAAGATTTTGTATTAGATTCAAGGAAATCCCACAAATCAGTTTTGGGGTTTCTTAATAAATAAATATAAGATAAAAAACAATTATTTTTCTTCCGAGAGTTGTCCGATATTACACGGTGACTTTGAGTCATGACTCTTTTGACAATTTTGTTTTGATTTTCTATTCCGTGAGGCGTGTATATGAGTATGATAGCAAAGGTATTTTTAGTCACATATTACCGATAATCAACAATAGCTAATAAAACAGTTGAATACCAGCGCTTATAGTTGGGATAGTCCACAGCATCATACGCAGAAAGTCGGATTTCGATCTGACAACCATTTTAAATTCAAAAGTTAACATTAATGGCGTTTTCCATTGGACACTCTATTTACACTCTAAAGTGAAGATAGCACTACAAAAAATGTTCCGTTGGTACTTGTTTGACGTTTTCAGAGTGCATTTTTTCACGCCCAATTTCATTTCAGAGCGCACTAACATATTTAAAAACGAAACGTCGAATTGGCGTTTGAAATTTCAAAAAAAAAAAAAAAAACATTTGAGAAAAGAATGTTTTTGCAAATTTAAATAGAATTGTCCGGTACTACACGATGACTTTTGAGTCATGACTCTTTTTGACAGTTCTATTTTAATTTTCTATTCTGGGAGGCGCGTGCTATTACACGGTAACTTTTGAGTACACGACTCTTTTTGACAGCTCTCTTTTATTTCTTCTTTCGCTTTAAACATAAACGTGTACTCAAAAGTCACCGTGTAATACCGTACATAGCTCATTCACAAGGTCGACGTGAAGTCCTCAGTTCAAAAAAGTTTGCTATCAAAGATGAAACCCATATACTTAACTTCGGTGAAGAAAGGAACGGAATAACTTTGAACACTAGATGAATCAGATCGGCCTCCTCTTACTGAAAGACCATTTCTAGTTCATTATTCCAGCAAGACCATTTTTAGTGTAGACTGTTAAAAGCTTTAAGCCGAGAATCAACAATATGACCGATAGCACTGGAGCACAGATTTGACAACAACTGGTCTACACCTTTTTGAAGTACAACTGGATAAATGCCGCAAGTCCCTGGCAACTTACTCTGTTATGATTTCTAATAAGCGCACATGATCACAACTAAAATTATACTTTGACAAAGATGTGGTAAAAACCATTTTATCTTAGAGACCTTAATGGACCAAAGGTGTAGCAAAATAAGTTTAGGCTTCAATAACCAGATATAACACGAACAACCATTAAATGGATAGGCAAAGGCAATAGAAAATAAAATATTATGAAAATATTTTAAACTCTGAAAATATTATGAAAACTAAGTGCCAGAATGTACAGAATTGGTATACCTATTTGAAATTCTAATTTAAGGGTCGGCTATATGGTCTAGTCGAAGCCATTTCACAAATTTATCGATCGTTGGTGCCCGTGAAATCTTGGCTGCTTTATTTTTCCGTATCATACACCGGTTTGGAAAAAGTACGTCATTTTGAAAAAAAAACTAAACAAAACTGCTGAATCGGCTTTTTTACCTCAATAGATTGTTGAAATATTTGTCTGTTCCATTTTGTACATTGTCGCCAAAGCGTTGGAATTTATGGAGCGGCTTCAATTACTATCAAAGGCATTATGTGCCTTTCTTTCGAGCGTTGTAGGTACGAGGGCGGGTCAATAAGTCCGTGACTTTTTGAATTTCTGACCTCTTTACTGAAACAGCAACACTGCTCCTGTCAACAGGCATCTGTCAGTTGACTCCTGTCAAAATTTAAACTTGCTGCGTCAGTTAGTTTGTGTTTGACAGCTATTTTTATCAGATTACTCACTAATTTGAGGAGGAAATGGAAAAAAGTGAATTTCGTGTGCTTATTAAGCATTATTTCTTGCGAAAAAAAACCACTACCGAGACCAAGGCTAAGCTTGATAAATAATATGGGGACTCTGCACCATCGATTTCAATGGTAAAAAAGTGGTTTACTGAATTTCGTCGTCCTGGACGCCCAGTTGAGGTCTCTACACCCGAAACAATCGAAAAAATTCACGATATGGTGTTGGCCGACCGAAGATTGAAAGTGCGAGAGATTGTGGAAGCCGTAGGGATCTCGCATGGCTCAGTGGTTTCAATTTTGAATGATCACTTGGGCATGAGAAAGCTTTCCGCAAGATGGGTGCCGCGTTTGCTCACAGTCGACCACAAACGCATGTGCAGTTGCCATGGCAAAAATCCATAAATTGGGCTATGAATTGCTCCCTCATCCACCCTACTCTCCAGATTTGGCTCCGAGTGACTACTTCTTGTTCCCAAACCTGAAGAAATGGCTTGGTGGAAAAAGATTTGACTCCAATGATGAAGTCATCTCGCAAACAAAGGCCTATTTTGAGGACCTCGACAAATCATTTTTTTTGGAAGGGATAAAAAAATTGGAGAAGCGTTGGACAAAGTGTATAGAGCTCAAGGGAGACTACGTTGAAAAATAAAATTATTTGTTTATCAAAAAATCTGTGTTTTAATCCAAAAGTCACGGACTTATTGACCCGCCCTCGTATCTTGTTATCATTCTAATTCCCAACCTATTTGTAAAAATGCTTATTTTAAGGATTATGGACGAAAGCCAACAAAGGAAGAATTGCGTTTCACCGGTGATCTCTGTGTGATTTGCCAAGATTCATTTAATGCACCTGTAGTTCTAGAATGTTATCACATTTTCTGTGAAGTATGCGTGGGTAGGTGGTTCAAAAAAGAGCAAACCTGTCCCATATATAGAGACAAAGTAGACGAAAATCCAACCTGGCTGAATGGATCGACAACGCTTTGCTATCAACTCTGCTAGATTTCAAAACAACCGTTTTCGTGGTTTATAGTTGAAAGAGCCGGGCTACTGGCAACCAAATCAAACATTCAAAAAACAAGAAAAACGAAGAGAGAAAGCAACCACACGGATTGTAGTTGATATGCGAATGACGGAGAATACAATAAACGGGATAGAGGCTCAAAAGGGAATCGCGAAAGAAGACCAAATTGGAACCAGCAGCCGGTTTAAATCGTACGGGGGTGGTTCGGTTAAAGGAAAGTAAATCAAAACAAAACAATACAAAGTGGACGTCACACAATTTTCATGCGAAATTGAGAAAATACGATTAAAACAAAACAGATTAATGTTCCTTAATGGGAAATTTAACTATGTACGTATATATACCTTTTTTTTAAAAAGGGGAGGGTGACAGAACCGTGCATATATTTGATAAGTCGAACCAAATGTAATTTGTGGCGCCAGAGGGGTTGTTCACACCAGAAAATCACCAACCAAAATTAGGGCAACGGTTTACGGAAGGCCCACGTATGATTCAATTGGGGTCAACGGGGTCGCAAAAGGTTTTTAAAGTAACCGCTGAAGGGGTTTATCACGAAAGCTGTAAGGAACCTTACGGCATCGCGCAAATATTGGTAATATAGCCCAACTAGGGGAATTTCACACAGTTATATAGATATAGAAAGTCAAATAGGGTACATATCTCATTTTTCCCTGCCTGGCTGGTAGGGAGTGTGGGTACTTTGGAAACGTCATGTTGTCACTTGTTCGAAAATTACATATTTTATGTCGACATTTTAACACAACACATACTAGAAACAATAATTACATACAATTTCCAATTTTATTTCGAACTGAATTTAATTTTTTCTCAGCAATTTATTCCCTTCCCTCACATAAGATGTCTGGAATTCACCTCGCAACATTTGTAAAAAAAAGAAGACACAAATCCGCAGTAAAATCACTTTGGATGATTTTGATAATTAAATATGCATGTCTCTTCTAATATCAATGTTTCTTTTGAAAGAAATTATACCTCTTTCCCGAAAAAACAGCTTTTTGAATTACTAAATTGTAAAAATTTTAGATTGTTTTTTTGTGGGGTATCAATTAGTTATCTGAACGTTTTATGCAAATATCCGTCATTTTGTAAAATAAACCTTTTTCCAGATCCCTCTTCTTGACCACCTTTTATCTGAGCAAGTCGTGTTTCAATTATTCTCCTGTCTCAGGCTGCGTTTCCATAAAACATACCGTCCGTCCGCGAGATTCTCCAAGCCGTCCGCCTGGCTCTATCTGGGGTATTTAGGTCATCTCTGGAGCGGTAGGTTGAGAGATGGAACTGAATTCAAAGATTCCAGTGAATCCTACCTGTACCGTAGTATCCAGAGAATGACGGGAAAAGAAAAGCGGGGACAAAACAAGAAAAGGCATAAATGCAAAAGAGTAGAACAGACGACAAAAGAACCAAAGGCAGTGGAGGATTTGGGTGATTTGCACACAACAGTTTTACTTTGAAAATAAAGACCGTCACCTTCGGTTGCTTGTTTATTGATTTGCTATGGCGTTCCTTACTAACTATCTTCTCGATGACTTCGCCCTGCCGTCTACTTTGCTGAGCCTAGAACGTCCTGTTTCTGGATCGGTTACTTGACGGATTTGACTTTGTTTTTGTTGGTATTTCTCTGGTGTTTCGGGGTCATGCGATTTTGTGTACATCAAATTTATATAAAGAGTGTAATTTCAATTTTATTCAATATTTTTATTTTTATAAAAAAAAACAACTAAATTTATGAAGCATAACTTCCACTTAAATCATAGCCCTAAAATAAGTTGATTTTTTATGCTTCTTTTATCGGACTGAAAATTGAAGGGAGAAATTGTTTGCCTTAAAATCTTGTCCACATCTTGTCCTCAAGAAGTGTCACAAGTGTTTTGTAGTCAATTTGTCTGTTTTCGATCAATCAAAATCGTTTGCTTAACTCTTGCCTAGATTGTGAAACGCGCTCAATACTTTAGAGCCGGTAGATGGTAAAAGTTCATTAAAGCGAGAAAGATATGTCAGCGGAGGCCTTGGTCCACAGCCTTAGGAGGTGCTTTTTATATTTTCTAGGACTTCCGAAATTCATTTCCGGCAGCATCCGCTTACACCTCGTCTACATTTTGATTGAGCGCTTCTTGTACAAAGACAACATCATTTCGAAATGTTCTATATTTGCATCCACTCATCAAACCAGTCAGGCAGAGAGAAGTGAAAGAAGGGGCTTTATGAACAGCTGTTCCCCCTGCCTTTTGGGGAAAAGCGAAAAAGCAGACATACAGTTGTTGTTAACTGTATATCTATAAAATAAAAAATAATTTGATTCTTATGATATAAAAAAAGAAGGATGTTGTTTCGCGTTGAATAGAGATCCATGTTAAAACATTCTCTTTTACTGTCAATTATTTCTTATATAATTTCGGCAAATATAATCGATTCCTTAAACTAATTTACTCCCTCTATGGCTTCACACTCAAAGCATACTAGTTTAACAATGCCAAAACGAAATAACCATACATCGGTATATACTACTCACTCATTTACTCGTACAACTTTAGTTCCAGAATTAAATTCGCCATAGACGCAGTGTTATAAAAAAGGAGCCGCGGCTATTTGACGTGAAAATCGCATCATTTACGGCAAATCCATTTAAACAAAGTGAAAAAGTGTTGGCAAAAAGTTAGTATAAATTGATAACGAAAAGATTTCCGCTAAAATTCCATTCAATTATCGGACAAAATGCAAATTTCAGCCACGTCATGTCCAAATTTGAGTGGTGTAGTAGACTAGACGCCTTTTGGCAGATCACCGCCACCCTTCCTCCGCCGCGCGCGTAAATTAAAATCATCGGCAAATTCAATTCACACACTTCTATGCCGTGAACAAAGAGAGACAACTCACTGGCCATAATCACTGTGTGTCCGCCTGTGCGAGAAGCACAACAGTCTTTTCATCATCTGCAAGTGCTGGACTTCTTTCCCTTCAAATTTCAATTTAAATTTTTTTTGTAATTTTTTATTTTTTTTTTCCTTTTCTTTTTCTTTTACTCAAAAAACCGAATTCGTTCCCCTTTTGTTGAGATGAATTTTTTTAAGGATTCAATCTCATTTGCTTAATAGATCTTTAAACGTGCGAATCTATTCAGTTGTTTGGCAGGAAAACAAGACTTTTTGGGTGTGCATCGCGGCCGACCGACGACGACATTGAACGTAAGAACGAAGCCCCCGTGTGGTGGTTGATTACTTGGTTGGTTGTGTCGCTGGTGAATTTCCTTTATTTAAATTTAAATAGCCCTGTGTGGCCCCTAACATTTTTAGAGCCTCCGAACTCTTGCCCGTCTCTAAGTTAAAATGAAATTTTTCAAAACTTGTCACAAATTTGTTAATTGTGAATTGTGCGAACACAGTAGCAAACATAGCAGTGTTCCAAGTTCAAAGTGTGAGAAATCAATTTTCTTTGAATTTTTTCTTTTAATTTTTTTTTTTGTTGTAATATTTAAAAATTCCTTTCCTTTTCAAAATACATACAACAAACAGAAGAAAGAAAAAAAAAATACATAAAAACAACAAAAATTTATAAAAACGAAAAAGAAAAACTCAAAACTAAAAACTCATTTCTCTTTCTTTTCTTTCTTTTCTCTTCCAGTGAACCCGTTCTGAGAAAGTTTTATGTGATCTATCATCATCGTTGTCGTCGTTGTTACAATTTTTAATTTTTTATTATTTTTTTTTTTTAATAGAAAATTTGTCGATTTGTGATCGGACTTAGCACGAGACACCGTAGCAAAACGATTGAAATTGAGATTGTAATTAATTGGACAAGTAGCGCGCCACTATTCTAGATATATTTTAGTTTAATTATTTTAGAATTACCAAAAAGGCATTATTATCGGGTTGTTGTGTTTGTTTGTTGTGTTCCATTGGGCAGACATTTATGCAAGAATTTATGACTTGAGCGTAAGCGATAGAAGAAAATTTCATCGCAATCGCAAGCAAACATTGGCAGCCACTAGCGCCGCACCACCGAATTGCCGCATTACCAGCAGCAACACTAATACACAAAGAGACAAAGGGTAAGGAGGTAAGGAGGATAAAGAAGCAGCATACACCACACACACCACACAGTACAGAGGCAAAATGGATGAATCGCACCCAAAAACCTTGTACGTGGGGAATCTGGAGGCATCGGTGTCGGAAGATCTGCTGATTGCTCTCTTTGGACAAATGGGGCCAGTTAAAAGTTGTAAAATTATCCGGGAACCCGGTAACGATCCATACGCATTCATCGAATATACAACTTATCAATCGGCTGCAACAGCATTGACTGCTATGAATAAACGACTATTTCTCGATAAGGAAATTAAGGTGAGTTCTTCATGTAGTCTTAAATATTTTGTTTGCTTAAGATTGAATAGGTTGTAGTTAAGTAGACATCCGAATTGTTTTTAATTTATTTCAAAGTATTTGCATTATAAGTTCCTTTTCCGATGTGTGAATCATGAGTGACACCAAGGTTTTGTATTACATTTGAGAGTTGTTTGAAATAATAATGTTCTAAGAAATGCAAACAACACACTACTATAGTATATCTTCCTGCGAAATGGTACATGATTCCAGAGGATCTGCCATCTTACTTACGTATTTGAATTATGTTCCAGATTCGTTGTTTTCTTAAAAATTTTACTCTTGCGTTGAGTATTTCTTTGCAAACTGTTAAATCACTGTCGGACAGTTCCAAAGCCGATGAAACAATCTGCATTTATTTGAATGCTGTTGAATACGAATTCTCATATTTTTATTAACACTTACGAGGTCGCTTCAGACTAAAGTGGAATTGCCTCCTTTTTCGCATGGCATGGCAAACTTATTGAGGCTTCTTTGCAGCAGCAGAAGATTCCAACATTGATATTCAACTCAACGAGTTTGTCGACATTTGGTCGGTGGTGAGTTTACTATTTCTAAATCTGCACTGATATAGACCTATTACCTGAGGATCGTAGATCTATTCATCGTCACTATTACCAAAACTTACAGATGAGTCAATGCATGCTCCAGCTCCAAAGAGCTCTGCTAGTTCATTGGGCCCTACAAATTACATGTAAATGTTTTCTCAAATCGTTTTATTTGCAAACGGGTCGAATTCTGTGTTCTTACTTTCGGCGAAAGTGGTCCTTCCGAATTTCCAGCGCACACTACATCGATGTCCTCGTGTCCATCACTGCAAGCCTCGGTTTTGGTTTCGTTACGCTCCCACATCCATTGTACATTGTGGTATGAATTTCGAACTCCATTCCTGCACTAGCATTTTTTTAAAACTGCACGTCCATGGTTTTGTCGATCTTCGTCTTCCTTCTTTACAGAATTTTGTGTTTGGTTTTTTTTTTACCTATTCTGCCAATATCCACAATATTTCTCAAATCAAGGTGCTGCTTGAAACACTACATAGGTTTCTTGTTATTGGCCGCTTTGTGAAACCTTCTACATCAGAGGCTGCAATTCTAAAGGCAGACTTCCAGAACTACTACCGGTATTTCGCACTAGATGTTGATGATGTAAAACTATGAGGCAGGTTGAGAGTAAGGCGATCCATAAGGCCCTGATGATCTTTTTGTGGTCTTTTATCTGCACGACATGAAACCTTCCCACAATATTTTCCCAGTGAAATTCTGCCATTAATATTCGCATTCGTACCTTGCCTACTACTGGATAACGTTCTGGGACAATGTTGACACATCTAACTGCTCGTTAAAGATACTGATGAAGCTATCATTGATAGTGTCGTTTGCCTCTTTTGAGTTGTGCGTGGATGTAAGTCTGATGTCAGCGAATTTAGCCTTGATACGTCATAATCCATAAGTCTGTTTTCAATAATAAATCTGCATTAGAATATGTGCTACGGGAAATTATATTCACCATGGTTGACTTCGAACTTATTTGATGACAGTTGATTTATAATTATTTTATTAATAACATATAATCGTCGTTAAGCTCAACATATTTTGCCATACGTGGAACAAGTTTTATTTTATCCGTATATCATCTAACGGCACATCTTTCCACCATGTGTTGGTTTCTTTCACCCTCGTTGTCAGAAAAGTGTTTTACACAAAATGGCTCCTTAAACTTGAGAAAAATAGATAACAGTTCATTCCCATCTATGTTTTATCCGCTTTTCTAAACCGATGCTTACAAATGCTTTTATATCGATATTATGAACATATTATTCAAAGAGCAGTACTGAATTGGAAAAAAAAATACTGCCGCTGGTGTTGAATTTCAAGTTTTCTACAATCATTTTAAGAATGAGAGTAAAGACACTCTAACACAACGTATCAAGCAACTTTGGCCTGTTTTCTATATTCGTTTTTTTTTTTTTTTTTTTTTTTTTTTTTTTTTTTTTTTTTTTTTTTATTAACTTTCTGGCCATTCCCATCACACCAGGGGTTTCATTGTTTCAATAAAAATAGAGATTATAGCTGATGGCCGTTAGCCCGAACTTCAGTCAAAAATGGTCTGCAGCCAACTTGATCTGTTACTAGCTGCACACTTAGTTGGCTTGCGTGCCGTCACTTGAATTTCGGTCTCTCTCTACTGCGCTGTACCACTCAAAACAATTTTCTTCTCAAAGCAGCCAAGAGCTGCTGCCCTCATCAATTTTTTATAATCTCCATGCCTCTGCGCCATAGAACACGACTGGGATTATTAAGGTTTTATATAGAGTAACTTTTGTTGTTCGGGAGAGGACTTTACTAGTTAATAGCCCAAGAAGAGTTATTTGATCTCAGCGCTGGTGTCGTTTTCTGAATTGACATAGAGCCTAGGTAGAAAAAGCCCTTAACTACTTCAAAATTATATCTGTTGAAGGTGACGTTCTGTCCTTGTCGGTGTTGAGTATTCTTTTTGCTTGACAGCATTTATTTTATACATGCAAACGCGCCATGTATATGTCAATACCGTCGGAGTATGCGAGTAATTGGGCGGATTTTTGAAATATTGTGACTCTTGTGTTTGTGCGGGAGTTTTGCACTATTCTTTCAAAGGTCTTAATCATTTTTTGACATAAAAGGTATCGGTGAGATCTTTACCGAACTTGATGGAGCAGCATGCATTCTCCATCGTCATCCTGCACAGACGGACGAGTTGCATAGATGCTTAGACAAAACATTGCTCTGTATAGCTCGTTTCTATTGATGCTGTCATACGCGGCCTTAAAATCGATAAATAAATGGTGTATGTCGATGGTTGACTTTCCTGGCTTATAACAGATAAGATCTTCTATGTCATGTTAAGAAAACTGATGGCGCAGTTCATAGGATCTCCTTTCTTGAAGATCGAGCAAACAATGGTTCCATTCATCGGGCATACTTTTGTCCAACCATATTTTACAGATGAGCTGGTGTATGTTTCTTACCGAGTCTTCGCCTGCCACTTTGAAGAGCTTGGCAGTGAAGCCATCCGCTGTTTTGTTGCACTTAAGCTTAGATATTGCTGTCTTCACTTCATCCAAGTCGAGTGGACGAAATTGTTGGTCTACATTGCCCAGTTTGAAAAATTCATTCTGCTTTACAGCGCTGTTTTTCATCCTTCAAAAATGCTTCTTCCAAACCTCCTGGAGTAGCATCTCTCAATTTCCTCTACAGCGCCCTTCTTATACTCTTTATTTTTCCTCCTGAGAAGCTGGTGTTCGTCTCCTCTTTTCTGCTCATAGAGCTCGTGAGGAGCTTAAGTCCTTTTATAAAGCGATTCAATAATGATTCAAATGCCTGCTGTAACTCATTGTGCGGAATTGCATCCAGTGCCCGTGTATAAGCTGCTTGATGGTCGGAATGTCGTCAAAAAATCATCCTTTAAACTTCAATTCCAATTTCGGGAACAAGGAGAAGTCGCACGGTTCCAAATCATGATGATATCAACACATACACTTGATTTCGAGCCAAAAATTGGCTAACAACGAGTGCTATGTGACTCGGTGCATTATCGTGCAACAAAGACCAACTTTTTGGGATACGATGAATTATACCTATAAAACGCTTCAAAACTTCAAAAACTATGCGACAGTAACTGTTTCATTAGTTGGGGCGAATTCTATATGAATAGTTCCTTTGCTAACGAAGATGTGATGAGCATTGTCTTACTTTTTGAAGGAAGTTTATGTGTTTTTTTTTAGCTTATGGTTAATTTTTTTTACTTCCAATTTGTACTTTGATTTTTAGTTTCTGGATCGTATGTTTTATTACCCGTAACAGTTGTTTTCATGAAGTTTGGATCATTTCTTGAGGCCGCAATGATGTCTCTGGAATACCAGATTTTTATCAATTTTTGATCATAATTCAATGTATGTAGAACAAATTTTGCACAGACCTTAAGTGAAGAATGGTCCAAATGGTCCAATGGCCCAAAAAATATTCATACCACTCGAAAACAACTATTCTACTCAAACAATCATCATCATCTAATGCATTTTAAACAAGTTTTGCGTGCATTTTAATGACCGCTCCACCGAACAATTTCAACATCAAATGAAAAGGTGTTCTGGAAAAAATTATTTTTATAATTGTTAAATGTCATGAAATTTTGACAGATAGTAGAGAAAGATTCAAGCTTGAAAATGCATGTTCGAACAAATAAATGGCGCTCTTTGTTTCTGAGATATGACTTGTGTCCGAGATTTTATTCGCTACACTGCGTATAGAAATTTATTCAAAATCGCCTATCTTTGATGTGTACATTTGATTGCCGGCATTTTATGTAAAGCCTGGACTATTCCACTTGATTGCATCATGCTGTGGTGTTTTGTGTTCGAGTGGTAACTGTGCGCAGCTTAGTATTAGCAGCTTGTTACTTAAGCGCTACTTGCTACTGTGATCAAATAATGTAAATTTTAATTTTAAAATACGCGGGGTCTTCGATTCTGGCAAATATTTTTTTTATAAGTTGGTAATACTGTCACTGACATCTGTGTCGAAATCTGTATTTGTTACTGACGTATTTTGTGAATTTAGCTATTTTTACAATGTCTGATGTTGTTGAACAAAAAGTTGCATTAAACTTTGTATGCGAAATGAAATTTCTGGTGCAGAAACATTGAGAATGCTGCAGAAGGCTTTCGCTATGTCACAAAAAAAGTTAACAAGTGATAAAAACAATTCAAACAAGGCAAAGATCACCCAAGACGACCATCAAAATCAAGTGATTAGCACACGTTAAGAAAATCAAAGTTTTGGTGCTCAAAAATCGTCGATTGACAATTAGAGACCTCGCTAATACTGTTAACATTTCATTTGGATTAGTCCAGACCATTTTAAAAGAAATTTTGTGCCTGAAAAAATCAATTCTTGTTTGCACACAGCGCGGGCGATAGAAAATTATGGATGTACGATGTACCGACATCGACTATGTGGTCAGTCTAACGAAGGTTTTCGTTGACACTCATATCGAAAATGGAAAGTTTTTCGGTTTCGACGATGCAGGTACCATTTCTAGATAATGGCTGAGTGTTCAAATTTCGTTTTAACGACAGCAGACAGCAATGATTTTTAAAGCATTAAATTCCACTCTGCTGATAGTTCATCAATTGACTATGCGGCTGATGGATTAATAATTGTTCGTACAAAAAATTACGGTTACTCTCCAACTGCTTCGAACGCCTAACAACAAAGTGCAGTGCCAACTGAATTGTAAATGTAATGATAATTCGACAAATTCTCATCTGGAGAGTGTCAAAAATCAAATAAAAAGTTCTGATTTTCTTGGAAACTTTCAAAGGTCCCTGCGGTAAATTAATTTTTCCATAGCAAAATGTTTCACATTACTGAAAACATCCTGTCGTCGCTGTTGATACAATCGAGAGTATGGTTTTAGCAATCAAATTGCTTCCGTTGCTATCATTAACGTTGACTTTTTTTGAGATGTGATCTAAATGTTTATGTTTTAAATATAATCCGCAACAACAAATGTTGTAAATCCCATCCATCACTGACGTACTTCTGACATGGCAAGGCAATTGATCAACGATGGTTTTCAAGAGTCAATGTTAACTATGTCCTGATAATCTGTTGTGTATTGTATATCATTACACAAGCAAATGACGACAAAGTTGTTAACACTATCATTTCGGAGTACACTTTAAAAAAAAAAAAAAACAAAACACTGTGGCGCTGGCAGCCCAGTATGGGCCATGGCCTAGCTTCTTGACACTCATTTATGTTGCTCATGTTTTCAATTTTGACACATCTGAGCGGGGCCTTCGGTTTATCGCCGAGTCGGAACGGCACCCCTTTGAAGCTTTTTCGTAGGCAATTTTTACTTTCGGGAGTTTGCCATTGCCCGCCGAAACGGTGATGGCGATTTGAAAAATTGTTGATGACCCAGACAGGAATCGAACCCAGACTGTCTGCGTAATAGCCCAATGAGTTAACTATCGCGCCATCGCCATCGCCATCGGAGTACACTTTCGATTAGTGAATTGTTCGTTTTATTCTTTTGCTCACATACTACCTTGATCAAAAAGTTCCCGGAATAACCACCGTGTGGCGCTCCCATCGTTCCGATTTGAGTTCTTTTTTTTTTTGTTAAGTTGGTACATCCGTTGTTGATATTCCCTCTAAATCTTAGCGTCATAGCTTGATATTTGCAAAAGTTACGTAGCCAAGAGTACATCCATCTATGTGTGTGTTGGCGAGTTTTTACAATTTTAGAAATGAATTTAAATTTGCAACAACGAACTTGTATAGAATTTGGCGTTAAAAATGGATTTAATGGTGCGCGAACGTTGGAAATTGGAAATGTTGTAATGTTTAGTATTTAGGTATTTATGCGTAGATGTTTAGATTTCAGAGATTTGCAACCGCTTACCAAAATGTTGGTGATGACCAATGTTTTCGATGTGTCAACAGAAATGAAAATTAAAATTACATAGAAGTTGACGAACTTATCACCTTTGCTAAACTCAACCCTACCTTTTTCAAAAAAATAATAGCACTCTAAATATAATAATATAATACTTTTTTAGTAAACAAATCCGTTTTTATAGGATACCCCAAAATAATTTACTAATAAAGAGACCTGCCCCCCAAGCAACTAATCTCGCCAAAGCTAATGAGCAATTTTAAACACTTTCAACGGAGCAATGCTATGTATATAGACAAGGGACTAGCCCATTGTACTTTTACGCGCGTAAGTAATAATGGACCTACAAATTAAACGCCAGTATCTTCTGCGCTTAGCCTTAGAAGTCTAATGCATTTCAAACTTTTATGTCTCCTTAATATATTTTTGGGAATTTACAATAGATATCAATCTGGTAGTAGACATATTATTATGTTATTATAACATACAATAAAACAATTTATTTTAAAGATACGAGTACAATATCTAGTTTCATATAAAGATTGAGCCAACAGCTAGTGTGGAAGTTTTCATTAAATTAAACAGATATTGTGAAATTAATTTTATTAATTACTAAAGTTCGTTTTATGGAAATTATGAATGGAACATAACATCGTTCACGGGTTCTGTTGCAAGTCACCATCCGAAGGTCAAAATTATCGATGACAATTTCATCAATTTTCAGACTGGATGTTATATTTGAGATTCTGAATCGTCGCTGGACTATTGGGATAGACCTTACACCTTTGTGGGGTCTCAGGAAGAAGTCTAAAGGTGTCAAATCGCATGGCTTTGAGACCGATCAATTTCTCCTCTATACGAGATAATGCTATCTTCAAATTTTGTGCGTAATAAATTAATTGATTGATGGCTTGTGTGGGCAGTAGTTCCTTCCTTTTGAAACCAGACATCGTCCAGACCCAATTCATTCAATTTTGGGGGGAAAAAAAATAGCACGTCAATATGTTGCGATAACGTTCTCCATTCATTGTAACTGTCTCTCCAGCTTCATCTTAGAAAAAGTACGGGCCAATGATGCCGCCAGCCAATAAACCGCAACATATAGTGACTTTTTTGCAACACTTTGATTTTTTGTGAATCTCGTATGGGTTTTCCGGTCCCCCGTTCATCCAAAAATGGGCTTCCTCGAAAAAGATCAAATTCGATGAAAAATGTCCTGGCGATCCGACATTCAGTTAACAAATCGACGACTTCGTTGATATTCCAAAGGCTCTAATTGTTGTGTAATTTGAGGTGCCTGGCTGGTTTTGAACAGTTTTGCTCACAGTGGTGAATAATCGCACGGTTTTGGCTGCTGCTGTTCATGTTTCAATCGGGGAAATAAAATAACAACTTGGCCTTCCTGATTTTATCTTGAAATAGTTTTTTCTTTTCTATATATTTGTTCCTATCCTTCATAAAGCTTGATTTGATAATATCCTTTCTAATGAAATTTTTATTTTTTTTTAAATAGGTTAATTGGGCAACAAGTCCAGGCAATCAGCCAAAGACAGACATCAGTTCACATTACCACATATTCGTTGGTGATCTCAGTCCTGAAATTGAAACGGAAACTCTGCGCGACGCGTTTGCACCGTTTGGTGAAATATCGAACTGTCGAATTGTTCGCGATCCCCAAACGATGAAATCAAAAGGTTATGCCTTTGTTTCATTTGTTAAAAAGGCCGAAGCCGAAACTGCGATACATTCAATGAATGGCCAATGGATTGGATCGCGTGCGATCCGAACAAATTGGTCAACACGAAAACTACCACCGCCACGTGAATCGACGAAAATCGGTGCGAATAAGACCGCTAGTCGGCAGACATTTGAAGATGTATACAATCAATCTAGCCCAACAAATTCCACAGTTTATTGTGGTGGATTCCCGCCGAACGTTATTAGCGATGAGCTAATGCACAAACATTTTATGCAATTCGGCCAGATACAAGATGTACGTGTGTTCAAGGATAAAGGATATGCGTTCATTAAATTTATGACAAAAGAGTCAGCGACTCGTGCTATCGAACACACACACAATACTGAAGTGCATGGCAATCAAGTTAAATGCTTCTGGGGCAAAGAAAATGGCGGTGACAATTCAATGAATGCCACAGGAGCTGCGATTATAGGCCCCGGTGGTGTTCCATCGCAGCAAGCAACATTACCCGGTCAGGTAATTACTCCACAGGCAGCGGCTCAGTATCCATATGCGACAACAACGTACCAACAAATGGGTTACTGGTATCCGCAAGCGGTAAGTTTTTCTTATCAATAAGATATTAACAAAAATAAATATAAAACGCTTTGTTTTTTTTATTTGTAGAGTTACCCAACTCAAATGCAGACTCAGTACATGCAACAAGGATACTATCCTTACGCCTATGCAGCCAGCGCTCAACAAGGAGGTAATTTAATGCTTTGTATGTGAATCATGTTAATCTATTTGTATAAAGCTGAACAAAGCGTATAATTAAAGTAGTAGTTTGCATAGTAAGATGATAGGATAGTAAATATAATTTACAACATTTTCCAGACATCTTACCTATCGTCCATCAGAATTGTTAGTTTGAGTTTTTGCCATCAAATGGACTCTATTGTAATGTCATGTTCATCATGTTTTATGGAACCTTTTACTTTTAACTACCAATAGAAAATAGAATTACGAATTATAGAGATATGAACAGTTCAACTTTTGATCTTAGATCGATCGTTATGTCATCACAGTGATTATTGTAGAACAACTGTCTTATCCACACCAACTTTATGTGTTACGTGCAAACATTTTTGAATTCTTTTGTTTTTGAAACTTGAGTCTGTTTATGACACATCATATCCTCAACGAAAGTTGGCAGAATTTGCAGTCCCATCTCATTATATATGTACGTTGACAGCTTTTGTCTCCCTTAGCCACAAATGTAGTTTATTTGAAAGTTGACAACCGTCACTAATTACAAACCCTCATTTTTGTTTTATTTAAAACATGGGTGCTTTCAGAAACGCCTTACTTATTAGAAACTGCTTTAATTGCATTCAATAATCCTGATTTTGTGCAGAACTTAGTCAAATTGTATTACCCCTGTGTTCATAATTATATCATCATAGGCATTCAATTAAAATTTATAACATTATGGTGTGGAATAGTTTCGTGACTTCTGAAGTGGAAAGATGTAGAACTGTTAAAAAAATATTTGGCAAAATCAAATCTAAGATTTAGCTGGTTATTAATATTTTTTATCCGCTAACATGAGGATATGAACGTAAAACAAATGATTGTCGTACTGTGATTGTTCTATGTTAGTATAACTGACTTTGATTAACTCAACCTATATTTCCTTGAGAATAAAAAATGAATTGATATACGCTCGAACAGCGAGGGAAAAAAGAAAAATCTAAATGGACGCACGCGTTTAAAGTTTCACGTTGAATTCCGACTTGCCAACGTAAACTACGAAAAGTAAACTTCTGAATTTAATTTACAACATAAAAATTCTTCTGAAATCGAAGTCTCCAAGAAAAGGTAAAAAAGTCATACTGTTGACGTTTGATATTCCACAAACCGGTTTAATAAGTCAAAGAAGAAGCTGCTTGTGTAATTGTGCATTAATAGGAATTTAAACAAAAACAAACAATTGCCTGTCATACAATGATCACAACTTTAAACAATTGAATAAATAAAAGACGCGACTGATACCGGAAACAAGGATCTATTTACAAGCATATAAATAACAAACAAACAAAATTCATCGTGATATCCAATCGATTAAAGGCACGCTCATGTAACATGTCGGATCTTTTGTTTAATTTTTGATTTTGTATGCTCGTCGGTCCGTCTGTCTACACAACCTACGTGTGTAAACCACTGTTCTTGCAGTATTTTACAATTTTTGAAGGTTTTGAAGCCATGCCCCTGTAATGTGTGGGACACTCTACCCACTCACTGCATTCGAATTATTCGAAACATTCGGTGAACTCGGTTTGTTTGAATGAAGCACCCACTCGCAAAAAAGAAATCGAGTAGTGCATTCGATTCGTTATTTTGTGATGGAATGTTGTGCAGAGTTTGTGGTACCCATTTTTAGAGTACACTAGTTTATATGACTTCAGTGAATAGAATACACTGAACTACTGTATCCATGAGTGCATTTATGCAGACCTCTAATGTATACCCCCTACTGTAATAATTGTAAGGGAAGAGATTTATGTTAACTTAATTTTCCATATGCATATACAGTTCGTAATGTGCATCGGGCTTCTTAATTATGCTCCCGCTCAGTCTGCATAATTTTTTTTAGTTTTTGAATTATATGTTTATAGTAAGCCTTAATAATTACAATAAGTTTACAACCTTTCAAGGGTTAAATACAAGCCGCACAGTTGTGCTCAGAGCCACTTCCATATATTATGATAATTATCTCACGTGCCGTTGCCACCACGCTCAATTGCTGTTTAAAATGGCGAATTAAAATTGCTCGTGAATGCCTTAAATTTCCGTTTAGTTAGAAAGAAGAAAATATATCAGACTAAAATAAAAAAAATTAATTAACGATGACAGCATACAATACCAGGTCTCAAAAGATTACTTTCTTACTTTAGATGGCGCTACCACAAGCGTCTCCAGCCAGAACAATCTTCCCCCAACTGCCTCCAGATTTCCACCTTAAGTTGGCTGAGGTCCTCTTTTACTTACGTGCGCCACTTGAGTCGTGGTCTTTCTCTACTTTTCGGACCGGAGCCTTGGTAACCACAGCTCAACATAAACTAACTATTTCAGTCTAGCCGCCTCCTGTCGCTGTACAGCCGGTAGAGATCGTCGTTAGTTCTCCTCCCCCACTCACTGTCTATACAGACGGGACCGAATTTTCCCCTCCCTCTCTTGGTGTCGTTGCCTAATTTATTATCGATGCCTAGGTAGATAAAGCCCTAAACTACCTCAAAATTATATAGGGTAGTATTCTGTCTCATCAGAAATAAGTTGCATTTATGAAAAATCTTACTGAGGTATACATTATTTTTGTTCATGTTACGAATTAGGACAATTTCTCTTGATCCTTTTAGGATTTTATATACCGATTTAAAACATATTGTAGTTTCTTGGGTAGTTTTTTCGTTTTAGTTAAAATTTTATATTTAACTAAAAATAAAATATATATTTAAAAGTAACATTGTAGTTTGTTTTCACCCATATTTGTAGTACTATTAACATACCACAGTAACATTCGCACTCTCCTATCTGCGAAGCAATCATTTTATTTTAATACAGACATAAACAACTCATTAATAATTTGAAACATTTAAAATTAACAAAGATTACTAACAAAAATAACAGTTTTTTAGATTTAACTTCAACGTTTATTTTAATAAATACTCGTATAACATGTCTAACCAATTCCGAAAATTAAAAAAAAAGTACTTACTTATATTTTTTATTATGGTTTTTATTTTAGCCTCTTACCGCATGGTACAGCCAAATGTAGCTTGGGGCGTTCCAGGTGCCGTTGTGCCTGGGGTGACTGCGGCGGCCGCGGCATCGGCCGCTGCCGCGAATGGTAGTCTGGGACCTCAAATGATGTACAGTGCCGCAATGCCACAATATCAAACGCAATGAGATTGAGATGATGGGAGCAACATCAGTAGCAGCCGCATCATTTGCAGCAGCAGCTTATCCTCATCCTCGTCATCATCGTCATCTGTTATTCCTGGATTGGATGCGTGCAAAACAGAACTCTACTCATTCTTCTCCGTCAATGAGCAATCAACTCCAACAAAATACAAAACACAAACATTGAAATTCCTCTATACATAGCATCGACACTATGAAACATACCTCTTGATAAACATTCAACGCAAATACACACGCAACACACATTTCCTTAAAAAAAACATTCTCCTACTATTCACACACAAGACACATACCAAGAAACAAAACAAATTAAAAAAAAAAAAACAAAACAAAACAAAAAAAAATCTGATGTGCGCCGCCAAGCCGCCCAAACCATAGATGTTAAGGTCGTTATTAATGAAAATTTTTAAATTATAATTCAAACTAAAAAAACAAAAAACAAAAGAAGAATATAAACAAAAGAAAACGAATATGTAATTTATAATGAAACAAAGGAAAACAAAAATAAAAGCATAACACGGTGTAACGTAAACCAATATTGGAAAATATTGAAAGAGATGATATGTAAAATACAAATAAAATAAAAAACATATTTTTTAATGGTTTTTGATTATAAAGGAATGTAAAACCAGAACAAAATATAGATTTTAAAAATAAATAATTTAATTAAATTTTCTTTCGTCCTTATTATTAGGCAAATATGGTGACCTTTGGAAAGTTTTTAGTTTTCAACTTTGTTGCACGGTTGGCTTCTTTAGTTTTCGGTTGAATAATTTTATCATAATTTGGTACTTCCATTCAATGATTTACGTAGTTCAATGCTGGAATAACCAAATTCGTCGTTTAAATTGCAATTATTTTAGCTCATTAGAAAATGGCTCCTTTTTATGCTGGAGTCAAACGTCGGATAACGAAATAAAAGTTTTTTTTATCTTACCCCAAAACACTTCTGAAGTCGTGGTTTCTTTATATTGTCTTCTTAAATTATCAATCCACTAAATTTAATGTCTTTGCGTTCGGTATAGATTTGCCTGATTTATGTGAGAATTCAGATTTGCTAGTCGACAAAAAAACATGTTTATCTGATAAACCTTTAAGAAGTTACCATGCCATGGGACTTTACTGATTTGGATTAAGCAAATTTAAGGTAGTCGAAAAAGTTGCTGCCAACGAGAAATAGAAGAAGTGTTGGTCAAACCCAAAATTGATAATCGAAAATGATTGCCAATATTGATCGTTTGGCCATCATAACCAACCAATCAACATCGAAATAATATTTCAACTGCGGGCATCAATAATTTCTGCAGAGCTGTAAAGTAATGAAATACATTTGTACTGCAGTACGGTGAAAGTACTAAGTAGCCCGTAGTTGTACTTGTACTTAAAAATTTCAAGTACAATGTACTACCTACTTGGAAACCAATAAGTACCAGTATTTGCCTAAGTACTCTGTTCCAATTACATTTACTAGGTACTTGAATACACCTCAGTACATTTGCAAGTACTTACCTTTTACAAGTATATACTCAATCTGTAATTTTTGAACCAACTTTTGCTTACAAATTACGGCTATTTTATGTTCTTAAAGATGTGGTTTTGCAGAAAAAACTAATTTATTGTTTATTTTTTTATTTTTATAAGAGTTAGCTCGAAATGCTGGTCAGACAGCTCGCTGTGTTATCGATTGTTAATCAGGCCAGCAAAATAAAACAACCTTCCCACAGGGCCCGATGACGTCAAAGGAGTATTAAGTTTGATTGAAAGGTTTTTTAATATCGGATTGACGAGGAACAATAATGTTAAGTACTGAGAATAACGGTAAACACAACAATTAGCGAAACAGATCTTCTTTGTGTGGAAGTTACACTAATGTTGCCAATGATATATAGTACAGTATATTAATTTTGTTTTTCTAGTAGGCATAGGTATGAAGGATTTGTATGTACTTGAGAATGTACAGCGGTGTATTCAATTACCTAGTAAATGTAATTGGAACACAGTACTTAGGTAAATACTGGTACTTATTTATTTTCAAGTAAGGAGTACATTGTACTTGAAATTTGTAAGTATAAGTACAAGTACTGGGTATTGGGTACTGGACTCGTAATGGTACTTCCAAGTTTACAGATCTGATATATGTAATGAATTCTATTAAGATGGCATATACACATGGATACTATGCACTTTTGACGAAGATGATAAACTTTATAGGTTTTGTAGCATTTGTTTCAATATAAGAAGTTTATGTGTTAGGGGTTTCCGAAGCACAAAGTTACAATTGGATAATTTGGGGTACTAGATGGGGTGAAAAGTACCCTCCTTGACCGCCAGAATGTGCTGCCACTGCAAAAAAGGTTATGGTGTCTTGAATTCCGTTCATATTTAGGCAGACATGTCCAATTTCAGTGCGATACTGTATTTAGTTTTGTTTTAACAGCTGATTGCTGCTGACGTGTTTGGCATCATGTTGAGTATGGACAAAAACGATTTTCGTTCTCCCGTAAAACATTATTTTTTGAGAGGCAAAACGGCAAAGGAAACAAAAGAAAAGTTGGATGAATGTTATGGGGCTAATGCTCCGTCAGAGTTTCGTAGTGGCCGCAACTCCACTACCGATTAAGTCCGCAGCGGCTGGCCCTCCGATGCGGTTACAGAGGACAATGTCAAAAAAATACATGAAATCGTGTTGGCTAACCGGAAAGTGAAGGTGCGTGAGCTAGCAGATACCACAAAGATTAGTACTGAGCGCACACGCCATATTTTGGGCAATATTCTGCATATGAAAAAGTTATCCTGCCGCTGGGTGCCGTGCATGCTCACTCCTGACCAAAAACACGATCGCGAGAGCACTTCGGAAGAGTGTTTGGACTTGCTGATGTGGAATCGGGCGGACTTTTGATGTCGATTGGTAACTTTTGATGAAACCTGGATCCACTATTATTACACACAAAAGAAGAGAGAACGGCCGAAGCGGTCGAGGGAGGCTCAATGGGTCGGAAAGGTAAAGGCGTCGGTTTTCTGGGATTGTCACGGCATATTCTTCGTGGACTACCTCGAGAAAGGAAAAACCATCAACAGCGAGTATAACTGTGCATTATTGGAGCGATTGAAGCGAAAATAAATTTTGTTTTTGCAAGACAATGCGCCGGCGCATAAGAGCATTGCAATTACGGCTAAAATCAATGACTTACGGCTCCAATTGCTGTTGCATCCACCGTATTATCTCTTCCCAAACCTCAAAAGATGGCTCATCAATAAAAAATTCAGCTCACGCGAGGAAATCATCGACACCACGGAGGAGTATTTTGCAGACCTTCCGTAAAATTACTTTTCGGACGGGATCAAAAAGTTGGAAAATCGGTGGGATAAGTATATCAAGCTAAAAGGGGACTATATTGAATAAAATAAAGACATTTAATAAAAAAAATTTTTCATTCCCAAGGAGGTTACTTTTCACGCCACCTAGTAAGTTGATAGTGGTTGTTAAAAATCGTTTAATACAAGCTGCCCCAAAGGAAAGTTTTAAGTTAATTGCCTCACTGCTTAAAAGTGAGGAAAATAAAATTCCCCTCGAGTATAAAATAATGCAAAATGTCAGGGATAATTGCAACTTATTCGAGTTTTCCTAAACTTGCAAAATAGTATTATTATATTCTTTTTTTGGTTGATTTTGCAACCACTATAGAGTCGATACAAATATTTGGTACCAGACAATTTTTCAATAAATTCCATCCATCGTGAAACTAAGCGCATGCCTGAACTTCTTCGCAAAAGTTGGTTACTAGAAAGGAGTGGGCAATGACCATGAGGTCGAACTAACACCAGGCTGTTTTCGAGAACGTCACTTGATCGTCATTGCAGCACTTAAGAGTTGCGATCTTCAAACTGCAAATGATTTTTGCTATCGTCGATCTTTGTCATCTGCATGATCTTTTTCTTGCAAATGCATTTGACATTTTCAAACAAAACAAATTGTTTCCATCACTAGGATTAGGCAATGGAGTTCATTAAAAATAATATTTAGTTGGAATAAATACGTTAATCGATTTTATGAATGCGCTTACTGTTCACGAGGTTCCTCTGAGTAATCCAATTTAGTTGAATTCATGTTAGTGTGCAGCGTAAATTTCTGGTTGCTTTTTTGCAGCGCATATGACGTTTATGAATACCTGCCCTGCAAATGCTGTATAATCGAACATGCTGCAAATGCAGTGTAATTTATAATGACGTTTTCAAACAAATGACTTGCGCAGTTTGCGTTTAGAAACATTTTGCAAAAGCATTTTGATGCAGATGACGTTTTCGAAAACGGCCCAATCCTCATTTTAGAGCCAATATTTTCTGATATACATATGTATGTACTCGTTCTGCTTTTATTTCTTGTAAACCATTGGCAATATCTCGATTTTGTTTGAATACATTTTTCATAATCTCCAAGTGTTGTGGATTTGTTAAGGAAGACCTTCATTTATATAAATTACATTTTTATTTTCTTTTTTTTCCTGGAAACTTTGAATTTTGAATTTGGGCTTCCTTCGTCTTATCTCTACTTTTAACCTCACAATAAGTAGAAGAGATCAATTCAATAATGGATAAAACTAAGTCTGAGCGACCTATGCAATTCACCACTAACGAAATCATCGAGAATATAAACTGTCCATTCGTAATAATTATAACCAATCTTTCCATATAATAATTATTCAGCATTTCTTAAAAAATATTTACAACTGCAAGAACAAGAATGAAAGCTCTAAATTGGGAGTTACAGCCTCCGATTGTTTAACCATATAAATTAACGTTTATAAACATTGGACAATACTTTATTAAGCAGAACTTCCATATACAACAAACCCGACCGAAACGAAAGCATCAAAGACTAAAACTAACCATTCCCCTTAGGTTTCGGTTTAAACACAAACCTTTTTAGAAATTGGAGGCAACGCGGTAGGTACAGACTATACAGCAACAAATTTATAAATGGATGGGACAATGAACAACAACGCTTCAGAATGCAAAGTGGTAGAATTCACTGCGCCGAGACGTGTTTTTCATCATCAACATAAACCAACAGAAGAAAAACATCATTGCAGGACAGGCGATATTGCCAATACCTCTGAACCTAACTAGAAACGAGACTGAAATAGAAAACGCGACGTCCTTATTACTTATTATGTAGTGCAATCGAAACCGCTTGCACGAGACATGAGTAGGCGGCCAAACCGAGATATGTGACGCAAAACGGGAAACCCAGCAGCCACTGAAAAGCTGAAGAGAGTTGAAGCACATACCCGCTACCAAGAAGACCACTATAACCATCCAGAAGGAGACACATGACCTCCAAGGTAAGTACGACAGACATTTTTAAAAATAAGCAGCGCCAAAGAAATACTGAAAATTTTTAAACAAGAATATTGATCATTTAATATTGTGCAAATACGAGTACCATATAAGTTGGCACGGAAAAATACAAGAAAAATATTATAAAAAAACTATTTGATTGAGAAAAGATTTTGTTCCAAATTGTTATTATACATAAGAATAAACAATCACTACAGCCAACATATAGGTGCAAAAAGCATAAAAGTGTGTATTTATAAAAGAAAAAAAAACAATCCACAGATATCCCATGAATAAAAATAAAGCCGAGTGCTAATTAAAGCGACCATGAGAATAAAAGATTGAGACTACAATCGCTACACCAAAATCTAAGAGTTGATCGAATAAAGTTGAATGAAAGTGAAACTACAGACGACATTGATGACCAAAGTAAGAAACATTTAAGCAGTAATGAAGAAAAACAATATTTTTAAAATAATGAACATTATTCGGTATTTTATTCTTTTCAAAAATGTTGTATATGTAGTGTTTTTTCCTTCGTCTTTTTTTTTTGTTTTTAAATGTATAAATGAGGGATGGATTACATGACTTAAAATGTTCTAAATAATCCCACACACACACACTTCTTGTCTAATGAGAACAATTTTATATATATTTTATCGAAGCACATTAATACTTGTTATTTTATTTCATTTATTTTTATTTAGTTAATTAGGGTGTTTGAGTATTACAATATATATGTATTACTATGTATAATAATAAGTATTGATCACTTTTGTTTTTTCTATATGTCAGCTAATTGCTAATAGAATTCATTCTTTGTACATGATTGATACGATTTATTTTTCTATTTCTATTTCTCTTTTGGAATTATCAAATCGTTTCTCTTCACACACCACGTTCCATCTACAGAGGATACAACAACACGCCACACAATGAAAATTAACAATAAATGTATTTCTAATAACATTTTGGCAAAAGAAAAACCATTAAATACGAATACTCATACGCTATTTTATGTAAGCCTTAGAACTAAAACATCAAAAAATCTCAAACGAATTGTATTAGTTTTTTTTTTTCGTTTCTTTTGTTTTTTTTTTTTTTCGTATAGTAAAAACTATTCTCAAGTATACATACAAACATACATATAATTCTAACGGTAATGATTATATACTACTTTAGTTAAATATTTTGCAACAACTAATCGAAACCGAAGGATATAACAGGAAAGAGTAACGCATGTTTCTGGAGAGTGTGTTTGTTTGGAGGGTCTGCAGCTGTCGGTTGGTTGTTTTATTATTTTTTGTTTTTTTTTTAGATGGAGTACTATGTTGTGTACATGTCGATACAAAAGTATTAAAAATATACGATATTATGTTTAAATGTATAAAAGCTTGTAACTGGTTATATATAGTGTTTGGTTGGATGTGTGTATGAATGTTTATTTAACTTCTTCTTGTTTTTTTTTTGTTGTTATGTTTTTGTGTTACTTAAATTAAATGCATATACAATTTCTCAACGCTGGGCTTAATTAATAAATCCTAATATTAGAAACAATAAATCAAAAAACCACTCAACGATAAACATGAATAAATTGTTGTTTCATAAACCAAACAAATACGAAAAAAAAAAATAAATGGCCTTACTAGGCTAGACAAAGGCAAGTCGTTGGTAGTGGAAGTGTGTAAAATCAAAAAAAAAAAAAAAGAAATAAACAAACAAAAAAAAAACAATCTAATAATTATATTATGAAAATTAATATAAGAGACAATGAAACAAGTGACACATATGATAAATAGTTTAAATGGTAATATCACCGTATTCCTGTGACCATTTTTCGTAAAGATTTAGACTCTGAGGCGCAACTGAGCGTCGAATCCTCTTGAGAGAATTACGAAAATCATTTTCTGTAATACTGCGCACTGCACTTATGTCTAAGCGTTTAACCTGTTCAACATTAAGCTCTCGAATCGGTTCAAGAGCGGCATCCTTAGCTAATGCCGTCAAATCTGATCCGGAATATCCATCAGTCATGACTGACAGTCGTCGTAGTGAATCTGCCCCCAATGGACTACCTTGCTTTTCAAGAAGCCGTTTTAGAAGTAACTCCCTTGTCTCTAAGTCAGGGAGGGAAACATAAACACGTTTTGTAAATCGACGAAGAGCAGCTTCGTCTAATTCTTGTGGTCGATTTGTTGCTGCCAAAATTACAATGCGATCACCATCCGGATTACCTGGTAGACCATCGAATTCGACAAGAAATTCCGTTTTTAACCGTCTAGATGCTTCATGCTCATTAGAACTCCGTTCGGATAGTAATGAATCAACTTCATCGATGAAAATTATTGAAGGCTGCATTTCACGTGCCACAGAGAACAATGCACGTACTAACTTCTCACCATCGCCCACATATTTGCTTGTCAAGGAAGCTGCAGATATATTTAGAAATGTTGCACTGCATTCAGTGGCAACCGCACGAGCCAATAGTGTTTTTCCATTTCCTGGTGGTCCGAATAGTAAAAGACCTTTAGCTGGAGCTCGAAGTCCTATAAAATATTTAAAAAAAATATCAAAACATGCATGTACATATTATGATCACAATGGAAAATAAATTTTATTTTACCTGTAAATAATTCTGGTCGCACTGATGGCAGTATGACCATTTCTTGTAGGGCTTGTTTAGCCACCTCTTGTCCTGCTATGTCAGACCATTCAACTTTCGCTCCACCTTCCACAATTTCATCCATTATTATTTGTACTAACTTAGGTTCAACACCCTTTACGCTAACCATTGGAGTCGAAGCACCACTTCCCCCATTACTCGGCCCACTACTAATCGGAGTTCTCGATCTCTGCGGTGGAGTATTTCTCCCTGAATTCTACAAATATCAAATATACAAGATGTTGGAAATATGAATCATGATAAGTCAATACAAAAAAAGCAAAAAGAAATAAGAAGAAAGTAAGAAATGTTTTTGATTGTGAAACAGATACCATTGCCAGCAGAAGGCGGAAAGCTACAGCCCAGTCGTACAGTGGATATATGGAGACAAATATGTGAGTGTATGATACGAAAAGATTTAATGTATTGAAGGACATCTTGATTAAACGTTCGACAGCAAAGAGATTATATTCTGAACTGGATTCACTTCCAAATATCTTTCAGATTTCATATCGGTTATAAACTTCGAAAAACCCATGGGGAGCTTCAATCAAGATCATATATGGTGGGCTTTGCGCAGGAAAAACATACTAGAGAAATTGATTGCTATTATTAGGACTACCTTTTAAGCAGCAAGTGGTAGTTGCTAATGCAATGAGTACGTTCGCCAACTACTACGCATGTGAGTTTGGGTTCTAAACTTAGCCCCCAAAAAAACAAACAGAAAAAGCAAGCGAGGTGATGGTGGTAGACGTTTTAAGCCTCCCAACTTAGGAGTAGACAAAAATCATAAGTGCTCTATAACTATGTATAAAATAGCAAGGCAACCAACATAGTGAGTGCAGAATAGTGGACTCCCACCCACCCTGTACTTTACGACGGAGGCACGTGCCATGTATTTAATAGCTAGTATATAGAGAACAAATATTTTCGGAGTGAGAATAAAGCTAGAACTGACTCAGTCCAATGTCAGAGTCAGTAATGCTATTTGGGTATAGTACTTCAAAAGGGAATAGAACTATCACACGAAACTGTCAAAATTTTATGAACACATATCTTCGCGGCATCATAAAGATTTACTGCCCAAATCACATTTCAAACGGCCAGCTAGTAAATCGGTCATGAAGACAGTTTTGCAGTCAAAACACGCGGTGCAATGACTTCTATTTTGGCTATTATTGGCAATGTTTTATTTTATATATAATTTCGGAAGGGCAATATGGATTAACCAATATTTTGAATTAGGATTCGGCATAGTAAAAACGGCGTCTACAGCAGCAGAGGCCAACCAAATTCTCAAAATACGTTTAGACGCGGCTATAGTTTATAATATCATCTTAGGATTCACAATATCTAACGAATACCTAGCCAATTGATTTTAAAGATAGCCGAGGACCAACATAGAAATTTAACGGACTCCTGTTTCTATTATACGAGAATAAAATAAAAATCAAACACTTTTACTTACGCTAAATTGTCGCCTAACAGCTGGTGGAGTTGCAGCTGTTTTCAATGGTTGACGAGCCCCATTTGGCGTAGCCTTCGAACCAAGATTCCGTGGTAAAGTTTGAGACTTATTTATTACACCTAAGTTTCCTGGTCTTTTTGTGCCTATAGTTAACTTGCGTCCAGATGCTGTTTAAAAAAAACACCAAATAAATTTTTTTTTTTTTAAAAACAAAACAACTCAAAGCTTTGTGGGCAAATTAAACAAAAACATGCAGCCCACCGAGCAAATCGTTTATAAAAACTTCTTAACCAATTTAAAGAAAAAAAGCTCCTTCAAGTATTAACATAAAACTCAAATAAACAAATTAACACAATAGAATAGAAAGAAAGCATGTTGATGAATGTAATATAGTGCCAGGAATAGGGCGGCGGTGAATGGAGCTTCTACAAATATCCAATTTGTGGTATATATACTATAGTATAATTTGTTCCGTTTTCTGGAGTCATTGCGGTTCATAATGAGTTATTTTAGAGAGTTTTTGTTTTTCGAATATTGTTGGCTGTCTTACCTGCTTCAATTTTCTTGTTTATTGCTGTTTGTGCTCTTGCAGGCACTCTGCTTGCACCTGTACTCGGCATTGCACCACTGTTTGTGGTTAATGCATTCGGAGATCTCTTTATAACTCTACCAACAGGTTGTGTGTTTGGTTTAGGCTTTGTGTGCTCTACAGTGTTTTTGACATGATTTGTAATGTTTTTACTGCTAGAGTTTGATATACTACTTTGATGAGAATTCGTCATCATTGGTTGAACAATTTGTACTATATTTGTCCGCTTCCTGGCGGTGGTTTTTTGTTGACGTTGATCATTTGCATTTTGCTCTTGTATCCTTAGATTTTCTAATTCTAGCTCAGCGTTTCTTAACTCTGGCAGGGGAATTATATAGAAGAAATATATGCAAAATCAAACAAATAATAACAAACATAAAATGAAATTATAAACTTAAATTAAGAAGATGGAAAATTAAAAATGAACATTACAGTTATTTTAAAACACATGTGCAACGAGCCACGAGCAAAACAACATCTTAATTATAAGAGTATTTATGGACGGTGAACGAATCTAAATATTGATTTCACGTCCATTTAAAGCATTATAAAATTGAAAGAATATACATTTTAGATGATAAGTCTTACCTAGAAAATGCAAACGGTCTCTAGCCATTGAGAGATTTGTTTGCATCTTGTCATGCAGACGTTGAGCTCTTTCCCATACGTCACCACGTCCACTCCAGCAATCTACGGCAATTCCATCTTCTAGTTCTTTTATTCCCTTGCGATATAATTCAATAGCAAGTTCTTTGTGCCCTAAAAAAAATACAAGCACAAAGAATAAAGTTAAAAAAAAAAGAGAACCATTTTCTATAATAAAAACTATAGATCAGTAAGTAATTGTGTGAAAGCTATGAAAACAGACTGTTGTTTGAAGATTTTGAGCTGAGTTTAATTTACTTATTGCTATTACTTGAAAATAAAATAAATTTTGTCTTGATATCTGCTCTCCGATATCTGGCAGTAAAATGTTTGCCTTCGCTGTTAAATACTCTGAAGAAATGGGACTTGAAGATAATATCTGCAGACGAAGAACCACCAAAACTTTTTAAAGCCGATCGGTTGGCGTGATGGTTTGTATAAAGAGAGAATAAAATCCTACATGTGCTGTGATAGCAGCTACAGAGAACAGGAGTAGAAATTTTTTGGGTTCAGATTTGTAAGCGCCAACATAAGGTTAGAAGTTTAAAACTTTTGGCATCTGAACAAATGCCTTATAAGAATCAGCATTAAGACCTTAGCAAGACGGTATTATCGTTGTATGTGATTTCAGGGGCAAAATAGGAAAGTCATAGTTTTTTTTTTATTTGGAAAGTAAGCCTAAACGACCCGAAATGAAATCAGACTACGTATGTTGTTATCTTTGGTAATTGATAATTGAACATTCGGATCAGTAGTACCCAACAGCAAATCTTTGCTAATTGTGCGTCCCTCACCGTTTTGTAAACGCATTGGCAATCGGAAAGCAAGAAGGAAAAAACAAAAACTTGTGAAGAATTAAGGGAGAATTAAGTAGTAAAGTTACAGTCGGTAAGAAAGTACAAAAAACACTTCCGCAGATTGCTAACAGTCAATGTCGACCAAATTCTGTTGGCAGGAATAACGAAGGAAGAGTTCCATAGTCTTATCAAAACGAAGCTAAGATAGCACTTATGCTATTCAAGGCAGTAAGAGATGGCTTGGTTGAGAATATACACCAACCAAACTTCATTAAAGTCCAAGGAAAGGATGACTGGTGAACGCAACTTTGTTTTGTAACAGTAACAACAATTATGATTGCTTATTCTTGAAACCTTCAAAAGGACAATTTCTATTGATCCAGTCCTCACAAATTATCAACGAAACAAAGGTGGGTGAAACCATGCCAAGGAACTAAAAAACCAGCTTGTACAAATAAAATAAAAAAAAAACCAACAGCATAAAAAGCGAACTGAAAATATGGAACTAAAATTGTCACGGTTCTAAACCTTAAGAGTGCGATATTACAAGATGATACAAAATATCGTGAATGATCGGAATAAAGCAGTGGGCCCATATTATTAATTAATTCAACTTAAGTAGTAGCATGCCTATTTTAATATAAACAAAAAAAAAACGGCATCTGACACATAACCTTTTTATATATGTACGAGTATGTGATTCGCAGAATTTTTATTTATTTATTATCTAAGCGTTATTGGGCAAAAAAGGAACATTTCTAATGAAGAAATATGGGTTATCGTGGAATATTTGGCCCAGAGATAGAAACTGGAATACATGTTGGTATCATCCAATGAAAGAGAATTTCATGAAATAGTGCTGTAAAAATATTGTCTTAGATAAAGGATTTAAAATATTATTTGACTCTCGCAAGCTACCATTTCATATCGATTTAAAGGGGTTTTATGGGCCTTGAAATTTCAAAAAATCCATTTTCTTTCATCAAATAGTTCAACATACTATTCCAAAACTATTTTTTCCAAGATTCAAATCAATCGGAGTAAAACTCCAAGAGGTTGGTTAGAGGTTATACGAGTTCGTTACAATTTTTTCTAAAGCGCTTTCGAGAACCAACAGCATTTAAATTAAACTAATGTTTGAATAAAATTATGTATTCATTGTTTTTTTAAATAAAATGTTTTCTTATTTTGTTTTAACTTTTGAAAACCATGTAATACTTTATATACTTTATAGATGAAAAATTCAGTTTATCCGAAATGCTGTTACCAAAATTAAGTTGAATGAGGAGTGGCTGCATTAGATTACTTTTGTGAGTACTTCGTTACAGTAAAGTAGTGCAGTCCAAACACAATTATTTAAATTTTTCGCGAAGCAAAGACAAAACCAGTAAAAATAGTAAAGAGTACGTAATTTAAGTATGATATTTCCGTTCTACGACAAATGTTTTTTTGACCTATTTTGATTTTTTTCGGTGATTTTACTACGATCCATTAAAAAGCTCAACAATGAAGGAAATCAGCCCGATATTGACAAAAAGCGAATCAAAAAGCAATTGGAGGAACAAAGCACACATTGACAAATCTCCATGCAGCTAAACTGTTCCTTAAGTGCTATCAGCAAGTACAGAAAAATGTTTGATATTACAGCAAAAAGCCGACGCTCTGGACGAAAACCCAGCTGGATCAGGGTTTGAAACGCAATATAGTTGGATCCGTTATCACTGGAGCATTTGACAACGCCGTACAAATAAAAAACAAAACATACGAGTAGCAGCGACTCATGAAATTGATGTCAGCCTGAAAACCGTAAGGAGAGTTCTTGCCTTAGAACTTGGAATGAAAAGAAGAGCAAATATAAAAAAAGGTTTTATTTACAGATGTCCATAGAAAACTGCGTTAGCAGTTTGCAAAAAAACAACGAAACTACACCATTAGTGACTTGGAAAATGAAGTATGGCTAGACGAGGCTAAAATCAATCGACAGGATGCCAACGGCAGAAAATGGGTTTAGAAAAATCCTAAAGAGCCTATATCAAAACGTTTCGTAGAAGAAACAATAAAGTTTGGAGATGCATTCTTCCGGGATTGGAGTGTGCACTAAAATAGAGCGTCAATAAGAGCACAATCATACGTTCAAACATTGAGTGATAGCCTTGTGTCATTGCTGAGAAAATTGTAAAAATGACTTTCGGACATTGTCTTTCAACAAGACAACAATTCGATACATACAGCAAACTTAAGGCTCAACCATAATAGGCGAAGTAAACTGAAGCTACTGTCAGAACTGGACGAAAAGTTTCTTTACGTTGCTTCAAATGGACGAGTTGCCCATAATAGGAGCTTGAAAACGTATCAATCTGTCAGGTCATGTTGTCATTTGTTTTGTTTTTGTGTTTTGCATTTGTGAAAACTTTTAATTCGGTGCGGATTAAAACTGGAAAATTTGTTGAAGTAATTGTTGTTTCTAATATTTGTTGAAGTAAAATGTCCAAATCAAATATGTAAGTTGTGAAATAACTTTTGGTAAAGTGATTAGAAATTTGGTTCTTTTAAAAATGTAAGCAAAAACTAGGACTCAATCTATGGAAATTTTCAGTCGCGTTTCACTGTCTCGGATATTGTCTTGTTTAACTATATATTAAAACACAACTTTCATTGAATATTGAAAGGAAAAAAACAACACAACAATTTCTTTATGTTGTGTACAAGTACTTTGTTTACATTTTTAAAAGCACGATACTGTTCAAACCAAAATTTCTAAACACTTCAAAACCAACTATTTCTAAACTATATTTGACGTCGACATTTTAACTCAACAATTACTTTAACAAATTTTGGAACCAAATTTAATTTTTTTACAGCAACTTGTTCCCACACACAAGCTTTCTGGAATTCACCTCGCAAGAAAAAGGCACAAATCCACAGTAAAAGCACTTTGGATGATTTTGATGATCAAATATATGTGTTTCATTCTAATATAGGTAAATTTTTTTGAAAGAAATTACATATTTTTCCCAAAAACAAAACCCTTTTTGAATTATTAAATTCAACAGATGCTTAGCTGTCAAATTTTCGTACGAAATGCGATCCTGATTGAAAAACAAAGGCATTAGTGTTTTAGACTGGTCACTTCAATTCCCGGATCTGAATCCCATTGAATATCTTTGGGCGACCTTTAATCGCAGGGTTTCATCTTGAGATTATTCCGGCAGATCTATGTATGAAGTATAGAATGGCATAAGCTCGAGACTGAGTGGCAAAATATTAGCATTGAAGAATGGTAAAACGTACCCATGGTATGATAAGTAGAATAAAAGCTGAGTCATATAAAATATTAATTACGTAAATTTCACCATTAAGACCAAACTCACAAAACTGATCGAATTTGAATTTAACCATTTTGCTTAATTTTTTCTCGTTAATATCTTAATCAACATACCTTATATCATTGCTTTATTTATGTATGCATTAATAAAAAATAAATATTATAGAAATATATGGGGATTAGTCTTCAATTTAATATGACAAAAATTGAAATTCATTCGATCGAATATGCGAGTTACTGTATGTCCGCAAGGTTAGCTTATCTCGTAAGTAGAAACAGTAGCATTTCAGATGTACTTTTTTTTATATATTTCAACGATAAGCAAAAGAAAATGTTCCTTCTGCTCTAAATTGAACTCACCTGCCCAAATTTTCGCCGATAAATATGATTTGGGACTTGAAAACATTTGTTAACCCTAAATACCCTTAACAGCATGAAAATGAATACAAATTCGTGAAAATATTATTTAGCAGAAATATCCATAGTAAACCCAACTCAGTACACTGATTACGTTTGTAAAAGCACCAAACCACAAGCTAGATCAAAAAAAAAATTATAAACTAATGGCTTTGATTTAAAAATAACAAAAACCTGTCTTAACTTTTTGAGAAATGCGAATATGAGTGCAATGGTTTAGTTGAATATTAAGTAAGCTAACTAAGGCATATCCTAGACTCGTGCAAATTTAAACGAAAAGATCAAAAGTTATCACCAAAAATTAGGCGCCTGTTAAATGAATACTAACAGGTTTCTTAGTTACAAATTATCATGATTCATGATTCATGATAATACGAGTAATAGTAATTTAAATAAAATTTGGATAAACAAATTGAGAATTTGAAAATGACACACTCAAAGAAATCCTAACCAGACTCCAGATTCATTTCCAATGATTACATTTGTATGTACACACATTTCCATGAACTTAGTAATCCCTTGACAAAATCCTAGAAGCGAAAGTAATGCAAACAGCATTTTTTCAACGACACCATTTTTGGGGGCCTCAATGCTGCAGCCATACATTGAGTGCATTGAGATAGAAGAAAATCTACATATGGTGTTCCTCATTAGAAAAAGTTAAGATATTTTTACACTACCAGCCCTACATACTTAATTTCGTTTCTAATCCACTTAAAATAAATAAAACAAACAAAACTGCGAAACAAAACAACAAAGACAAAGAATGCAAAAACAAAAAAATTAAATTATTTCCATTTGTTACTGTCATTGTGAATTAACAAATGTTAATCATGCTCACCTTCGTTCTCTTCGTCAATCTTCAAGGCTTTCGAGATGTACTCGAATGCACGACGATGATGATGTTTTTGTTTAGCCAACAATGGGTCACCTGGACCAGGAGTTGTTGGACCACCACCGCCTCCTCCTCCTCCTCCTCCCAATTTCGATGACATTTCCAATTGCTTGTGCTTATGATGATTATAAGGGTAATGAACTGTGCTCGTTGAGGCAATAGGTTTCGCTTGAATCCTCTCTAGTTCGGCTCCAACTACAATTTCGATATTACACTCGCGTCTATTTGGACGATATACAACGCGGGTACTTGCCCCGTATAAATATCGGAATATACAAAACAGCTGATAGATAAGTGAACGCAAAACGTTGAAAAGGAAAATAATTGGAAACGAGACGACATACAAGTTCTGCTTATGCACCGACCCTTGTGTAATATTATTGCTGTCGATCGGAGAGGGGGTTCGACTACTTCTGTCATCGATTTCAGCGACGCTAGATTCACAATTGCTGCTACTTTTGCGATGAGTTTTTGAGTTCTTTATGGGAGATTTGCTACTACTATTACTGCTACTGGCATTGCCCGAAGACGACTGAGTTGCAATGCTTTTGTTTCGCACCATTCGGATGGATGGAGAAAAAAGGGTGTCGAATTACCCTTTTGTTGAGGAATATGACTTTTTTTATTCTTGGTCTTTCTTTTTGTTCTAAGAAGCGCTCGCTACCCTCTCGGTTGAAATGGAGTGTTGTTTGATTTTCATAAGAATAAACCGTTGTGGGAATGGATAATTGAATAAAATATTTAACAAAATTTGTGTGGCGTTGAATTTAAAATTAATAATTGAATGGAAATCATTATTATTGTTTATATTTTCACTTAATATAACAAAAAAAAACACCACACAAGACGCAACCACTAGCTTTTTCACCCCTTCTTTGAGAATTATTGACATTTTCACTTAGACCTGTTTGAGTTGGTTGCTTTGATTTTCACCCATAGGGGTAGTTGCTGTTAGGTGTTTTTTTTTATTTTTTCGTTTGAAAAATAACGACCAACTGAGTAACTGGCATTAGCGAGTTATGTCGCAACCATTGGTTTGTATTTACTGGTGATCCAAGGCCTCAAAAAACAATGCGCAATAAGGGACTCGACTGTGGACCCAACAAGTCACAAATAATTTTCAGTTGTGGCTACTACGTAAATATGCATTTTCTCGCTCGGTAAATAAAGTGGCAAGATAAAAACATTGTAAGTCAAAAGACATGGCTTTTATCAATACAGCCATCGATTTAATTTTATTATAAATTCTACTTATGATGAGGGCTCAGATGAGCTGAGTGGAACGATGAGCCTCCAACAACTAGAAATGACGGCGATTTTACAGGGGTATTGACACCGAATCCCCTCTAACTGAAGAAGTCCAAACTGCTATCAACCTCCTAAAAGGCAGCAAAGAAGCTGCACTTGTCGGCATACCAGCTGAGTTCCTGAATGCAGATGAATAATATCCCACGGACTGGAAGGATGGAGTTTTTGTTAAGATACCAAAGAAAGAACGCCTTAAGTACTACAATAACTGGCGTGTTATAACCGTTTTGTCTGTTTTCCCAAAAATAATGCCAACTATCATTCTCGACGGGAAAAAGGACAGAATCGGAAATACACTTAAGAGGCATCAAACGGGCTTTCTTAGTGGTCGGTCTTGTGTCGATCACATTAACAACTTGCGTACAATTCTCGAATACTAAACCTAGTGTACGAGTACGTTACCGCTCTACCTTATGTTCGTGACTAAGAGAAGGCCTTTGAGCAATTCAACCGGGAATGAATCTGGAAATCTTTAAATAGGAGGGGGATTCCCCCGAAGATTGCTGCTGTAATAAAGGATTCCCATCACGTCGCAAGATACTTCGCTCCTTGTAGTGGACAGCTTTCCCACTCTTTCGAGTGAGACAAATGGATATTCTGGGGCTTATCCACTTCTTACTAGCGATAGGCGGTGTACTGACTGCCACTGTAGGTACATTTGAGAGACATGGTATCCAATGAAGACCGTTTGTGAGGCTAAGCCACCTGGAATATGCTGACGATATCTGTTTCCTGACACCGGGATGAACGAGATGTGTGAATCACTGTTAGTAAATGGATGTAACTGGTCTTTAAATCAATTGCAGCAAGACCAAAATAATGCACACTGGCCGCTCAACACATTCTCGCATTATTCTGGGACAAACGCCAATTAAAGAGGTCAAGTAATTTAACTACCTAGGCAGCTTTGTATCGTCCGATGGAGATATCGATCTGTATGTTATTAGCAGAATACGTAAAGCCCGCAGCGCCTTTGGAATGTTGTCCTCCAAATCGAAACCGTACTACTGTATGCCTGTAAACCTGGAAAGTCTCTAGATGGAGATGGAGATGGAGATGGAGATCTCGATCTCTCTCGAGAAGGCTGCGGACATACGTAAGCCGCTGCATGCGTTACATTCTTAAGACCCGATACCGCAAATTATATCGAACCAAGAATTGTGGCATATAACGGATCAAAAGCTGTTGAAAGTGATAGTCTCATAAACGAAGTATTCTAGACAACAGCAACGGAATGCCTCAAGAAAGACCTAATGAAGACAAATAAAGGACGTGAAATTCTGAGAAAATTTTCACCGTACAAAACATAAAAATGCACCGTGTGTCTGATTTAAGGATAACTGTTCGAAAGTGATTGAAATGCATTTTACCAAATTTTTATATTGCCATCTAGGACGACTTCATCCACGAGGAATTCTGTTCTAAATTTCTAAATTAATTTGTCTAGCTGCGGCTATACTTAAGTAGAATGAACACATAACATAGAGTTTTAAAAACAATTAGGAATCAAGTCAAACAAGTTGAGACAAATTCTAAGTTTATTTTCACCAAACTGAGAAACCTTGGCTCACCGCATAGGATCGAACATTGAGAAAAACTTCTTCGAAATTGAAATTTTATAGAGGGAGTTGTTGGACTTTCTCAAGTTGAAAATCTTTGTCAAATATTTGTGAGTGAACCGTGCCCGGAATCAAGGAGAAGTTGTCCTTTGTGAACCTAATGATATGCTAATAAGCCTAAAATTTCAGCCATCCTAAGAGCTGGTTATATTATATTGTTCCGAAATAAAAACGCATTCATATTGTTAATTTTCTGCGCTGAAGTTGTTTTAACAAATTAATAATAAATAATCAAGTAAAATTCAAAACCTGAATACTTAGTTCGAAGATCCAACTATTTGACAGTTGTTCAATCCGATGCTGCTCACTGTTGAAGTGTTTCTCGCGTGACAGCCTATGTCAGCTGTCACTAGAAAACCAAAGGCCGAGACAAGTTTCATAACCAAAACACGATTCAGGCTGTGGGCCTTTTTTTTTAGAAATCGCTGAAAATTTAGCTACAATTATGTCTAAAGCGGCTGGGAAACTTAAGTCGATGAAAAAGGTCGTCGAGAAAATAACCCATACGACTAAATTAAAAACAGATATTCCAGCGGGCATGGCTGCAGCTGGTCCTCCACTTGGTCCAATGCTAGGACAGGTAACCTCTTTTCCGTAGTCGAATTTTGTGAGTTTTTTAATTTGTCTTTATTCGCTAGCGCTCCATTAACATTGCAGCCTTCTGCAAGGACTTTAATGAACGCACAAAAGACATAAAAGAGGGTATACCACTACCATGCCGGATATGGGTGAATAGCGATCGTACCTATGAACTTGTAATCCATTCTCCGCCGGCCACATTCCTGCTGAAGCAAGCCGCAGGCATCCAAAGAGGTGCAATGTGCCCAGGCAAAGAGCTGGCAGGAAAAATCACATTAAAGCACTTATACGAGATCGCAACTATCAAGATCCAAGATCCACCCAATGCTCTCAAAACCATGGAGGTAAATAAAGAAGTTTTTATCCAAATAAATTAAATTAATTTCCATCTTCCATTCCATTTCTTCCTAGCAAATGTGTGAACAACTCGTTGGAATTGCCCGAACCTGTGGTATACAAATAGTGAAAGATCTAAATGCGGAGGAATACGCAGAGTTTCTAGAAGAGCGGCGAAAAATTGTGGAAGACCAACGCAGAGAGCTTCAAGAGAAACGAGACGCAAAAATGTTACGAACCGGCTAATTCTAGTTTCTTATATATTTTGTTAATTTCTAAAGTAGTGCTGCAATAAATACAAAACAGTTTTAATCGAATTTCAACTTCTTTCTATCCTTGGCGGCGTTCTTTTTGCGCTTCTTTTCCAGATGCTTCGCCAGACTTCCAGACGACTTGAGTTCCTCGAATTGTTTTACAAGTTCTTTGGCTCGACGTTCCTCTGCAAAGAAAAGAAAAGAAGAACTGTGTGAATTGTTACTTTCACCTGGCTGTTCTTTTGCACTTACTTTTTGTAACGTAGTGGGGTTGCCTGCCTTCACTCTTGGCTTTCTGGATATCATCTCTTTCCTCCTTTAACATATTTTGTTTCTCTTGCCAGCGATTTTCTTCAACGTTTTTGTTCTTTAGTCGTTGCATCACAAACTTTATTTCCTTCTTCTCACTTTCATCTTTTGTAGTTGTGAGTTTCTGTCGAAGAGTTTTAATTTCTTTCTCTCGGACATCCGTCAAGAATTTATAGTTTTCTTTGAACTTGACAGGATCATATTCACCACTGTTTTTGTCGAATCTCGGATCTCGGACGACGGTTTTTTCTGTTTTTGTAGTATGAGCCACAGATCCAAGAAATGGCACCTGCTTTTTGGATGATTGCTCCCGAGGTCGGTTTTTATTTAGACGCTTAAAGTCTGTTGGTTTCTTTTTTCTTTTGGCTGGCGCTACACCATGTATAGCTTCTTGGTAGAGCTTTGTTCCCAGTTCTTCTTTAAGCTTCATCAATTCCTCAAATGACATTGTATTGAGTTCACCTCGAATTTCTGTCTATAAATTGAAATTAGGGATTTTTGTAGATTTGGCGTATTGCATGTACTTACTCGGGTTCCGACGTCATCTTCGGAATCACTTGAACAATGTGAATCTTGTTCAGATGGTTCATTGTGATCCTCGTTTGAGAGAGTATCGTCTTCCGATGAACTCATAATTTGAATTTTATACTTGCACTGTGAATTTTTTTTATAAATTTTTATTTGATTTGTTTTACGCGTGTTTGGATATTTATTTTGACAAGTGATAGTTGCTGTTTAGGAAAGTAGTGTCATCTAGCTGTCATTCTTAGAAATAATAAATCAATTGCGTCGAAAGGTATGCAATAAAATTCGGATTAATGACTAAACGTTTTCCAAAAAAGTGCTGCCAAGTCAAATAAATTGAATGTTATTTGCACTATAAAATTACTTTCTTTCATATCAAGATTAAAAAATTAAAATATATATGCCCCACAGCATTTTATGAAAATTCTATGCGCTGTCATTTTCATTACAATTTAACACTTGCGTTTTTTTTGTCACGCCGGCTTATTATCGAAAGGAAAAAATTATTAGATTTTCAAATATTTATCGTCAATTCCAGTGCAGGAGTGGAGCGCACAAAAGATTAGATATTACAAAAGTAATTACGACAGCAATATCTAATATCAATGTAGGCGCTTTCACCAAACAGAAGACATCTTTTTATTTAAGAAGCTTTGAAATCCTAGCCTATCGATGCTTTACTAGCTCATTGTAACCAACAGAATTTACTTGACTAAACATTCACTAACCGAAAGGGCATACGAGAAGCAGAAAATTGCTTGAAGTATTTTCTTATCTATTAAAGAAGAAATTTATCATGAAATATCAAGTGCAACTAATTCAACAGTACATTATAGTTCAACTTTCGTCGAGCCATCCCATATCGAACTATTTTAAAAAAGAGTCTTTGACAATCAAACTAGTGAGGGATAATATATTTCTATTGTAAGTTTTCCTTCTTTGAGTTTTTTTTTTTTCATTATATTGGTTGAACTACATGTTTTTTATTATATATTATATGCAATACAAAGAGAATAGCAAATGTCACATCTTAATGGCTAAATACTGCCTCCATCGAACGATATTTCATCGTAATATTGTATTGATTTGGCATCATTCAGAGGTAAATTAGTTTGGCATAACATACAAACCAAATGTCAGTTTTTCAGCAGAACAAGGCTATGCGTTGATGACTATTTAATCCAATACAACGTAAATAAATTTATTTTTTTTAGAGAAATTGAAGCACATTAGCAAATATTAAAAACAAAAATGGTTCCCGTGTTTTTATTTGGAAAGCAAATATTTTCCCTTAAAACTTTGCACAAAGAAGAAATAGTGCAGACAATTATCAGCGACACGGTAAGTTCATTCCCGAACAACTTCAACTGACAGCATCCTTTATATCCATCCATATTACAGAATCTCGAACCAGAGGATTTTTATTTGCTTCAAAATGGTAAACTCGTTAACGAAAAGGCCATCGATAGTGCATTTCCTGTCCATATACAGCTACGTATTCTCGGAGGCAAAGGTGGATTTGGCTCGATGCTTCGAGCTATAGGAGCTCAAATCGAAAAGACAACAAATCGTGAAGCTTGTCGGGATCTCAGCGGGCGCAGACTTCGAGATATTAACGAAGAAAAACGACTCAAAGCCTGGCTAGAGAAGCAAAAAGATCGCGAAAACGAAGCAGAGGAGAAGAGAAAGAGAAAACTCGAGAAGCTCCTGCACGTACCAAAGCATGAGTTCAAAGACGCGCAATACGAAGAAGCCCGTTCCAAATTGACCGAAAAAGTAAGTGATGCAGTGGAGGAGGGCTTTAAGAAGGCAGTAGAAAAGCAAACTGACAAGCCAAATTTAAAGCGAAAAGCGGAACCAGCAACTAAAGTAAAAAATAAGAAAACTGCACTTTGGATTGGTGCCGACATTGACGGAAGCTCTTGTTCGGACAGCGACGACTCGGAAGATGATAACAAAAATAGCAACCCACCTTCAACATCCACCAACAAGCATTGACAAACGAGAAATCTGTTTTGGTTGTAAACTATATTATTAATACATAAAATAGGCTAAGTTAACTCAATAAAATCACTTTATGCTAACATCTAGTTGTCACTGTGTTGTAAATTGCGACGAGACCCAGGCCAGGCCCCACTTTAAGTTCGTCAGCATGAACTTCAAAGCTTTTGTCCACTGCTCTTCCGAGTTGAATTGTATTCTGTGGAATAAAAGAAGCATTTTATAGAAAATTTGTGGAACCAATTTCTGTACTTACTTGATTGAGTATGAGTTTCCAGTAGAGGGATCAATTATTTTTCCCTTTTCCATCTTGTAGGGCAGACAGAATTCCGTGTCACGCTTTTCGACTTCTTGCTGAAACTGAATAAGACACTCCAAAAATGCTACCATTGCGGCATCGAACTTTGTATCCCAAAAGAACTTGAAGCCGCCGGTTCCGTAAAGTGGCAGCTCACGACCCTCACTTGGAATTTCAACGTATGAATGACTGCCAAATGGCACCAGACGGAATTTTTCAAAAGTAAGGCCTATTTTGCGTGCCAGCGCACAGAGCAACAATACAGTCTGGCCCCATGCTGCATTGATCTCTGACCAATCAACAGAGGCCGAAGGCAACCTTCCCAAACGAAAATTGTTTATGGTTCCAAAGTGCCCAGCATGCCAGATATGGAAGGCTACGTTGAAAATGTTCGTATTTTGCAACCGCTCTAAATGATGCTCTGCATAGGCAATCTGATTTTCCAAACTTCGCTTATCATCTTCTGTGAGCATCAAGTCACGTCTGTGCTTTGTATATTCACGCCAATATGTGATTTCTTGCTCAGCCAGCTTAGCTTTCTCTGCTTCTTCTGCCTTGATTTCATCTAGCAAGTTTGCTTCATTGATTTTCAATTCGGAGAGGTCCTCTAAAAGGTGTTTTTCCTTTGATTCCAAGTCAGCCAGTTCTTTCCTTAGTTCAGGAATATTTGGCTTCTCTTCTGATTTTTCTAATTTTCCCAAATAACTTTTGTAATCCTGCCATTCGTTTTCGGCTATTCTAAGCTCACGCTCCAAGAGTTCAAGCATTGAATCGGTACACTCATCGCACAATGGATGATCGAATTCAGAATTGGAAGATAAAGCGTCGAAGAGGTGAGCCTTTGCGAGAAACTCAGCACTGAGTTTCTTAGTTTCTTTTCCATCGGATACCAGAGTGAACCCAGTTCCATTTATGGAGTCACTTAAACGAAATGGTGGCACAAAATGATCAAAACCACTTTCATTTGGATCTATTTCATCCATGTTTGTTGCGTAGATGGGCACTATAAACCAGAATAGAATAGAGCGTATACAAATTTTATATTATTTACTGCACTTACATGATAATTCTGCCATTGCATGTTCATTGATACTGTCCAAGCTACCATCCAGAATCAGAGGTTTTTGACACCTTTGGCAGGCAAAATTGATGGACACTTTTTCATCTACCATAGTTTGCTTGTCTAAACCGATAGACAAAAAATATTATACTTGTAAAATTTTTTAAACAGAACAGAGAAAACTACTACTGTGTTTTGTGTACTCGAGAAAATGCAGACTGAAAAACAGCTGACGGCAGAAACGTCAAACGTAACGTTAACAATAAAATTGTCTTAGCAAAGGCATACATATTGTAGACAGTCGTCCATAAGTAAAGTAGGGTATAAGGCAGATGGGTTTCAACACTATTTGACTTTGAAATCGTTTCAGTCTTAAAAAAATGTTGAAGATTGTTATTTTTATCAGGTTAATTTACGGGCTCATTTCTCGTAGTGAGTCATTGATTTCGTCTTTTAAAAACCCTGAAAAAGTCTTATGGCGCTTCTGATTCCAATGTTTATCTCAAAACTTCTATAAGTTTTGCTGCCAAAATATTTATATGCCTTAATTAAATGTCAATTTTTTATTTCAATTCCTTTGTTTAGTAAAATGGCAGAAAGCCGATTTATTAAGTTAAATAAGTACAAAACTTAACAGATTCCAATAACGAAATACTTTGTTCAATATGAAAACAAATATCTGGATTGAGGTACAATAATTTTTGAAGACCCAACTTGTGAAAACAGATGAAATACCAAAATCAAATATTCTTCACCGTTGGTCGCAGCAAATGTAAAAATTCTTAAAAGTGCTTATTTCATCACCCATAAGGATATAATTCAAATGTCTTTTCTTACAGCCGTGGATAGAGTGATACAAATAGTTCTTGCATAAGTTTTTGCGGTGACGTTCTATCCGAGACGTCGGTGTCTTTTTTGCTTGACAGCATATACTTAGTCTTCCCTTCATTGACCGCTTAACCCATTTTCGCCGCTTCCGTCTCAATACTTGCAAAGGCGCCACTGACATCACGCTGCTTTCTGTGATGTCAACATCATCGCGTATGCAAGTAATTGGACACACTTTTAAAAGATTGTGCCTCTTGTGTTGGCGCGTGAGTTCTGCACTATTCTGTCAAGTATGATGTTAAGAAATCGCATGACAGCGCATCGCCTTGTCTAAATCCCTTCTGTACATTAAAGGTCTCTGTGAGATCCTTACCGACCTTGATGAGGCAGCGTGCATTCTCCATCGTCATTCTGCACATACGGACGAGCTTGTAAGGGATGCCAAAACTTGACATTGCTCTTTATAGCTCGTCTCTATAGTTGCTGTCATACGCGACCTTAAAATCGATGGGTCTTCTCCAAGATCTGCCGTAGTGTGAATATCTGGTCGATGGTGGACTTTCCTGGCCTGAAGCCACCCTGATATGTACTTATCAGGTTGTTGACGAACGGCTTCAGGCGTTCACACAATACGGCGGATAAGATCTTATATGCGATGTTAAGGAGACTGATGCCTCTGTAGTTGGCGCAGTACAGAGGGTCTCCTTTCTTGAGAATTGGACAAACAATGCTGAGGTTCCATTCATCGGGCATACTTTCGTCCGGCCATATTTTAGAGACGAGTTGGTGTATGCTCCTTACCAAGTCATCGCCTGAGACTTTGAGGAGCTCGGCAGTCAGGCCGTCCGCTCCAGCAGCTTTGTTGGACTTAAGCTTAGATATATGGTTCGTCATCGTAGTTATACAGTCTGCAAAAATGGTCTTTTCAAATCCTCAGCATCAACTGCGATTCTACTACGATGTTCCCTTGTTCATCTCTACAGGCTTCGGTTCGGGGTTTGTTTCCGTGGCATGTTATTTTTACCTTTCGATCGCGCGCTTCTCATGCTCTTTCTTTCTCCTACTGAGAAGCCGGTTTTCGACTCTCCTCTTCCTCTCATAGAGCTTGTCAGTAGCTCTGGTCCTTCTATGCAGCGCCGCTTTATATGCATCTTGTTTAATTGCATGTGCTTGCCGGCATTCATCATCGAACCAGGGGTTTCGTTGTGGTGAGATTAAGAGACACTCGATCGGATAAGGACTTGGCGATCTCTTGCGATTGTAGCCGTCTGACGTCGAATTTTCTCGCAGCATTAGTTCGTCTTGGCGTAGTTTGGGATATCCGCAAACATACCTTGGCTACAACAAGGTAATGGTCCGTGCCGATGTTGGCTCCTCGGAACGTACGGACGTCCATAATACTGGAGGAGTGTCTTGCGTTGATCGCAATGCGATCCATCTGGTGTGATCGCCCCGCCGCAAAGTCGATTAGCCTGAATCCATTATCGGAGGTGGTATCATGCAGGCTATATTTTCCGATTGTTCCATGAAATATTACCTCTCTTCCTAGCTTTGCATTAAAATCACCGAGGACAATCTTAATGTCATAGCTAGGGCATTGCTCGTAGGTCTTGTTCAAGTGCTCATAAAAGGCATATCTTTCTCCTCTGTGAGTGCGTACGCGCATATCAGGCTAGTGTTGGTAAATTTAGCCTTGAAGCGTATTGCTACGAGGCGCTCGTTTACATACCGGAAGCTCCGCATCTAAATAGCCGCTGGTTTTGACGTCGATAACAATCGTCGTAGTAAATGTCGCAGTTTTTCAAACTTTTTTTTTATCCAGCCCATTCCATCGCATTTCTTGGATGAAGGTTAGGTCTAGGGCCTTCACTAGTTTTTGGGCTGCTCGTGGCCTGTTAAGGGACCTTGCATTCCACGTGCATATCCGAAGTTCGTTGTCCTTAATTCGTTTGCTAACTAATAGCGTTTAACTATTTTTTGTACTATCTAATGTTTTAAAATGTATGTGGCTCAAGATAAGTTTTTTGTGGATTTTTGCATTTAAATGGAATTACCCTTAATACTATGAGATGCCATTTTCCATTAAAAAATAGTGGTTTTTGTACACTGCTGATTTGTTGACCTGCTCTCCGTCCCCGACTCTCCGATTCTTATGAGAATCTGATAAAATGACACCAGAACTTTTGCGGAAGTGCAAAACTGACCTACCCTGTACTCAGGATAGGCTTATTTCAGAATCTGGGCTATGAAGCGTAGTCTTCAAAGATGAATTCAAAAAATTAACGCGGTATGGCGCTGGTGCCTTTTTGTTGGACGACGACGACGTTAAATTAAAATCTTCTTTGGAAAAATTGCGTCTGTTTTCTTAGCAGAGATTTATTTCTTTACATGAGAATTATGACCACAAGCCATCTTTATGTCTGTGAATGGTGTATAACTACGAGTATTGATTTAGAAGCAGAAAAAAAGGTTTAAACAGGGGGCGCGCAACATAAACTACTTAGACAGTTTGACACAGCATTAACCAGGGGGAGACAAAAAAAAAATAACGATATTAACTTAAATGTAAAAAAATATTCTTACTGTCCTATCGAGAGTAAATGAAAACCCTTCTGGTTCAAAAAAAAAAAAAAAAAAAGACAACCGAAATTAATACATTTTATCTCTTTTCGTATGTCCTAACTTCACCAATTCAATAAAAAGATTATTTAGTATTTATTCGAAAACTCATTACTCAAATGTATGTAAATAAAATTGACAAGTAGACATTGGTTATTCCGGTCTTTCAACATATGAATTCCCTTTCTGGGAACTTGTTAGTGCTGCCTGTGGTCATATGTAATACAATATATTGGACTTGTTATACCCATTACTTTATGTATCGACAGTTTTGATATTGAAGTTGCAAAATATTGTTTTAGCATCGTATTCCGTGGAGACAGCTTAATTGATAACTGTCAGCGAGCCGATTAAGAATTTGGTTTTTGGTTTTTTTTTAAAAAAAAGAGAATTATTTATTTATTTTTTGTTTGTTATTTCTAAGAGTTAAAGTTGAATTTTAAAAAGAAAAAAATTGAATTCAAAAGCGAACCACCGACGTCTCTGAACACAACTATCGAACATTTTTCTCCTGTACTATTCGTAGATCGTTATCTTTTCTTGTCCTTTTCTTCCTTTTTGTGAAATAATACAAATTACATTAAGGTTACTTCAGTTGGGCACGTAGGTTGTAGTTTAAGTAGTCGTCGGGGGCTTTTCGCTAAAGTTTTAAGCAGAAGTTGTAAGGAATGTAAGTAAAGGAATATTATATACGCATGTACATTAATATAATTAATATTTTCTTAGAAAATAAAATTGAATTTCATCAAAGGAATCTAGCAATTTTTATTGTCCAACCACCACACTCTCTGCTTTGCAAGACCTCCCGTGCTAACAATAACGATATATCGTAGAAGTATGCGGATTGCAGTGATATTGTAATTAGTTAGTTTACGTATTACCATAAATAGTCGTAAAAATATGTCAAAACCAAGAAAATAAATTGCAGATTTCAGCACCCTGTTGGTTTTATTTACATTTAACACTTGTCTAAAAGAAAGCTGTCAAAAATAGTTAGCACAGGCTCAAACTATTAGTTGGTAAACACTAAACAGAATAAAACAAAATTTGATTTATTTTAACACATTATTATAATGATTTATAGAAATTAAGGACAATGACCACAGATGAACGGAACTTTCGTTCTAGCTATTACGGAAAAGTCGGACGAGATATTGTAGAAGAGAAAAAATCATTAGACTTACTACTTAATGATAATTCACTTACTCGAGTTAAACTTCGGCAATTTTGCTTAAGTTTTACTGTTCCAACAGCACAGAGAAGTAACGTATGGAATATTATTTTAGGTATTTTAACAACCAAAGAGATGCTTCGTATGTGTAAAGATTTTTTCATAAATGTTTTTCTTTTTTTTGTAGGAGTTCTACCATTGCCTGTTCATCAAAATGCAAGTGACTATATTATGGAGCAAAGAACTGCAGTGTACGAGGATGTTCTTCGAGCTGTAACAACTTTAAAATACGTCGATGAAAATACACCAAAATGTTATGTCCTGTATGCTATGTGGTTATTGGAAAACAAAAAATTGAATCCTGACACTAACATCATTGTAAGCTCTTTGGAATACATGACCCACTATATAGGCTTATTTAATTTGTCTTTTGCCTTTTGTCTTCTTGTGTAAAGGATGATAATCATTTTGTTGAAATAGCTAAAGTGCTCTTGCAAGTATTTGAAAAGAATGTAGAAATATATTGGATTGCGAAGGAGTTCTACAAACTGACAAAAATTATAAAAGCCGAGCTTTCCAAGCTTAAGGAATTTACGCAGACATTTTTGAAAAAGGAGCACAATAATTTGTACAAGTATGAGCTAATACGTACATTCATGTCGCAAAAATGATTAATTTTTATTTTAACTTTACTGAAAGTCTTCTAGAAAGCCATCAATTTTTTAAAAGCAACCTTATAGATGAATGGTACGGCACATGCTTTGCGGGAATCATAAATGAAGTTTCACTCGTAAAAGTTTGGGATATAATCTGTGGTGGATCTAGAAAGATTTTAATCTTCGTCCTTGTAGAATTGCTGAAAACAGAAACGTTTCTTTCTTCATTGTCTATGTGCAAGAGTGTTGACGCCATAAAAAAGTCAATTGAAAAAGCAAAAGACCAGGATTTGTCCAGTGTAATAAATAAGGCAATCAAAACGTGGAGATCCTGCAACCATATGCACAATGAAATAACAATACACTGATTTCGTTTTTTTTTTTTTATAAGCAAATATATTAATTTTTACTACACAACTTAGATATATTTGAACACAACCGATTTTCTATCGGGAACTGTCTGCAATTCAAGTGTTACGGGGCACTGTAACCAGTTGGAAAGCATCTCCTCAGTATATCCGATTAGAAAATACATTTTTCTCGCTGTTATTCCTTGTCGAATAATCGCAGCAATTCTTATATGGTTGAATTGCCTCTTTATGATGACTTCTGAGCACACAAGCGAATGCCATGTTCCAGTTATGAATTTGCGAACAAAAACATCTTCAACGGTCGTTTGTGAGGGACGAATACCATCGAGAATAGTAGCTAAATTGGGAGTCTTAGTTGGTTTCAATACTTACAATTAAAGAGTGAAGGAAACTTACAGGTATTCCATGAATTCCAAGATTTTCGATGTAGAATGTGATGCGGAGCATTTGCCATTTCGTATGTAAGTGGTCTGTCCCGTTTTGGGGTTATGCGATATCGACCCGCTTGAACTTTATTAACCACAGCGGTTGTATGTAACGTTCTCCTGCACAATTCATTGTTCAAAGTGCTTGGAACGAACTGCAAGTAGCTTAGTTAATATATAAATATGATTTACTTAAATTTTGTTTTTACCTGCACAATTGCCTTTAACATTTTCGTTTCGCCTATGTAACTTATTGGGGTTGAAAAAGTGACATTTCCACATTGACAGCAAAAATACTTACAGTGGCTGTTAAAAGTATTTAGTCTGGTGGAAATAATAGGTGTTTTTATATTCAATGTTCTATGTTGGCTAAAGCTTTTGTTTTTAATTCAGAGGCTAGTCATTTATAAAAAGAAAGACAGCAGTTTGAATTACAAGCATACATTTTAGAAAGACTAATATTAATTGAACTTTTGTATGCGTATATTTATTAAAAACTGCATATGATTAAATTGTATTTGACGGTATCCTAACACTTTATGCACTGATACAGGACAACACCTAGTGCCTTCATTCTTCCGACTGTGTTTAATGAAAACTTTTATTCTGAGATTATCCAGCGACAAATCCTTCATTGAACTAAGGCATTAACATTAGGCATTCGTATTATTTTTAACTTAATCTTGAAGGATTTTTTTCCTAAAAATTCAGACAAGTTCCTCTACATTCTGCCTCGGCTTTAGTTTAGGTGGCGATCTGATGAATTTACCAAGCACTTTCTTCAAACATGTCTGATCGTATGTGAGTATTTATGATAGTCTTAACCAAAGTGAAAGCTATGCATTCGATTTGGCATTCGTTGTTACTTTGATCTGACATGAGAATTTCCGGTTGAACCTTTTCTGTTGGTTATTCGATAATTGCACGTTTTGCGAGATTTAAGCATATTAGTAGATATGTATATTTCAAATATGAGTAAAAGCACATAAGGAGCATAAGAAACACTAAAATGTGCAAGAGTGTTGATTTTGGAAAACTGCCTCTGAGCTTCAGAATGAAGCATGGTTTGGATATACATGTATATAGTGCTCGTGTTTGCGGATGATCCCTGTGTGACTAAGATGTATTATAAATTATATAGAAAACAGCTGAGAAATTTAAACAGAATTTGATCAAACTAGCAATATTCTTTTGACTTATTGCTTAACTGTAAATTCCTTCGATTAAACAAGCTTCAGTTGAACGTATTCTTCTTATTTTGACAGCTGATTCCGTTAAAAAGAAGAAGAAGAAAATGAACAAGTAGCAAAAAGAAACAAAATGTCATTTGTGAAAATTTGAAAACTGCAAAGTTTAACTAAAATTTTGGTATTTACCCAATTAATTTTAAGTTTTATTTTTAATATTAATTATTAACGGAAAGCAAATAGTTTAACTTTAATTTAATATCTTATCGATTCGATTCTTAGTGTTGTTTTTTTTTTATTTTTTGTAAGAAAAGAAAAGTCCCTTTCAACCGTTTCATTCATAAAATATGTATTTATGTATTAAAACATTGAGTTACTCTTTATATGAATGTAGAGTTTTTTATAAAAAAAAATCAAAAATGAATTTCAATATCGAATCGAAGATTGTAATTTGAGCAAATGATTTTGCATTCAATAAGAAAAGGTGCTTAATTCTACCCCACATAATTTTGCGTGTAAATCGATAATTTCCTATTAAACCAGCAATTGCCAGAAGAAGAAAAAAAACAAGAATGAGATAAATCGTTGATAAGTTTGTTCAACTCCGATGGGACGTTTTTGATTTTAACTGAGATTTTGAACGGAAAAGTTCAATCTGTAAAATAAAATCATCGGCGAAAAGCCGCCAAAATGGAACAAGAAATCGGAACATGGGACTCGGTGCTATTGGAAAATCTATCTGAGGATAGTTTTATAAATAATATACATCAACGATACAAGAGAGATCATGTATACGTGAGTGAGACGTTGAGCTAAAGAATGGGAATTTATTAATAATTCAACTTTCTTATTTCTTTAATGGTAAACAGACGTACATTGGAACATCGGTTGTTGCTGTTAATCCATACCGTCACATATCAGAGCACACTTCAGAAATTATTCGAGCTTATGGAAGCAAAGGAATCTTTCAACTTCCTCCGCATATGTAAGTAAGGGAATGAAATTGGTACAATAGATATCTAAAAGAACGTTTTGTAGTTCATTTTTTTCATTTAAATAATTGTTGGCAAACGAGTGTAAGTAAGTTTCAAGGTCTTTAATCGTAACAGCCTTGAACTTTGCAATTTGTTTTCTTTGTTCAATCTCTGTAATTCTTATAAAATGATAACTATTTATGAGAGCTTCATAAATAGTGAGTGAGTGAATGTCAGTAAGCTATATCGACCTGATTTTGCCTATGAAACGTGCCAAGAAAACTGGAATCAATGACAAACAGGGCCAGCATGAGTTAAGTGAATGGTTAGATTTTTATGACAATCTTTTGTCAAAACCTTAGATACCTGCCGACCTTTTCATTGACTTATTGTGGGGGTAGGAGATCAAATTTTAATTTTTGTATTCATTACCTGGGGCTTTTATTATGTACATGCAAACATGGTTTAAGAGTTTGTCATTAAAAATTTTCTATTTTTGTAATTTTTCACATCCATAAGGGATTATACAAGGATGCTCTTTGAACTTCTTTTTATTTTTTATTCTTCGAGTGTATCTGCTATCTTTCTGACATCTTATTATACTTAGGTTTTCATTAAATTATTAGCAAAATATTAAAATAGAGATAGAAAGGATGTGCATAGTATAGTTTAAGCCTTATTAAGTAATTAATATTTAAGAACCTGTTAATCGCTTTAGTTGTCACCAAGTATACAAGTTTTACCCCGTGAGTCAGCTGTTTGATTCACTCCTACTGAACACACATCCATAAAGTCATATATAAAAGGATTTGCATTGTCTTAATACTTAAGACAACGTAAACGTTAAGGTTCGGTGTCAAGGCGTTGCTTGGGTGTTATACGTTAAGAAGGATGGCAAACCAGTTTCAAAGCCAATTAGTATTTGCTTTTAGTGTGTGTGATTGAGTTTAAAGCTCTTAATCAGTACGCTGGATAAAATTCAATATGCAATATTTAAGAGGAATTTGTCTAGAATCTTATATTACTCCTCGGAAAGACTGTCAAACCCACCGTTCTTGTTTTATTGTTAAGCATATTATATGCAAACACATATAATACTTATTTGCATCAAAGCAGCTCTTAGATACACTGTTTAATTGTATCTTTAACACACACAATTAAAATACTTATATAGGGGAGTTTAATTTTAGCTGCTTTTGGACGCTTTTTTAGAGAATCGTAAGCTATTTATAATGTTAATTATCTTATGTCCTATATTTACCATAGATAATTTAATCCACCTTCACAGTCTGGAATTAAAGCAGATTTGTTGTTGGAAAAACTGTCAGTATTTAAATTTGTACAGTTAATATTATACGTTACCTCTATTACCACTCAAACATTTTTTTAGAAATCTTGATGAAATAAATTCGTTAATTTTTGTTTTAGTTACGGTCTGGCGAATTTGGCTTATCAGTCGCTTAAGGACAAAAGTGAAGATCAGTGCATAATTCTATTAGGTAAGTGTATAATTGCGTAGGTGATATCTTCACATGCGATTACGACAAGATAACAATTACAGGTGAAAGTGGTGCGGGTAAAACAGAATCATTTAAAATTATCGTCAACTTTCTCACACACATTCAAGATGCCCAGAAAAATAAATCAAAATGCCACATGGCTACACCTAGACGCAGAGCTTCGAGTAGTTGTTCTGGAAATTACGTAGCTTGTCCAAGTTCAAGGATATCAACTCCCAAAAAGCAATCGCCCGCATCTCAACAAATGACTGGGACGACTGTTACAAGAGCACGTGCAGAAAGTAGTGATCGCACCTCGAAGGTAAAGGCATACTTTTTATATTAGTATAATTTGTTACGATTATTTCGATTTGATTTTAGAAAAATCTCCGCGAAAAAGTTGTTGATTTTGATTTTTCCCATCATAAGAGTACGGAAAATATTGTGGAATTTCAACAATATCGTCACGCAACACAAGTACCAACGAAATCATGCTTCAAAAATAACTGCAACGACGGATCTTTAAGTCGACATAAAATGTCAATGATAAATGATAAAATTCTGTGTGATACAGCGACCAATGTTTCGATGGGAAAATTCAACTCTAGCAGTAATTGTGATTATAACACGACTGTCAGAGCGCCAATGTCATATAGCTCAATACCAACTTCCATTAATTCTGGCTGCAGACAGTGTGGTCATAGTAAATGTACACGACAACGTAGTTTCGAAATAGACGAAAGAGCTTCTAGTAGCGGTAGTGCAATTTCTTATAAACTAAAATCTGATGTGAAAGGAAGAGGGAGCTGTTCGAGTCTAATTCGACAACATTCAAGTGAAAGTACAGCGAGTAAAGAATTTTTACCGAATTCATCACGAAGTTCGTCGAGAGTATCACTTTTTGATGCTCATAAATTAAATCAAATGTATGTTGAAAATTTAAAAGGTAACAGCAATATTTGTGCTTCCTCCGTTATGATACAATGTAGAAATCCAAGAATGAGGGAATGCGTAACATGTGCTGATGTTTTTCTAGAAGCTATGGGTAATGCAACAACTTCAAAGAACAACAATTCAAGTAGATATGTAAAGATAAACGTTTTTTTTTAAATTAATAAGTAGTAAATATTTTAAAATTTTTTATTTTCCAGGGAAAGTTTTTCGACATTGAAATTGATTTTAAAGGCGATCCAATCGGTATCCATATAACACACTGTAAGTATTAATCGGACATTTTCGTTGTTAGTTATTTCAATTAGAGTTGCCACGAATATTCGACTGCTATTCGGTATTCGCCCTATACTATACATTAGGCAAATGTCGCGTTGGTGTTTAATTTTATATTATGTATATTATCGATATTTATTTTTTTTTTGTACTAAAAATTTCGGAAGAAACTGTTCTGTAATAAAAAAACAAGTTAATGAATTGAACGATATACAATTTCCCAATTACAATCTTAGGAGAATTCAAAATTGCAATGCCGAAAATCTAAGAAAGCAATTTCGTTAAGATATATTTAATTTCAAATTGTATACCCTAAAATATTCTATATGCTAACCTATGGCTTTTGTAGTTGGATAAGAAAGGAGATCTTAGTAATGAGAATTTTAAACGTAAAATGTGGAAATCAAAGATTACTTTTAACTTAGCTTAGCTAAACATTTACCAACACATCAATCTTTAAATATTTTGATATCTACATCTGGTTAAGTTTTTCCTGGTTATATTCTAAATATAACAGCTACTTACTAAGGCTAAGTATACAAATCTAATATTAAAGAGAATAATAAAAAAGAGTAAGAAGCAGTATTTTAAAATAAAATAATGTTGAATGCCACTTCACAAAGCCGTTAAAAAAATTAATAATAATAATAATAAAACATCTTTAGGCATTGTTCAGCAGGCCATAGATGCTCTTCTTTCCAAATATATTGCCATATGCAAAACGTTATATCTAATCGGTTTTATTATATAGGTTCGCAATATGGGCGCTGAATTAATAACTTATAATGTGATTATGTAGAGCAGTGCTTTGTATATGAGTTTATAGGATTACAAACGAAAAATTGTAAGAAGAGTAGGATCCAAGAAGGAAGAGTATTAAGGAACAACTCATATTATCAATGCAAGGGTTTTCATTTTCTACCTTTCTGCAGTAACTGATATGTTCTCGTGTGGTTTACTCCTCCATATCTTTCTCTACCGTTTGATGGTTTCACCTGAATCAAGATCTTTTTTTAACGTGCTGTCCCTTAAAGACTTTGGGCTGGAATTTAAGTTTTCATTCGCTTTCCGTTTTGTAGAGCAGAAGAATTTTTCCCAAATGACATGAACATCAATGCTATTTTACTTTAGAAAAAAACCACGCTTACCTGTCTTGGAGTTGAGCTCTTAGCTTGAAATGGTGGATCTGACTCTGTTTATACAGTTTTTTTTTTCCGCTCCTTTCATGTATAAAGAATAAAGACTAGGGTTATCGTAGAATTGGTTTGATACAAAGAGCTTCTTTCAATACACATTGCTTATTCCCATCATCTTAGTCGTTAAATTCAGTTGTTTCAACTAGATCGATATCGCTTTACAGACCTCAATGCATTTGCATATTAAAATATGTTTATCGTCATCCATTTTTGATGCAATCTCTTGCATTGCACCAAAAAGTGAATGAAGAGTTTATATATTAATGACAGTAGTTTTGGCTGTCTGTTTGTTGTTTCATGGTCCAAATATACTGCAGTTATCAAGGAGTAGTTTAGGTTGACCTCTATACTGGTGTATTTGTGTCAAAATCGAGGAACTAATCAAGCAAGATTTCCATGCTTCCGATTGTAAATTGCTGTTAAGTTTGAATGCGTAATGGATTTCATAATTTATCGAACACAAGTTTGAAACTTATGTTATTGTTTCATGATCCGTTTTTTTCTAATGCGCTTTTTGGTGTTACTGACTAATAAAATTGAATGCATTGTTTTGACCTTAGCAATCGTTATTTATAAAATAATAAACAAAGTTCGTAACCAATTTCAAAAAATTATATGACGTCAAGATAACACAAATCTCACATTTTTCCTGATGAGTCTTGAACTTTGACCCTAAGCATATGAATTTTGGTACACAACTCTGTTTGATACGAAAACGATAGAATTTAATTAAGATTTTTCATAGCATTTATTTAATTTCTAATAATCTTTCACCAATGCATGTATTTATATTTGAAACAATTTCTGATAACGTTGATTGTGTGGCCAAAATCACCAAAAACGAACACTCTTGAGCTGTACGTGCAATTATATCACTTCTGCAAATGCTACTCTCTACTTCCTTACTGGCAGCTTTCAACATATTTTGAATGTTTACTTCACGAACTCTCAACTACAAAAAGGAAGGATTACTCGCTATAAAATAGTAATTCACATGATATAAATAATATGGTTCACCTTTTCTTTTGCACATTCGGTGAACTTTTGTATGCTGTTTCCATTATTTTTGCGACACAGGGGCAAATCTGTGTTAGTTAATTCATGCAGTTGAGCTCTTGAATTCCGTATATGGGTTTTTGCACCATCTGGTACAGGTTTACCAGCTGCCTTAGCGGTATCTACGCAAGCTTTTAATTTATTTTGCAAATTGACACTCTCGCCTGTCACGTTGCCCATAAAATGTGTCATACAAAGTTTGCCCTTAACATTAAGAGCAGCTATGCTTCTCATTCGTGCTTCAAGTTGCCTAGCAGTTTTTGCCACCAATTCTTGATTATAAAACACGATAGAAACTTCCTTACCGAATGTAAATTCCATATAATTAACTTCATTTTCGATGAGCTGAATTTCGTTTTTAAAATGAGCAGAATTGTTTTCGATGAAGTCATCCACACTTGTTGGTATGTCAGCAGGTTCACAGGCACCCTTGCAGGTGGAGATCTTAAACAGAATGCATCAAATTGTTTAGCACGCACAATGTAATAAATTTCTTACACAAATTGTAGTAATCACGAAGAAGGTAACACCAACTCTTAGAATTTGTTTAATCATAGTGGAACTTTAAAGTATACTAACATAATAATGTTGGTATTTTTAGTATTTATAAGACTCTTAATTTGCAAGCATTATCACTGAACACAGATTTTTCTTATCACCTAACATCGGGGATTTTTTTTTCTCGTAATAATTTTGTAGAAATTCTTTATCAATCACTAGGATGGAGTTTTATTTTAAATCTCTTTAGTTGTTTTGTTTGTTTATACGTTCTCCTAAAATGTATTATGGTTTTTCACTGTTCTCTTCTATTTATGAATGCTTCCATAGATATGTTGGAAAAGGTTTGTAAGAAAATTTTTCATGTTCAATTTATACGATTTTTAGTGTGTATTTATGAATGTGATATTTGTTGTTCGATTTTTAGACCCGTATTACTCACTTAAACCCTGGAGAAAGAAATTTTCACATCTTTTATCAACTACTGCTGGGGGCTGATGTGCAGTTTTTAAGTGAGCGATATATACTTAAATATTGACAATAAATTAAGAACATGATTTTGTTTTTAGAATCGCTGAAGCTTTATCGAAATGTGGAAAAATATGAAATTTTAAGAAACACTGCAGCTATTGAGGAGGATCGAAGTAATTTCCATTATACAAAGGTAATTTATTGCAACTAGTTAAATAAGTTAAGAAGATTTAATCATAAATAATAGAAGTGCAGTTGTTAAAACTTCAATAGAGATCTAAAGATTGTTTACTGAAGCTAGTAATGTTTCCCATGACTTCTCTGTAGTAGACGGTAGGTGGGTGTAGTACGAGGTACATTTAAATTGTGCAATGAGTGGTGATATTCGGTAACGCCTTTCTCTGATATTTGAGGTTGAGAAATGCATTATAAATAGCCATGCAACACATTGACACATGTTATTTCGCCATTTTAGGAGTACAACTATATGAACGTGTTTTAATATACTGCTATGCAATTCACACCACAACGGGTTAACGGAAATTTTTTGACTTGAGGTTTTTACAACTTAATTGAAGTAAATTAGTTTTTTTAAACTCAAAACGATAAATGGAGTTGGGGCTTCGGGTTTGAAAAGACAACAATGCAAATATTCGGTCTATGTAGGATGGCGATGGCGATGGCGCGTTAGTTAGCTCATTGGACTATCACGCAGACAGTCTAGGTTCGATTCCTGGCTGGGTCACCAACAATTTTTCAAATCGCCATCGTCCTTTCGGCGGGCAATGGTAAACTCCCGAAAGTAAAATTGCCTACGAAAAAGCTTCTAAGGAGTGCCGTTCGGACTCGGCGATAAACCGTAGGCCCCGCTTAGATGTGACAAAAATGACAACATGAGCAACACAAGTGAGTGCCAAGAAGCTAGGCCATGGCCCATACCGGGCTGCCAGCGCCACAGTGTTTTTTTTTTTTTTTTGTGTAGGACCGATTCTTATCCCACTTTATATCAATGAGAATTTTATATTGATTTAATGCCGCAGTACGTAACTCGTAGGATTTCTGTATGTATATGTAAGTTTCAATCAAAGTGCAAGTGGCCTTAGAGGTGATGTTCAATTAGTGCATTTGAAATGGATTTTCAGGCAATGTCTTTCGAAGCGGTGTCTGTTTTATTTTCCCGAGAAGAAGTCTGTTTTTCACGTTTTTCCAACGGAGCTAAGTATTTGGAGAATAACTGCGATTGTAGCCACACTCAAACTATGCCTAAAAATTTGCTAAGCCCTTTCATCACTTTCTTGACACATCATGAAAGCTGAATTCCTACAGTCTTGTTTGGGAACCAGGTCACAACAGGATCCCCAGAAATGAAATCTCTAATAAGGACGGCACCACGTCCTCCAAATAAATGCTTGCATTATTTCCTGCTGTCTCAGATGGAAAGACTGTAGACTCTTCTATAGCATCTCTATATCCTGCAATATATAAATACAGTTGTAAAAGTCATGATAACATGCGGAGCACATTCTCCGACCCAGTCTGCGTTCGTATCTAGCTAGTGGAACTTGTACTGTAAAAACTTTATCACTAAAGCGTGATTTTAAAACCAAAATAAATTAAAATTTTGATAACAAATGATAATAGCTCTAGCTGCCAGGGCTTTCGGCTGAGAAGACAAAATAAGTACAAGAAAAAGAATAAAAGTAAAGTAAAAAAAAGAAAAAATAAATAAATAAATAGAATATAAATTTCGTTTTCCAAGTGGATTTTAGTCATATGTAAGTTAATAAACAGAGTTGATATTTTCTTTTGTGACTATGGGCAAAAGCTGGGTGAGGCTGTAGTTGGAGATATTTTTGCAGATAAAGTTGACTGTCTCACATTCCAAAAGATAAATGTTGGTGAGTGGTCGACCTTCGTTGCAGAAAAGGCAAGCTGTTGTGGTTTCCTTGGTAAATAAGTACTTATGCGTGATTCTGGTGTGTCCCATTCTAAGTCGTAGAGGTATATTTTTATCTGTTTATAGGATATGTTATTAGGATACAAGGCTATCAACATGGGCTTCAAAAATCAAATTCTTTTAATTTTATCTGTTTATCTGTCAGAAATGAAAATGCCATTTCAATGAGGTCAAATTGTACTCCATTTAAAATAAAACTTCTAACTGTCATTTTAGAAATCGCTTGAAGTTCTTGGGCTAAGCTCAGATGAGATTCAATCGATGTTCCGTGTGATTGCTGTTGTGCTTAAGTTGGGGAATTTTATCTTTGTACCAATTACAAACATAGACGGCAGTGAAGGCTGCCAGGTTTCCAATGATTACGGTTAGTGTTTAATTTACCTTTATAAGTATTTGTAGTTTTTTTTTTAATATCCCAAATATAAACAGAATTACAGGAAACAGCTCATTTACTTAATATAGATGCTCAAATTTTATTACATTGCCTTACCCGAGCAAGTGCTGCTTGTGTGCATGAAGATGCTGGTAAATTTTAAACATAAAAAGTAAATTCACCCCATTTATTTTATTAACTGAATTAAAAAGGTTCCGAATTGGATGCCAGGCAAGCGACAGCGGCGCGAAATACATTGTGTCGAACACTTTACAGTCGACTCTTTACTTGGCTCGTTAATAGAATAAATGACTCGCTAAAATCAAATCAAAGGGAGAAAAATTTAGCTTTACTAGATTTTTACGGTTTCGAAATTTTTGATAATAATTCTTTTGAACAGTTCGCAATAAATTACTGCGCCGAAAAAATTCATCAGGTAAATGAAATCAACTTCAAAAATACGAGAACATTGTGAGTGTGTATTTGTTGTTTTTTTTTTAATTTTTAGAATTTTATACATAATGTACTGAGACTTGAACAGGAAATTTATGTAAGGGAAGGCTTGGAATGGTCTCGAATAGATTTTTTTGATAATGAATCTATTTGTGAATTAATTGATAAGCCCAGTTATGGAATCTTAAGTCTTATTAATGAACCGCACATAAATTCTGATGAAGCACTTTTAATTCGAATTCAACAATGCTGTGCCGGTCATCCGAATTTTCTAACAAGTGGTCCAACAATGACTTCCATGAGTTTTAAGTAAGAATATCCTTATACATTTTAGTATTTCACTCAATTTTAATTAATTGAGTATCATTTATGTTCTACAGAATAAGACACTTTGCCAATGTAGTCAACTACTCGGTTCATCGGTTTCTGGAGAAAAACTCAGATGTGCTTCCCAAAAATATCAGTGCAGGTCTTTACCAAAGCAAAATGTCTTTAGTACAAAGCCTTTTTCCAGAAGGTAAGTTACTTTTTCACTTTACAAAAAGTGCTTATTTGTAAATTCAATCATTTATTCCATAAGGCAATCCAAAACGTTCAACCAAAAAACCCACAACATTGAGTGCGACTTTACGTACACAGTTACAAACCCTTATAGCTATAATTAAAAATCGCCGAACACATTATGTTTTTTGCATTAAGCCAAACGAAGCCAAGCAGCCCAGAACATTCGAATTAGCCTTAGTACAACATCAAGTGCGTTACATGAGCCTTATGCCTTTAGTGAATCTCTGTCGAACAGGGCACTGTTTTCATCTATCTCACGGGAAATTTTTCAATCGTTATAAACTGCTGAATAGTGTTACATGGCCGCACTTTCATAGTGGGAATACCGTTGAAGGTATTGCCTTGATCATACGTAATGTACCACTTCCATCAGCAGAATTTACAATTGGAACAAAAAATGTTTTCATTAGGAGCCCAAGAACTGTAAGTTTAATAAACCCCAATCGCTTATTACAATAGATAAATTTAAACTGATATTTGCAGATATTTGAATTGGAACAATTTCGAAAAGCACGAATGAATGATTTGGCTGTTCTGATCCAGAAAACATATCGTATGCATATGCGAAGAAAAAATTTTTTGTTAATGAGAAATAGTCAGATTGTAATATCTAGCGCCTGGAGAACTTGGAGGGTTTGTATCTAGTTTAATCATTTTCATTTATCATATTATTTTGCGAGCGTATTTGTTTGATTTGTTTGGTTTTTTATTTGTTTGTTTTATTTTTTTGCACGGTTCGATTTTTGCATGTTACATGTTCTTGTATGCGTTTGCATAGGAGTGTCGCTTTGGTATTCCGTTTACAGGGCGAAGACACTTGTGGAGTTTGTACAGAATCGTAAGTATCGAAAGTAGTTGTGTAAGCTTGTAATTTTATTCGTCTGAATTTTTTTTTTTATAATTTCTAAATAAATAAAATAAAATCACTTAAAATTGTAGTAATCCTATTTAATTTTATTTTATAGGCCCGAGAAGAATATCGTGTTATGAAATACAAAAAGCAGGTTGAATGGGCTGTCGAAGTTATTTATGAATTTTATCGGAGATGGAAAATTCGAAATTTTCTTCTTACTCTTCCTCTACGTCTTCCACCAAATACTCTTAGTCCATTATCGTCCGAGTGGCCAAGCGCACCGAAATTTCTAACAGAAACATCTAGAATTTTACGCGCAATTTATCATCGCTGGAAATGTTTGATATATCGCAACTCATTTGATCAGACATCACGTAATCGCATGAGAGAAAAGGTTACAGCAAGTATCATTTTTAAAGACCGGAAAGCATCGTATCCTAGAAGGTTAGAAGCATTTTTTTTGTTTTCTTTTTTCAGAATATTTCTAGAAATCATCTCAATTTAAACTTGGCAGGGTTGCTTTTCTTCCCAATGTAGATTATCGTATTGCTAAATACAATAAGTTTAAATTATTTCGAGACAAGCATAATCATAGTTTTCATTGTATTTTATTCTTCGGCCCTTGTTTGTTATCTTGAGAAAGATAATAAACTTTGATTTGCTCCTTTTAAGACAATTTTTCTCACAATTCAAACAGTTTCCTAAGGCAATTTCAACATTAAAGAAGTTCTTTTTTGTCCCCGAATACGGAGCCAAATGAACTTGATTAATGTTTACGTTAGAATTACTTGTTGTCATCTTTAATATAAATAATTTTTATAATAATGTATGTATATTTATAGCCAACGAACTCGCAAAATCGAAAACATTCCATTTCTCTATAAATAATGTGTAATGTAACACTTGCATACGTAGTAAGATTTTATATTTTAAGCTCTCCATCCGGTAATGGTAATTATGATACTCTTCTCGTATAATCATTTGTTGTAATAAGCAACAATGTGTTCTTGAAAAAATCTGTCGAGATAGTAGCAGGTGGTAGAAAAGTCCAGAGACTAATACATAAAAACATTAATTTTTGGCAAAGTTCGCCTTAGTCATCAATGTGGTGTCTTTTTGGATGCCATTTTTTTTGGCGTAACTTTAATATTGTCTCAATCTTTAAAAAACGCATCAGTTTCGGCGAAATGAAAAATGAATCAACTGAGAGCAAACACGTTATTTACTTCGAACAGTGCTTCCTCATACCCAAATATTCAGACATTCGTGTCCATATGTTGGACACGGTCAGCTATCTCATGCACAATCACTTTAGGTTTGTTCAAAACGATTTTGTGGGCTTTTTTATATTTTCCAACGCAACAGCCTCATTTAAGCGCCCAGAGCGTTCCATCATTTGGTTTTGTACAATCAGTTTTGAATTCAGCAAATCAGCGACTTGTGGTTGCTTTCGGCTTAGCAGCTCCTGATCAAAATTTTCATGCTGTTATTAAGATTTAAAATTATAAAAAATAACTTGTTTTCTTAGTGGAAATATCAAAAGGTAACCTACTAGTTACCTAAAGTGTAACACTATTAACATCAATTTTCCGATGGCAAATAGTTGTAATGTTATCAAATTTTACCACTTATGGTTATGTTATTAGGAAAAATCGTATTGATATATTATTAGAGTCCGTCATCTATGTGCCAATTTTGGGATTTTTCGAATTTTATTTAATAAAAGATAAACATTCCATTTTTAAGTGCGCTTGCCCTAATTGTTTTTAGTCTGTTTTAAAAGTTGTCTGCTATCAAGATCCCAGGAAAAATATTGAAAGCATTTTTAATACTTACTTACTCTAGGTCTCGTTAGAGTCCGGGGTGGACCTGGGTCTAAGTTAACAAGCGTCTCCAGCTAGCTCAATCTTTTTCTAGCTGCCTCTAGTTTCGCACTAAGTTGGCTGAGGTCCACTTGCGTGCGCAACCTTTCTCAAAACACTTTTTCATGGCTTCAGATCACTCAAACTGAGATGGAATGCCAGCATTGCCATTGTTTTTTGTTCTTCCCTTTTCACGTTTAAAATATTATTCAATCAGTTGTAGGAAGGAAGAAATGAAGAGTTTAATATATCTTTTTTTTTAGTTTCTCTGGACAAATTTATCTTTTATTCAAACTTCTACTTTGTAGTGTTGGCCATCCGTTTATAGGTGATTATGTAAGACTGCGACACAACATGCAATGGAAAAAGATATGTGTTGAAACTAACGATCAGTACGTGGTGTTTGCTGATATCATAAATAAAATCACTCGTTCCAGTGGAAAGGTAATTGATTATAATCAAATAAAATGTCGATAGTTTCTTATCAATTATTTTGTAGTTTGTTCCAATTCTATTAGTTTTGTCAACTTCATCATTGCTGCTGTTAGACCAGCGTACGTTACAAATAAAATATAGAGTACCTGCAGCTGAAATATATCGTATGTCACTAAGTCCTTACATGGATGACATCGCTGTGTTTCATGTCAAAGCTGTAAGCATGTGAATTAACTTTAAGCCATGTCATTAATTTATTTTCTAATTTTAGTCCGAATTTGGTCGAAAGAAAGGTGATTTTGTCTTCCAGACGGGACATGTTATTGAAATTGTCACGAAATTATTTTTAGTTATACAAAATGCAACAAGTAAACCACCAGAGATACACATAAGTACTGAGTGAGTTTTAATTTTTTCTATCGTCTCATCGAAACTAAATATTTATTTTTATTTTGTTTTGATTAGATTTGAAGCGAATTTTGGACAACAAACTGTGGTTTTCACTTTTAAGTATAGTGGCATGTCTGAATTTGCACTTGGCCCACCAAAAGTTAGTCGAAAAGGAAATCGAATGGAAATTATTGTATGATCGTCATTCAGATGTCAACGGGGAATTTATGGGTATTAGAATTTTTGATCAGACTTACTCGTATTCTGTGCCAAACTTAAAAAAGAAAACATTCTCCCTAAAAACATGTTACCATATGAACGAGTAACATACGAGTATGTATGCGTAAAGCAAAGTGTGCAATTTTATATTTCATTTTTAAATATGAATCAAATGTATATGCATCTTTAAAAGCAGACTATTTCTTAAAATTAATAAATTGTAGCCTTTTCAAATAATCAAAGCAAATTTATATGCATGAAGTCAAAGTAATTATGCTTTAAATCCGAACATAGTGTACAATATTTTGTTTGTGTTATACGTTTGCACACTTCGAATTATGTAAAATGTATTTAATTGATTCAATGCGATATTTTAATTCATGTGCACCATAATTTATACCAATGAACAATTCAAAAAGCTGACCAATGATAAGTACGAATTCTTTGGACCAGGCACACATTTCTGGAGCAACGCAATGAGCAACGATTTCTGACCATAACCAACGCATTGTTTAGAGAGAGTTTAAAACTCATAAAAAATCATTTTCATTAGTTTAAAATTTTTTTTTAAAAAAAGCATTGTCATAATACTTGCAAGAAATGGGGATTTTATTTTTGTCGAACAACTTTGCACTCCCATATTCAGTTTATTTAGTCATCATTCAGAAGTCTATACATACTTATGGCAAAAAAATATGTTTTTATATTTCCTGTGTTGGCACACATGCACCACAGAGTAAACAGCTTAATACTCACTTTTTTATTAACTATTTTAATTTGCAACGCGTATAATGATGTGATATCTACGAGTATTTCTTCCACGTTTCTGCATTACTGCAACAATCGATCGTTAAAGTACTCTTAAAATTATCATTTATTTTGCCTGTACTTCGATATTACATTTCTTCTCTTTATACGCTATGGGGGTACATGTTCTAATACCATGTACCAATACTTCTATTACAAGTACCCTAGCTCACCATTTGTCGTCTTTTTTTTAAAATATCAAATATCTGTACTCTTATTTGAGACTCATTTTATTGATTACGCTTTTCTGCTTGTGTTAGTTAAAGATTTTACGTTTCATCGCTCCACGACTACATTTTGGAATACCGAGCAGAATTTTTAGATCATTATTTCGTTTTTCGATGGAGATATTCCATGGCATTGATTGATTTATTTATGGCATTTTCGCAAATTTAGAGCCCAGGAGTGTCCTTTTTCAGGTTATTACAGTTTTTAACTCTTACTATTAGCGGTTTACTCTTTTTTTCTGGTTTATTTAAAAAGAAAGTATAAGGTATAAGTAGTACACTTGCTACAGGTTTACTTTCGATAATTTAAACTCTTTCTTTAACTCACTTTTAGGGCAGATTTGTAATTGGACAATTTGTGGATTTTACGCCATGTCTAACATTGCTTATTATTTAATTTAATGTGTCCAACTTTTGTACATATAATTACGAGTATGTTCGACAATACCTCGTCGTTAGCTTTGTATTATGTCGCCAGGTAAGCAAGCGTAAAAATAAAATGCGGATTACGTCTTGGGGTCTATAACACAATTAATTATCTGCCTTTTTTATTATATTGTATGACAAACAAAAACACTTTTATTCTCTATCCTGTAATGAGAATTCGAATAGACCAAATAAAAGAATGCAACAACTTTACACAAACTAAGTCGATCTAATAAGATAGTTTTAGATCATTGCAGATTAATAACTTAAGATATACATTTTTTCAACCGTATATGAAAAGAAAAAAAACATTCTGATCCACATTTTTCTCTTTTTTAAAATAATATAGAGTTTTAATTTTGAACCTTTATTTTAATCTGTAATATTTTATAAAGACAATCATATGGTCAAGCGAAATAATTCAAAAATAATGATTCCTTTTTGTTCCCATATAAAAATAACATATCGTAAATAAATGAAATTTAATATTTTAAATTAGAACAAGAGCAATGATATTCCAGCAATCATTTTTCTTTTCGTTCTTTAAGATTAAAATGTAAATAAAAGTTCAAAACAAAAATATAAACTTTATTCAGTAGCATATGTAGATATGTATTATTGGAAATTAAATTTCACTATATCGTACATGCAAAGCAACAATAATATGTATAAACTGTTAAAAAAAACATAAAATCAATAAACCGAAAATGAAAATGAAATACGATTAATAAATTTTATTTTTTAAACAAATATCACTGCCAATAGAGGCGTAGAAAGCACTATTAATGAATTCAAAATGTTAAGCAGTTACTTATATTATATACATAGTTAAAAATGAAAATATTATAATGTTAAGTTTTCAAATAGTTATTAAAACAATAAAACATAATAATACATACAAATGAAGAAATATTAAAACAGGTTTTCCATAAAGAGTATCTAAGTATTCATATTTGAAATGTTGTCAATAATAATAATATAGAGAGAAAAAAAAAAACTTTTCAAAATGCAATTTGTGTTAAAGTAATAAATAAAAAAATGTATTCTTTAAAAAAGGCAAATTTATCTTATTTACATATATCTGGTAAGGTAATCGAATTTGCAGTTGTCAACACTTTATATATATTATATTTACATTACGAATACTCGTATATATTTTGTGTAGATTCCATAAACGTACGAAAGATATGTATACATATTTCAAAATGGTAAATTTTTTCTTGTGTAAAACAAAAGAAAAATTACCAAATTAATGAGCTCATATAAAGAAGTTGTTTAGAAAGGAAACGAAATTCAACTAATAGTCGTAGCAGTGTGAGAGAGAATTTAAAATGAATATTTTTTAGGTACGAACAAAAAAATTTCAAGTTGTGTAAATACAAATGTATTACAATATTTACATTGTAGTTAATTTATAAAGCTGTAAATGAATTAAAGTTACAATTTTATTATGTATTATTAATTCTGAAAACAAATTGTTTGATTTATTTTTTATTTTTGTCTTATTTGCAAGCATTTTAAGCTGGTTATCATGTATTTTTTGGGTTTGTGGAAATTTATTTTACTATTTTGGTATAGAGTTCAACTGAAAGTGGAAAAAATAATGAAGTGATTTAATAACACATTCTTTCAAATGTGAAAAGAATAAAGTGAATAAAAAGAAGGACAACTAATACACTACATGCATTCAAACGCAAAACTGATTTATACTTTCGTTACTGTTCCACTTATTCACTGATTAAATAGTACATGCCGATAGATTCATGGTTAGTTACTAAGGAGTGCCATCGAAAAAATTTACCCATCGAAAAATAATAAAAATATACGAGTAGTAAAAGTATTGTAGAACTTTAAAAAAAAGTTGAAAGTATTTATTTCATTTCTCCAAATCTGTAAAAATTAACAAACAATTTTTTAATTTAATTTTTATTTTTAAAATTTTTTTAATTTTTTCAGGAACACCTTCCATCATTGTTTTTATGGTCCCATCTGTCCTTTTTAGATCTTTTTTTCCAACATTTTTTGAATTCTTCCAGGGTGTTGAGAGCTTTTTGGGTGGCCCTTAATTCTTTTTTGACCAGGGCCCAATATCTTTCAATTGGCCTAAGTTCTGGCGAATTCGGAGGGTTGGCCTCTCTGGGCCTTAAGCGCTTTTGCAGGCATTCATTTACATAAATTTCGCCATTTATTGAGCCAGTCATGTTGAAAGTTAGGCTTCTGAGCCCGCGAGAACAAATTGCTTGCCAAACAAGGAATTTTTTTTTAGAAATTTCGCTTTAGGTTGGGTTCGAAACATTTCTTCAACAGAATGCCTGTCCCGGAAGCTGGTTGAAATCAGCAAGGCCATACGATTCATCGTCCATTACAATGCATGAAAATTTGGTCAAAAAATTTGATTTTTTCTTACATCCAATTCAGATTCCATGTTTATGTGTTATGTTATGTTATGTTAACTACTAAACAGAAATGACATACAATTTTAAAATAATAGAATCTTTCCCAGCATTACAAAAAACAAGAGTTTGAGTGATTTTTCTGTAATTTTTGGAAGTAAATTCGAAATGAGAGTGGGTAAGTTTGTTCGATGGCACTCCTTAGCACGAGGGTTCGTATACCAGGTGATATATGATTTATAGTAAATTAGAACTTTCTGTATTGTCTCATGCTCTCCGAATTTTAGCTTTGTCCGTCTCTGTAAAGGCATTGATATAAACGGATTAACTGAAAAAACTGCTGTCAGCCCATCATATTGAAGAATACGTACCATACTGAAGTAATGTTCAAAAAGACGAGATTAGAAGACAAAACAAAACTTCTCTCCAGATTCTGTTGTTTAAGATACCTCCACCAAAAAATTTACTTTTTTTCAGATCTATTAAGAGGATGCCGGAAGCGTCAAATACGTTCTGCACTTCTTTTGCCTAATTGTGCTAGTACCTATTGATATTTCACGGTAAATGTTAAATTTAAAAAAAAAATAGAAGTAATAACTTTTAACGATAACTTATAAAAAACGCAAATGCGATATGCTAGTGGTAAATTTGTACATTCTTTCATGCCTGCGTGTATGTTCTTTTGCTATTTGTAGTATTATGTGAAAAATTGTTTCGTAATTTTTGTATTCTAGGCAAAATCGAGGGATTAACCCATTAACCGATGTCGTATTGGGGAGCTTGTACTTTCCAACTATACTCAAAGATCTTCTTTTTCCTTAGATTCGCAATAAAATCCCCGATGACCTCCTTTACGACATGTTTATATACTTTCTCCAGTAGCTCATAGAAAATATTTATATATATCATGTGTCCCCTCTTTAAGGTCCGATGGCTAATACTAAATATTAACTAATTTTGGTAAACTCAGCTACGTTATGGATTAGCATTCGTTTGCTTGCCGGTAATTTAAAACTTTTTGCCTAAATCTTAGTTTTAAAGCGAACCTCCAGGCAAACAAAGCTGATGGTCTCAAAAGTATCTTTCTATTATAGTAGGTTATATCTGTTTGCTGCTGGCCGAGTCCACAACACATGTGACTTTACATCTCATCAAACGGATGACCTCCTATTTCTGAGCAAAACTTGCAACGCATCTAAGGGACATTGTTAGGAAGAAATGGTATAAATGATATGAATGTTTCCGCATTCAAATATGTCATCGGTTTTGGTGTGCAATTCCACATATGTCAATTCAGTAATAATTGGTTCACCATAAGATCAAATTTTATCCGTTAATAAATTCGAAACAGAATATTATGAATCGGGGAAAGACGCTATACCGCATTTGACCACCTTTGTTCGTCCAACGCTAGGAACTTAAGCTTGCATTGAAAGAGTTAACGGAATTTGGGATCTTGTTTTAAAGATAGTAGGAAATTGTAACATGACGCGAGCGTTTTCCTATTATTTATAGTTCGTAGCCTAATCCCACAGATAGAATTGCATTCTAATGCTAACTGGTGCACTAACTTGCACACAGCACAAGTTTCCATTTCCCAAATTTTAGCAAAGAATATCCCTTATGTATTTGTTGTAAAATATTAGTTTTTCTATGAAAAAAACCCTATCGACAAACATAATTCTTTTTAATCGGCTTTTTATGTGTAAGCTAAACATAAATTTTTACACATGTTTGTAGTTCTATTACAGTTGAGTTTTTTTATTTATCTAAGCAAAAAATGATTCTAGATTATTTTTTTTTTGCACAGAGTTTCCAACGGTTAATATACGTACTCGTACATGCTTTCCATGAGAAATGTGAATTTATTTTTCTAGATTGATTTAAAAGCACATCTACATCATTGGATGAAAAGTTCCCCGCTATTGATAAGAAACTTAAGGGAGATTATTGTGTAAACATTTCTCTTTTTGTTAAACTGTGAGCATATTTCTAGTATTTAGTCGTATGCGCATAGTCGCATATTTAGTCGTACTTAAACCTTTGCCATGGGTAATTTAAATTTGGAAGTCGGTTTCGTAGTATTTATACTAGCCTTGGCCTACGTCAGTATCTGATTGAGTTATTCAATTCAAATTTATATTAAATTATATTCTCTTAGATCTGCGAATGTAATCCTACATGTGAAACGCCTGAAATACCAACCGGTGTCGATGATTATTTGGAGAACATATCAGCGCATTACAAAAATGAAATCCAGATCGTTGAAGCTCAACTAGCTGCAACCGAATCGGCCTTCAACAAGGAATTAGCTATCATAACATACAATCAGGAGCTCGCAGCAAAAACAACAAGACAACTAGAATCTCGTATGAGAAGTCTAGCTGCGTTCAATATAAAAGGGAAACTGTGTATGACGCACTTTATGGGCAACGTTACGGGAGAAAGCATTAATTTACAAAATAAATTACGAGCATGTGTTACTGTTGCACAAACGAATTCAAGAAATATTCCTGATGGAGCCAGGAACCATATTAAGAATTCGCGAGCTCAATTACACGAATTAATAAATACCGACTTATCTTTGTGCCATAAGAATAACGGTAACAATATGCAGAAGCTTACGGAGTGCGCAAAAGAAAAGGTAAATTATTCTGTTCTCCATATTTTTTTGAGTTTTTTGTTAATTACATTACATTTTCGTTTGTAGCTTAGAGTTCGGGAAATAAATGTTCAAAATATGATGAAAGCGGGTAAACAAGAAGTAGAAAATTGTTCGTGCAGAATGAGCATTTTGTCGCGTACTGCCGGGGAATGCAGTTATCTTGCTACGCTGGATACGTTGTCGATGTTATCAGAAATGATTTCAAATATCAACACTTGCATGGGTGATAGACTATTAGAAATAAAATAAATTTTTTTTTTGTGTACACTACTTATGTAGATGTTTTTATGAGACAAACAACAATCTTTCAAAATAGAAATCGAAGATACCTACGATTGGAAAGCTAGCTTCTAACTAAGAATTTGGGGGAAGCATGGTCTAAATAATCAATGAGTATGCGATGGCGAATCCATGCCTTTTAAAATATCTTTCTACCGAGTTTATAAGAAAGGCGATCGTTTTTGCAGTTTGTTCTTTATGTTGTATACGAGTATATAATAAAATACTGTTCAGCTTAATATGTACAAATTTAAATTTAACATTTAAATTAAATTTAAGAAAAGATTAATGAATCTCTTCAAAAACATCATCTTTTGACCGACTTTAGGACTGAATATAATTAGATTTATAGTCTGGAACTGGAACCCTACAAGGCGATGGCTGATTTCGAAACCTCGCAGAAACTAAACGATGACAGATACTAAAACTACGCGGTGTTCTATGCTAAAAACACCGAATCTTAGAAACATCTCGCGAGATTACTCTATGCAAGTGAATTTCAGTTATGCTACAGAGTGATTTTTTAATGGAACACCTGTTGCGTAAAGCAGGTGTTAGCAGGTGAACCATAAGTCGAACTAGTCTGATTTTAACTGTCAGTAGATGCTTCTTATCTTTTCGGACCTTTAAACTTTGAAATTTTATAGTTTATGAGTTGATCTATTTACAGAACTATGATTTATAAAGGTTAAATTGGCCCCAGTGCACCATTGCTTACTAGACTTCAAAGAGTATTTAAATGGAAAGGCAGAACCATTTTACCTAATGTTTTGAACTATTCAGACAAAACATATTCCGTGTGTACCCGAGATGGTATAATTTTAGTTTCACGAGCAAGAACCCAGCGATTTTTGAATGGTTTAACTTAGTGTAAATCTTTTTCTGATCAGCTGAATTCTATCACACTCTGTTTGAGATTGAGAATAATACTCTAGTTTTGCACCTTTTTCACCTTTTGGAGTAAGTTCTCATTGTTATACCGTAGATATTTTTTCAATAGTGTGCTATGGTTTTTCCCACTAAGCTTTTAGTGTGCAAAAATTTATTTCATAATGTGGTCACTCTCAAAACATTTGATCTTTGCGTACTGTGAAGATCTAGGGAAAAACAATGACATTGACTATAACAGTTTTGCAATTTTTACGTAAGGCGAAATAACGTATTTATGACAAGATAAGATAGAATTCAAAGGGCAAATAAAATGCATATTCAGTCACGATGTTCTTACCCATTGTAGATATGAAGATCATGACTACGATTTTGGTTACTTTAAATTTTTTTATCGTTCTCTGGGTAAAACTTTGTGTGCGTATTTAGTTAACGTTACAAAATGCGTTTATAGTCCTCCCCCGTGGGCATGGAAAACTCGTTACGGTAATTTTAAATATGTTCACCGACTTAATTAAATAGATAATTTTATTTAGGTTAAAAGTAACGTTTATATATTAATACAATCAACAATTTTTAATTTCTATAATTAATATGAAATATAAATTCAACGCTTACTAATGAAGCAAAATTCTTATGTGAATGTTAGTTTGATAAATTTCTTAATTTCAATGCATGCAAAAAATAATTATTTTTTGTCGTATGTACCGAAAATAAACAGAACTAGTTACATGTCACTCGTCATAAGTCAAATTATATGAGTCACTAGCGCCGTGTTCTCCAGTAGAAACTTTGCATTAAAACCAAAAGCAGCAAATTGTCATTCGTAAAATTATAGAAAGGAAAAAAGAAACTATAATGCAATGGCACTAATATCGTTTAAACAATTATTCCCAATAAATAGTCTACATAGTTTAATTGAAATGCCAAAAATTAGTACTATTTTAGTTATTTTTATTCATTTGTTATGCCTGTGGCACATTGACGCCCGGCTAAATGAACAAGAAGATTACATGAAACGAGAACATTCACTCGTTCGACCATTCCAAGGTGAGTAATTTACCTTTTCTAAAGTTAATTTTGAAAATTCCGTTTTGGCCTTACGAATAAGGTTCCGGAATGAATTTACCATATTGGGACTTTCTTGGGAATACTATGGTTTTGAATAATTTCATAAGACTGACGCCAGACTTGCAGTCGAAAAGCGGAGCGATATGGAATTTTGCAGTAAGCGAACTGAATTATTTCCACAAACATTAGGATTATCAAATTAATAATGATTGAATATTTGTAGCCCTGTATGGCAAGAAACTGGGAACTTCATATTAACTTTAAAGTTCATGGCAAAGGTACTGAACTGTTTGGTGATGGATTTGTTATTTGGTATGCAAAAGATCGAATGATTGGTGGCCCAGTTTTCGGTAGTAAAGATCTGTTCTCCGGTTTAGCTATAATTTTCGATACATACAGCAATCACAATGGACCGCATAATGTAAGTAAAATTGTGTGTAATTATTATATGTGGAATTTTGTTTTTATTGTGTTTGATTACCGCTATCTATCACTGCAACCGTTCAGCGAATATTATATTATTTATTATTTAAACCACTACCCACACAACGCACTTTAATAGGAATATCTTTGTGTTTGGTGTTTTAAAAGATGTTTAATCGCTTTAGTGGAGGCAATGGTTTTTGTACTTAAGTTTCAATTTTAGTTTTGTTTTTGCATCAGTTGGGTGTATGGATGTGTTCTTTATTTAAAATTAGCACTAGGTTCATAATGGGGTTGAAGATCGACTGAAGCGTTTCTTATTGCGTTTTAATATTTGCATTTCGTAATTTTTACGCTTAGAAGTTTATTCAATACATTTAAGACAAGGCGAAAGGTTTTTTTTCGAAGAAAAAACAATAACTTACACATTAATACAACTAATGACTTTATTCTCATTTATAAGCCTAAACAAGTCCTTACATTCCACTACTGCGTATTCATACAACACTGTCACCCATAGATACTTTGTATCATAGGGGAGAGAGCTGAATAGGGAATTGATAATCTTTCTGGTGGCAGTATAATGATGCTCTTGCTCTTGGAATGGAGCAAGCCTCAACTAAAAAAGCTTCGCTTAGTATTGAACTCCCGGTTTAACATCTCACTAAGAGACAGATAAGGCTGCAATTTATTATTACTATTCTTCAGCATACGTTTTGAAGAAATTTTGAAAAACTTTTAAGTACACCCAAATGGAGGAATTAAAGTAACAAGTGTTTGACATGAGCCGAGACATTCGAAATTATGAGGTTAATATAAATAACGTAACAGTAAAAAAAAGCAGACAAACTGAACACCTGAGAACAAAAATATATTAGAAGGCAATCCTCGCCAACGAAATCTAATGCAGAGTCAAACAGGTGCCAGCAGCATTCTGTAAATTAAAAACTACATTTATTTGCAGGGGAACAGATCTAAACCTTAAAATAATATTGATCATAAGCGACTTTTGTGTGGCTAGAATCACAAATGATGAAGTCTTAAGACGAATAGGACCGAAAAGAGAAATCTTTCTATTAAGAGTGTAAAAAGAAAGATGATATACTTAAGGTGTAATATGAGAAATAATAAATATAAACTTATCCAATTAATTCAACAAGCAGAAATCGAAGGAAGGAGAATGTTGAAAGATATGTAAGAACAAACGGTTCCGGCGATGATTTGAAACCTCCGGAACAGAGTGGCATTAAAAAAGAAGAACTTTAGTGAAATTTGGTTAACTGTATCCAGTAACGCATTTCAGACCAGGTCAATGACAATGTTAAGCTATTATCTCTCTATCCAGCAAGTTAAGGTGCACTTATTCAAAAATCGTTGGAAAAATTCTGCGCTCAAAATTAAAAAGGAAATTTTCATTTGACCACGTTCTCGTTCATGCTTCTGCGCGAAGGAGCTGAACTGGGGTTGAGAGCATTATATAGACTCTTCTTATTGTTTCTTGTTGTCTCATTCACAACTAAACCCATTTTGCTGCTTCTATTTGAAAAATTTTGCTTGTGACTTTTGCAGTTAGTTTACTCCTAAATCCTTTTTTGTCTGAAAAGGTCCTAGTGGGATCGCTTCCCAACTTATCGGGCAAACTTGGCCGGAACCCCAAAATGAAACAGTTGTGTATGAACTATTTCTGTCACATAGTCCTTAAAATCGGTAAAGAAGTGGTGAGCCAACTTTGATCTTACCAAACCTAAAACTGCATTGCTGGGGCCAATCAATGGATTGACAAGTGGTTTTAAGGCATTCATGCAATACGTCGGATGCTGACTAAATCTAATAAATGAGCTGGTGTAATTTTCACTGCAGGTAGTCCCTTTCTTTAATTTTTATGTTTCTGCTGCATTGCCAAACCAAGATAGTACCTTCTTAAAAACATTTTAAAAAAACTTTTGAGTGTTGCTCCGGGAATAGCACTTTTCTATTTTCCGCAAGTCTTGCTTTTTAATTTTTCTCCGAATCATTTGAGTTTCTAGCCACTCTCGTTCTTCAATACAACACCACTGAGCTGTTTTGCTACATTTGCTTTCCTGACCCTTTGGTTTTGCAAAGCGCTCTTCTACCGCTTGCACCAGCTTTTCACACGCGAGTTATTTTACTGCATTTGCTACATCAAACCAGTGGTCTTGTAGGGGTAATATATGAATTTTATACAACAATTATGGCGTTTTCGATGACTTCTTGTAGTCGATGCCACTGATCTTCAACATTTGATCCGGGATTTAAAGTGGTTGACGAGTTCTTAAGAAATTCGCGACCGTTACGTTATTTTGTGAGACCTGAGGTAAGGGAATTGTGTGGTAGCCATAGTCCGTTTTACACATAGAAGCCTATTTTATATATACAAATGCATCACACTTGTCTGAAAAGCATTTAATACATTAAAACGCTCTTTGTTCAAGGCAGTTCAAGAGTAAGGGAATACAAGATTTTGGCTAGACCCAGATCCGCAGATTTTTTGTATTTGGTCACTGAAACAGGTTTTTTTTAAAGCTAAACACTGGGTTACCAATGATAAGAATCACGCAGATGCATTATCGTAAAGCCTAAACCATTCGTAGGTACGGTACAATTTTCGGTCGTACCGTTTGTGATTCAAAAGTCTGTGTGTCTGTGCCAGCTTTAAGATTAGATTGTATGATTTTAAACTATAAGTAAGGATATTGCAATAAAAATAAATTATTCGGCATACATTTTCGGTTGAATCAGTGTAGATACATATGTATATTACGCTGTGAATGTAACCCACGGTTTATATTTATATACTATGATTATGTTATTTATTAATTTATTTTAAATTCTAGCATAACCATCCATATCTAAGTGCAATGGTAAACAATGGTTCCCTTAGTTACGACCATGACCGCGATGGAACACGCACACAGTTAGCCGGATGCGAAGTTCGATTCCGTAATGTTGATTTTGATACTCAAGTCAGTGTGCGTTATGAAAATGACATTTTGTCTGTTTCCACCGATTTGGAGAACAAAAATGAATGGAAGAGTTGCTTTGTTGTCAAAGATGTAGAACTACCGACAGGATATTTCTTCGGTATATCTGCAACTACTGGGGATCTCTCCGACAACCACGACGTTAACTCGTTCAAATTCTACGATTTAGATACAGATTTTACAGTAAATATTAATGAATTATAGTTTGTTTTGTTCATAATAAAATGTGTTATTCTGTTTTTAGCCAGCCCAAGCTATGGAACGAACGAGAATTATTCCAAAAGCATCTTCCTTTGAGGCACCGAGAGAGCATAAGGACGATCCTAAACCAGGAATGTCTAACGCAAAGATTTTCCTTATTCTCCTATTTGGAATGTTAGCATGCATTGGTATTTGCATATTTGCAATTTCCTACTACAAGGAGAAGAATTCAAGAAAGCGGTTCTATTAGATTTAAGACATTTCCATTGGCAACTCAGAAATAGTGAATAATTTCTGTACATACTAAACAAAGAATAAAGAGATAAAAAGACAAGGCACGACAGAAGGTCGTTGTCATTATATGTTACTCCAAAAAGGTCTACTAATAAAATTGGCACAGTATTTCTATTTATTTGTTCGAAAAGAAAAAAAAAGAAAATAAAACTAAAGAGTTGATTTTTCAAAATTGTCAAAAAGTTCAACTCTTTCCATTTGCATTTTAAATAACTTTAAATTCATCGAAAAAATTGAAAAATTTTGTACAAAATGGAGAACTTGTGTAAGTGTAAATAAAAAATAAATAAACTTGTATCTTTATACAAATTATGGTGGTTTTATTTAATACACACGATGATTCGCATGTCATCAATGAGAAACATCTAACAATACTCGTTTTGGTTTCGCGAACACATACTAGGCCTATAAATATGAAGTTTGAATTTATCTTTACATGGCTCTAGCTACCCATTTATTGGATCATTGCGTAAGTTCGTACCCGATCTTCATACGTTGCGGAAAATTTGCTGTATGATACAACTATTGTTTTATAAACTTGTATACCAGTGGATAGGTCGTGGCATCAAAAGTCATTCTATCGCTGAACCCTACTGAATTAAGTCAAATTGTGTGTGAAAAAAAAAGTTCAAAATGAAGAACGGAGTGAGCTTTGGAACCGCAACAAAAAAAACATTCAGAACGTTTATTCAGATTTTGTTCCTGGTCTAAGGACCGTGGTGGTTTGATAGATTTCTCGGTGATATGACTTTCAATGGTCAACCCCGTTTTTCTAGATTGATGACAACGTTGTACGAGACTTTGTGAAAGACATCCCAAAGATTTTATTGATCATTGGTCAGCATTTCTTGGATTCACTTTCAAGCTCGACATGTGGGTGCCGCATTGTTTATTAAAAAAAAATAAGCTGGACAGCATCTAGGTTGCCATATTTCTGCTTAGACATCATGAAATTAACCTCTTTTCGATCGAGTCATAACAGGTGGCAAGAAGTGGATTATATACAACATCGTGCGACGAAAAAAACCTGGAAAAGATGAATCCAATGAAGGAACTGTTATCTGTTTGATGGGATTCCAGGGGTATAATGTTTTTGAGCTTCCTTCCCCTGGCACAACAATCAGGGCTAATAAGTACTGTGAACCATTCTCTAAGGTTAATGAGAAAAATCATAAAGGTGTCATCATCCATCATGCTAATGCCAGGGTAACATGTCGCCCGATAATCACTACAAAAACTGAAGGAATTAAAATTGGAAGTCCTTCAGCATCTATCGTTTTCCCCAGACTTGAGTGTCGATTTGGATGTGAGAAACAAAGAATATGGAAGACCACCTTAAAAGTTTGAAGACAGCTAACTGGAAGCATTGTTGGATATGATGATGATGCTCAAATGCAAATCGCGGGTCAATTAAATGTGACACGAAAAGCCATCTCTATATGTTTAAAACACATGCGAAAGATCTCGACAATAGGAAAATGGGTTGTGCATGAACTGAATGAAAAACTGTATGATAACCGAATCAACACTTGGAAATGCTGATTGACAAGTACAAAAGTAAGCCATTTCTTTATTGAATTGTGTGTGCCGATGAAAAATGGGTATATTTTGAGAATCATAAGTGTAAAAGTTCAACATCGACTGCAAGGCCAAATGGCTATGCACGACAGACATGTTTTGTGTTTGGTGAAACCAAAATGCTGTGATCTTTTATGAGTTGCTAAAACCTTGCAAAACCATTTTGAATTAACGTTTCCATGAAAAACGACCAGGATATCAAAAAAGGGAACACAACGTGTTTGTTTGCAAAACCATTTTGAATTATCGTTTCCATGAAAAACGACCAGGATATCAAAAAAAGGAACACAACGTGTTGTGTATGCACGATTATACACAACAAAACTGGTGAAGAAAACGATTGAGGCGTTTAGTTGGTAAATACTTTCGAATGCGGCTTACTTACCAGACTTGGCTCCCTCCGTCTACAATTTATTTGCCTCAAAGGACCAATAGTTTTTTTAGCGTATCATCCACAATTGGACAGACAGGTGGAACTAATCTAACAATGGGCAATATTTCGAATAAAATACTTTTCATCATTTCCATACAATAACATTTTTCAACATTCCATATTTTAAAAATTTTACATTACAATGCCTGTTACATGCTTTTTGAATATAATTAAACCTATTTTACATTGCTAGTACTAGATGAAGATGGAAAATAAAAAAGTGTAAATAGATTTGTAACTTAAAGTGTAAAACAAACAAAATCATGTAGCTAAGAAACTTACAGAAGCTTTAATGCTTTCTGAAATAACACTGAAAATCTTGTGGAAATATCATATATAAGCTGTACCTCCAGAAGGGTAACACGTAGTAGATGGCTGAAATTGGATTCTTTATGTCTAATCTGCATATAAGAGGCTATGGTATCCCTTTTAATTTATTGCTTAAGGTGGAAAACTTTTAAGTTCCAAGTAGTTGTAATGAGTTTTGTCGCAAAAAAATATTTATGAATTCATCATAGGACCTACTAAATCTTTTGATTGCGTCGTATAAATAAAAGCTAATTCAAAATATAATTTTTGCATCTCTGCCTAACTCTTTCGGTTTTGCAGGACGAATGTTTAACTAAATCTCCCTTAAAGTTGCAAATACCTCACCGAGTTTTTTAATATCACAAAGGCTGCCGAAGATTCAAAAGCTGACTAACGCATTAAACAGATAACATGTGGCGCATTGTTTTGAAACCGTTGCTCAATGCGAACGCAGCAAAATCCAACGAACTAACTGTTTACTTGTTAAGAAATGAGTTTAATTTATTTCCAAAGCGTCGGTTGATCAGAATTGGAAGCCTCATTAAGATAAATTGAGTTGAAATCGAAATTGATATGTTGAGCACTCAGTGGTCGATAAATGGATATACATATATATGTACATATGAGGATGGTAGTACCATTCCCTCCGTTCCCACAAAGAGCACGGAAGCCGAAATTAGCGAAGCTGTAGAAAGAATGAACCAAATTGCAGTCCTAATGCTTTACATACAATCTGAAATTACGAGTTTATATGATCCGCGACTTTATTAATGTATTACCTAACCAGAGGGGGGAGAGCTCTTTGGCGATACAGGAAATGGCAACAACTACCGATCGGTAAAACAATGTGGTACACTGTTAAAATATATGAGCAAGTTCTAAACAGTCGACAACCGAATACATATATGTTAATTAATCTCAATGGAAGGGAAGTTAAAGCGGCAGTCAATTACGATGCGTACGGTGATGTTTCAGCGAAAATGAAACATTTTATATTGTATAGGATTTTCTATTAACAGAGCACACCAACGTGTTAGGAACATCTTTCCTCTTTTCCGGTGATGTTAGAGATATTATAGGCAACGACGTGACAGACCTTTAAGAAGCTCTTAATAATTAGAGAAGGACGCTAGAAGAAGACCAACACGAATTAGTTATACTTAGAGCGAATATCTGCATTACAGTTTTTTCCGAAGCAGAAAACCCAACTCCTGTTATTTACGATGAAGTCAAATAAAGTATGAAAAAATTTAATACTGAGGTGTTGTCATTAACCATTAGGAAATTACGATAACGATAGCGCAAATAGAGATAGTGTGGGGTGGCCTAAAATGGTCCAAATTATCGGCTGTATTTTGTGACAAAAATGTCTCTTTAACTTAAGGTTTTGTTTTATATGACAATTAAGAAACCGATACAGAGAAGCAAACATAAAATAGGCTCAGCAAACCAGGTGCTTTTGCCATAAAGGCCCAAGTTCCATCTGGGGTTTAAAAAGAGGCCGAAAGAAAAATACATCAGCAAATTCCTGGGCTCATTAACGGGGCGATCCAAAATAAAGCAAGAGTAATATAAAATTCTTATAAAGCGGTTAATAAAAGAAGAAGTGATCGATAATCTGATTTCGTCAGTCTCGCTTCGGAAGATTGGTAGACGAATCTCTGGTGTAATGAGGGAGAAGTTAGGTATGCATCCTTAACAGAAAAGCAAATGTAAAAGATTTTTTTTTTAGACAGAAGTAGCTTTGAGACGGTCCTCCTATGTTGCACTATCAAAGAGAGCTGAGATCAATCGATCGGGCTATTAAAGCGATCGAGAAACAACGACTACGATGACTGAGATATGCAGAGAGGATGAACGCAAACGGCGCAATTAATAAATATCTTGGGAAAGTGTTTCGAGAAAGTAGAAAAGGTCTTTAATAAATTCGGCATGCTTAATTGGAGACTGTTTACTTGCGATCGGTCAGTTTAATTATTCGAACATGGAGACGACATTAACATGATGGGAACACAGCGAGCTGTCAATGAAGCGTTTACGAATCATAAAGTAGGAGCGGCAAAGATAGCTAAGCGGTCAATAAATGAAAAACGAAGTAACATACACATTTGTACATACATGCTGTCAATAAAGATGGACGCTCAAAATCTCTCGAGAAATCAAAAGAACATTATACAAGACACTAATCAACGTAGGCTTGCTTTATGGCGCAGAAACTTCAACCCTGGCGAAAGCGGATGAAAATGCTCCTAGATGCTGCGAGAGGAAAGTCCTTCGAATAATTTTCAATTGGATCAATGGAGAATGGAGGACACAGTGTAACAGCGAACTTTATGGGCTGTAAAGTGATTATGACCTTATCAGAAAAGCTAGGCGGCTAGGTCAGCTGGAGCGCAGCGTTCCGGGTGGGAAAGTTATCGATACCAACCCATAAGGCACAACGTAGTAGTTGAAGGCCTTATTTAAGAAGGCGCAAACGAGGCGAAGAAGACCTCAGCCAATTTCGTGTGTGGAATGTAAACTGGGACCCTGGGGTGAAAAGGCTTAATGGTTGAAACTCACATTTGTTAACATGATGTTGCTTAGGAGCTGCAAGGAATAAATATTGTAAAAAATGAAATAAAAGATCGAACTACTGCATTACAATTATGTATTTGATTATATTTCAGAGGAACAGACAATATTTGTTGTTATATGTATTAATTTATTTTAAATGTGTTTTTTTTTTTGTTTTATTCAATTTAACAACTAATCAATGTCTCAAGAGGATTTACAATTAAGTTCTGGAGTTATATTATATAAATTTCTACAAGAAAAGGGATTTTGATTAAAGCAATCTTCTTAAAAAACATCTCTCTCTTTCTCTACATATTCTACAATACTTCTTTTGTGTGTGTATGCGTGTTATGGGTGTGTTGATTTAATTTTTATTTTTCACTTTTTCGTTTTTTTTTTACTCGTATTTCAAAAATAGAATAATAAATTACTTACAATAGCTACGATGTCTTCAGATTTACAAATTTTCTTTTATTATTCTTCCTTATAGAGTTTATTTTAATAATATATATTTTTAAAAGAAGAACATAATAAATAATCGCAACCACTACCTGAAAAATTGAAAAATGCATTAAATACGAGTATGAATTGTTAACCCTATCTCGAGTTTTACTTGTTTAAAACATAAAAATATTCTTAGAAATTGTTACCCAGATAATATAAGGATTTTCAAAGAAAAAAAAATAAAGAAAAAGGAATAAAGAAAACACCATCAGTCTTGTAGCAGTATTCAATGTTACAGTCACAGGGTACATCACAATGTTCTTGAAGAGGCTTGCTTCAGGACTGAGGGTGTTTTGTTTTACTTAGTAACTAAACTACAAACTAAGTAATGCAAAATGTATTAGTAATGATGAAAAATAATAATGATAAAAAAGGTATAAAGTTCAAAAGAACACATAATGTGTTGTTACCCAAGTCTTGGTTTTCGGAGAAAAGTTCTTTTTTTTTTTGTTTTCTTTCTAAAATTAAATACAAATCCATTGCTGCAATGAAACTATATCAAAAGACCTTAACATTAACATTTGGCTAAGCTTTCTTATTTGAAATAATATTGAATAGATTTCTCGAGTACGAAACCCGTGTTATTTTGCTTTGTTTTTTTTTTTGTTTTTTTCATTTTTCCAATAAGAGTAAGTGCCGCGAACAAATCGCCGAATCAATCATTTCCTAGGTGAAACAGTAACTGGAATTCTCTTTGAAGGCGAAATATGAACGCCTTTTGAGCCGGCTGCGGTTATTGTAGTGTTTAATTGCTTTTTTGCCACCTGCTCGGGACTGTTGTTGAAGGTCGAGCTGCGAATGAGTTTCCCCGTTGATTTTATTTGAGAAGGTGTGCCTGATGTTGGCGGCGCTTGCTTTGATAATGGCACATGTGAGGACTTTCCAGCTGAACGTTTTACTTCGTCGACCTTTTTCCAAATGCCGGCAATGCGACTGCTGATTTGGTTTATTTTTGTCGCAGTTGAAAGATTGGAATTGCTGCGCGAAGGCGGCGTTGTCGATGGAAGGTTGGACCGTAGCGATTGAACTGATGGAGTTACGCGAATTGTTGCATTACTGTTTGAACGTTGCGGTACAATTGGTACACTAGGTGACTTTCGTACGCCCGCAGTTCCTTTGTATTTATAATCGGTACTTGAAGCTGTTGCCGCGGTGTAGGGTCGGGCGGACACTGATATTTGCCTTGGAGGTTTTCCAGCAATTGATGGAGCTACTTTTGATGTGGGCGGCTTCAATTTCGTAGCAATCGACTTTTTCATCGGAAGTTTGGAGGCGCGTGATGGTGAAACCACAACGTCCACAACAGGTACTGGTACGTCAGTGATTGTTGGTTCGTCTTGAACAAATGTCCCTTGACGTTCAAGAGATGGCGGAGCAGTTACTGCAACTGTTCCAGGGTCAGTTTGATTTAGTTTCTTCATCTGGGTTGCATTTGGGATCATTAAAGTTAATTTGGATGGTATATCGGATTTTTTGAAGCCGCTAGCACTGATGGTCTTGGAGCTTTTAGGCTTTATACCACCATTAGTGGTAGATAATTTTTTCATTTGAGTGGTCTTGTTTACCACGATATTACTAATGTTATTTATTTGACCTTTGACCGGAAATTGAGGACGGGTAGTTCTGCGGTAAGGTGATATGTACAGAGGTTTTTTGCGTCCTCTGACCGCTTTCACAACTGACTCCGGAGGAGTCTGCCCATCTTCATTGAAGTTAACTTCGGTACCAGAGTCTTTGTCAGTCAATTTCACTATTCGTGGGATGTTACGCTTGGGGGAAACATCATCATCTGCCCGATAGTTGTTTTGGTAGCATGATTCTGTTTCAGATGTCTGATCGCATTCCATGCTATTGTAGTCACTCTCATTTGTAGTTGTTAAGGAACGAGCAATAATAATAGTTTGCATTGACGAACCTTCCTCCAAATCAGTGTGATTTTGTTCACTAACCAAGTCTGAAGATGAGATAAATTTAAATTGTTTCGTCATCGCTCGAATAGAAGACATCTCGTCGGAGTAATCGTCAGTTGATGTGAGACTTCCTTGATCATTGCTGGTTCCAATTGATTGAATCTAAAATAAGAAAAATAAACAAATGAATAAAAAAACAAAAATGTTATCTTAAATGTTTTGATTTACATCAAAATTATTCAACTCTGGCTCGCACGTATAGCTTATCGTTTGTGTGCGAAACCTTTCTGGATTGGTGTTCCTCTTATGTGCGGAAGGACTCTTTGTCAGTTCTGAATTATTATGTATATCCGGCTTTTCGCCTGCAACAACTATTTCTTGAATTTCAATTTGGAGTACTTCATCTTCCTCCGGATTTTCATCACCATTAAAATCCAGCTCCTGCTCTTCCCCACTGTAGTTTTCATTCAAGGCAAAGTCTGCTGCGATCGTATATGTTTTGAATCGGTCCTTGGCAAGCTTTCTCTTCTGTTTTGGGGTCAGAGCTCTCTTGACACCGTTAACATTGCGATATTTTCTTGGTGTTGATTCAGCTGAACTAAAATCGGATTGTAGTGGGGTTTCGTTTGAGTCATAGCCATCTCTGGGCAAACTATCTGAGCAACTGTGTAGGGTTATTGTATTGTCATCAAAGTCATTGTATGCTGTCTCATAGTTACTTATCGTTGTGTTAAGACTTTGGTCGACAATTTCTGACTGAATGCTAGCAACACTTAACATCGAATCCAACAATTCATCCATTAGTGATGGTGGCTTTATGTTTTCCAAGTTGCAGCTGGAGTTGACACTTTCTAAACTTCCATTTAATGCAGATGGTAGCTGACCCAATGCTCGCTTAGCAACAATTCCTGGTGGAAGAGATTTTTTTCGCAGGCGAGATAACTGCGGACTCTGGGGAACATCAAAACACCCAGACATACTTAGCGACTCCATGCAGGATGGAGGGCGAATGTTGTCCAAATCTAAACTGTGACTGCTCTGTGCCATGTCATTTAGTAGGTTGTCTGCTATTCGATTCGCCTCGAGAGCTATGATCGAAGAGTTTGTCATAATTGATGGCGCTCCAAATGACAAAGGTCCTGATGAAAGATATGGATTCGTAGTAGCAGCTTGCAACGGAACGCGTTTAACCTCTCCACCTACATGAAAGTGTATACCCCCACTAGACATTTCTGAACTATGCTCACTCTCTGAAATTGTTGCAGCAATCTCATCGTTAACCAAAGTGTCGGTTTCTGTTTCCAAAGAATTCGGTTGAGATGTACCAACTTCTTCAACAGTATTCATCGTTTGCATGGAAAATGATTCAAACGGATGAACTTCGTTTGTCGGAGTAATTTCCGCAAAATCGTGCATATCTCCGTTTAGACGGAACGATGTTGGTTCTATTATCATTGATGTTTGATCATCGTCATCATCGTCTTGAAGAGAAGTAATCAATGGTGCTGAAATGCTAACACTAGGGAAAGACACATCGTTCGGACACGTATCTTCACTCCACGTGTTGTTAGATGTCGTATTGCTAATGTATTTACTATTACCAGCTGCGCCATCTGTGAAATCACTACAATCTGCAGCACGTAAATACTCGGCTGTGGAAACATAGTCTTGTGTCAAACGCTCGACAGACTTAAGCATTAGATCGGGATCTTTATGCTTGTTGGCTACACCTGAGCTAACATATTTATGACTCGAATCATCCATATCAAAGGAAACAGATTGTGACTCCTGGAATGAATCCTGACTGCTGATCATTTCCTGACCTGTGTGCTCATCTGTCCATGTGGTATTGATACTTGCTAACAATGTAGATTCCACATTGATTTCTAATCCATTGATGCTAGACCCAATTGTCATTGGGCGGCTGCTGTCTTGGATTAATACAACCTCCTCCTCCGCCCTCAATAATTCCTGCAGAAGATTTTCTTGATCTTTTGTGCCGTCTGGATACACGTTCATCCCTACGTCTGGAGCTGTGCTGGGGGCACTTTGAGATGTAGTAGCTTCCCGATGTTGAAATTGTTCCAACGCAGCTGCAGACGTAGTTTCCCCGTTTTTTGGCATCTTTTGCGTCACCGCCGGTACCATAGTTGGGATCACCACCGATGACGGTGAATGCAAGTGTGCTGTGGCGAAATTCGCCTGATATATGTCGTTGTTTCGTCTCTGATTGAACATAGCCTCGACTGATGACAGCATGTGCCGAGTATGTCTAGTTGGAGCTTTTATTTGATTGTTGCTAATACTTTTTGCCATTCCAGTGCTTATGCACTCTTGCAGAAGCTGCTCGTCTTTGCGATCACGATCTCTTTGTCTTTCACGATCTAATCGTAAAGGTGTTTTTGAATTTGGCACTCTTGGAATGCTGGAAAGTTGTGATAGCTTCGGTGTAGCATTTAAATTTGGATTCGAAGCGAACGTGCGACCTTGCTGCTGTAGCTTGTCCGTATGATTTCGAGTTTTCTTATTCATTCCAGTTCGAATGCATTGCTCGAAAAGAGATTTTGATTGGTTGTCGTTTGAATCACTCGAATCCACGGAACTTATGGATTCATTACCATCAAACATTTTCTGATTGTTAGATGGCAAATGATGATTCGCTGCCGACATAGATGATGTTGGAATAGGTTGTGATGAGGATAAAGGACGTTTATTAGACGAATTAAAACCAAGATTTGATTTCGGTCTATTGCAGCCAGCGGCAATAGCCTAAAAAAAAGTTGGGTAATCAAAAGTGTTTATCAAAGAGGAATTAAAGTAACCTACCTGACTCAGTAAATTCGTATCGTCTTCGGATTCAATGGATAGTGAGCTAAGTGAGTCATCGGCAACGTGTGATTGATGTTGTTGTTGTATTTGAGGTTGCTGCAATTTCTTCGACTCGTTGATATCGTCTGATCGATAATCATTGCCTTTTGATGGTAGTCTATATAAAAACAAGGAGAAAGGTAAAGTCTTTGCTTAATGCACAGATTTATACTCACTTTTTCATCAAAGCGGGACCCACAATACTTGAGCCAATAGTCAGATTCGATAGGCCCGATATCATTGAGAAATTACACGGGCTGTCCTCCACCAGATATTTATTCATTTCATCATTGCCCGGTATGAACTGCATAGGAAGCCCTCCCCTACGCAACATTGCAATGGGATCGTTAGCCGCAATTTCGGTTCGTCTTCTACTCCCATTGCTTTGAGGACCTGTGTTTCTATTTGCATTCACCTCGGTTGTCACAATATCCTTTGGTGCATTGGCTGGTTTCTTCATTCCATCCCGAATGCACTGCTCCAATAAATCAAGCGCTCCTTCTGAAGCATTTGAACTTACATCATCTGAGAGATTTGCAACCAGTTCATTATCATTTTTATTAGTTGTTGGATTGGTGCAAATCGAAATTGTTGATAAGTTTGTATTACTGCCAACTTTTGATAAAAGCGCTGGTGTGTCTTCAGTAAAATATTGTTTAGTGGCATCCTCAGCAGGTGGTGGCAATAATATTGCTGCCTCCTTGAGTTTTTCGTTTTCTTTTCGCTCACGATTCATCCCAATATTTATGCATGTTGCTAGGAGATAATCATCATTAGTCTCCTCTTCACCCTCCGATAGAACAATATCTTTTTGATTTTCCTCCAATTTTAATGGTTGTGCAATAATTTTCTGCTCAGGCAGTTGTTGTTGTTGCTGTTGTCCGGTCTTTATCAAATCGCTGACCTTTTGTATGGGTGGTTCCTCGTCTAAGCTTAAGTTACTTAGACTGGTAGCACAAGAAAATTGAGCAGGTGTATTTTCAACTTGGAATGTATTCAGACCGTCTTCAAATACACTGCGCAACCGTGCAGACGGATTCATACTTTTCGTACTGCCTGATGCAGCTAAGCCAGTCGCGAAGGGTAGCTGTACGTTACTATTTCGTCTGGGTGATTGTGGCATACTCTGTGTGGGAGAATCAGGAATATCTGATGGTGATATTACTCCGCTAGCTAGTCGACTAAAATCACTAACAACAGAACTCTTGTCATCGGCGACTATGGCGCCAACCTCTTCTTCTTCAGCAAGGGAGTCCATTGAACTATGTCGGGAAAACATCAGTGGAGTTTCTTGTGCAGAATTGAAACTATTTTTTGAGATCAAAGCATTAGTTCCCAAGTCTTGTAGATTTTGCGTTGGCAAAGATTTGTCTTGCTTTTCATCAGATGGTGCTGTAACTTCTGGTGGCAGAGACTTTTCCTCAGCTTTTTGAGTGGTGTCTTCATTTTTCTCGACTTTTTTCATGGCCTGTGAAGTACCTGTTGCTTGAGCATTTTGTGGTGACTCATCTAAGCTGCTAAGGGATTCATACCGACTGAAATATCCAGGTGTTCCCTCCTCACAGTAATTTATTGGTTTCTCTGGTGTATAGGATCCAGATCCGTAAATAACATTACTTGCAGGAAGAGCTGAAGTTTGTGGTTTGTTGGCAACAATGTTTTCCTCGAGCTTTGGGTTACGTAAATCACTTACCGAAGCTGCGTTCGAAATAACATAGGGAGTATCCTCTGTCTGATAGCATTTCACACTGTCTTCAAGTATAAGAATTATTTCACTTCCATTGTTCAACTGGTTCTTTTCCTCCACATCCGATTCCACTTGGTTTTCGGCATATCGCAGACTAAAGTCTGTCGGTTGATCCAAATCAGTTTCTTGGTAGCTTGAATAATTGCGAGCAGTTTTTAGAGCTTTAACATTTTGGCTTGGTTTTGGGGTAGAATCTGTAAGAGATTTATTTGATTTTGAAGTTGCACTCTCTGAGTATTTTGCAGAGTAATCGATTGGTTGCTCGGCTTCTGTTTCAACATCGAATGCGGCTGTCTTTACCGTAAATTCTATATTTCTGTCAGGAGGAATTTTTCCTCGCACTATTGCCGAATTCCCTCGAATCATTTCGTAGGCAGAATCTGATTTGGCAGAGAAAATCGAATCTCTACTCTCACTTTTCGAGACTACGGCCGATCTCGTTAGCCGTACTGATGGTGTCGGAAATTTGCGCCCCTCACTTAGTGGAGTAAAGTCATTTCTTTCCTTTGGTGGAGTCACCACATCAATATTTTCACAAGTCTCTGAAAGATTTTGATTAACTAGTTCCTGTTCAAGAGCCTTTTGCTTGCGAGCATTCAATGTCGGCAGCTCTTTCAGACCCATTGATCGAGCAATAGGATCTAAACTATTTTGATTAAGTATGCTTGGCCGAAAGTTTTGTAGGTTTTTGAGTGCACCCGAGCTGCCTTCATAAATTAGTTTGTGCTTTGAGTGTATTAAAGATCGCATCATTGGAACTGCGCCATTATCCCATAGGAATTTCTGATCCTCTGCAGAACGAGCAGATAAATTCCATAACGTTCCGCATGCGTTACTTACGACAGTCAGGCTTTCTGACTTTAATTGTTGCAGAAGAATTGCGAGGCAATTTCGTTCGCGTAAAATTTTTCGGTAATCTTCCCGAACTGCTATATGACTAGACACGTTTCGCAAAATACCACCAGCGTTTTCAATAATTTTCAAAGTCTTACTGGGACCTTCATAGGTGAGCATATCGACTAGAAACGCAAGTGCTCCTGGCACGGCGCAGAATTCAGCTTTGTTTGTGCTACAATGAGCCGATAGATTCCACAGAGCCGATAGGATAGCTTTTAAAGTATTTTCGTATTTATTTATCATAGCAGCTTTCGCCAGGGCAGTTACAGTTCCGATTTCTTTGAGTACTGCTTTCATGTTACTGTCAACACGCCATGAAAGATTTCGTATTACGCTTGCAGTTACCTTGAATTGAATAAAAGAAATACAATAAGTCAAATAAAAACAAAATAAATAGGAGTCTTCACTTACCTGTAATAGGTCATCGGGTGCTGAATCCAGCTGAGCAACTAGAGCTTCCATAAATTCTTTATTTCCGCACAAAAGTGTTTTATTATTTTCATCTCCAAATGTTAGGTTCGTTAGTGCCATAAGGGCGTACCGCCTCAATGAATTGCAGCATTCATCTTCCGACTTTGGTCCATGTACTGCATGATCCAAATGAACTAATCCAGCGATTGCTTGTAAAGCACCCAATTGGCACATTGCATGTCGGTGCTCTTCATCAAAACTGACTTTCATTAGACTAGAAATAGCAGCTAGTGGATGGCGGTCAGAATCGTCAGCAATAGCTTCGCCACCACTTTGAAGCAGTGTTTTCAAGAAGTTACAATAGTCAAGTATTTGTTCGATGAGTCGCAAGACTTTCGCTTCGCGACGTCCAACCTTGTCGTCCGGATGACTATGTACGACATTGTGAAGTGCCATTCCGGCATATTTGCGAACATCGTCATTTGCATCAGAATGCATCATTTGAACAAGCAGAGGAATGCAACCAGATTTTCGTAAGGCCACGCATGCTTCATTAGTACGTGACAATTCTAAAAATTTTTTCGAAACCTCCACTGAGTCGTGAGATCCCAACATTGAAGCTAACGAATAAACACACTCTGCTTTGGGTAAGCCTGAATACTGACTACCATCCGTTCGCTCTTCAGACCAAGGCAAATTACTTTCGAGCGGTGGCATGACCAATTCGCTTTCAATAAATCTCGACAATGTATAACTCGGCTCCTTGTACTTCCGGGTAGATCCCCGTGAGTCTCTTTCCCTATCCAACGAATGCTTTCGACCAGATCCTGATGTGGATCTTTGGAAGTCATGTTGCCTTTCAAAATTCCTATCCAAACTCCGGTGTTCACGCATATCTTTCTCGATCATGTAGTCAGGCGGAATTGGATTCTCGTCCAGAAAATGTTTTTTCTTGCCAAACGCTCCACTGCTGCTAATTCCAGTAATTCTAACTGCAAGCGTATTATCATCCTGAGTGAATTCTTTCTTTGTATAACCACTTGCTGCCAACTCATAATCACTGATCTCACCGTCGCGTTCGTACTTTTTGTCAATTTTCAAATTTTCACCAACTCCTGAGTTTGTTGATGATGAGATCTTTGGCATTGAACTTACTTGTGGCGTCCCAATGGTAAGTATGGCGTTGAAGTTTTCCTCAAAACCTGGCGGTGCAACAGCATCGTAGTCCAGAAAATGACGTTTCTGTGGTGTGACATCATCAAGCCCTTCTAAAGCTGTATGATCGATGTAAATATCGTCAAGATCTTGATTCGATGATGCAGATGAATCCGACCGTGTGGGTTCCTTTCGCAAAGACGACATAGTTGCCTCTGGTGTTTCTTTCTCTTTACCAGTTAATGTGTCATCTTTACTAGCGCTACAAATATTAAAACAAAGGCAAGCATGTAGTTTTGATTTAGTTTCACTTTGGTTTTAATGCGGATGTCTATATTTAGAGCGTGTACTACGACACTCAGAGTATCTTTGAGTGAGTGCCCGGCGCCTCGTTTGCTTTCTTTTATGTGACACATTCGCGTAATTAATTTGTGAACGTAAAAGAAATCAAAAGAGATCACCAACAAACAAGCAAATAATAATTTATTCAGACAGATGTTAAAAAAAAAATTCATATACAAACTATAAACACACGAACACGAATAGATATAAAATCCAGAGACAAAAAGAGAATTACGTAAAATGTAAAGTAAGACGTGAAAGAAGATTAACGACCGTGCTGTGCCTAGAGGAGAACATCTTTTGATGCACATTGACTACTGCTCTGGTTTTGGTAATACAACATTCCAATTCAAAAATCATCGCGACCGTAAAGAAGGGGTGTTCACTGGAAATTATGTAAAAGGTGACTTTTATACCTTTTCGAGGGCAATACATATTTGTATTGCGCCTGATTATTTATAAACGTTTTGATTGAAATATATTTTTGTTCGATGAGAAAAAAAAAACTGATTAAGATGAACAGACATAGGGCTACACTGATACATTTGTGTCATTGTCTTAACATTCAGTGGTTTGCAGTTATTTCCCCAGCCTTTCTGTTTTTAGTTTTTTTTTTATTTTTTTATTATGTATTGTACTATTGTGTTTTTGTGAACCATGTTTTGATGGTTTTGCTTTTATTTGATTAGCTCACGTTTGGTCTCTCAAGTGTCACCAATTTATGTTATGATGTTCAAATGTGAGTCACTTTTGGCTTGTTTAGTTAAGGAGGTCATTTGGAGTCCAAACATTTATAAACAAACAAGTTCAACGAGTGTAATGAATTTTTAAGAAATAAAAACAATTCAATGGCTTTCACTCTTACTTGGTATATGGAAAATTGTTTTCTTTTTATTTTCGGGTCTCCAATAAAGACATGTAGTTTGTCGTCCCCTTTTAATAAAGAAAGAAAATTGATCAAAACATTATCTACAATATATCGTATATTTCGCAATATTTGAAAGTAATTACAACCATACTAAGAAGGGCTTAAGTCATTGGTTTTTTGAGGTCAAAATTTAGGTAATACGTGCGTTATCATTTGAACCGATATTCGAGCAGCTAAGAAAGCTTTTAATTAGATCATGTCGAAGTTAATTTAAAAACTGCCCATGTCTCGAAGACAGGGCGAAGTTCATAATCCATATTTTTTGATTACATGGCTAGTGAGCCTTTTTGAAAAATCTTACATACATATACACCGTGAACGTACTAAATTGACATAACTCTTGATGCCCATTGCGTCAGTAGAGACATAAGGATGTCACTTGTGACTCGGAGCTTTCTGCTCAAACTGGAAGCGATAGATGGGGCTAGATAGCCCCAGAAAGAAATGCCGTACCCTGCAGCTGCGGCGGACAGTTTCCTGTGTGTAAAACGGTGTCTTCGACATCACAATGGACCCTGCACCCTGGTTTGAGTGGGGCTGTTTAATGTAGGCTGCCACTGGAACAGAGCCTATCTTTTGTCTAGGATCAAACATTTGGTGTACGCCAACGGTGTCATTTAATATTAAATATGTTGAGGATCGCCTCTGCATAATAGCTAACGAGGAAAGGGAAGCAAACACCATTTGATGAAACCAAGCATTGCTAAGACGAAATCGCCATCCTAGAAACAAAAGAATCGTTTTAAAATCGTATAACAGAACTATCAGCAGCGGAAAAAACAGTGGTTTTTCAATATATGTGTATAAAGCATATAAAGCATAAAGCAGCAAAAGCGGGACTGAATAAAATAAAATTTAAGCAAAAAACCAAAGCAAATTTTGCACTTGGAGTGTTATCACAAATCCAAATAAATATGAAGAACCTATCGAATGTTGAATGCATACCTTTATTTATGTACATATGTACAAGGGTGCAGCATTTAGAAAATATTTATCAGTATCACAAGAAAACTTCAAACGTTCCTAGTTGACTGACAAGGAAAAATTATTGGTTACTTTCTGGGCTAATAACATCTTCAAATTATAGTTCCAACACAAAATAGGTCAGGTTCTCTTAGCATTTGTACATACAACTCGGAACGGTGAACGGATTTGAAAACTTTATCGAAGTGATAAAAAAGGTTATTTTCTTTTTGCTTCCGACACGTAAATATATTTAGCAGCAGATAACGAATGATTACAGCAGGTTTTGCGAACAATTAATTACAAATAATAAAATGAGCTTAGATTATAAGGAGAGTAAAGCGAAATACAGATACATGTGTGCGGCAAAAACAAATTAACATTCATTGAATGCTCTGGATTTTATGAAAATCAGTTGAGCCACATCGGGCACGCCAGTACAGCTCCTTTGGCTTTAGAAATAATTTACAAGTGAGACATTTTCAAATGTTTTTCTTACAATGTCCACAATCATGGACACGATTCCTACCATTTTTCAATGCCGGCTTTTTTTTTTTTCTTTTGATGAGATTGAGGTTTCGTTGTGCTTTTTGCTTGAACTATGATCGTTTTCGACTGATTCGTTTCAAAAAAGGACTGCGTTTGAGATGTCTATCGCAAATATTACGAGTAATTCGTCATGTTAAGTGATTCTTTTTCAAATCATGTGGAACCCAAATTTCGATCTTTTTTAAGCCGAAGACGTTTCGTTTCGTTGTGTGTGAGGCACTTAAAGTCTCTGCAATCCCTCACTCATCATAAATTTCAGTTGCTCTTCTCTGACACAAAAAATCTCCAAACCAGAATTTGTTTCATATCTACGTTGTTTCGACACTATTTTTATGTATACATAAGAATATTGTCGACCAACGAGTTGTCCCTTAAATGCTTTAAACAAAATGACTAATTGAAGGGTGAATCTGCCAAAAAGACGGGGAAGAGAAAATTGTGAAGAGATTAATCTTCCAATAGCACCCTGCTCCGATGCACAGACTTAAGCCAGCAAGAGGTTCTGCTTTGGAATGTCCAGATTATTGTTTACCATCAGTGTTGGAGAATTTTCTCAATTGGGCAAGGCAGAAGTACCAAACGCAGCTGCATGCAGCTGGCTATAGAGCGGAACTAATTTTTTTCCAATAGTCATCCAGAAAGTTTTTTTTCTAAATGTGATAATTGTTGCAAATGGCATAGCAGGACTTAGTATAGTGATTAATCTAATATTTTCGGTAACAGATGATTGTTAACATTTTTTCATTATTATAACTGCAGTAGTAAGGAAGAAATTATTTAAATAAGTTTCTGTAAACTTATCTTGAGTAGTTTATTGGTTAATGATCACGCTTTGGGTCGCTCTTGTGTGAAAAGAGTTCGTACTGCGGATATGTAGTATATTTTCAGTTCCTTTTATGTATAATTATGGAATATAATGTTTTGGGGGTTTCTTTTGGCCGCTGTAAGGTTAACCTTTACCTGTAGACTATTGTCAGATCCCAAATAAACATGAATAGCATTGAGTAATTATGATTGCATATCTGTCAATTGCAAGTAACTCGTTTATGGCATGTATTATAGTAGTAAAACATCAGTTCATTTTATTCTAGAAACCTACACAAATGTAACCGACGTGACCCCATAAAATAAACACAAAAAAATTTTCGAAGGAAAAATTTTTTCATTACCTTGTCTGCCATCCATTTAGACTCTTTTTTAATAAAGTGAGAAACCTGCTCTACACGATCGACAACGTAAATTAAAAGATTTGCTTAGTTGCATGCAGTTGGAAGTGGATGTTGACAAAGGTTATTCCTTTAGACAGAATGAAAGATCAGCTGTAGGTTTTTTTTTTTAAAAAAGAAACAAGTGTAGAGAAAACAAAAGCAGGAAGAGACTTCAATCCGACTCATCATATCTGTTCGGATCAGTTATTACAAAATAAAACAAATTGTTCATATGAACGAGTTGCTATTACCTTCATCTAGTAATGATATTGGAAGTCAAAGGTTTCAAGGTTCTTTTCAAATATGATAGCTTCTGAGTATATACATAGTACTTGTTGGAAGGTTAATGATTTAAGGCAAGCACCTTGGTAAAGTATTATATCTCGTTCAACTTTGTTAGTGTATACAGCATAAGTAAGTCGTGTTAATATAAACTGATACATAAAGAGTTTCAGATGCGCGACTTTTTCTTTTTTTAAATTATAAATTCTATCAGTAAGTCAGAAATAAAATACTTAAGTGGGAGTGTTAGAATGACTAACCAGAAAGAGTGACTGAAAATGAATCAGAATACAATTTATGAGAATACAATTTTTGTTTTGGCAAAAGCGACAATTAATGACTCTGCACAAGTTTACGAGCGTTCACACATGTTCAGCATAATCATTAAAATGCCTTTTTAGGATATTACTCAATGGTACTGGCTGAGTATGGAAAATATTATATTCTTGGACTGATTAGGAGGGCGCAAGATTGAAGTTTTAGTTTGGCAAACAATAATATTTAGACACATAAGAACTAACTGTTTAAGATACAGCTTGAGCCGAATTTTAAGGGAGGTGTGTAATTAGTAAAGTTGCCCTTAACGTAAATGTAAAAGGATGCTCTAAATACCACAGGAATCCGATTCTGTTTGGGGACAATAGTGTTTTACGTTTTTTTAAGTAATTCATTCAATCCTTAGATGTGCGATAGAATTTGAAGGTTAGGCTACAGGCTTCATGCACATCTCAAAAAAAGCAAAAGCCTGTTCCATATGCTTAAAAATATATACACAAGGGCAAATCAGTTATTTATTTCTATTATCAGAAATTCCCATAAATTTACTCATGGTTTATTGGTGACATGGGCAAACAAGCATTTTTTTTTTACAGAAAAATGTGTTGATTACGATAACAGTAACAAAAGTATATAGCAAAAAATCAACAAAAAAATCAATTTGTTATGTAACTTCATTTTATTTCGCCGTAGGATTGGAGTAATATTTATTTCTGGGTATGCACTAGGGTCAAAAGTTCTGAAGAATCAATGTTAACCATTGCTTAGTTTACAATTGAAATATTGTTTGCAATAAAAGATAACGGAACTTTATAATAGTACTGACCTAATGGTTCATTTGAAACTGAAATCGAATAATTGGTGAAGTATGGAAATGATATTAGTTAGCCACATAATGGAAAATACCCTCTCCTTCAATCTGAAAGTAGTTGAAATACTACCTTGATCAGAAAGTTCCCACCGTGTGGCGCTCCCATTGTTCCGATTTGAGTTCTGTTTTTTTTTGTTAAGTTAGTTGGTACATCTGATGTTGATATTCCCTCTAAATCTTAGCGTCATAGCTTGATATTTGCAAAAGTTACGTAGCCAAGTGAACATCTATTTCTGTGTGTTTGGCGATTTTTCCATTATTTTCTCTCGGCTGCTGTTCCCCGTAGTGGTTTTTTAACTCGATTGAATAGAAAGAAGTCACAGGGAGCCAAATCAGGTGAATTCGGTGGCTTTTGGATGGTATTTGTTGCATTTTTCGTTAAAAAATTACGAATAATGATGGCACTGTGCGAACGGTGCGTTATGATGGTGCAAAATCCACGAGTTTTCTGCCCCCAATTCTGGTCTCTTTTGGCGAATTGTTTCACGCAAACGTCTCATTACGCCCAAATAATACTCTTTGTTTACTGTCTATTGTTGACCAACATTTCTTTTACATCATCAATGTTTTCGTCGGCTTTCGATGTCGATGGTCTGGCACTGCGTTCATCATCTTCGATTGACTCACGACCACTTTTGAACCGCTCGTGCCACTGGTAAACGACCGTTTTCTTAAGAGAATCGTTGCCGAAACACTTTTCCAACATTTCCAACGTTTTCGCGCACCATTAAATCCGTTTTTACGCAAAATCTAATACAAGTTCGTTGTTGCAAATTTAAATTCATTTCTAAAATTGTAAATAATCGCCAACACAGAGATAGATGTACTCTTGGCTACGTAACTTTTGCATATGTCAAGGTATGACGCTAGGATTTAGAGGGAATATCAACAACAGATGTACCAGCTTAACAAAAAAAAAAAAAAAAACAGAACTCAAGTCGGAACAATGGGAGCGCCACACGGTGGTTATTCCGGGGGTTTCTGATCAAGGTAGTACATTATTATTGTATGATGAACGCGAACATATCTAGAAGCATGATGGACCGATTGGACCTGCCATCTTGAAGGTGCTAAATTGAACTAAAAATGAGCTGAAGTAAACTGATGAGCATTCATAGTTAGACGTGTTTTAAGTTTGAATGGATGGAATGATTCTTCCAATTTCGGCGAAGCACCGGTTTTAAAAATGGTGATAGTACAAGATGGTCTTCAAGAGTGTCGATTAATTGTGCAGTATTGGCGTCGCTTATAACATTTACCACAAGCTTTTAAAGTTCAAAGGCCACCTGAACAGATGTGAGCATTGTACCGCAATTTTGGGAGGAGGAATGCCTTTGAAAACCTAGAACTTACAAAGCATTTTTAGCGGCATTAAATGTGTGGTCTCTCCAACATTGTGATACACATACCGAGAATGGAAAATGGGAACGGTCTCGACGATGCAAGTGCTATTCATAGATAAAAACTGGGTATTTAAATGTTGAACCCTGGGGCATACTAGACTTTATTTTTTGAATATCCGATTTGAAAACGTTCACGACAACATTATTTTAACTTTTTGAAAGGTTGTATTTTTCTCTGAAAACCCAGTATTTGACTCGCTAACCGTGAGCAAAAACAGAGCGCAGAACAACACTTGAGGTATAAAACTTCAGAAGGGAACTACCTATATAGAAAATAATATTTTCTCCTAAAATTCTTTGTATATTTATTTGAATAATAATTCTGTATCATATAGTTTTTATCGATGCAATGAAAAAGCGTGAAGACGATATCAAGTGAATACCACATAAATTAAGTCACAGAGATGAACAAAAATGTTAACTAGCACAGTTTACGCAATTGGAGACAGCCGGTGTGACAAGTTTCTTGGCTGGAGCTCAAGTCCTACCCTAATATGCAAATGTGTACCTGCAACAATGTAGACACGCGTAGCTGCGAAAAAAAAATTAACCAAAACCCTTTATTATAAGTATGCTTTCGCTTTTTGCATAAGAAACGCTCAAGCTACGTTGCATTTAAAAACAATTCGATGTAACCCAATAGCTATGAGTGCATGCCAAGATCCAATCCAGACACAAACTGAACGCTCAATGTAAATGTAAATCATTCTTCACACTTCTGACTTTGTGATAAATTTAAATTTTACATTTTTAATTTTGTTACACCATCCTTGCCAAACAGAAATTATTATAAATAGTTTTTTTCTTCTCCATTTATAAACGAGTGTTGTTCTCTGAGATACACACAACTGGGTGTTGGAAAATGTTTTCCAATGTTTGGTGATCGTAACCAAAATAAAAATTAAATTCAAATGACGTCGCGGAAATTGAATGAATAAAAAAAGTAGAGAAAAACCACATAAGCCAAACTATAAATACATATCACCAAAGCACTATCTTCGGCAGTGGCAGTAATTTACGTTTATATATTCGTAGGAACAGAGAGTATGTCCAGAATTACAAATAGCAAACAGGAGTCCGCGCCGGCCTGTGCTGACGATGATCATGGGCTCTGAACAAGGGGGCAATGATTCACATGCACCAAAGCCACGGCTACAGCTATAGTCACACAATAGTCATTCGTAAATATTTACTTGTTTTCTTCTTTTTTTTTTCTGTAAAACAGCGCTTCCCGGCTTATAATTGAAGACATACGCTGTCACTGCCACCGCCACTAATCTATCCAGCACCAGCACTGGAGCATGTTTTATTTTCGTTTTGTTATATTCGTCACTTATCACTATCATTCTCCCCCAATTGGGAGTGATAAATACTTTTTCGCAATAACCAAAAATTAGATCACAACACCCAATTAAAATCTAGATAAAACCAAAACGATAACGTGCAAGGAAAACCAGAGACGAGAATGAAATTTATAAATTCCTAGCAGTTCCAGTGGATAAGAAATTTTTGCAATTCGAATCAAGGAAATATGTATACGAGTACGTAAGGGCCGAGGAGGCACTCATATTCGTTTTGGTATATCCATCCTACTTGCTATGAAAAGGGACCAACACGGGAGGGGACGAAACCATTTATTATTGATTTTTCTCATCTGCCCTGTGGAAGAAGTATGTACGACAACGGCAACGACAACTACGACGACACAAAGATGAAACCATTTCGTTTAAATTTTTTTTTTTACATAATTTTGACTTAATTCAGACATTGATTGTGCTAATCTATACTTGTTTACAGTTAACCCAACTGTTTGTGGTCCGTGATGAGATGCAGAGAAAAAAAGAACTGAGCGTAACCGCATTTTAATTAATTAGACGATTGAATAAGTTTTTTGGGGGAAACTGCTTCCTTTTTCTTTTTTACTGCCACTACCGAACACGATTCCAATTGGGATTCTGGACAACTTACCTCTGCTAATAAGGATTTTCCAACGATGGTGTAGATGAACAAGTGTTTTTTTGAGGGGGGTTGTGATTTTCTTGACTATTTCATAGTTTTTATTGCGATTTTCTGTAAGTTAAAGAAACTTGAACTTTTTTCTTTTCTTTTGAATTTTTTTTTTTTGATATTATCAGTGAGCACACAGAACGCACAACATAACAAGACAACGACAAGACAAGAGAAAATCTGCTACTGCGGGAGAAATGTTGAGGGCAGTGCACAAAACAGGGTGCGCTGAAATGAATTCGATTGCCAGTTGGGTGAAAGGGAGAACAGTAGATGTGTTTGGATATGGTTTGACGGCTGATTGTAGTAGTTTTTGGTAATAGAATAGCAGGTGGCTAGGAATAAGGTGGTGTGGAGGCGAGTGTCCAAAAAAAAAGGATTTAAATAAATGTTGTACAACGGCGTAGAAAAATATTTTTTTCTCTACAACTAAGTTGATACATATGAAATTAGCGCTAATCTGGTGAAAAATTCAGGAATGCTATTTGTTTATTTTTTAATTGAAATAGATCTCTGAAAAATGTGTTGAATATCCCTGAAATTAGCTTTGTTTGACCGATAATTTAAAGCCATTAATGTTTGCATATAATTTCGGGCATGTGACCGCCGGCAGTCTCAAATAGTGCTCTCCATAAACCCAGAGAGACAATGATGATACGCTTCCTTGCTGCTATTTCCTCTTTCCAACTGATCATCACTTTATTCGGTGCCGATTCACATGATTGCTTTTTCTTTGATTCTGACTGGCCTTCGATTAAGAGATTGATCGTTCAACTGGTGTTGTACAAATTTCTCAGCCACATTAAAAAGATAGTTTTATAAATTATTAGGTTTGCAAGAATTACTTTCTTGTATGCATTCATGCAGATCGCGTATCTGTCGATGTTATGACATTTGATTACTGTCACTGGCTACTTAAGACGCAAATCGACCTTAATTTTGTTTTCACACGTAAACGAGCATTTTTGAGCTGTTGAATATCACAAATGTTAGTTTAAGCTTATGGTGCTTAACAAAATGCACATGTGCTTAATATCAGCAATGATATGCGTATAAGAGAAAAACTGATTTTTAAAGTACTTCTGACTTTTCGAAGACGAACATACTAACCAATGTACAAAGCTTAGTTTGTCAGTTGCAACAAATCTTATTTCATCAAAGTAAATTATAATTTGTCAACGTTTCACAACAAACTATGCGTTGTTGTCTATCCGCTCTACATGACCCAACCATCTCAGCTGTAGGACCTTCACTCTTTTGGCTAAACTGATGTCGCTATACACTTCGTCGTTGTATTTTCTCCTTCACTCACCGAAAACTATCTGAAAGCTTGGTAAAACTGCTGGAGTAGCATCTCTCAATTTTGTGGACATTAGGCGATCTCTTGAGATTTTAGGCGTTTGATGGCAAAATTCCTCACGTATTAGTTTGCCTTTTGCGTTGTTCAGGACATCCGCAACTGTACCTTGTATACGAGAAGGTAACCCCGGAGGCAAATCCCCCAACCTGGAGGGCTAGTTCCATTTTTGATACCCCTAGAACAAGGGGTCCGTAAGAACGAAGCCGTTAATCCGTTCGGAAATGCGTGCCCCGACGTTGGTCCGCCACCATTTCTTTTCCAAGACCCCGACTAAGTCTAGGAAATCCTTACCAGCCTGAGCTCCAAATATGAAGGAGTAGCCCGGATAAAGTCTTATTCGTTCATCCGCTGTCCCAGTGGACACTGATCAGTACCCGACGGTTACCACTTGGAAGTAAAATAGGCACAATTGATGTGTTGAAACAGTTGCAACACTGGATATCGCCTAGCCTACTTCTACAGCACCCAACCATCGAACGTATTACATCGTACCAGAATATTTTGTGCTTAACTCGGAAGCCTATACCAGAGCACATATTGAGCCATTTGCAAGGGCAAAGATACGAGCGAAAAACGAAGTACATGAAGGCATACATAGAAAATGGACAGTTCAGTATAATTCCTGCTCAACCTCGACTCAAGAGGCGTTTTTCCAGTGATCTGCGGTGCAAGATGTATCGACGGAGAGTTGAGGATGGGATTTGGCCGAGAATTAAATGGGCTTTAAACGTCAGTACAGATAGCTGCAACGTCTACACTCTGCCTAAAATAATGAGTAAGAATAAATGTAAGCTCTCTTTATCATTATGATTGGAACATAGTATTGTATTGTCGTAAATGAGAATCAAACATACTTCATTACGTTCAATAACTCTTAAAACTAGACTTGGTTACAAAAAATTTTAAAGACTTAATCCAAATTGGTGTTTACTGTTTATTGCTTTTTCTATCTTTAATAGTGTACTTGTCGTAGATCTTTGTTGGATCGTATGGCTCCCAACGGCTGGCAGGAAATATGTGTTTATTCCTTTCGTACCAGTTTCTCAGCAAGACCTTGCCAGCATGTGATTCCTCCTTTTCCACTGTTGCATCGCTTATCATACGAACATCATCATGTACGTCAAATTGGAATAGCGGACCACTCTTTCCTCTGGCCTTGGTAACAATGAAATCATAAAACGTGTAATGATGCGGAAGAATAAGATCCTCCTTCACATACATCAGCTGGTCAGCCATTACTGTCTTTAGTTCGTTGAATTCCTTCCGTAAAATTTCTAGACATTTTTGCAAGAACTGATAAATGGAATTTCCTTTCTTCATGGTGACGCTTCGACGATGACCCGAACCATCCCAGTAACTGAATGTAATTGTTATCTCTTGGTCTTTTAAAGCTGCCTGTTGGGCTACCCATTCTTGCCGAAGCTCTTCTCGTAGTCGATTTTCACGTTCCTCTCGTTCCCGATCGGGCAGGAATGAAGTGTCTACGTCAGGATTTTTGCAGATTTTTTTCTTTCGCGGTTCAGAGCTCTCCTCTTCAGTTTTCCATTTTTTTGGTGGCTTTATTTCTAAAGGTTTAATTTCTTCTTCCTCATCAGCATTGTCATCTTCCTCGTCCTCATTTAAATTAAACGACAACGCTTGGATCTGCCGTTTCTGCTTGTTTTTCTCGGCTTGAATCGCTTCGAGAGCTTTCAATTTTTCCCGTTCTTTTTCGTCTTTCTTCTGAGCAAGTTTCTTTTCGCGTTCTCTGACTATGTCTTCTTGCTTTGCTTTCATTTCATCCAAAGTGACCAATCCAATGGTGGAGGTCTTAAGTTGTTGTTCCACAGCATCGTAGTGGCTGGCGAATTTGTGCTCGATGTTGGAAATTTTCAGATCCTCTTCGATTTTTTTCTTGCGGAATTCGATTTCTTGTTGAGCAATTTCACGTTTCTTCATCAATTGCATTGCACGCCCAGCTTCACTGGCTGCTCCTTTATAGTGTGCCATTATTGTTATTTTTTTTTTATAAAAACTATGCTTAATTTGAGAAAGAAAACACTGAACCAAAACCCAAATCTAGTTATTTTCTTCAACTTATACAAACAGCAAATGATACAACAATGGAAATGTCACTTTGACTGATGTCATTACTGTTGGTTTTCTTAGTTGGAATACTTATATATGATTGCATATGAGATTATTGCAGGGTGGGTAAAATGAAATATTATTACTAAATTTATACAACGGTAAAACCCAGTGAAAGGAATACATTGAAGTGTAGCTTAAGGACGAGCCGAAATTCATTTAGCGATTTACAAGACTTTATGACAATGTGCTGCTCGACGTGAAATGGATTCGATGTTCAATGGTTGATCATATTTAGCTCTGGCAACTATAACTATTCTTTTAGGGCAGAGACTATCTCTGCAAAGTTCTTTGTGGCACTTTTCGGAAGACTGCGAGATTTTGAAGTCATTTTGTGTTCACAGAAACGTAAAACATATGCCACTTTTTAGGCAAAAAAAAAAAAAGAATGTTATTAACATATAACTGATAGGTTCACGATTGGCAGTCTAATTAAAAAAAATTGAACTATGACGTTTATGCATTTGTCGAACCCTGTCAATAGCAATTTTGTTTGTCCAAAAACTCATTGAGATAAAAGTAATTTTCTTCAACACGATTTTGGGAAAAAATAAGGGTCGACTGCAAGGTGCTCAAGAATCCAATCAGCAAGCCATAATATTGTGACGCTGGTTGGCGCTCTGAAAGAACCTTATATGTCGAGATCTTATCGAAAAATTGTTCATATAATGGATGTACAAAGGTCAAAATGTAAAGAACAGCGCCGACTTTCTGCTTCTATTTCATTCACAACGACTCTAGTTATTTATTCATATTATTTTGACAAGTTGTTGGCTTTGCGTTATGTATAGGTAGAGTGAGCTGAGTTTGTCGATAGCTAAAAATTCCACCAATTAGCTATACAAATCGCAAATGGAAGATTGATTTTTAAAATGAGTTATGTGCAACGGAATCGTTCTTCTGACACTTTAGTGTTGTCTTTATGAGAGCTAACCCTTGAGTCATTAAACTTTTATACTCCATCGTCACCCGCGAATCTCTCAACGATATGGCTATAAATGCAAACGGTAGAAAAACTGTTGACGACTTGACTCTTCTAACACCCTTTAACTTCCGAATTTGATGAAAGGTGCAGGCAAAATAATTCATCAGCGCTGTGTCAAGGCTTCTTCAAAAGAAAAAACGGGGCTGGGGAGCGCCTAATATTCGATTGAAGTGAATCTCAATTAACTAAAGTGATAAAGTCAGCTTAACAGAGCATACAAGAACCAAGTGATTAGTTATTAGTAGTGAGGTCTTAGGCCTTAGGTCTTAGTAAGAACTCAAGTCCAGGTCGATTCTCAGAACCTCTTAACGTTTTTGCATCTCTAACAGACTGGACGTAGTAGAAAAATCTTTGACTTAAAAATCTGACTCCGACACTAGGTGATGCTCTGTCTTCCTCAGCAATATAATTGATAGAATTTTGCCTCTAATTTCAAAGGCACATTTTGCCAAAATCTGCGTAACTCCGGGTCAGATTATAACAATTCAAATAAATGTAAGCAATATATAAAAAATTTAAAATATTCTGCTGATCCTGTTATGTTCATTTGCAGGAAATGCTCGCAATCAGAATTAGTTTTCTTTTCTACATGCAAGGGAAATATTGGACTGGCCTCATAGAAGGATTTCAATACCTAAAACCCCGTCGACTGCGTGGATCTTCCTTTAGAATTGATACCAACTGACAGTTTTTTTCCCCGCGAGATTCGATTAAATAAAAACTGATTACATTTCAATAATTATGGGAAACTGAATTTATTTAATGATTTGAACAAAATATTTGATCTAAAATCTCAACTATTTCATCATTTTTAGTAAGGTTTCAGTTATATCCGTAGAGTCTTCCTTGAGAGAAGTATTCTCATTTTATCAGTTACAATGGCCTGAGCTACATAATTTGGCACAGGACTCAAAAGAAGGTCTATGACAGCAATAAATGTTAAAAGCGAACAATACAGGAGTAGAAATATGATCAGCAAAGGAACACATAATATAAATAGTAAACGTTTGCCATCGGTTACAGAGTAGGTTTCACGTGTAACATTCTTCATCCAGTTCCAAATAGTGGGAAAACTCTCATCGAATATTTGTTTGATTCTTATAATAATATTTTGAAATGCATGAATTGTTTTAGTCATAAACAAAGTGGTGACAACGATGAAAAACAATAAATGTGATATATCTTCTTCATCAGCATCTTCATTCGATTTCTTTTGAAATGGAGTACTTGTATTGTCGATTTTATCAGGCTTTTCAGTCTTGATTAGTTCCATCAGTCTGTAGAACTCTTCATCTTCAACTTGTTTGGATTTACCACTCTTTTCCTCTGGTAAGGCCAGGCTTAGTTTTTTTAAGTTTTGCTCGAATTCCAATTTCGAATTTTCGTATGTTTTTAGTCTAATTGGATCGAACATTAAAAGTTACTTTTATAAATGTCAGTATGTATTAATTTGCGGGGCAAAAATGTTGCTTGATTATTATTTCAAAGATTCTTTAAGAAAAATTGAGTGAGAAGTTACTGGAAGTTCCAAAATTGAATAGATTTGTCAGCCAAATGCATTAATTCCAATGTTGTTAGTGAACAAGTTCTTGGGTATCTTTGGTTCCATTTCAATTTAATCTACATACTCGCATATTTGGACCGACATCAAATCTTAAATAGACCTGATTACACAGAATGTTCTCATTTAATTGGTTGGCCAATTAAAGTGCTCAGACTTATTTACCAAAAAAAATTCCCTCGAGCAAGAATAGTAAGACTTTTCTTGTTCATCTGGGTTAGATAGGAAGTCCTTTCGAGCGCATTGGTGTACAGTTCGTCGTTGAATCTTTTGCTCGAAGGCCCATCATCTTAAATGGACCGAGCATCTTAAAAATAATTTTTCTTTCGACACGACTGAGGTAAACTCCCTTTTGACTGAGTCCCTGCTTCAGCATGGCCATATAGTACTGGGATGATCAAGGCCATATATAAAATCTACTTAGTTATTCAAGATAACGTCTTTCTATTCAATTGCGTTTTTCACTCACAAAATCAGCGTGTTGTTTTTTCTTTTAGGTCTTGTTGATTTAATTGATAGCAACACCAAGGAAGACAAAGTCTCTTATTACCTTAAATTTATAGTTGTCAACAGCGACGCTCTCTCATTTGTCACTAAACCCATTTTGGCAGTTCTCGTCTCAAAGCCAGCGAAGGCATCACTGATGGCCCGCAAAGTTTTGTCAATTAAGTTTATATTATTATTGTTCGCTAAAAATTGCACCGACTTTATGATTATGGCTTCAGTGTTCGCTTGAGAGTTCCTCAAAATTCTTTCAAGTAAGATGTTAAAGAAGTCATATAACAACGACCCTTAGAGCGTTCTTAAACGTCATTCTGCACACCAGACATGGCTCTATATAGCTCGTCTCTATAAATACTGTCGAAAGCAGTCTTAAAATGAATGGAAAGTTAATGGACTTCTTGAGTTTTTTTTGTCGGAGTGTGAAAATTTGGTCGACTGTAAAGTTGGTGCAGTTGAGGGGGTCTTTTGTTGGAACGTCGAGATTCCATTCATCAGGCATATGCACTTTTCTGACTATTTTCAGAAGAACTGGAGGCATTTATACTGTCAGGTCCAGGAGCATTGTTTTTTTCATAAATAGTGCTATTTTTTGTTCTATTATGCCTGACGGCGGGATGTTGGAATTCTTCGTCGTTATACAACCTATAGAAAAGTCGACAGTGACTCTACTTCACGGTTTTCTTCATCCCAACAGGTTTTTGTACAGGACTTTTTGCTAAAGTTGTCGTATATTGTTCCTGGTGGGATATGAGTTGTTGAAAAGTTTTAGGATATTCGCATATTTGCGTTTGTAAATACGTTATAACTTCTCGAACTATTATTCGTTTGTTGTGGCGCTTTGGACATCGGCACTCGTATTTTGGCTGCAACTATGTAGTGATCTGAGTGAATGTTGGCTGCCCGGAAGGTGTTGCAAAAGGCCTGATCCATAAAATTAAAAAATCGTAATAGTGGAGCGCTGTACTCGATAGATTAATTCCCGGGCTATTTAAAGCAGCAAGTGATCTCTAAATCTGGGTTGGCAAATGTATGATCAATGAATGAATTCATAATCTGCCAGGTACAGGGAAATAAGTCTTCTTAACATCGCCGCAACAATCTCTCCAACCACTATCGATGTAGTTTTAGCCCAGGAAAGCCCACAATGGATCAAATTTTTACAATACGGCAGTACAACTTTCAATAGTAAAGACCTTGCTCGGACAATTAAAATAACTTTAAATAAGACGTCGATCCTCCCATCCCTGGTTGACGATGCAGAAGCTTTCATAGGCTTAGGAGGCTAGGTGACCTTGAACACATACGCACCAGGATCCCGAATCGGTAAGTTTTCGATTCCATCCTAAAGGTACAACGCCGTAGAGGGCGATTTCATTTTAGCGCACGAGTCGAAGTGGATATGAGCCAACTTCTGATGCATAATTAAACAAAGCTGTCAAAAGATCACTCTAGTTAGCAGAGGGCCTTGCCCACATCGGACTGTAGCGCCATCTAAGATGGTAGAATGTTGAGACGAAAATGACTGTTTAAATGGCTCGCGATTTACGGGTCAACATATGACGCAATTCAAAAGGTTTCGGTCAACAATGAAAAAATATTGCAACACTTCAAAAGATACGCCAAAAACATTCAATAAAGTTCCCAGGTGTCATATTTGCATGGTATATGACATCGACGTCTCGGACAGAACGTCACCCTTGACAGGTATAACTTTGAGGTAGTTAAGAACTTTGTCTACTTAGGCTCCGCTCTGAATTCAGACAACGAAACCCTCGCTGAGATCAAACGAAGAATAACTCTTGCCAATCACTGCTTCTTTGGGCTAAGAAGGCAATTGACTAGTAAAGCCCTCTCGCGATCAACAAAAGTTACCCTATATATAAGACCTTAATAATTCCAGTCCCACTCTATGGCGCAGAGGCATGGTTGTTATCAAAAATGGATCAGGGTGCTCTTGGCTGCTTCGAGAGGAAAATTCTTCGAGTGATTTTCGGTCCCGCCTGCATTGAAGGTGAGTGGAGGAGGAGACACAACGACGAACTGTACGGACTATACAGCGACATCGACCTAGCCAGAGAATGAAGATCCAACGACTAAGATGGCTAGGTCATGTAGAGCGGATGAACTCCGGTCTCCGGTCCGAAAACTAGAGGAAGACCGAGACTCAGGTGGCGCACGCAAGTGGAAAGGGACCTCAGCTTACTCAGCGTGAGAAACTAGAGGCAGCTACCACAAGATCGAGCTAGCTAGAGACGCTTGTTGATTGGTCACCCTGGTCTGTAGCGCCATATAAAGTAAGTACTCGTAATACCAGATAAAAATACTATGCCCTTCATGCTTGTCAACAACAAAGTATCTCGAGGACACTTATGAAGGTGGGTTGCTAAAAAAAACAACCCAGATGAGGTTGACAAAGTCGACCAGCTCTTGGAAATCACAACTGACAAAACAATCTGTATTATAATGTCAATCAAAAACAGCAAAATAAGTATTTATATCATTTGGATAATCCTTGGGCACCTGTCCGTCAGCGAGCATACTTATTCTATTCAAAGAAAACACTTAGCACTAATGTTGTCTTAACACAAAGTCAAAAATGTTAACCCGTATATGATATGTTTATCACATCCTCATGCACGCCTTGTTTCTTGCTTTGGTTAAAGCAGTAATTGAAGGTAAAAAAGACTAGTACCGCGTTGTTTTGTTGTTGTTTGGTTTTCAGTGTTCTTATTTTGACAGCTCACGCGTGATTCGTGAGATGTGTCAAAGTGACGCATGCCCGGTTAGGATTGCCATTTCCCGAACAACGCTTAGGAAAAATTGAATTTATTATCAAAATTTGTGCTCTGTGAAAAATGATCTTCGCGCACTTCGACCGTTTTATGGTCGTCATAATCGACCTACTAGGCAAGCAACTCAGGTCATAGTTACCAAATTTCGTACCAATTTCACGCTATTGGACATGGGTAGAGTGTGGAGAGAGGAAAATATTGCTGCTGTATCCGCTAGTGTTGACGAAGACCTTGATTTGTCCATTTGTCGCCGTTCGCAGCATTTGGGATTGTGTTATTCAACTACGTGGAAGATTTTACAAGTTTTAGAAGATACAAGTTTCTTGGTCTAAGACCTTACGAAATACAGCTCGTACAAGAACTGAAGCCGAACTATCTGCCAAAGCTGGAGGGAGATCCGTTTTTTTATCGAAAAATCGTCTTTAACGACGAAGTTCTTTTCTGGTTAAATGGGTATGTTAATAAACAAAACTGCCTTATTCGATTCAAACAGCAACCACAGGCAATACAAGAGTTGCCAATTTACCCGTACACTGTTTGGTGTGGTTGGGATGCTTCTCTGGATGACCGAGCATACACACGATCGTTTTGCTTATTGAACGATTCTTCGACGGTGAAGATTTTCTCGTCAGTAAACAGAATTTGTCTGTGAGCGTTCTTCACGTACCGGCTGAGTAACGCTTTTGATCTTCGCTTGCGTTTTTCCTTCAACTTCACAGCACGATACACAAAATTGCGAGTGTTTCCTAGCCGTCGTAACGTCCTTAATACGAGTATATCGCCTTTTCCCATGTTGCATTTAAGTAGGCCAACTACAACAATACGATTTTCGATGTCGCCCCATTCCATGATTGTAAGCAATTATTGTCAAAAACTTTTTACGTCACAATGAAGCATAAATATCAACCTACAAATCGCAATCAATATGAAATGGATGCGCCCAGTATCGCATTCGTAATGAGTGAGTTCAGTTGTGTACCAGTATTTATGACTTGACTAGGTATGTACTCGTATATGCCTACTTATGCCCTGAAATATATCAGAATTTTTGACCTAATATGAGGTAAGCCTGCCACTGATAGAGGCTTAGCTCTGCAGTATCGTCACCACGCTCAGACTCCGCAGCACGAAGTATCAATTATACGTAACATACTTAGGTGCTCAGTACAAGTGTTGTGCACGGTAAAGAAGCCAGTCAGCTGTTTTCCGTCTCTTCAACTAAGGGACAGCAGAAAAGCCACTGAGCTCACCCAGAAAATCTAACAAGGTCCACATACTTACTATACTTCTGCACTTTAACATGTTGCATACATTATAGATTGATGCTATTAGTATTGCGTCTATCTCCGCTTGGAAGGTCGAAGGTCGAAGGTCGCTTGCTCAACGAGTAGTGGAGCTTAAGGTTGTAGTCCTCAATAAAGTATCAAGGTCGGTTAGATCGTTTAAGGAGCCTTTGGTGAAGTTCTGATTCCCTTTGTAGGTCAGATTGGTCGATGGCAATTGGGGAATTCGAATCAAGCCAAAAACTACTTTTACTAAGAATTCCTGTCTTTCTGTAATAAACCTGCCAATAAGTCTCCTTGGGCCGTTCTTAGTGTTTTGATCAGTTTCCTCCACTGTCTGTCAGTATCTTTCTTAGACTTGTCAACTGCGTTCAGATGGTTTTTCTCGGATTCCCCCGAGTAAAGTAATGTTGTGAGTTTGTATTTAGATCTAGTTTCACGTATTGTAGATGAGTGAATTTGGCCCAATTATGATTGTCATAAAGTGGTGTAAGACTGCGTCAACATCCAAGACACTTCACACTCATGATTCCCGCATAAACTATTTGTCAACACGGAACGCTCCTAAGGTATTGAGGAGGATAAGACCCCTATTTCCGGGAAGTTGATATTTGAAAAGTCGTTAAAAATGACATGATATACAGCCATGACTTGTTTTGGCGTTTGGAATATGCCAGCGATTCAAAAATATCCTTTTATATCTCAACTGCAGATAGCTAATTGTTTAATTGAAAAAGTGCAACGTGAAATCAAACAGAATGAATAGCCATTAGTCGCACCTCAATCCAAAAATAAATTGATTTATGTCCATACAAGCTCTGCTCCACCACAGCATAATTGGATTCCCTGTCATCTGAAAAATCTGTAACGTCTAAACTTATTACCGTTGATTCAATTCAATGGTAGGGCTTTTAAATGGGCGCACTGTCAATTAGCGGTGTACGAGTATATACGAGTACGAGTATACTCGTAAGTACTTACCTAACAAGTGCTGACAAATCATAAGTTTTTGAATGGAAATTCTATCAAACGTTTTCAACACAATGGTCGGAAAAAATTTCATTCATGCCCGTACTACTATTATTATTATTATTGCTTTTTTTTGTATGTATTTTTTAGGAAAAGGATAATCATTCTTGTTTTGTACGCGCAGGATATGAATTATCGTTGGTTAAAAGCTCTCTCCTTCGCAAAATCTCTCTGCAGATGTTGTCCTTTCTTTGAAAAAGCTCTTTGCTACTGTCACAGAGTCCTTGTCTTTTGACTTTAGTTCTTTTATGATTTAGCAACCGTTAACAGTGTCCCGGTTATAGTGGAATCGAATTTGAAAATAATAAAAACGGTTGCAAACTTCATAATTCACCGGTTCGGCAAATCCTTACACAGTATCTTGTGCTTGTGCAATAAATTATTACTTTTTTCCTTCCTTAAGCTCTTTCGTCTGGTTCCGTTTCATGTTTTTTTTTGTTTTTTTGTTTTTTTGTTATTCTTATTCAATCGGAGACGTAGAGGGTGTTAGTGCAGATGAGTGTGATACCCAGGGATATCCTTTTCGGTAGTAATTTTTAAGGACAACCTAATTCATTTGTTGTTGTCGGGAGGGTGAATGTTAAATGTGAGAATATTGTTGTTACTGTGACGTCGTCAGTTTGTGGGTTGAGGGGGAAGGGGAAGGGATGGTTACGCTTACACTAGACTAAAGACGAGTTAAGCTTTTTTCCGATGTTGTACTGCGTGTTGTGTTGGCTTCGTCCTTTAACAATAACAGTTTGTTGTTGAAGAGAAAAAGAAAAGATAAAATAAAAAAAATTATATTGATTCGTGATTAGATTGCGAGCCGCCACCGAGTCTTTTGTTATGTGTATCTTCTGGATTTATTTTCCTTTTTTTTTTGTATCTTTTTTTTTTTTTTTTGAAATTCAAGCTCTTTCACGAGACGAAACCTCAACAATCAGGCAGTAAGCGAAACGAGGACTAGCTTAGATCAGCCGAAGGTGAAAAGAGTCTTTACAAAATCTTGCTCATAAATCATTCTGTATCCGGTGTGTCTGTCATATGTACGTAATGTTGTGTTGCTATTTATGAATTGACTCACTACCAAAGCACTTCGACCGCCCAATTTCGGTTTAGATTCCAATTCCATTCCAATTGAAGTTGTTGATTTTTAAAGTGATATGAAAATGTTGAAAAATAAAAAAATAAGAACTCATTGTAAGTCGACTCGACCGACTGACTGAAATAAGAGATATTTTAACGACAATATGACGCCATTTTGTTACGGTAGGACTCACTTAAAAAGGAAGTCACTCCCCTGATATGACGATAAAATTACATTTCGTGAATCTGATTAATTTACTTCACTTTAATGGTTGAGTACTTTGCTACAAATGGAGATGAGACAGGTGGATAGGTGATAAACAAGATAGTGGAATGCCTTTTATGATTTAAAGAAAGTCTGTGGTTGTGGTCTCTAGGATCTGTATTACGAGTATGTACTTGATTCCTTGCGTCAACTAAGAAGCATGAAGTTTGCTTAGAATGATGTGCACAATCTGCCACTGCAAATTGTCTTACTTTGACCTTTTATTGTAAAGTAGACAGGTTGTTTTTGTTATTTTATTTACTCGTTTATTCTGTGAACGTGGTATATAAATCTAAGGACAACTAGACTGTTTATTATATGGATACACCCTTTGGTATAGGCGAAGTTTTAATGTGAAAGTTAAAAGTCACTTCATCCTAACACTGATGAACAAGCGCTGATTTAAGACTACCTACTGACGTACTTTTTGCATTTTTATATCCGAGCGATAGACTTATGGAATACAAATTTGATTTTCCCCGTACAGCCACATAGAGTTTTAATCTGCATGTTGATTGAGAGCTTAGAGCTTATGTGTTACGGCTTAAGCATGGACTTGAAGATTTTTATTTGTTTAAGGACTTTCCACGGGTATTAGAGAGTTTTCAACTTTTCCACTGTTCACAATGTTTTTAATCTTGTTTACTCTTTATGGCATTGTTTCCGCTTTTGCTACTGCTTTTTTTTTTATCTGCTCCCATAATCTATGAGTAAGAAATAGGATTTTTCTAAAAGAAAATAAAAAAATGAACTGAAATGCGATTATTTTTACCGATGAGTTCTTAAATGCGGAATGTTGGCTTCTGTTTGCTAAAAACAAATATAATACATAAACAGCTTACAAACGGTTTGACTGATTGCAACAATCATTGAATTTGACATTTAGAATTGATCAATTTAGTTAAAAAATGCCTTCTTCGTTTTAGTACTGAAAGGCTTTCCATCAAAAGATGATTATTCAAAAAGCGTCTTCAATAAATTCGATGAAACTATTTGTGGAAAACAAGAATAATAGGTTCTAAAAAAAATCAAAATCATTTTCTTCAAAAACCAATCATAAGAAGTGATCTGAATTTTTTAGTACTTTTGTACTAAACTTAAATATCTTTGGAACTATTGTCGATGCAGTCAAATTTCAATATATTTTTTAGAGCTAGCTTTACGGACGATGTTGGGCAGTATTTTTTTTGGCACATATTTCAAAATCAGTGATGTTCATTTTATTTTTTTGATTAACACTTTTTAATATTTAATTTCTTTTGTCCCATGCCATTTGATTTTTCGCAATTTGCTCAAACGAATGATAAAAAACAGTGTACAAAGTCCACAAAGTATTCAAAGTGTATTAAGCCTGTAAAGTGTAGAAAGTATACAAGAAAAATATGGAAAGTGCACAAAGTTTTGTTTGAAAAATCAACGCTATGCGAAAATTAATTAAAAGTGTTAAGAGCTTAGTTGAGTTTGTTTTAATAAGTTAAAAGAAAAAAAAAGATAACAAATACAAAGTATAATTTAAAGATTCAAAATCAAAATGGAAGATGCTCCAAAGAAGAACAATCCACCGGCATTATCCATCGATCGGGCAGCTTTTCTAATTCTTCGAGTAAAGAAGGCCTTCAAGAAGAAAAGACAACAACGCAAAGAAAAACAGTAAGTTTGATTATTTATTTATTATCTCGTGTACGTATCTGAGTTTTTTGTGCCTTCTTATCAATGTCAGAGAATGGGAATGAGTCCTTATTTGATGAATTCCTAGTCGATGAAGTATCTGTTATTCGCCGAATACTCGCATTTGTATTATATCTCTGCGAATGTTAATTTTTTTATTAGCCTATATATTTTGTGTGTTTTCTGTTTCAAGCAAAAAGACTAAACAGACTTGTACGAGTATATATATATATTGGGAAAAGTTTTTTCTTCTTTGCAGAGTATAAAGAATGCGAAATTAGATGATATATTATATACGAACGCACATATGCATGTGTAGATAGATTTCGTCGATTGTACGTAAAAACGGATAAAACGGATATGTACACGAGTAGATAGAGATGTGTGCTAAATTCATGTGTATCTTATTAAATTGGACTTTGTTGTTTCTCCCCACGATTGACTTCTCATTTATTGAATGTGCTCTGCAAATGACACATCCGAGACTTGTACATGGGCTACAACACAGGAGTTGATCTATGAAGGGCTACATAAATGCCTGAAACAATCCGCAGGGATAAATTGAGGCAAAAAGCTTTAAATGTGTAACCTTCCAACTTTGAACATTTTATTATTGTTGTTGGCTTTATTTTCGGGTTTCCGACTTGAGGGTGGATTTTGAAGGGAAATGTTAAATTTAAATTTCTCACGGAACAGTCAGAACATTTGATTTGAATAAGAACTGGCCGTCATAGGGTTGCAGTTTGTGTTTAGGATTTGGTTCAAGACTTCCTTCTATTTAAACTATGCAAGTTTCAATGATTGCATGTCTAGTTTGTTAAGGTGGGTTTTCCCTATTTGTCATGACCCATGACCTTCTTTACTGACGAATATCCTTTATAGTACCAGTACCACAGTTGATCATATATATGTGTGTACATATATGTATATATGGATTAATAGGGAGTCTTGTTTGGATCTTTGAAATTGAGGCGTTTCACACTAATGAATCGCTCCAATTTGATTTTACTTATTGCTCTGGGGGTGGGTAGTTTCTCCTTGGCTAAACTATAACTCGGTATCTCTTCCGTATGGTCGTGTGGATATTTTGGGAAATGCAGAGGTAATAGCTTCAAGGCTTTAGTTAGCGAATTGTTCGTTGGTAAATTGTTTGTTTGTGAAAGACTCAATAACAAAACATTATGACATACAGTCAGAAATGATTTGAACGAAATGAAATTACGTTTACTCACAATTGTAGGATGAAATTGATCCCAACAAAAGAGGGTAAAAAATTGAAGAAAAATGAGGGAATAAGACGAAATTTTTGAAATGGATTTTTGACACATTTAAGTGCATTCATGAAATAATAATTATGTCATGGTTGTGGTTGTATTCACAACACCCTGAAAGAAATTGACAATTTTGGTAAAATTCCGGAATTGAGCATGAGCTTTGTATACCACTTTGGGGAAGCCACAGAGGAAACCTGTAATTGGAAAGATGATTTACGAAGTTTAAGCGCACATTGGATTTATGGATATTCCTCCCAAAATGGGAATTTGTCCCTGTACAAACCTAGACAGAGGGAATGTCTCTATTTTATGATGCAGCATTATTTGTTTATAAAATTTTCTTGTGAGTTTTACCTTGAAGTACTCGGATAAGGTAAATCTTGATGAAGAAAAATTGACTTTGGGGTAAATTTGTCTTTGTATTTACAACTACAGACAGACAAATACAATACAAATATTTTGAGAAATCATGGACCCCATTTTATTCTCTTGTGCGAAACACAAGTCGTAGTCTCATGTCAGCGATGAAATTTTGTCTTAAAGTTATATATGAACATATACAACCGTACCTAAGGATATTTTTAGTATGTAAATAATTTTTGTCGCATTTTGACATTTCTACTTTACAAAGGAATCAGAATCAGAAAATGTGACAGTATCTTGTGCACCCGATTTTTGCTGGGTGGCGCATATTTACGTTTAAAATGATAGTATAAGTTGACCTTTGGATTTTACATAAAATATTTTTGAATTATCCCAGTGAAGCCCAAGGCGAATCCAAATTAATTTACAATTTTACAAAAACCATATTGAATTGCTTCTTCTATATGTACACTGTACAGTAATTCACAAGTTTGATCAAATGTTGGTAAGAAAGCAAACGAACGGCTCTTTTTCGGCAAAATTGAATAGTCATCTTAGGGAATATGTAATATTTTGGAGAACACTTTCTCACATTTAGTGTTATGCATTCAAAGTAATTAGTCAGCAATTGTTTATGAGTGCAGCAGTGAAAATTGGTAGAAAATTAATTTCAGTTTTATGAGTTCAGCATTTCAATTTTTAAAAGCGCGTTATAATTATGAATCATTAATTTATAATCAAATGTGAAGCCGACATAACCTATATGTACTGTTTTTTTTTTATAATTTAACAGTGGATTTTACTTGACAATAAGAAACCACCACCATTCGCTATGAAGCCAATTTGCAGCAGTGTTTTGTCCGAAATCAAAAACTTGTTGTTGCAAGGGTAGTCCCATCGCCAAATATCCGCGAAACTGAGAAATTTCAGTTGGGACAGTAAGCAATTACAAAGAAGACTTCAAACTCGATTGCGTAAAAGGGGTGAAAGTCTGGGCAAAAGCCTTTGCTTTCAACTGCTTCCCAAACAAAAATTGTACGAGCAATGAAAACAGGAAAGGAAAAATTGCTGTTTTCATGCAAAAGTCTCTTTTGCAAGACGATAACGTGTCTGTTAGCGCAGAAACTGTGCGAAGGATTTTTTAATGAAAAAAAAGGAAAGCTGGCTTAAAAGGGCGGGCTAAAGGAAAGAAGCCATTTTTTACAGTACGTCACGGGCAACTGCATTCACCGAAGCAGACTGGTGGAAACAAAAGTCAAATTTGGTTGGTTTTGGTTCAGACGGTCGGGAATGGACTTGGAAAAGACAATGCGACCGTCTCAGAAGCCATATGGTCAAAGAGACGGTGAAATTCGGCGGAGAAATCCTAATGCTCTGAGACTGTATGACCACTCAAGGAGTTGGACTTTTTCAGAGAATTCTTGGAAGAATGACGACACAAGACTATATTAGTATTTTAGACAAAAGCTTTAATGTGAGCCATCAGAAATGGGCAAGAAATTCTTCGGACATCATCTTCATATGGCCAGAATAACATCATTTTTGCTTGAAAGCCATGAGATTGAGGTTTCGGACTGACCACCACAATCTCCTGACCTTATTCCCATACGAGTAGAGCCCTTATGGCAGCACATCAAACAGAGGCTTGGAAGTCATCGAACCCCTGCCAAAATCAAGAAGAATTATTCAGAATTATATTGTCCTACAGTCCCTTTGGCAAACAACACATGATCGTGGAACAGTAGTGTTAGAAATATTGTCACCCTTCTGTGTATTTACGTAGACAGATGAAGTTGCAGGAGCACGGCGGCCATCAGAATTCCTTTCAATTGCTTTTGGGACTGATATCTCCGTAACCTCGCTAGCTGCTTCAGTTATGTATTTGGTATAACCAAGACGCGAAAGTTGATAAATTCACGCTCTCAGCATTGAGTTAAAACATTCCCCAATTTAAGCGTATGTGATGAGGTAGCTTATCAGCAAGTTCCTGCAGCAGGCACGGGTTATTTAAATAATTTTGAGGACCAGCAGCTTCCATAGTGGCAACAACATTTTGGACTGAGGGAGCAAAATTAATCAGCAAATCCAAACATTCGCCTCTGGGTGATGGTTCACTTCGGATTTTAACAATACTCTTATTGATTATTGTTTCATGCCGTCCGAATAGCATACGTAAAGTTGTTAACATGCTTGGAACGTGATCAGGAAACATCAATTTCGACTTTACAAATTCTAAGGTTCTACCTTTGAGACATCTTTGCAAACGAATAAGGTTTTCATCATTTGAAAAACCACATGTTTTTGAAGAATTTTCGTAATAACTTATAAACAGCGGCCATTCTTCGGCCCGTCCGCTAAAACTAGGAAGCTCCTTTGGAAGTATATGCCTCTCCGCAATCTTCTGTTGATTCAAATTAGGCGTTCTATACAGGTTGCCAGGTACGAATGGATCGCGTTGATTCGACGGAAACATAGGAGGTTCACCAAAACGTAGCTGCCGGTTATTACGAAAATAAGTATTATTGTGTGGGTTTTCCCTTTCAGGGCATGTGCTGTTCAACTGGGGTGCGGAATACATCGATGCTCCTATCCATGTTTCGTTAAGGTTAACCCTTTGATTACCTGCACGACCTTCGTCCACATTGAAATTTGATTGCTGTTTCTGGTCTGAAGGATAAGTATTGCTCTTCGTGCAGACTGTAGGCTGATCTGCAACCCAGTTGTGCACCTTACTAGACCTCGCTGCAGAGGAAACGCTATCGTCGTCGTCGTCGGAAGAAAATTGTGCCATCCACTCGTATTTTTTGTCCAAATACTCTCTGTGCCTTTTCTCCTTGAGCTCCATCTCTTCATCCAATTTCTTAGCTGAAGGGAAATAGCCTTAGACCTTATGGAAGAGTTTCGTGAGCGTTTGATATTTTTTTTCGTTGCATGTGTATTGGTACGACTCCTTGTTGATCTCGCAGAAACATTTACAGTTTGCGGTGGTTGTTAGATGGTAGTGGTTGGGGGGTTAAATTAGCAATATCCGATGTGACGCCCACGCATGTAAAATGGTGCCATTCGTCACATTTATCACGTTGGACCATGAGGGGATTATCGGGGTCAGTGCATGATTTACAATTATTTGGCGGAGGGGATGGTTAAAAATTAATTGATACATTTAAATCAGTCATATATAGTATGTTGATTTCATTGTTGGGATGATTCCGGCAAGTAACTTCGCAACTATTGTAGACTTCCTCGACTTCTTGTGGTGGTAGTTTTACCAAAGTTCCTCAGGTGCATATGTCAGAAGAAAAAATTTTAGAATATTGCCGCGTTCGGTGAAAGTTAAGATTTAACGTTTTGTTATAATTTCAGTTTATTTCAAATTATAAAATAAAAATATATACACTTTAATTATTTCAATACAAGGCTAAAATTTTTTTGTTTTTTTTATACGCTTCTTCTTTTTACCATGCCATCTTGTTTCGAGTCTTTAATCCCAAGGCAACCGGAAACAGGCCTTTTCAAATGGCGTCGATTTTAATTCGCTCCTTATTATTTGTTGACGTTTAGGTGGTGTTACCAGGTTTGGCAACAGTATGCTAACTAATTAAGTAAATGTTTTTCTCCCAAAACAATGCAATAAAAAACAATAAAAAAAATTTGACGTCTAATATAAAGATTAACAATAAAATTAAAAAAAATACAAATGCGTTTATATCATTTGATCAAACCTGTGATTTACTGTATTAGTCCTTTAAATATGTTAAATATTTTTTGTGTTCTGAGAATACAACACATCTTTTAGTTCACTGGTGTACTGTTACAATTTCTCGTATCACTTTGAACAACAAAACTATCCCACATCCTACTCGCCTGGCTTCAGATCGCATTGCATCATTTTATTAGACGGAAGTGAGGTTAGGTTTATGAGTTAATGGTGTATCGCCATAGTTTCGTTACGAATCATCGTATTAATGCCTATGAACAATCAGAATGATGCCCAAGTGAAGGATTTAAAAAGAAAACGATCGCCAATTTTGTATTTAATGTTTGATATCATCTTTTGCTTGTGGATGACTAGAACAGAGTATTCTGCCCTGAGGAGCTCTAGAACTTACTGCATAGTTTTTTCAGTTTAGAGCGGTTTTCTCATTTTTCATTTATCTACTGTGCTTTAATTTATAATTAGCACGTAATCATAGGATTTTGTATACACTTTAAATATATGTACAGAGTAAAGGCTATGGAAGCTAAGATGAAAAGGAATAGAGGTACTGGTGCGAGTAAATTTTGAATGTTAACAAGGTATAACAAGTGAAATAAAGAGCTCGACCAGGAATTCTAAAACCGGCTAAGTAAAGCATCGCGATATTTCAGAATACGTTTCCTTCAAACGTATTGGTTAAGAATAAATGATTAAAAATTTGGTTCCATTTTTCTATTAGACATGCCATCAGTGCATCTGTTGCACCTAAAACCGTATTAGCAGTCATATGGAAATTTAAATGTCTTAATATAGTTTATACAACACTTTAATAATTTTTAAACATTCTTATGACTTTTTATGAATACACTAATCGCTTTGTAGAGCAATAGAGAAGAAAATCCCCATTTTTAAGAGATAGGTTGGAACAATATTATTTTTCATCTACTTGAAAAGATTTTAAACAAGAAACATACCAAGTGAACTGGCCTACGTGAGTTATGCCATCTGGACCAGTCCCAGAGAACGTTTAACGCACTTAAGAACATGTGGAGAAATGATCTGGAAGCGCCTTATTTACTTCAAAGAACTGAAATCTGGAATGTCATTCTAAAGGGACGTTAGGAGGAAGAGGCTTAGTTTCAAGTAGTGTTAGTTTTTGATGGATTATATTTACACCCCACATTCATCTTTCCCGCGAGATTCTTATCAGCACCAATGCTACGCAGACTGTCAAAATATTGAAAGGACACCACAGTTAGTAAACTGTTCGGAATTACAGAGGAAATATCTAAGTTACTTTATGATTTCCCTCTGTAGATTGAATAAATGAAGGACCTGGACAAACATGGTTAGATCCATGACATAAAAAATATTACCAACACACTGTTGTTAGCAATATGTTAATTGTTCATTGCCTGTTGTTCGATCGATCATTAGAGATGAAGGCTTCATTTGATTTTTCTCTGAAATATTTTATTTATTTGCGGAAACTCATTTAGCCTGCTGGTATTTATTAAATAAATTGTTAGTGCAAAAGACTGCGGTAAGCCAATAGTGTGTCTTACTCACTGTTGTAAAGGTCAGAATTGTGGGTAAATTTATCTTCGTTTCGTACTTTACGTTTTACGAATGCTCGAACCCACTCCGACCAGGGTAAGTTGGCGACGTTCAATGATTTAGGGCCATTATCTTCGAATAAGGTCTGCCATTAAACTAGCCTACTACACGATGCGACATTTGTGACCAAGCTTACTAATATTTTTTATTAGTTTTTTGCGATTTATTTTAAGTATTGTTTCACAAAATACCATGAATGGATGACCGAAAGAAGAGCAGCATTTTTTATCATTCAAATGTATCTTGAAAAATCGACGTCCGATTCAATAAAAGATTACATTTTATTTTATTTTATAATCGATGCGGCTCATTTTCAGTTTAGCTATTCACGTGTTGTACATGTATGTATATCGTTCCACATACATTTAACATGACCATTCAACGTTATGGAAGTACAAACAAAATTAAAACCTTTGGGTTTGAAAGTTCCGCGGAAGATCAATTCGGTGTCGTTCGCAACAGTTTTTCTTTTTTCCGTTGACCCGTATTTGATCCAGCTGGCGAAGGAACTTAACCCACGAGAGCATGCCTTGCGACGAGAGCTCGCAGTTTAAACTCGTTTTGATTTTGAAGTCGGCTCTGGATTTTATTGAAGAATCCTGTGTAGTATTCTAATGGCATCACTGGTCCTTATATTTTCCAAAAAGAAGGCCCGAGCTCGAATTGCATTTATTTATTAATTTATTTCATGTAACCGGATTGTACAAATAAGATCTAGGCTCTTTTACCAGAACATAAATCAGGATAAATTGAAAGCATAAAATTATAAAGTTATAAAATAAAACATAATGAAAAATAGGAATATAAATTACTTGCCATCAGATATTGAATACATTATTTACTATAATAAAGTTGATTGCTTGTGCCCCAATTTGCCCTATAGATTCTTTAAATGGTCGAAAAGAGAATACCCAAAATTTCTTGTCTCTACAGCCTAACAGCGTGAACAGAGAACAGATGGCTGTTTTCCAAATATTTATGGCAAGGAAGAATTAAAATACTCATCCCGGAAAATCTAGGAAACTACAGCTTAGAGTATAGGTAATTCGGTTTCTTATGGTTAGTTAAGTTTGCAAGATATAAGCAGTTATGATAGCTCAGGAGTTGTTGAAGCGTGCACCCTGAGATTGATCGTTTGAACTGGAGATATGATCAAACTTTCGTAAATGAAAAACATATCTTATCATGGCGTAGCATGGCGTCGAAGCAAATTCTAATTGACGAAAACAAAATGAGCCAAGAGAACTGTAGACTAAACAGCAGTAGTTTATTTGCGGTACTAGTAAATCTTTTGCAAGTTTTAGCCTAATGTTAATTGGAGTATTACGGGCAGAAGTCCAGAGCATACGCAACTTCGAATAAATATTTTTAACAAGTAGGTTGATGTGATCACATGCTGTAAGACGATTGTTCAAAATAATTCCAAGACTTTTTACAGTTTCGCAGGAACGAATCTTTCTTCTCTCTTAGTAGGTAGACATCTGGGTATTCGTCAACAATGCCAATATTCTTGCCAATCGGTAAGCAAACAGACTTTTGTGAATTGAGTTGAAGACCATTCGAATGTTCCCAATGATTTATCGCACTTAAATCCTCATTCAATTTACTGAAACAATTTCCGAGTCCGACCGCGAAGCCGACAAGTATAATTGAACATCGTCTGCATATAGGTGTATCGTACTATGCTTACACACTTGGGGAAAGTCATTGATGTATAAAGTGAAGAGCAGAGGTCCAAGGATTGAGCATTGCCCCAACATTGTAGAGACATCTTCGTTTAAAGAAACCTGTTGAAACCTTTCACTGAGGTAGTTCCGAATCAGTTCAACGGCTCTCCTGTCTAATCCGAACCTAGAATTAAGTTTCTGGCAAAGTATGCTGTGATTCACCGAATAGAAAGCTTTTGAAACTTCCAAAAGGCAGAGCAAAGTTGTTTTGGTCTCATCAAAAGTCAGGCGGATGTCATCAACTATCTTAATGAGTGCAGTGGTGTAGTTATGCCCTGCTCGATAATGGACAATGTTGCCGGATAATGCCCAGTGTCTAATTCTTCGAAAAAATGACTGACATCGGTGAATGATATGTGGCTCCAGTAAGATGACTTCGATAGGTACTATGCTGTCAATATAACCATTGACTTACTGACATCAGATATCGACGATATTACTCGTATATCGCGAACAGTGAATTGACTACTCGCTATTCAGGCTAATTAGCGCCACTCGATTACTTTCTATAGGGCTATGTAAGGTCCACACACTTGACACTCAACATATAGCAGATTTATAAGATAGAACCTCCAATGCCCGAAGGGCTGCAATGATGCGAAAAACAGCAGATGAAGTCATATTGTCATATTCCTGAAGTTTTCATTAGAATTAATTATTGCTAAAGAAGTCATAATCCTGGATACTTGCTATTGCATTGCTTAAGAAATAATTAAATTGTAAAAACCATCCTCTAGTTGTTTTAGGTTGATTCATCAAACAACAAGGATACCAAAGAGAGGGCCGTGTCTGGAAACCAACTAGCTATTTGTCGCTTAAACATTTTTATTGATAGCACCCGGCTCGCGGGATCAATATTTAATAAGACAGCACCAATGATGCTGGGAACGTGAAAATAAAATAGGAAAGCAAGTAATGCACTACTGAATGTTTGCGAGTAATGTCATCTCCGATACTGTTTAACATTTACACAAGTGATCTAGTAGGTTCCCTCAATCACTCTATAGCGTGCGCAGACGATTTAGTGGCGTACAGATCAGGTCCAAAAATCGAAGTCATCAATGCTCTTCTGCAACCTGATTTCGATCATATTAAAGCGTATTGCGACGATTAGAAATTGGAATTCAATTTCCAAAAGTCAGAAACAATTTTGTTTAGGACTCCATTGAGATGGGCTTCTAGGGATACCAAACATAACTTGCGAAATTTGGCCATCATTGGACAACACGGGATGCCATTAGCGGTGAGAAGCGTAGTTAGATACCTTGGATATCTGGCTCGATAAATATCTGTATTTTGACAAACATACACTCGTAGATGTTTGTCTCGCTGGGGTCAAGAAGGCCTTAACCCTGACAAGAAGGCTGTTTCACAGCAGTCAACTTGTTTCTAGGGTGAAGGTTATATGCCATGTGGCCCTAATCAGGCCAGTCATCGCGTATGGTTGCCCTGTGTGGTTTAATGTAGCGCCGTCTCAGATGGAAAAGATTCGGGTGTTTGAAAGGCAGTGCCTTAGGACCTGTCTGGGTTTGTATAGAACACCAGAATCAGAGTACAAGAAATACTATCACAACAAAGCGCTTTACGATGGGGCTCATCTGAATAGGATTGACGATTTCCTGAGAGCTCACATCTATCAGCTTTATCCCGGGTTTAGTGCAGAGTAGGGATGGTATCCCGGTAATATACCACCGCCACCGCGGTGCGAAGGACAAGCGGCTCATCTACGACGGGTATGTCGCTAATGCGCAGAAGCTCCTCCGTTTTAGTACCGCGATTGCGGAAAGGGATCGGATTGATGCCGAAAAACCTTTCACCGAATTCTGGTGGCTTAAGGAAGTAGGGAGTCATGCTTTCCTAGGTCGGTATGTTACTGAGGTGAAACACTTCTCCTAGTTTTAAGTTAGATTAAGGATAGTTAGGGGGATCTCGTGGAAAGGCTGGGCTTGTTAACATAGGGCGGCACTTTTAAGAAGTAATTGATGCTTCATGGCATCAGTTAAGTCTTGGAGGTGCTTGTGCACAATGTTGAGGATTGCCAGGCGCCCGTAATCGCAATCGAGATGGTGACCACCCAGAGTGAGAGTATACGAGTGCTCACCACTGCGATTATATTTAAGTTAGACTAAGTAGCTTAGGTAGGTTAAGTAGAATAGGACATAGTTTTAAGTTTTATACAAAAATTAAAAGAAAATGATTTAGTAACCAAGTTTTTTCCACAACTTTTTCTTAGAAATATTTCGATTAAATTGATAGATAAGACTTTAGTCCGAAGATAGTCTTAAGGCCGTAAGGCAAAGCTTATTGACATTGTCAAGCTTAGAGAGTTCGGTAAGAGCCAATAAGCTAGAAAAAGTAACAGTCATTGTGAAATTAGATTTAAGCATTTTTGTCTAGAATGTAAGCTTATATTGAAAGAAGTAATAAAAATGAATTTAAAAGTAAGCGAGTAATGTAATTAAGATGTTCCCTGAATTGAAGCATTAATATAGTGAATGTATTCTTTGTAGGTAATTGTTATCATAAATTTGAAAATTCCCGGTAGAATATCAGTTCGGTTTGACAGTTAACTTTTTTAAAATCACTCCTATGTATATTTAACCAAAAACAAAAAAATCATGCTCACAGTATGGAACAACTATTTACCCGTACAAATAAAAGTTAGACACATTATTATTTTTTAGAAATCCATAGCCGGATAATTTTCCAAATGCTTTAGTGGCAATGCTGCAACCTCCTAGTAACTGAAACAACTTTATCCGAAAAACCGCCTTCTATTGTACGTGATCCTGTGAAATTTAGATATTTTAAAAACAAATTAACGTTTTTGCTTTTCTTTGAATAATAGTGAAATAAAATAAGGACACGAAAAACTAAAGTTATTTTTACAAAGCCACTTTAATCTTAGGAAATATTTTATTATTTTCCAAATACCGAATATGATATTTGTTATTTACCCATATATTTTATTTATTTATTTAAAAATCAATTCATTTTCATAATAATAGGTTTTTTTTATTTCGTACTTTCTTGAAGTATTCTTTGATGTCGTTTTGAGTAGAAAGCAAACTCTGGTTTGAGTTGATGTTGTTTTTAATTAAAACTTTTCCAAAATTCTCTTGAAATAGTTAGGAAAAATGAATATATTGTCGTTTAGGTAAAAGAATAAAGAAATATGTTCTATTGGCAAATTTCTAGAATTTTGTTTCCCAAAAATTAAATTAAATCACGTTGTAGTCCTTTTTCGAATCCTATTAGCGTTATGATAATTTAATTTTAAACTCCTCCACCAATGGATAGCTTTAAGGAGGACATAGCTATTACTTCTGGCAATGTATAGTATCCGCCTGTTTAAGTCTACTTTGGGCGGAAAAGGAAAGAGATTCAACCAGTATTCCGTTGTCTGTATCTTTTGAATGAAATTGATATTCATTAAATTTAATTATTATCTTTTTATAGAGTTCATTAGATTAAACTACAGTTCTGTAGTTTTAATATGCACAGCGAGTACTTCTTAAATTCCAAGATTTTCTTTTTCATTTGAAATATACGAAGCGTTGTATTATTTTCTGAGAAAATTTCAGAAGCGCAGGAGTTTACTACAGAATTTTAAAATCATTTATCATTAAAGTGGAAAATTACATTTAAAAAAAAAGTTCTGTACAGTCATGGTAAGATGTTCTTATTGAAAGTGCAGGAGAGTATGAATCAATCAGCAATAAGATTGAAACTCTAAGGAAAGTCGAAGTATTCTACAATATAAGGACTGTCTGCTAGGAATTGGACCTTAATTGTTTCGATACATAGTCCACAAAAAGTCCGGTTAAAGACGGAATTTCAATTTATCAAACATTGAAGCGATGATCATCAGAAATACAAGGAAACACTTAACTAGACCTCTGCCTATTGTGTAACATATACCTGGTTACACCGCTTTGCAGTTCGAGTGCTAGGCATCTTTGTCTCTATTTCTTTATTGCATATATTCCTTTGCATGATCTTCTGGCATATCTCCCAGTGGGAATATTACTCGATGGATTACGTATAAACCTCCTGCTTTATGCTGACGATATTGTTATACTCGCGGAAACTCCAAACATGCTACAAAAAATGATAAATAATCTGCAACAATACTGCCAAATTTGGAACTTACAACTTAACAACAACAAATCAAAAGTTATGATTTTTCGTAACGGATGGGGCGTTACGCAATGGTCGAAAAATAGAGGGATACACACAAAATCCCCAAACCATAAGATCCCCATGCTACGAAAAATCTCCAAGCACAAAATCTCCAAAACCAAAATTCACAAGCACCACTGATTCTGATGGCAGTAGTGGGAATTTTAATTGAAATATGTATGACGTATACTCATATGTGTGTAAGTTTGAATTATGATTAATTTGTATTTATTTTGTTGTAATAGTATTAGGTATACATATATTGTTGATGAAAATATAAAAAATAAAGCCAAGTTACTTGTTCGAATTATTCTTTTTTGGCGCCAAATATGATTACCTCACCTCAATATACTCGAGACATGGGGATTCTATGCTTGGGGATTTTATTTTTGGATATTTTGGTTTTGAAGATTTTGATTTGGGGATTTTGATTTGGAGATTTTAATTTTGGAACTCGTGTACCTAACCCAAAATAGACGTGGTAAAATGAAAAACTAGAGAAAGTTAAATAATACAAATACCTTAGAGTGATGATTACCCCTCAGCTATCGTTTAAAAAACACCTTCAAGAGAAGTTAACGGAATCAACAAGGGCAATCAATTATAATTGGAAAAGAATCTTGGGAAAAACTAAAATCGCGCCATGCGTGAAATTTAAAGTTATAAGATCAATCATGTGCTATGCGTGACAAGAGTGGGGGATCTGGCAGTTCGAAGAAGTTGAAAAACTCTTGCGATACTTCCTAAAGAAAATGTTTCGACTGCCTGAAAGTACGCCAAACTACATGTTTTACCTGGAAACTGGGTTACCACCACTGTATGTATTTACGCTTAGACTACACTTATATACACTACCTATATGTTTTGAAAATTCTATCACAACAAAGCCATCGACTTCCCTATAAAATTGCTATGCACCTTAGAAATAGAAACCTCCGTTTCTTTGCCGAGTGGACTAGGCTGGGATGAGGGGAATAATGTATCCCTACCCGAAGTACATGGAAACATAACAGATCTAAGAAAAGCATTGCAGGAACTTTTAATTAAGATCGAAGGGTCCACGCGGGAGCTATTTAAAAGACAAAGCGAACAATTACAAGTAAGAAACATTTATAGAGTCTTAAATCATGAGATTGAGGAGCAGAACTATTTTTATGATAGGAATAGTTTATAGGTAATCTCGACTGCATTCAAAGCTAGGGCCCAGTTGCTGCAATTAAATTATATGCCACATAGAACTGATGGCGGAAGTGACGAATATACAAGAGAAGACAGTCTTCATTTCATCGGTACTTGTCCAATACTGAGGCCAATCAGAAGATCCTTTTATGGAAAAAACACTCTCTCTTCGGAAGAAGTGTTTCGCGCTCTTAATGGAGAAAACTGGTCTTTACTATTTAAATTTATAAAATCTGCTCTAAAATACCGTCTGCAAATTATTAACCAAGCTTTTTAGTATTTCAAAACTCTATTTTTTCGGCTGACGGCAAAAGCCAACCATTATTATTGTAATTATTGTAACAACAAAGTTTACTACTACTATTCCTTTGAAGAAGAATTCTTTGAATTTCCTCTCGTTTCTAATCCATGCCTAATTACTCCCTATATTTGCTCGACTGCCGGTTTTATCCCTGGCTGCAGTTGTGCATAATCGAAAGTCATGGGTAAGATTTTATACGATTACAGATATCCTTCTAAATACTTTTTCGTGCCAGCTCGTTTGCTTTCCAAGTTGCTTGGAATTCTGTTGGGATTTGGAATCCAACAAAGACAAGTTCTGTATTTGACAGCAATTTCAAATCGGGTGATTCAAATCACAATTAATTTTCCATTCATTGGCAATGGCGTGTGTATTATTATGGCCAGGTAGAATAAGGTCACTACACCAATGACAGCCAAATGATGACGAAAACGGAATGAAACATAAAGTGGCTCTTTAATAACAGTTTATATTCTCTGGTTATAGCAAGGAGCAAGAAGAACAAATAAACCGAACTTGAAAGAATTCATGCAGACGACCTTTGTAAAGTCATGCCCATTTATAACATTGCTGCAAATTTATTTAAGAGGCTATGTAAGATTCACAGATTAATATCATAGTCACAACATTTTAGAAGTCTTTACATCGCCACGCTGATGACATTAACGTCAAGGTCATAGATTAGTAGAACCAAATAAGAATCACCCGAGCACAACGGTATCTGATTGAGCTTGGTTGTTTGGGCCATTTTAGGCGAATAATTACCAGCCTTCTAATTTTAGATAAACTTTATTTTATACCGAGACTTGTTTTGTAAATTTCTAGGATAACTTGCCTTTCGTTAAAAATAAGAGAAAGGACAAGTATAAACAAAACTTGCATCACATACTGGAAGTAACACATTCTTATAAAAGAGCTCCCAAGAAATAAATTCAATGGCAGATCTAAAAGAAGTATTTAACAGATCAATGTTTCATAAATATGATCAGCACTCTCACAGAAATATAACATGTGGACATTCAATAAACGTGTGGGCAAAGTAATGCGCTGTCATTTCACTTCCTTACTTACTTATGATGGATGTAAGCTTAGACTACAGGCACAATTGTTTAGAAGGGCGTATATTATTTTATCATTCATAAAACAAACGAAGCTGTCACTAATACTTTTGCATATATGGAATCGGAAGGGGCAAAGAATAGGGAAATCGAACAGGATGTCATAGTAGCAGTTATAACTGTGCGAATTAGCAACTCTAACTACTTCGGGTCTACTTAAAGTCAAACTTTCAATATCGCATTACAAACCAAAAGAAAAGAGTTCCACTTGCTAGTCACTGTTTGCTTGCCCTAAAAATACGAATAAGTAAAAGAGCTTTGTCAGATATAATTAAGTAGATTTGACTTAAGACATTTATCGATGATGTTTTATGATGCAGACGCATGGACGTTGGCTAATATGAGCGAAGATTGCCGACTATAGTCGTTTAGAGCGTAAGATTCGTCCAGTTATTGTTGGTCTTATTTGCATTTACGGGCTTTGAAGGAGGGAATTTAACAGACAATTTTGCGGACTGTATAGCGACATAGGCCTGATAAGGGAAGATCACAATAGATGCCTAAAAGGGGATCTACGCCAATTAATTTGGGGTGTGCTGTCTGAAGTATTTGGGCAAATATCTCGCCTTTGGTGGAGGCCCAGTTGGGCTCCAAAGGCATAAAATTAGGTAAGCCAGACCGAACAAGCAGAACTAACTTGCTGAAAGTTCTATCATACCGAATATCTAATATGGCTATACCTTGCAGCGGTATTCAACGGTGTCCCAACAGGAGCTGTAGTGCTTAGTAGTTAAATTATTATAGCAATTCGATTATAGATGGTCCAATTTATAATTGTTAAGTATTATTTGACAAATAACCAGGCCCCTCGCCTAATTATTATGGCTTTGTCTATCAATGACATAATTTAGTAATGAACAGTGGCGAGAAACACTGCTTATATCTTATTCACATCAGTGAACGGTACCATGTGCGTCAGACTCCTTCGGACTTTGGGCCGCACCTGACTTGTTTGAGGTAGTCCCCTTAGTGGGAGCGTTAGGGTGGCCATGGCAACCCATGAAATTTTGTCTTCAATACACAGGAGTTCACGTAAAACCCACGAGTTTGACAGCCACGATTCGCAAAATGCTCCAAATGCATCAACAAGGAAGATAATAATCGCAAAAGTCTAGGATACAGTGTCGAATATTCATGTCAGCTCATCGACGTGGGTTCGTATAGATCATTCAGCTGAAGACATCACGATGAATTGCGACCAAGAACTCAGGAATATCAATTCGGTATTGTGGTCAATAATTGAACATTTCAAGAAGCACTCTGCTGCGTATTCTTTTGAAATCTAAATGATTCAAATGATGACGAAACAAAAAATTATCTTAACCAAAAAGGCCGATTTTCATGTTGCTAGCTACGTAAGAACGAAAAGTTTTTTTGTGTTTGGAATGACGTTAATTTACATGCGTTTCATGTGAATGTTGCTTCTAGACATCATTGGACCTTTTTTCTTCGAATGGACAACCGGTCAATGGTGAACTTGACGCCTCGAATATCATTGAATAGATCTCATACACGCATGTTTCCAACAAAATCCGACACAACAACATGTGAAAAAATGTCTTTTTTCCATGAGACATTCCCTGGTCTTAAATTGAATGTTTTTAAGCCGTTGAAGTGCTTCGTTTGGAGTTTTTTTTTGTAAGAACTTAAGCTAATGCAAACAATCTCACGTAACACTAAAATTTAGTTTATGTTTATGACGTTTATGCTAAACTGTTGGACAATTTCGTCAAAAAACTCTAATGTCCCAGTACCTAAAGCCGAGTATATTTAACAGATGTATTTTCCATACAAAATTGCCAATTTGTTTCCTACATGGGAAGACGAGCAGAATTATTTTAATTAAACAAATTTTTATATAACTTAAAATTAAATATAATATTGGGTACGAGGGCGGGTCAAAAAGTCCGGGACTTTTGGATTAAAACACAGATTTTTTGATAAAAAAATAATTTTATTTTTCAACGTAGTCTCCCTTGAGCTCTATACACTTTGTCCAACGCTTCTCCAATTTTTTTATCCCTTCCAAAAAAAAATGATTTGTCGAGGTCCTCAAAATAGGCCTTTGTTTGCGAGATGACTTCATCATTGGAGTCAAATCTTTTTCCACCAAGCCATTTCTTCAGGTTTGGGAACAAGAAGTAGTCGCTCGGAGCCAAATCTGGAGAATAGGGTGGATGAGGGAGCAATTCATAGCCCAATTCATGGATTTTTGCCATGGCAAACACGATTGCGTTTGTGGTCGACTGTGAGCAAACGCGGCACCCATCTTGCGGAAAGCTTTCTCATGCCCAAGTGATCATTCAAAATTGAAACCACTGAGCCATGCGAGATCCCTACGGCTTCCACAATCTCTCGCACTTTCAATCTGTGTGGTGTGGTCGGCCAACACCATATCGTGAATTTTTTCGATTGTTTCGGGTGTAGAGACCTCAACTGGGCGTCCAAGACGTTCGGCATCTTCAGTGCTTGTACGGCCACAACGAAATTCAGTAAAGCACTTTTTTACCATTGAAATCGATGGTGCAGAGTCCCCATAGTATTTATCAAGCTTAGCCTTGGTCTCGGTAATGGTTTTTTTTCGCAAGAAATAAAGCTTAATAAGCACACGAAATTAACTTTTTTCCATTTTCTCCTCAAATTAGTGAGTAGTCTGATAAAAATAGCTGTCAAACACAAACTAACTGACGCAGCAAGTTTAAATTTTGACAGGAGTCAACTGACAGATGCCTGTTGACAGGAGCAGTGTTGCTGTTTCAGTAAAGAGGTCAGAAATTCAAAAAGTCACGGACTTATCGACCCGCCCTCGTATATAACTTAATTCGTGCGGTTTTTTTTCTTCAAAATTTGAACGTTTATTTAAGAAGAACATGTACAATAATATTATTCAAAGTATTGCCCATCTGAAGCTATGACTTTTTCCCATCTTTCTGGCAATTTGTGGATCCCATCCCAAAAGAACTGGGCCGGCTTGGTAGCCAAGAATGAATCAAGCCAATTTTTGATATTCTGCTCTGATGTGAACCGTATTTCAGTGAGGGCGTTCTGCATCGACCGGAACAAATGGTAGTCAGAAGGGGCAAGGTCTGGGCTATAAGGCGGGTGGGGTAAGACTTCCCATCCACTGTTTTCCAAATAGTTCTTAACCCGAATAGCAACCTGGAGCCGAGCGTTGTCTTGATGGAAAATTATTGCCTCGTGACTGGTCGTATATTCCGGGCATTTTCGGCTACTGCTCTCTTCAAACGGATTAATTGTGTTCGGTAGCGTTGTCCATACGTTCCGAGGAGCCAACATCGACTCGGACCATTACCTTGTTGTAGCCAAGGTACGGTTGCGGATATCCCAAACTACGTCAAGACAAACTAATGCTGTGAGAAAATTCGACGTCAGACGGCTACAATCGCAAGAGATCCCCAAGTCCTTTTCCGATCGAGTGTCTCTTAATCTCTTAAGAGGTCGAATGCCGCGAGCATCAAGCATCGAAGCACCACCTATTCATCGATTTTAAGGCCGCGTATGACAGCATCTATAGAGACGAGCTATATAGAGCAATGTCTAGTTTTGGCATCCCTGCCAAACTCGTCCGTCTGTGCAGGATGACGATGGAGAATGCACGCTGCTCCATCAAGGTCGGTAAAGATCTTACCGAGACTTTTGATGTCCAGAAAGGATTTAGACAAGGCGATGCGCTGTCATGCGATTTTTTCAACATCGTACTTGAAAGAATAGTGCAAAACTCACGAGCAAACACAAGAGGCACTATCTTTCAAAAGTCCGTCCAACTACTCGCATACGCCGACGATATTGACATAATCGGGAGAAAGCAGCGTGATGTCAGTGGCGCTTTCGCGAATATTGAGACGGAAGCGGCGAAAATGGGTTTAGCGGTCAATGAGGGCAAGACCAAGTATATGCTGTCAAGCAAAAAGGACAACCAACACCGACGTCTCGGACAGAACGTCACCCTCGACAGATATAACTTTGAGGTAGTTAAGGACTTTGTCTACCTAGGCTCCGCTATAAATACAGACAACGACACCAGCGCTGAGATCAAGCGAAGAATAACTCTTGCCAACCGCTGTTTCTTTGGGTTAAGAAGGCAATTGAGTAGCAAAGCCCTCTCTCGGACAACAAAAGTCACCCTTTATAAGACCTTAATAATCCCGGTCCTGCTCTATGGCGCAGAGGCATGGACATTATCAAAAATGGATGAGGGTGTTCTTGGTTGCTTCGAGTGAAAAATTCTTCGGGCGATCTTCAGTCCCGTCTGCATTGACGGTGAGTGGAGGAGGAGATACAACGACGAACTGTATGGACTGTACAGCGACATGGACCTAGCCAGAAGAGTGAAGATCCAAAGACTGAGATGGCTGAGACGCCATCTCTTAGCAAACCGCACGAATTTATAGACCCAATAAAAAAGTGTGAACAAAATTTACAATATTGAGTATCTACGAATTAATTTTTTTTAGCTACCTGAAGCGACAAAATATATATATATATATATATAGATAAAGAAATGTTTACAAATTCAGGCTCAAATATATGTTAAATATAACAGAAAAATTTTACAAATCTAAAAGACTAAATTGACAAAGATGGAGTGAATATGTACAGTTTCGTCAAGGGTTTAAGGGTGCTTTTTTTTAGCATGAAATATATTTCAAGTCTTGGCATACATATAATGGGAAGGTAATTCGATTTTCCCACGCAACTATCATGGAAATATGACTTGCTATTACAGAATATTATAATTTGTGGAGAATTTCGCCAATAGATTGCGAGTTAATTTCAGCATTACTTAGTTCGAAACTCCTGAATCTATTTTTTAATATAAAGGAAACACAATTAAATTTGAAACAAAAAAAAAAGGGTTTGCACAAAGTAAGTTTAAACTACCAACTAACTTTGGATCTCTCATTTTATTTACTAGATCCATTAAAACTTTATCCTCTGACATGACGCGATTTCTGAAAATATGCTCCCTAAATTTTTTGTTTGTAAATCAGTACGGTATTCTGAAAGTTTGTTTTTTTCTTGTTGAATTCCATTGAGCCTCTTTCCACAAATGTTAAATGTTTCTCCATTTTATGAATGCCATCAGTTGTAATTATTTGCTGAATGGTACAGAAGAAAAGTTTTTTGGTAATCTTATATGTATGTATGCAAAACGCCAGTAATATTCGTGATATATACCCCTGAAAACGGAAGAAAAGGGAGAGTTTTCGACTGCATCACCTTGAAAAATTATTATGTTTTGGAAACATATGTATGTTATGCACCATGCTGTGTACATATAAATTTCAATTGCAAACATAATTTTGAAACCACGAAATGATACATTTTAGATATTTCAACAAATTACCACAACCTGGCAAGCAGTATGAAAGTGGAATAATTTGATGTTTTATCTTGCCAAAATGGAACAAATCCAAATTTTCGACACCTGTTTATACGATGTGGTTAGCCTTTCAATATTAGTGCTATTATTTTTGGCAGGAAATACATTTTAAAACAAACCGGCTAATAAGGACTACATCTAAAGGATGGCTCTGATTTGTTTAGCAAATAAATCCGTTATTGCCACAATTTAAAATCAAATTAAAACTTCATGGCCTCCACATGATGCACAAGCTTCACGAGTGCAATCAACAAAATTTTGATGCGGTTTTGGAGTGGTTTTCAGTGGTGTTTTTGAATGAGAAGTGACGCAAACTTGAATCTATATTTAACTAATGAGTAAGTTAGATAATTATGTTTCATTTATATATGGAGTTTTGCTATGACACGTAATATTCAATTCAATAAGGGTAAGCAAGGGATAACTAAGTGATTCCTTCCACTGCAACTACTTATACCACATTGATCAAAATTTAAATAAAAAATTAAGAATAACAGTTTATTCAATAACGCGGAAACGCGTTCCAAGTAGTGATTTTTTAACTCGATTGAACAGAAAGAAGTCACAGGGAGCCAAATCAGGTGAATTCGGTGGCTGTTGGTATTTGCTGCATCTTTCGTTAAAAAATTACGAATAACGATGGCGCTGTGCGACATTGCGTTATTATGGTGCAAAATCCACGAGTTTTCTGCCCACAATTCTGGTCTCTTTCGGCGGATTGCTTCACGGATTCAGCCTCGCAAATCATCTCTTTTGCGACGTCAACACGGTCTTGAGGACTTTTGGCACCAACTTTGCTACTACACGACGGAAACCCAAATCATTAACCAAAATCCCTTGGACGGATCCATAGCCAATGTTCAAGTCCTCCGCTATCTCTCTGATGGTTAATTTGCGGTTATTGACCAACATTTTTTTACTTCAACAATATTTTCGTCGGTTTTCGATGTTGATGGTCTGCCACTGCGTTTATCGTCTCCGATTGACTCACGATCACTTTTGAACCGCTCGTGCCACTGATAAACGACAGTTTACTTTAGAGAATCGTTGCCGAAACACTTTTCCAACATTTCCAACGTTCGCGCACCATTAAATGCGTTTTTTACGCAAAATTTAATAGATAGATGTACTCTTGGCTACGTAACTTTTGCAAATGTCAAGCTATGACGCTAAGATAAGAGGGAATATCAACAACAGATGTATTTACCAACTTAAAAAAAAACAGAACTCAAATCGGAACAATGTGAGCGCCACACGGTGGTTATTCCGGGAACTTTCTGATCAAGGCAGTATATCCTTCGTAAGTGTGCTATATCCTACCTGACGTTATTATGTCTAAATATATATATGTAGGAGCTTAAACTAATGAAAAAAAAAAAAAATTATGAAGCGGAAGTTTCAAAATTGATGCCAACGGGTTCTGCGTCTACTCGTATTTACCCCTGACACTTTTTACTTCAAACACCATCAACACAAACAAAACCTGTACCCCGAGTTCCCCACGAAGCAGCATATGTCGCTTGGGAGTCTTTGCTTGATCTTTATCATAGTGCCACAATTATAAGTATCTGTGAAGCATAACCAGACAAAGTATAATAAGTATGAGTATAAGGGCAGGGTCTAGCTTATAGCTGCATCTACCTTAGAAGTATCTACGACGAGTTGTTAAAGGCGATTCTCGTATCATATACATATGTGTAAATCGATTTCCAGTACACATACCTATTGGAAGTTTTACGTCCCTAGTCACAATTGTCTTAATGGTTGCAGAATGATGGTTAAGCTTTAAGATACTGAAATTGGCCTTCTTTAATCTGTAAATTCTACACTACACTACACTAGTGCCCTTCTTTATCGATTAAAACGAGTAGTTATAAAGATTATAAGCTCCTTGTGATCAACTTGAGACACCTTTTACAGGTCTTGGGCACATAGTTTTCCATTAACCCCTCCCAAAGTTTTTTATTAGAATGATGGTCTCTTCAAACTCATAGGAAAGCTAGTCTTTGCAGCCTTTCATGATCATTGCACGGAGTCATTTGTCTTTGGAAAAATGCCGCCAGTATTTTTTACTTGGTCTTTACGGAGATCACTCGCGTCACTTTCTTGTCTGGTTTTTTATTTCGCTATGTAATACCTTGTAGTGTTGTCTGTCGCAGGCCTTGAAAGAGCATCCTTACATATAACACAAATAGGCCAATCCTTGGAATCTTTTTCTTTTTAGGAACAGGATCTGTAGTTGCCAGATTAGCTTTGAAGTGCAACTGCGGTCTTCATTTCTTAAACGTTTATTGTCATTTTCTTTGGTTTTCATTTTATTCATCTCAGTTGATATCCCAACTATGATCGTTAAGATAAATAAATGAAGCCCTGAATCGCAATAAGTTATTTTATTCGTCAGGCGTCGCGCATTCAAGGAAATTTGCCTTTGCGAGCCTTAAATTAAAACCTACTAGACGTTGACCCTACCTTGCATTGCTAGATGAATATTTGGCGCGGTTTGATAAGATAGATGTATAATTTGTTTTAATAAGATCAGTGTCAATGACCTTCAAAATTATTACACCAACTTAGACCGCTTTGTCTGCTTAGCTCATCTATAAAACGTGGTCGGACAAAAGTATTCCCGATAGATGGAAGCTCTGCATAGTGTGTCTGATCCTCAAAAGAGGAGATCCTCTAAACTGCGCCAACTGCAGAGGCATCAGTCTTCTTAATATTGCCTATACGATCTGAAGAAGTTGGTCAACAACCTGATTAGTACATATCAGTGGGGCCTTACGACTGGAAAGCCTACCATTTACTAAATATTCACGCTACGGCGGATCTTGAACAAAACGCATGAGCTACAAATCTTTAAACAACAAATAATTATCGATTTTGAAGTTGCGTAAATTATGTCCACAGGTTTGCGGGTATACAAAAAAAATTCTCAGTTTTCATTGTGGTCAAACCAGACTAAATACAAGTTAAAAATTAAGGCTGTTTCGACTTCTTAGTCTTATGAGCTGGAGTGAAGATTTGTCCACAGGTCCACAGTTTATTTGCAAAAAGTTTTTTGTTGAGCGGCTTCAGAATATTTCCTAAAACGACCATTTGATACACTTTTGGAGAGGTTTTGAAACCATTCTTGTAGAAATAAAGTTCTGCGACCCCATCGTAGACGAATCTCCACCAAATTATCACACGAACCTGGTGGTGGCCACGTTGAACTATTGAAACGAGTGCACACGCATGCCATGTTGACAGACATACGAGTACAATCTTTCTATCTATTTCTATTTGCTGAACTATTCTTCAATAGTGAACATCTTCTAGACAGTAAAATGAATTCGGCTGTGACAGTTCTGCGCGGAGTGGTGGTGAAGCAAGGCTTTTGGTTTTGACTTACATATTTTTCATTGCTTGTGTGAAAAAGTTGCCGGTATGTCTCTTGTATGCACTGAGTTCCGTTTCAAGTTGCCTGATACGCTGTGCTTTCTGATATCCATTTTTCGAGACATGTGGATCTCCACGAATTCGATTCTCTACGGTATTGATGATTTGTGGCGTTCGAACATTGCGCGGACGGCCGAATTTTGTGCGGTCGACTATTCCACCAGTACCCTCAAATAACTTTACGGTAATCTATACAAAGTTTCGTATGCTTTTCAATGGTCGTAGTATTTCGCCCTTTTCGTAGCCGCGTTTTCACAGGCCACTTACGACAACATCATTTTCGAGTGAGCCCTATTACATGATTGCAAATAATTGAGGTAAAAAACTTTTGACAAAAATGCATAAATGTCACTTGTCAAACAGACAGGAAGTTGGAGTGGATAGTTCTTGAGAATGAATGTGTCAATTTGTGTGCCAAGACATTTGCTAGTATCGGGTTTTCCAATAGGGACTTGACAGCTTTGAATTTAATTTGTGAACGCACTCTTTCACTAATCATCAAACTGTCACTGTCAATTTATTCAGTAAACTCAACATTTTCATCATGGTAAAGTACACGAACGACCAATGTCTGGAAATTATAAAAATTTTCGACCGAAATTCGGAGTCGGTGACAGGCAAAAATTTGAGTCTGAATATTCGTATTGTGATGTTGCCATGTCAGTGCGACAACGGGTTGGTCGAAGTGTCGAAAATATCGCTGCTGTTCAGGCGTCCGTAGCAAACGATCCAAGTCAGTCAATTCCACGGCGTTCTCAAGAATTGGGCATCGCTCAGACCACATTATGGCGTATTTTGCGTAAGGATCTTGGTTTACACCCATAAAAGATCAAGCTGACTCAAGAATTGAAACCGATGGACCATTTGAAGCGACGTACATTCTCCGATTGGGTTTTGGAGAAGATGCGCCAAGATAGTGAGCGTGTTATCTCAAGAAATGGGCCAGTCGATTGGCCGCCTCGTTAGTGCAATTTAACGCCGCTTGACTGATTTCTGTGGGGCTGCGTTAAGTCATTGGTTTATGCCGACAAGCCGACGACGTTGGAAGAGCTCAGAGCCAATATTGAACGCGAAATAGCGGCCATTTCGGCCTGAATGTGTGGCCGAGTCGTTGACAATTGGGTCCAACGAATCGACGGCTGCAAACGTGCCCACGGTGGCCATATGAACGAAGTCGAGTTCCATACATAAATTTTTTGATTGCAAAATATCTCAAATGGTTTGCGTTTTATTTAAAAAAAAAGTTGTCAAGTCCTTATTGGAAAACCCTGTACTTATTAGTCCTTAGTATACGTTTATGTCTTTCATAAAAATCGAAATTTGGCAGGCCTGTTTCTTTATAAAGTATGCCCTTGTTCATCAGTATCAGTAATCCTCAAAGTGGATTGAAGCTCAAATATTGTCCATAAGAACTCAATTATCACCATTTGTGCCCCAAAGCTTTGAGCTATGCCAGAGCAAATAGAGTGGGGCCTGACCTTTGATTTCACAAAGGAAATTTTCCGTTGAACTTATTTCTTTTGTGATTGTAAATGAGCTGCTGGTCGACTTTTCGTCAAGAAGATTAAATAGGCAATCTCCTAAGGTAATTAACTTAGCTATGTGAGGGGAGAAAACCATTCACCTACCATAGAAGCTCCTATTTGAATGAAGCCAGAGGTAAGCGATGACCAATCAATAAAGTAGACATGATATTCACAAGTAGAAAGATGTGCAATAAGGCATTTAACAAACGCACTTTGTCGATGTGGGATAGTCCCGATTTGGATGTGATTTTGCTGAGTGTCTATTAAGAAGAAGTACTGTAAACTGTATGTCCAAAGCAGAGTTTGATATGTTTCTCCTTCGTGAACAAGGTAATTACGTGTAGATATCTAAAAAAGACAGGTCTTCTGGATAATGAGGGAAACTTTCACTTTCACATCGAAACTCATGCATCGAAACCGCAAATGTTGCGGTGACAATATGGTCTATCGTAGCTCAGAGAGGGTTTTAATAATGTCAAAGTTCGAAACCACTTACCTCAAATGGATTACTCATGAACACCAGAATGACTAATAGTTTCCTAGCTAGTGTAGGACAGTGGTATCGTGATTTTTATTTTTTTGTTGTTGTTGAAAACGTTTAACTTCTTTTGTTTTGATTTTCCTTGTTACTATAAATAACCATGCGGCTGCAAATGAGGTCGATTTACAGATTTACAGAAACAGATTTACAGTGCAAAAATTATTTACGCTTCGTTACCTTACCCACTTTCATGTCTAGTCTATTTTCACTTTATCACGCTACTCTTTGTTGCAGTTTTATAATGCATTTTAAATGGCCAAGGATATGCACCGAAAAAATGTTCAAATTAAATTTCAAATTTCATTTCAGCTTTTTATTGCACAAAGAATTGTCAAAAACACTGTTTTCGGTGCTCTTTGTGTTGGGAAATAAATCGAACGCAAAGTGAAAAAAATGCATTTTCATGGACTCACCGAGATACATTCGAATGCTTTTATGTGTAACTTAAAAGTGGGCGCCAATTTCAGTTAGATGTACTATATTCGTATCTGAGTAAATAGGGATGCTGAAATATAATAAAAGAGTAAAAGGTTTAATTGAAATTAACTTACCGTCAAAGTCAAACGAAAGAATAGAAAGCAAGTAAAGGAAAAGTAGCGAAAAGCTAATTATTTCGTTACTGGCTTCAAGTGCTGGTGATTCATTAAAGTATCTCCAAAAAACACTATGTATTTAATTACGATTGTAATTCTTTCAACCATGTTAAGTTCTCTTTTGTATCTTTTTCTCACTTGTATTTTGAAAAGTGTGACCAGAATCTTTTTACAATTCTATAGTAAAGTTCTTACAGCTCCGGTGTAGTAGAGGGACTTTAAGATTCTTCAGAGGGATTTTATAGTTTTTTTTTGTTTTGCGGCATAACAGCCTTATTTGGGTGCTCAGAGAATTTGTATCTGTACGACTGCGGCTGTACCTAATTCGTTATCCCAATAGTTTTGAAAATGTCAAAAGGTACCTCACTAAAATTGCAATATCTCGATTACTGAAGGACGAAGTGCTTTCAAATTTTGACACGCATCGTTTTAAGGTTGGTACTCGTACTTACTAAAAATCGCATGAATATGTGATTAGACTTGCCATCTTTTTGTGAGTAAATCATACTTTTCGAACCACTTGATAGATGCTGATGATGTTTAAAAATAAGTTGCAAGTTTTAAAGAAGCATATGGTTGCCTTACTTGTTAATGAAAACTTGGGTAGGGTTTAAATAAAAAGGGTGCTAAACTATTGGTTTATATTTTAAAGTCCAACGAAATGGCAATTGGCAAATTATAGTTTTTGAAACAAGTGTCTTTGAGGATGAACTTCTTAGTGAATGTGATAGAAACTTACTCTCAATGTTAAAAGTTGGATACTACATGAATGTTGGTGTCCCTCAACGTTCCATTCTTTGACCGATACTGTTTTTGACCAAAATATTCTTTGGCTGACGATATGGTCATCTGTTTCTTATTTTCGTCTATGGATTCATGTACCTGTTTTTAAGTAGCAGAATGGAAAGGTCAACGTTGTGTTTCGAACTTATTTGATTCTTTTTTTAATAGAACAGTCAACTGAGGAACGATACGATTTTAACTTCAAAAGCACACTAACAAATAGGTCTGGAAACATTGAGCTCTTGAAGATTTTAGTGTTTTATAAATACATTGTATGCCTCACCCCCTGAATTTCTTCTTTTTATCGCAACTATAAACGACATTGAGAGGCTTTTCTAACACTTATCCCTCTCCCTCTAAGATGGTACTACATTTTGCGTAGCAATTTTTTGCGGCACATAAAATCAAACACCTTTGATATGTATTGTATGTATAAATTTTATGGGTGCTTCAAAGATTGCTAATTGTATTGCCTTAACCCCACTATGCAACCACATAATATCTTTAGTATGGTTAACTTGGCCTTTAGTTAAATTTCTTTTCCTTCTTTTCTTGGCCTTTTTACGACAGGAAGCAAAATTTTTGCTCTATATTAGAGCAAAAAAATCGCGATACGCTGTCATGCGATTTTTTCAACATCGTACTTGAAAGAATAGTGCAAAACTCACGAGCAAACACAAGAGGCACTATCTTTCAAAAGTCCGTCCACGTACTCGCATACGTCGACGATATTGACATAATCGGGAGAAAGCAGCGTGATGTCAGTGGCGCTTTCGCGAGCATTGAGACGGAAGCGGCGAAAGTGGGTTTAGCGGTCAATGAGGGCAAGACCAAGTATATGCTGTCAAGCAAAAAGGACAACCAACACCGACGTCTCGGGCAGAACGTCACCCTCGACCGATATAACTTTGAGGTAGTTAAGGACTTTGTCTACCTAGGCTCTGCTATAAATACAGACGCCAAAACACCAGCGCTGAGATCAAGCGAAGATTAACACTTGCCAACCGCTGTTTCTTTGGGCTAAGAAGGCAATTGAGTAGCAAAGACCTCTCTCGGACAACCAAAGTCACCCTTTATAATCCCGGTCCTGCTCTATGGCGCAGAGGCATTGACATTATCAAAAATGGATGAGGGTGTTCTTGGTTGCTTCGAGAGAAAAATTCTTCGGGCAATCTTCGGTCCCGTCTGCATTGACAGTGAGTGGAAGAGAAGATACAACGACGAACTGTACTGACTGTACAGCGACATGGACCTAGCCAGAAGATTGAAGATCCAAAGACTGAGGTGGCTGGGTTATGTAGAGCGTATGGACACCAACGCTCCGGTCCGAAAAGTCTTCGAAGGCCAAGACTCAGGTGGTGCACGCAAGTGGAGGAGGACCTCAGCCAACTTAGCGTGCGAAACTGGAGGCAGCTAACCAAGGATCGAGCTGGCTGGAGAAGTTTGTTGACTGAGGCCCAGTTCCACCCCGGACTGTAGCGCCACTTAAAGTAAATAAGTAATATTGGATAATGTAATCGATTTATCACTTAATAGTAAAAATTAAATTTGTACCCTAACGGGTCAATTAACCAGTTCCCCTACATTATCTTTCTTCTTCGTTTTGGTCAACACTTAACCTTGCAATTCATGATGCTCTTAGAGTGTTTTATCTACCGTCCTACTGGTCCTCCTAAGGCTCTTTCGTATGCTGTGGACTGTGGAAGGTTATCTCAACGGTTTTTTATGTCAGCCGCGGCATTTCCATCCCTTGACTAGAATGATTCATTATTTAAAACATACCCTTAATATTAAATCTTAGAAGAATGGATGTCCTAAATGGTGTGTCGTTATTGCACTTGTTTCTTGCTTATAAATAAAATAAATAAAAAAATATTTAAAATTCCTATATTAAAATAAAAATTAAATTGTTGATGATAGTCATGCCATAGTTGTTCTCATGAGACTTTGTGGACCTAAAGATTCATTTGTTGACTCAATACAGCGGTTGAATGAGATTCTTTTTTCGAATGTTTATTGTCAAAGCCAGGAAAATGACGTCGGCAATTATAATTTCAGTTTTTTAGTGTATGGCCTGGGGATCGAACCCAGGCTTTAGTATAGTGGTCGTCAAATTTTAAACTATGCCAAGCTAGCTACTAAACATCTTTTATTCGTTTTAGTTTTTGCTAACCTTTGGGTAGTTCCAAAAAAACAATTTTTTTGACAGTGGTCACATTGAAAAGCTGAATGGAATTGTTTTTAATCCACCAATACTTTCGCTAAAGTTATTTTAATCAATACAATCCTATGAACGCTATTTGATGGATAATTTCCTACTGTCGCTTCATTAATGTCCTAATTACACCTTCAAAGGGCTAACAAGCTGCTTATTTATATTTCCTCCTTTTAGTTTCCTGGCAACACTGAGTAATGAGAAATTTTGTCATTCATTTGTCGCCAATTTAGTCACTAGCAACACCAGGAGTGGTTCCTTTTGCCTAAGGGTTCTAAAGCACTTTGTTTTTACTCGCGCATAAGAATATCGTATCGAATTTTTTTTTTTACAAAAGTGCGATTAGCTTTTGGTGGGAGAAATAAATTTCCAAGAAATTTGGTCGCTTCTTGTGGCATCTATACGATGTATGTATGTATGCACAAGTAAAATTGGGAATTATGTATGAGCTTATTCATATATATAAATATGGGTAAAAGTTTTCTCATCTGCGGGTGTGTTTTCGTAAGAATTAATTGACTTCAAGTTTAATTTTTTTTCCTTGAATGTGTTCGGTCTTGTTATAGTTAGATAGTGGGGAGGAAATTAATCTGGGCAGTACGGACCTTATTTGCATGAAAAAGTGATTAGATTCGAAAATATCGCAAAACTAGACATATAATTTTATATGTAGTTACATTGCAAAGAACTACACATTTGTGTAAAAATAGAATAATGACGATAGCTATGGATGGGGTAAGGTTTTTACAAAAAGTTACAGAAGTTTGAAAGTTATTTGCAAACGAAAAAAATATAAAGGATTGTTGGTTGTGATGGAAAATTACTTATGCTGTGAAAAATATAGAAAGTAGATCACATCCAACTTCCATCACCCGAAACAAAAAAACTTCCTGTTACAATGATTGGCGAGCAAAATCATTGAGGCCGACTTACAGGCGACAAGTAATTTTTTTTAGGCAGAACAAATGCTGACTTTTTTCTTGTTCAAAGGTTTTAGAAATAGATGAGAGACAACAGAGACTGATTCCTGGATGGCTCTTAACAGTGAATTTTTCAGTTTGCCGGATTGACTGTACTATGTCATATCTTCTGATCAATCCGCAATTTCTTAATAAAACGAAACCAGATACATTTAATTCTCTTCAAGTTAATCTCTGTTCCAAGAAATATATATATTTCAAAGCTCAAAACCACTTTTCATGGGCTGCTTTGCGCAAGGCGGTAACTTGAGTCGTGGGAATAGGAAAAAGTCACAAGCCATGTGACGGAGCTTGCTGCACGGTATGAACGTTGTTTTTGTTCAAATAGTCGCGTACAAGATCAGATGTATGCGCCGGTGCGTTGTGGTGGTGAAGATACCACGAATTGTTTCTCCACAATTCTGGCCCCTTGTGACAAAGATATTCCCTCAAACGCTCACCTAATACTCCTTGTTTACTTTCTTGCCTGGCGGAAGAAATTCGGAATGGACCACGCCACGGCAACCAAAGAAAACGGTCAACAAGGCCTTGATTTTGGATCGACTCGATCGTAGTTTTTTGGGTTTTTGGCTCGCCTGAGAAGCGCCATTCCGACGATTGTTGGTTAGTTTCGATGTCAAATTCATAGAGTAATGTCTCTTCACCGGTAATGGCGCCATCGATAACATTTTGACTCAAGGAAAGCATTTCCTTAGCGACATCAATTCGATGCCGTTTTTGCAACAAAATCAGTACTCTCGGCACATGGCGCGCTAAAACTTGTCTTATGCGCAAAACATCGTGCATTATTCTCCGAACGAGACACAGAGATCGGCTGCCATTTCCCTGATATTCACTTGACGATCTGTGAGGTCCATTTTCTTAACTTTTTCGATGTTTACGTCAGTGGATGGATGGTCGGAACTAGGTATATCATTAATCATAGTACGACCCGCTTTAATCTCTTTGTACCACTCATACGCTTGTGTCTTCGATTAAATTAACATTTTCTTCGCATCGCACATGATATTAAAGTTGTTGTTAAACTAATTTGAAATCTCTTATGTAGATAGTTTTCATCTTGGAATGGAAACTCAAGATTATACTTTAAGGAAGTGACTTCTGCTCTTCAGGCGATATCAGATCAAATGCAACTAGTGGATCGCTTTAAACTATTCACTTCCCTTCACCCCAAGCAAAACAATATCAGCTTGTATCCAATATTGCTGCTCATCGATAAGTAAGACAAAAGAAGGAAGCCAAGAGAATGTTTCGTGCACAACCACGTCGATTTAATACCTAGGTACTTAAGATATGTCCTGAATTCCTTTGCGGGTTCCTTCACTATATTTATTCACACCCGCTAAAATCCCGAATTCGCGGAATGTACATATTGTACAACATGATAAGCAAACAATAGGCACCTTGTAGAGAGTATGACCATTCTACTTTTTTCTTTGTATGATTTCAGAACGACTTCTGCTAGTTTTCTAATAGAACTTGGGTTGACGGTGATTTTTAAGAATCTTCATTCATATTATGTGTAAAAATACGGATGAAATCTAGGACGGACTAGCCACAGCTTTAAGATGATAGCATTGTTTCTATATATTTTGGGCGACATGTTGAATGTAGGTTACCATTTACCATAATTTCGAATTTAGTCATAAAAAGTTAGCTTTCTTTCCACGTTAGTTGTCCAGTTGTCAACTGGTGAAGATTTACATTCTTGGATATCAAACAATTGTCATCAGCGTGGTGAAGAAGCGGTAACTTTTTAAATTCGACAATTGACACAATAAATCTTTTCGATTTTAATAAACAGAGTGTTGATGTTGTCAACATGGAAGGTTCTCTATTGAAAATCTGCTAGTTAAGCTTCGAGGGTAGGCACAATTTAGTGCTTCGATAGCTTCAGGATTAATTAAACTATAACTATAGACAGCAATCAAATCATCTATCAGAACTTCTTTTTTTCGGGAGTTCGGTAGTGATTTTCCTATTCCCCATTCCACCATTGGATACGCGAGCTCCATTGGCGCTATCTTTTAAAGACCTGCGGAAAAATCATCACGTTCTATTGCCTTACTGTTCTTCAGCGAACGATGTGATAACACAGCAGTACTAATTAATCTATAACGCAAATTTCTATACTGTTGACTCCTAAATAAATTGGGTTTGTTCTACTAAAAACATGGTTGCACGTGGGAGTTTCGAATTGACTTTTCTAAAATGTATCCAAAGAAATAAATTCCAAGGAAACATTTTAATATCATCATGCTTTGTCATTTGAAGGTTTATTGTGAGTAAGAAACCCTTAAGACGCCGTTTATTTTACTTACAGTCTTCCACCAAATTCAAGGGATTTATAACCGCCGGCAGCTGATCAGGACTTTTGGGCAAATTGCCTTTGTTTCCTCAGAGACTGTGGGCTATCTATCTTCCTTTATCCAATCCTTTTGTCAAAATCAAAATCATTTCCTTGTCAACCTTTTACGTTTTGGATAACACAACGAGGATAAAACGTTCCCTTGAGGCATGTTTGACTTAAATTTTTGGTATTTAAATCATGTCCTACAAAAGATATACATGTGTATGTATGTACGAGTACATAAATGTTTGCAAACATGTCAAAAACATTTACATTTCAAATTTCCATATTGCGGCAAAATCAGCAGCATTTACAATTATGTATATTGTAAGTAGTAGTCTCAGGTCTAATAAATTAATTTGAGTACATCCCTCAAACTTTCGTAATTCTAAGTAAATCGTCAATCTTCCAATGAAGCCAAATTTAAATGTGCCAGCTACATTTTCCTTCCATCAATGAATGAATGCATCAACATGAGAGTTTCCTCAAATTGGGTAATAAAACACAATTCCGCCGACATAAGCTTTGCCATGTTCGACATCACGTCTGTAATTAGTAAATTAATTCTACTTAGCTCAACTAATTAAAGCAATGAGCTCATTTTCGCATAAGAACCGGGAACTTTTTGCAAACTTATTCTGTGAAAAGGATTCAAACGTTACCCTCAATTTTTCGGCATTGTGGTGTATCTATCGGATCTTGAGGAATAAATTTCAAAACCAAACCACCAATGAGCACAGTTACTCATCGCTGTTAGTATAGACAACCAGTTAGTATAGATAATTAAAACATGACAACCAAAATTATGCCATCACTTCAAAAGTATTTTCATTTCAACACGGATCAATGTCATGTTACTCATATTCTTGCAGAGAGATACTCGTATTTAATCGATTAACAACGATCCCTGTTCAATTAACTTGACTGTCCATTCAGGGGTGGGGAAACTTGATTTTGGCTCTTCAATTGACAGCGTAATCTAGTTTATGAAATTTTTCAATTTCCGCTGTCAAGTTGTGTCTCATGTCCCTTTATTTGTTGTTCAAATATGCACGAGTTTTCTCTTTTTTGAAAATTCGAAATAGCTGCTCGCCTATCAACAAATGCCAGTCATCATTTGATTGTGTTGGTCTTTTTATATAAAATATTGAACAATCTCCATGTGCGTGATTATATGGGTGAAACTTCTTGGTAGCTGTATTATACAATAACCGAAAGGATATGCTTGAATATAGTCTTCTGCTTGCTGTGCTTTAAAAGGAAATATGATCTGTTGCATCAGTCAGCTTAATGACGGTAATTTTACTGCCCCAATGTGCACTTAATACACAGATTTGTCAAAAAGTACTTTTAGTGCGTATTACAAGTTCTCGTCTTACATGGTCGGAAGTCTTCGACTTGGGTGGAGTTGATCCTCTTAAATAATAGGTCCACCATTAATTAATTGTTCCGCATTGATGGAACCACCTCACTACTTGTACTACCACTCAATCCAACTGATGGAAGAAAGTAAAGCCTCCCGCAAGCTTATTTGGGCGAATAGAAATTTTATGGCATGAGGACGCACATACACAGATATGGGAGGACGTGTATAAAAACAAGTATACTCGTAAGTGTCCTGGCAGGAGGCAACGATGAGGACGGATACAGAACCGTACATGCTTGTCTTTCAATTACGAAACATTTTTTGTGTTATTCGGCATTTTGTATTGTTAGTGTTTGTAGATCAAAGAAGGATACTCGTTCAAGTGGAACATGAAATTCCTGGAACTCTAGTCCATAATTCATAATGGGCATAATTTTTCTCAGACTAGAATACGAGTAACCCTTATGGGTTTTTTTAGAGCCTTTATATTTAGTGGTTTTTCCTTTTATTATCTGCTGTCTATAAAATAATATGTAAGGTTTTAGTAATACCTTTTGAAATTTATATGAAATGAGAGAGATTAAATGAAGCCTTCTGTTGGGTATTCGGTTGTTGTCCTTTGATCTTTGATCTGGTTAATATTGTAAAATTTGGGATCCTTTACGAACTATTTTTAGAAAGAGATTAACAGTGTTCGACTGTTAAGATGACGTCCGCTTGCTAGTAGCACCACTGAATGTGTATCGAGGGAGGATTACTCACCGGGCTCCACAAAGAGGTAAACCTTAATGAAAACCTATTGCCACCTTGAAATATGAAAATTCCACAATTTGGATAGGAATAGAACCCTACCTTCAATAGCAAATTCTAATCAAACGGCCACGAGTCCAACACCTGAATAAACCAAATTTATGAGTTCAGGGAATCGTTGTTGAAACGTGTTTGAAACTTATGTTTATTTTTCTGACCGGGACGAGGCACATAGACTCCTTGTGCATATGCCTGATAGAAAAATACGCGAGTTAAGCAATGATTGGTTCAAAATTAACGACAGCAGTGTAGGTTATTACATATTGGCCACAGGCACGATACGCAATAAGGGTGATATTTGCCAGTATTGCTTTTATCCCCAAAAATAGTGGTTTATCCATCCTGCGTTGTCTGGTCGAGTAACAAAGTTCTGCTGTCAAAAGCACCTTAAATTTTTCTTTATATATATTTATTTCGATATTGAATCTTCAAAATTAGGAACTAAGTTGAGTACAATGTGATTTAGCTAGAGTTACAGAGCTCAGAAATTTCTTGAGCCTATGTAGCTCATGTTGTTGAAGTAATTTTTCAATGAATGAGGATGAAAGTTAAGTTTCAATGTGTATTTCCGATTTTGGATTTTAATTAGTTCAGCGACGGTTTCCACGGATGCTCAGGCAACGATGCAGTAGGGAGTCTTTATACTGATCGTTCTTAATATTCTGGAATGCGACCGTTGCAGGAGTTCTAAATTAAAAGCGCTTGCTGAGCTGAGCTGGGAGCAACATATTGGCTTGATAATTGCTTTGTCTCACTTCTCTACTTTATGGGATTATCGTGTTGTTGGGGCACTGTTGATGCTAAGTATTCGGTGTTTCCTATGAAGGTAGAGATGGTTAAGATGTTATCTGGACATCTGTAATCTGTAAATAGTATACCTATATAGGAGTGGGCCAAGTACAATTACAGCTCTTATTCAGTGGGTTTTTGATGCGAAAGACGTGCTTTATCCTGAAGTGGAGGCTTAGAAAGTACGTTTTTAAGATTTCGCGAAAATTCTGTGTCAAGAGTTCATTGTATTGCCGTTTATGGAAAACAGTTCTAGCCTCTGCTACTACCCTGTGGACTTGTTAATCGTGCCATGCTTAGATCTGATTGCAAATTGGTGAGTGGTTATTATTTCTTTCTTGTCCAAGAAGGGAGGTATATTCTCTAGTAGCAGTTTCTCGAAGAGCTTGGATTAACCAAGATAAGAGACATTTTGGTCGATACGACAACACAAGAGTTCGGTCCTTGTCGACCGACTATGATTATCTTGGGGTAGTGACTTCAGTTTAAAACCCTGTTGTACATTCAAGTACAACATTAATGGGGGGTGGCCGTGGTGTAGTGGTACCAGCCATCGCTTCTCACTCGGACGTTCAAGGTTCGAATCCTAGTCATGACAAGTTTTTCATTGTGTACTTGGAACTTAATCAGAGAAATCTGCGTGTGAAGGCATAACACTGACATGTAGATTTGGCTGTTGTAGAGTAGTTTCAAGCACAAAACAACCGTTCAAATTCACAACCTGAATCATTCCGAGTGAAGAAAAACTCCGTCCTATTCGGACTCCCACCCCTGGAGTGAATATCGAAACCAAACACACCTGAGTTTCAAACAACTACATCATAACAACTTTCCTTTCTCCTCCTTCTATCTTTCCGCCCGCGCCCTGGCGACAGTTTAAGGGTATCATAAAACCCCTTGAGGCGCGCGTAAATTATAAAAAAAAAAAAGAAGTAAAGTGTTAAAATTTTTAAGAGCGTAATACACACCTTGCCTCTCAAAAAATACATGCTGCAAAGTTTTTTGTTGTAAGCTTAAGTATTTTTTTTTTCATCGTCGGTTCTTGTCCAGTTTCCCTGTTCCGATGAGGTGGGATCTATGTCTCTAATTTTATTTCGGACTTATGTCCCCATTAATGTTGAGTTATCGACCTGTTGTTTTGACTGAGGACGCATTCCCTGCTTAATATCAACGTATCACCGACATCCTCTGCAGTATGTGAGCTACCGCAGTTTGGGCCATTTCTTTTGCGTGACTTCCCAACAATACGAAATTTCAGTTCGTAAATAGCATGAATTTCACACCTTCAATTTCGGCCAACAGATTTTAGAACGTAGTACTTCTACTACATTAGTACAGCAGTTTTATGATGAGAAGCTATAACGTGTCGTTAATACTCTTCAATATGAGGGAAGTCAGACCATTTGTTTTGAAGGTCTTGGCGAGGGTGTAGTCATCTTTTTAGATTTTCGTTATAAGGGCTACTCTCCCAATCTTTCAAGTTTCAAAAGAATATGTACCTTATTGTAGCAAAGCCTGATATGTACCATCGATGCCAGGTGGCGACTTGAAACCATTAGAAGATGCAACATTGTATTTAATGGCCTTAAAGTTACATCAACTGCTGCCAGATACCAGCTAGGGCAAGTATTGATTCCTAGCTTATTTCCTGCTTCATGAATAGGTACCGATTGTGAGGTAATCGGGTTACCTGGGAATTTATTCTCAAGCATGCGACAGAGAGTCTCAGTGTAGTGCAGATTTATTTACCCATTTGAAGGTTTGTTGAGTTGCGTTTTGAATACTGACTCCTTTGGTTCAAAACAAACATTTTCTCCTTTTGGCTAGATGGTACAGTTGATCAACGCAGCGTCGATGAGACCATTGCGATTGCTAGCCTTCCAACTCGACACCTGATGTTTTAGAGAGGAGTTAGGGGAAGACTTATAAGTGTGTCGATCTCGTCTCCCTTGTTTTTTTTCTTAAATTAGACTATTCCACGACATCCTATTTCAATATTTGACTTTTTGCTGATTGTAGTACATGTCCGACCTTGTGTGCGGGGAATGCTAAAACCAGGGTTTGATGAAATTTAAACTAACTTCTTCACAGTTCAAATAGAATGACTTTGATTTTACATAAGGTGGCACTACAGTCCGGAGTGGGCCTGGGCCTCAGTCAACAAGGGACTCCAGCCAGCGTCTTCGCTAGCTGCCTCCAATTTCGCACATTTAGTTGGCTGAGGTACCCTTCCACTTGTGCGAGCCTTATAATTCATGGTTTTCCTCTACTGCGCTGTCTCTCTGGAAGACTTTCGAACAGCCAGCCGTCTTAGTCGTTGGACCTTTACTCTTCTGGCAAAGTGGATTTCGCTGTATAGTCCGTACATATCTAGGGTATTTCACTGATTCAAGAGCTCGCAGAAGTTAATTTTTTTATTCGTCATCTTTCTTCTCTGTGGGGGTGTGCGCGCATTTAAGGCGAATGTCGATGAAATTAGTCTTGGTACGGATTACTACGAGGCGCTCTTTCACATGTCGGAAACTCAAGACTTTGTGCCTTAGTCTACCTCCAACAACAATTTCGAAACCAAATAGGCGCTGCTTTTGCCGTCGCCGTAGTAGTTGTAGCAGTTTTTCAACTCGTTTTGTTCGGTTCATTCCATCACGTTTCCTAACATTTCACGGGCATATCCGAAGTTCGTTGTTTTTGATTCGTTTATATGGGTTGTCAACAGTAGATCTGGAAAAGACTACAGTTAGGTTTCTGCAATTGCGAGACCATCTAGGGTACATAAATCCATTGAGTCACCACTATTCTTAGCAATTCCACGTCTTATATGGACACCTTTGGTGCTTTGTTCGATGCTCCACTTAAAATCATTCAGAATTTTAGGATCTATGACAACAAGATAGCAAGAATACTTGCTAGTCAGTTATATTACCGTTTGCATCACTTTTTACACCCTGATATACTAGATAGGGGTATCTGACTTTGTACAAATAACTTCGTGTCAGTACATATTGATTGGTATTCCTTTTACAATTCTTCTTATTTTGTACAGCAATATTACTCATTTTAAATTGGACGAAGACAAGTCGACAACAACGAGAAACGTTCATATTCATATAGATTTATACATGGAACGAGAGCAATTACTATCTCAATAAGACCTTTCATTTATAAATGAACCACCCCCTTGATCTTTTTTGTGAAGTATGAAATTTCCAGCAAAGACGTCCTTCTTTGTGTTACGGAAAAATCGTGGTCGTTTCCAATATATCATATCCACTTGTCCTTTTCCTTGAATCTCCTGGAAATGACACCTAAATTTGGATTGTTGACCTTTTGCAATGAAAACAATTGTGGCATCGACATCAAAGGTAATTTATGAACCTCATTTTGACTGCCATTTAGAAACGAATAGTGTTTTCTTAATTTCGATTCCGATTTCGATTTCAATTTAGATTGCGATTTCGTTTTATCACGTAAATTTGAAAAATAAAAAATGCGTTGCCATTTGAAAGATATTTCCAAAAATAAACTTGACATATATATAAGGGTGCCTTATTGCCAACTTCAAATTGCCAATAGCCAATTGCTAGCAATAAGATCAAAAGTTAATTCAAATTATATTATAACACGCTATAGTTTCGTTTTCATTATACAAATTCAGCAAAACTAAGAAAAAAATAATTTTTTCTTTTGTTAAAAAAAAAAAAACGAATACCTATGTATATCTTGTGTACACTTACATATGTATATATATTTTTTTTGTCTGCAATATCGATTTTTAAGATTCTATTTCATATACATATCTGCATGTCTTACATGTCGCTCATACTTGGTGTTACAATCTAAGCAAAGGACGTTTGAGGATAGAAATAAAGAAGATAAGTAGAAGTAAGAGGAAAACAAATAATAGGGAAAACCCTGGAGATCCTTACACAATATTTGATTATACTTTAAATTATAGAGATTTGTTTTAAGCAGATACTCTGGAGGAAAAAGTGCTTTGATGCCTCTGTGTCAAACAAGTTCGTAATTCAAGGCCTCATTGAGAAATATGTACGAGTATCTACAAATAAAACACTCTCAATCCGAGTTCATTTTTATAAATCAACCAATGTAATGTTGATTGTTTCGAAATGATTAAAGCAATAAAATTTAAGAAATTAAATTTAAAATTCAATGTAAAGTAAAAGTTGAGAAGAATATGCCGGTGAAACTTTTTAAATCGGTCGCTAAAATGAATTTCACATGTTTACAAAAATTTGAATTAAATGAAATCACAAACATATGTTTATTATATTTTTGTATTATGTATATATTAATTACGAAAATCATTTCAAAAACTAAAAATATAAATAAATAAAAAAATAAAATTCGTTTTTTGTACTATTAATTTACCAGCCTTCACTGAATTTTATCTGCGTACCAATATCTTGGAAGGTTTGAAACGCAAACAAGCTTATTGGCTCATTTAATATTTGGAACAAGTCGAAGTTTGATAGGCCTATGCTACCGATGCAAGGTGCACACATCGAGTCTGAAATTCGAGAGTCATTTTCATCCGAAATCAGTGACTTGAAGTTAGTTTAGGTTTTTGTGTATTGTCTGAGAAAGGTACGGCAATACGCTGATGCAATATTTATTTCATACAAAACTTGATCTGCAAAATTAGTCCCGGCTAGTCGTTTTGTTTTTTTTCAATAATGTTGAACCCATACGGCCTTTCTTCGATCAGTCCTATAGAGTATTCAATTTTTAAAAAGAAGATGTTCTATGACATCATAGAATATTTCCTCATATTTTGCTTGACGATTTTTAATAGTTCGTTTTTCATAGCGTCTTGTTGTGAAGGCCCATCAGTACACCCTCAAACCCATTTCCGGACAGACTTTTAAATATCGTGATTATTTTCTGAGCCGAACAACTTGTTGGCAACGATTAGTATAAGGCCTCGTAGAAGTAGCATCTTCCGACAGGTGCTGGTTCCTTAAATGACGAGAATGAGCCTCTGCAGCCGAACATCTTGCAGCTCTGCTAATAAGTCCTACTTCACGCCTCCCCCTGGCGCCATCTGGGAATCTCACTAGAGGTTGCGAAGTGAAGGGGGCAAATGGCGAGTTTCCTGCGCCATTAACCAGGATTAGTGTCGGAAAAACAAAACAAGACCTTATCCGGGCTACTTCGACATATTTGGAGCTCAGGCCGGAAAGGATTTCCAGGACATAGTCAGGGTCCTGGAAAAGAGATGGTGGCGGACGAGCCCTATAAGGGCCAACGGCAGCGCGCACATCCCGGAACGGGTTACTGGCTTCGGTGTAACCGACCCCTCGTCCTAGGGGCACTCAAAGTGGAACTGGTCCCCCAGGTTGGAGGTTGTGCCGCCGGGGTAACTGCCCGGATAATTAAAAAAAAACAAGAAGTTACGAAGCATCAACAAGCCTCGGATATGGACGGATCTACTGTTGACAACCCACGCAAACGATTTAAGGACAATGAGCTTCGGATATGCACGTGGAATGTTAGATCCCTTAATAGACCACGTGCAGCCGAGCAACTAGCGGAGGCCCTAGACTGCTACAAAGCAGACATAACCGCCATCCAAGAAATGCAATGGGATGGGCCGGACAAAAAGAAGATCAAAAACTGCGACATCTACTACGGCAATTGCTATCGACGGCAAAAGCAGCGCTTATTTGGATGCGGATTTGTTGTCGGAGGCAGACTAAGACGAGAAGTCCTCAGCTTCCGGCATGTGAGCGAGCGCCTCGTAGCAATCCGCATCAAGGCTAATTTCGCCAACACTAGCCTTATATGCGCGCACGCCCCCACAGAGGAGAAAGATAACAACACCAAGGATGCCTTCTATGAGCTCCTTAACAAAACCTACGAGCAATGCCCTAGCTATGACATTAAAATTGTCCTCGGTGATTTTAATGCAAAGCTAGGAAGAGAAGGTATCTTTGGTGGAACAATCGGAAAATATAGCCTGCACAACACCACCTCCGATAACGGATTCAGGCTAATCGACTTTGCGGCGGGGCGAAACATTGTCGTGGCTAGCACGCGGTTCCCACATCACGACATACACAAGGGGACTTGGAGAACTCCTGATCAATCAACAGTCAACCAGATTGATCACATTGCGATCGACGCAAGACACTCCTCCAGCATTATGGATGTCCTACTCCAGGAATGAGGTTCGGAAGTTTTACCAAAAGGTAAAAATAACATGCCGCGGAAACAAACCCCGAACCGAAGCCTGTAGAGATGAACAAGGGAACATCGTAGTAGAATCGCAGTCGATGCTGAGGATTTGAAAAGATCATTTCTGCAGACTGTATAACGGCGATGACGGACCAAATACCGCTGTCAGGCAGAATCAGCCTTTCAACCTGGACGATGAAGACCAACAATTCCGACCACCCGACCTGGATGAAGTGAAGATAGCCATATCGAAGCTTAAGTCCAACAAAGCTGCTGGAGCGGATGGCCTGACTGCCGAGCTCTTCAAAGCGGCAGGCGATGACTTGGTAAGGAGAATACACCAACTCATCTGTAAAATATGGTCGGACGAAAGTATGCCCGATGAATGGAACCTCAGCATTGTTTGTCCAATTCTCAAGAAAGGAGACCCTCTGAACTGCGCCAACTACAGAGGCATCAGTCTCCTTAACATCGCATATAAGATCTTATCCGCCGTATTGTGTGAACGCCTGCAGCCGTTCGTCAACAACCTGATAGGTCCATATCAGTGTGGCTTCAGGCCAGGAAAGTCCACCATCGACCAGATATTCACACTACGGCAGATCTTGGAGAAGACCCATGAGCTTCAGATCGATACCCACCACCTATTCATCGATTTTAAGGCCGCGTATGACAGCATCTATAGAGACGAGCTATATAGAGCAATGTCTAGTTTTGGCATCCCTGCCAAACTCGTCCGTCTGTGCAGGATGACGATGGAGAATGCACGCTGCTCCATCAAGGTCGGTAAAGATCTTACCGAGACTTTTGATGTCCAGAAAGGATTTAGACAAGGCGATGCGCTGTCATGCGATTTTTTCAACATCGTACTTGAAAGAATAGTGCAAAACTCACGAGCAAACACAAGAGGCACTATCTTTCAAAAGTCCGTCCAACTACTCGCATACGCCGACGATATTGACATAATCGGGAGAAAGCAGCGTGATGTCAGTGGCGCTTTCGCGAATATTGAGACGGAAGCGGCGAAAATGGGTTTAGCGGTCAATGAGGGCAAGACCAAATATATGCTGTCAAGCAAAAAGGACAACCAACACCGACGTCTCGGACAGAACGTCACCCTCGACAGATATAACTTTGAGGTAGTTAAGGACTTTGTCTACCTAGGCTCCGCTATAAATACAGACAACGACACCAGCGCTGAGATCAAGCGAAGAATAACTCTTGCCAACCGCTGTTTCTTTGGGTTAAGAAGGCAATTGAGTAGCAAAGCCCTCTCTCGGACAACAAAAGTCACCCTTTATAATCCCGGTCCTGCTCTATGGCGCAGAGGCATGGACATTATCAAAAATGGATGAGGGTGTTCTTGGTTGCTTCGAGAGAAAAATTCTTCGGGCGATCTTCGGTCCCGTCTGCATTGACGGTGAGTGGAGGAGCAGATACAACGACGAACTGTATGGACTGTACAGCGACATGGACCTAGCCAGAAGAGTGAAGATCCAAAGACTGAGATGGCTGGGTCATGTAGAGCGCATGCTCCGGTCCGAAAAGACTTCGAATCCGCCCCCGAGGGACAGCGCAGTAGAGGAAGGCCAAGACTCAGGTGGCGCACGCAAGTGGAAGAGGACCTCAGCCAACTAAGCGTGCGAAACTGGAGACAGCTAGCCAGGGATCAAGCTAGCTGGAGAAGCTTGTTGACTGAGGCCCAGGTCCACCCCGGACTGTAGCGCCACCTAAAGTAAGTAAGAACAACTTGTTTGTGAAATGCCCTGTCAGGCTCTTCGTTTTCTGGTCATTATAACCTGCAATCGTACATGGGTACCTCTGTCTATTTCCTTCCTATCTTTCCATCGCCCGCGCAGCGTGCAAATGCATTTTTATTTATTTAAAAAAACAAAATAATACATTAATTCTAGACAAAAAAAGGCTTAAGAATAAGCTTAATTTACTTAACAATCATAAATTTACTTACTGGCCCTATGTAGCCACTCTCAGCCAAGCCTATTATAATTTTTTATTAATTAAATTATTTATCTTAACAACTATGAAAATATTTTGGAAAGAAAAACTTATTGACTGACATTATTTTGGTCTTTATTATAAAACTTAAGACTACAACTTTTATATAAACATAATGCTATCTTAAATTCTACGTAAGCGGGCCATGGCTTAAAATTAAACAAACCGACTCTGCGCAATTTTTGTGCTACCCCTAATAAGAAGAAAATGACGAATCCTTGACTAAGCCACCAATTATTTGCTAATTTTTCCTAGACTTTTTTTTTTTTTGTCAAAATAGAGGAACGCCTCCTGGAACACAAAGCCGTTAAACGGCTTTAATTAATCACTCTTTTTAGGCTTGCCTTCATATGGATTGAATGTTATGTACTCCGACTCTCTTGTTCTGTACGAGCAAAGAAAAGCCCTTAAGCAGACCATCTCAAATAATCCATAAAGCTTGCTACCACGTTCAACCTCACAGGACATCTAAATACAAGTATAGGCCGGAAATGGGCCAAGTAGCCGACTGCCTTTACCCTCGTATCGTGTTGGCTGCTATAAAACAGTCGCTTTGTAAGACAAAAAGTACCTTTGGCTCTGGCCAGAGCAACATCTTTATGTTTATTAAAATACAGATATTGATCCAGCCAGTTCCTAAGCATTCATTTCGACAGCCAATTGGTTACCAATTCTTTCTGGTAACCGCAGAGGCTCTACACAAAGGTCTCCTAAAAAAGATTCGTTTCAGACTTCTGAAAGTTGATGTTTAGCTTCCAGTTATGGCAATATCATTAGATTTTATCTTCTAAGAGCATATATATGTTGCAGGCGGTTTCGAATGTTAAATACTCCAGCAGAAGTTGCATCGCTATTCTTAATGATGAACTGTCTACTGGTGAGCATATTAAAAATAATGTCCAGAAGTGATTTACTTATCCTAAGTTTATTCAGCATAAATAATAATTCGTCTTACGATACATAATTGAACACCTTTAGGTCAGTCAGGCAGGCACCTATTGCATTGTTTCTTGGTTTTGTTATCAGATACCAGTTTAAACACGGCATGTGAGATATCATGCTCCTCCTTAAAATCGAAATGATTATTCGAAACTATATTTTAGTTCTCAACTCACTTAGTCAGGAATCTATTAATCAGTTTTTGAACACTTTGCTATTAATTGAAAGGAGGACCGAAGATTCGCCAGATTGGCCGTGGGTTTATCCCTTTTGGGAATCGAATTCATTACCGCTGTTTCCCAATGCGCTGAAGAATGTCCGGTATTTATTAATTTGTTAAACAGGTTAGTGTAATCTTCTAGTGGAAGATGTCCAAGCACAACGGTTCCTACTGATTTGTTATTTCTAAGTAAATTGAAGACCGTTTGGAGCATTATACCATATGCCATATTTTCGTCATTAAACTCAGTAAATTCTGAGTTCGGAAATCGCCAGTTAATTTATATCGAATTGAGCGAAAGGACCCGACTCTCTAGTTCGTGGTTCAAGCGTCACTTACCCTATATACGTCCTCGAAAGCTGACAGCTTCTTCTGGATCTATACCGGGAGTTAGCAGGTTGGTTTGATCTTTCCTCTCAAATATTTGGTTTATTTGCGGGAACATATTCGGGTTACTTGTGTTTGTTATTCCAATAACATACAGAAGCTCTGTAATTCTCTTTTATTAATTTATGACTTTAATGTTATGATCTCCGGGTTATGTCTACCAGTGAACTGACTGTACAAGGTTTTTAGTCTTGACAGCAAACTGCTTTTATGTCGGTGCAGTGCATAAATATTTGCGTTGCAGAATAAGTCTTCGCTGTCAGTGCGAATACCGAGTTATCGATTTGTCCATTTTTCGTTGTTTCGTCCATTAGTTTTATGGTGGATGGTGGGTAAAGTGATTTCGAGGAGACTGCTCTGATAAGTCTTCTGGACAAGCCTTTGGATAAACTCATCCAATTCCGCTATTTCGGTCACTGTCATACACAAAAGTGCGTAGACAGTTTATGGCATGGTAATAACCTATTGAGCGCGTTAATTACAGTCCGTTTGTTAAGATCGTACACGACAAAAATTTAAGAAGAACTTATAATAATAAAAAAAAATCAATTGTACTGGTTTATTTTGTTTATTTACTTGATTGCTTTTCAATTTATATGTTGTCCACTCTCCTCTATTATCAATAATTGCCTGGAGTCTTCGAGGCATGCTTTCTACTTATCTTATAGCATAATCTTGAGACAAAGATCTCCATAAAACTCGTATTTTTCGTGATAATTGTTTGACCGTCGAGATCTTCTTTCCTTGGAGCTTTGGCTTCATGAATGCCCAAACATTTTCAATTGGATTTGCATCCAGCGACTGTGATGGCCAATCTAAAACATCGACGTCATTTTCTTGTTTCCACGCACTGAACAAACGACTGCGATGTTTCGGGTCATTATCTTCTTGCAGTAACCAATTCTCATTCCTTCTTTTAAACCACCTTTGGGCAGATAGTAATAAAGCCTTCTTATAAATTTTGACCATGTTGGGTGCGTTTAAGTTATTTGTAAACATGAACAAATTGCCAAATCCTTGTTTTGAGAAGCATCCCCAAACGTGCACCTTTGCCGGGTGTTTGACGGTCCGCTGGATTAATTTATTGGATTGTGTATACCAGGTATGAGTGATAGGAGAACATGCCCAAAAAGAAGCTTCATCTGAAAAAATAACGTTGTTCCAATCTCTGTCCAAATTTTCCTTGGCCCAACTGAGTCGTTTTTCTACGTGTTTTTTTGACAGTAATGGTCAAACGTCTTCGTATCGTATCACAACACACATTTAGACCTCTTTCACGTAAAATCCCATGTCCTCCACGTAACGATAAAAGAGGATTTTTTCAAACACCCGTAGAATTATTTTGTCCTGCTTTTTTGTTGTTTTTGGCGTAGACCCACGATCCGGCAAATCATCTACATTTTTAACTTGGGAATAATGGTGCACTCACTTGCTAACAAATGCTTTTGACTTTTTCATGTATAACGTGAAGCAAACTGGACACTCATTTTAAAATACTTCCGTCTCTGACAAAAATTGAACACTCTTTAAATTTTTTTATTCAAAGCATCATAGCAGAAGTATCTTTTTATCGGCTAATGCAAATGCCACTTCCAAATCGGTTTTCATAAACGAGTTTTGCAGTATACGATCTTATCAAACGGACTGTATATTTAAAAAAATGGAAGCAATTGTAGTTTTTTGAAGGCATGATACATGGCGCGGGGCTAGAGGAAATTGTGCAATAACTGTACAAGACACTATGCACAACAATTCATGCAAATGCAATCACCTTGAATGATATACCTGCAACCGAAGGGTAGTAGAGTGTTATTACGCTAGTTTGGCTTGAGTCTTGTTAACATTTGTGTTAGATTCTTGCTATTTACAAAGTTTAAGTAACATCTCTTTTTAAATCAATTCATTCTCAATATGGATTATATTTCTCAATATCAATTTACGTATTTACATTTCAATTTATACCTTTTCGTTGTAGTTTTAAAAATTCTCATCTTGAGCTTGAGAAAGTGTACTCGTAGTTGTGCTCTAAAAAGAAAAGCTATCTGAAAGAATGTTTGCTCTCTAGAAGCAAACACATTTAGTATGTTCATGGAAGTATAATTAAAGCATGTGCTTGCCGATTGAAATGAAGATTCCGGGGATTTTTCCTTAGAATAGTCTACGAATAGAATACGTAGGGCTAGTATTTAGTTAGTCACTTGAAAGCTCTTATTTCCTTGTGCATCCTAAAGGTTGTACTATCCGGTGAACTTGAAGGTACTTCCTTTCCCATAAACACGCATTTGTTTTTTGTTTATTTAGCACGTTTTTCTAAAGACTTATCTCATAGTCCCCAGCATAGTTTAAATTGAAAACATTTTAAGTATTGACATCTTCATTAAAAATTTTTACTTTGATTCATAAACTTGAAATTAAAGAAAAAAAAAACTTTCTCCTGTCGATTGTATCACAAACTTGAAGTTGTTTCAAGTGAAGATATCAGAGATATGCATGGGGAGAGAGTAAAGTTCATTTGCATAGATTGACACAGATCCTGCCATCAACACCTGTATCTACGTGAAAAGTCTGCTTGTACGCTTAATGTTAAAATCACCATATATCCAAGAGCACTTTTAAATTCGATTGTTTTTCCAACGTCACAAAACATAACACACATACTTAAACAACAACATAAAATTTCAACCACTAACTTACCCTGCGATATGCTTCATCATATAAAGGTTGCACACATACGAATACTTTGGTAATTTGAAAACTTTTCAAAGATAAATTTACGATATTGTGGCAGAAATTTTGTTAGCTTGATGAAATTCATCGATCAGAAAGTAATTACCTTTGTTGTTTTAAAATTTGTTTTTCTAACCTACATTCGCAAATACGAATATTCAGCAAAGAGCACAATGTTTTTTCGCTTTTTTTCTTTCAGATTTTTTTGAGTTTGACAACTTATTTTTGTAAATAAATCAGTAAGCAATTTGAAAATGAGAAAAAAAGGCGACTTCAAGACAAAGTTTCATTAATTTTTATTTTTTTTTTTGGAAAAATTATTTACTTGGGATCAAAGAACTTTAAAAGATACGTAAAAAGTTTCCAACAAAGTTTCTACCTCAAGCTTAACATATTAGCAAAGTTCTTTTTGGTAAAATTTGACCAAGAAGTGGGCGGGCTTCTAAAAAAAAAAACGACGAATATGAGTTTGAGAAAAGGATGAAAATTTGACGAGATTTTTGGACACCATCTTCATTCTACTGCAGGAAATGAAACAGGTAATTTGCAATGAAATAAAATTGTCTCCAAACTGCTCATAATATACTTTTCTCGAACTAATTCGATGTGATTTGGGAATTGTAGAGCATTGCTATTGATTTAATAAATTGCTTGCTTTACTGTTGATACAATTTCATGCGCCACCTTAGGTAAGGTCTCTCAACCTACTGCGCTTTGCCGAAATTGATTAAGGCAGGGTATATGTCACTTTTATGGGTGTAATTCTTGCATATCGACGTCTTCGTTGCTTGAAATATGGGTTTGCTGCTTCCTTCCTTACCTTCTTAGCGCATAAAAACGAGAGAAGTTGGATAGGCATTTGAAATAGTATGTCTCTGGTGCTGTATTGCTGCGTACTATTTCTACAAGCAAAATGCTAAACAAGACTCATAATAGCACTTCGGCATACCTTCAATACCTGCTATAATAAACGACTTTAGCAGCGATGTGAAGACTAGACGAGACTACACTTTATAGACTTTCTTATAAACAACTTTAAAATTGAAGAAGCATAGGCGAGTCTCTATTTAGTATTCTTTAGTCTTCTTTAAAATTTGCTGCAGAATAAATATTTGGTCGGCATATTATGTTTCTAAATCGCGCGCAACTTTTGTTGGTTTAATCCAAAGTGTAACAAATACTACAGGGCGCCTTATATTGGCGAAAGTTTTAAAAAGGTCCTTACCTCCGCCAAGGGGGAAGGACTAGGCTTCACACGGCCTTAAATTTGATACTGAATTGGATTGGATATGATCTAAAGCCCAATAATTGGAATTATTTCCCATTTTAGATTAGGATGGTTTTCGTTGTGATTGATCCACAAAGTAATTCCACGTGTGATGGCACATCGTAGACTTAGGCTATCCAATTACAATTTCCCACGCGCTTGACCATATCCAACTATGGTACCGAAGGCAAGAGACCAGCTGTTGGATCTTCAATGTTGAACTGACACTAGATTTCTTACCAAACAGTGAAACCAGCATTTATAATAAAAATTCAAGAATTTTAGACCTTTACTTTCCTGGTGAAACTTATGGAGAGAATGGTTTAATACCATAGGTATGCGCAAAGTTGCTTTGTGAATGCATCATTTGCTTAAGTTGCAGTAAGTTTATCACTTGACAAAAAAAGAATACGCTTTGGACTTTTTCATCAACATTGAGGACGCCCTTGATAAAGCAACTTCTATTCATCGAAGTAAGGCAATGTTAGGAAACATAATTTTGGTTGCGGTGGTCGATAACGATTAAGGCATGTTCATGAATAAAACAGAGTTCTTGTACACCGTACAACGTGTTTTTGGTGGCCAAAAATGAAACCCCTTTCTGTGAGAATAATGACACCGCGGGGCACTTCAATTTTTGATTTAAGCCCTTATTAACCCGCACCAAGTTTCCAGCACTAGTCGCTGATGGGTAATTGTACTGTAGGTATGGGTATGATATGTGAATACCGAAGCAATTTTTTATATTTTAATGGAGAACTAAGAAAGTCTTCAACTGTAACACATGAATAGTATAATCCTGGAGAGGTAGCAACATATTCAATGTTATTTTTTTACCGAGAGTTCCAGCTACAAATTTATTTCCTGTCTCTGTCCTGTTTTTTATACTACGCGCCACCATGTACGGTTCCCTGTAGTGTGTCGTAATTCACCCAAACTCTTACTTTGCTGCCGTAATTCTTTCTCGATTGCCGTATACCAATTTTTAAATTTTGATAAGTGGTTTTTGTCGCATTTTCGAATTTTTTTTATAATTTGATACCACTTCCGTGCTTCAATGTGTATGTGAGCCGCTCGATGGGAAGAGTGTTCATTGAGAATTTGAATTTGGTCAGATCAAAACGTCCTTCACATGTTTGGCATACAAATATCTTTTATTTTTTATCTTTAAAGGGTTGTGGAACCTCTCATAGGTACCAGTGCCCGTGTGAGTATGCACGATTCACAGCCTTACTATATTCTTATTCAGGTCTGCACCTACCAGTCCTAATACAACATCCCGCACTTCTACCACTCTCCCCACGGGACTGCCGTTAGGTACTACTTCGCTTCTAGCTCTTTGCTTTTTCGATGAGAAGCATTTATTCCTTTCGTCGTTTGCCGTTGGGTTTAACTTCGCCGCGCTGATTAGCTTATCACGCTTCACGTCCTCTGGTAGCCGCCACTTGCCTCTTTCCTATTAGATGTGGGGATAGCAATTGCGGCTGTTCTTTGCCTTTCGACTCTTCTCAGCTCGAATTGCAACCTTTTTATGAGGCAGCGGGTCTCTGGCCAGTCGTTCCCAGATTCCGCCATATAGCTTATTGTAGGATGCGGGCTAGGCAGGTTAGCAGCACGCTCTGCAAACCGCCTGCACTGGTATATCATATGTTCCACATCTTCTTCTTGGTCTAGATTTCGAAATTGTTAGCAATCCGCTTATAGCTCTTATTGCGCAGAGCCTATACGTTCTTGACAGTGCTCTTTTCCTCCGTTGCTAGGGGACTAGCCCAAACCGGGGGTCTATATAGCAGGTCAGAGGTCACCACTCTGGAAAGCAAGAACCTGCGGACAGGTCCGGGCCCTCCAATATTTGGTAGCATCCGTCCAATAGCTGCCTGCATTAACGATGTTTTTTTGCACCAGTATTCAACGTGCGCTTTAGAACGAAGCGCTTTAAAACGAAGCCTGTTATCAAGCATAACTCCTAGGTACTTCAATGTATTCTTGGATCTGATGGTTTGGTTCCCTACAGAGACGTTCACGTATTCTACCATTTTTCAGCTTGTTATTACGATAGCCTGTGTCTTGTGGTCGGCTAGTTCTTAGCTGGCCGACTCCAGCCACCCCTTTATTATTTTGATTGTCTCGTATGTGGCAGTTTCAACATCATCGCCACTGTAACCACGGCGATGTCATCGGCAACCTTAGTCGCAAGACTCCTCCATCGTACATAATATTCCACAGGAGAGGCCCGAGGACCGAACCTTGTCAGGCTGGTATCTTAACTTCCTGTTCCTGAAGTAGTCCATAACTATGTCCATAAGGTAGTGTGGCGTGTTCATTCTTGCCAGGGACCTCCTGATAGATGTCCAGTCCGCCGAATTAAATACATTTTTAACGTCGAGCGCAGTACTTTTTTTCACCCCATCGCCAACCTCGCTCCGTTTTCGTCAGCCACCGCTAAATAATACTTTCCAGGACCTTTCCAAGTGTATTTACAAGACATATTGGGCGATATGATGAATGTTCTCCGGTTGGCTTGTTTCCCTTTGGTAGTAGAACCAAGTGTTGGAGCTTTCATGAATCGAGAAAGACTCCCTCTTCGAGGCATTTTTGCATCGTTCTTATGGAAAGGTCCGGTCTCTTTCTGGTGGCCGCTTTAATCGCCATGTTTGGAATTCCATCAGGTGCAGGCGCTTTTTTGTTGCTTATCTTCGAGCATGCTCCTTGTAGCTCCTCTGGTGTTATTGCTGGAGGGCGATCTATTCTATGCTCCCTGACGATAGTTGGGAGCGATAAAGCCTTACGGGGGAATAGATGTCTTACAATGGTTTGTAGCAGTATGGGGCAGGATATCTGCGGAGACCAGTTGTCTTTTAGTCTCTTCATCACCACCTTATATGCTTTACCCCAGGCATCCAGGTCTGCTTCTTGACATAATTCTTTGAAGCAATTTCTTTTGCTTTCCTTGATAGCTATTTCGAGGTCACGTCTAGCCAACCTAACAGCTACTAAAAGTACTTCGAACTCTGGTCTGCGCCTAGACCACTGTGATCTGCGCCCAACATTTAGACATCGGGATCTTTTTGACCTAAACTCGTCATTCTACCAGTAGCACGGTCCTCCCTTTTTAGAGGTAGATCTTCTAGACATTGACGCATCGCATGCTGTGGCGATTAAGTTCGTCAAGCCTCGCGTTTGGTTTTCTGCTGTATTGCTACTGGGTACAGATTCCGTGTCCTTCCCGATAGTGAATATAATCGCCTGGTGCTCACAATGTGAGTAATCTTCGCTAACTCTTTATTTTGTCTTACGCAGAAGAGAGTTACTCATAAAGGTGATGTCTACGATGGACCCTACGCCTGCTTTGCGGTTTTTGTCCATTTGTTTGCCAGGCTTATGTCCAGCGATGGGAATTCTTAAAGAAGAGCTCGCCCTCTTGCATTACATCTATTGACAAACGTTTGCAGTTTTTGCTAGTAGCGTCTCCAATATCTCAGCACAGATTCAACTTGAAAGCGGAATGTTCTAAGCTTGGAGTTTAAGCATAATTTGCTTGTCCATGTTTTGGACAACATTTTGGACTAAGATTTTGCCACATAAAGCACAGTATAGTATAGTATTTAACGCTCTCGACAATCTGCACTATTTTGCTAACGACGCGGATTTTCGTGTTAATTCTGGGCGCTCCATGTCGCCTGAATCTCTGTTAGATGTCAATAACAAGAAGATTTATAATTTTGTAAGAGAGTAGGCATAGATTCTTAATGCTAAGCACTGTCTTAACCTTAAGCGCACCGTTTTTACAAATAAGGACAGTAATGGCAAATAGTTTTCAAATTCGGATTGAACGTTGATCGACATAGGAAGATTCAACGCAGTAACATCCTTCCTTCTTATTTTAGTCTTTTAACTGTTGCTGACAAAAGGCCCGACTACCGACCTTTTCATCGTTTCCCCTGCTTCAAAAGTCGATGCGTTTATGTTTTTGTGCTTTTAAGACTCAGGCGCGTTTCTTTATATTGTCAGGGTTTTTGTAAGCCAAGTGTTCAATTTATTACGTTCGAAAATCGTTCTCCAGGTATTTCGGATACTAGGAACTAAAACTTGATTGAATGTACGAGTATGTGGGCGATGAGCTGTTGATGAGTTCACTCTTGTTTCGCCTTAGGGGATCACTAAACCTCACAAAACTTCGTAGTTTTGGCATTCTCATCAGATCTTTTAACTCTTTTATGAGGTGGTGATGATGTGCCATGGACCGTTCATCTGCGTTCAGAGAACTGCTTCTTAATCGAATCCAGCCGTAAAATTTTTTATTTTGGCATTTTTTGTCTTTCTGTAGGCAAGTTTGTGAAGTACTTGTGCTTGTGCTTGTCTTTACGGTGGTGACACCTTTTATGATAGTTTAGCATCAAATAAAGCAGTTGCTGTTGCGGTTGACTTTTGCATGTTTCCCGCTAACATGGTTTAGTTCGCTATTCTTATTGCCTGTCTTGGCGTTTTAGGCCGTCATCATTAACACTATATTTTCGCTTGATATCTGTCTAAGAACAGCGCCAAAATGGTCGTTGAAAATATTCGCTTCGCTGTCAGATGAGAGCTGCACTTGAGGATAACTCTGTGTAACCGGAATACTCTTTTTGGCAATCTGACCGTCAAGATTCAAGTTGATAGGTATTAGGAGAATGGCATTGCTTAAATTCTCTAGAATTTAAGGAATCTGCCATGGACTCAGTCCTTTAAAAAAAAATTCGAGTTCATAAGCACGTAGAATTACATAAGTGCTTAGATTAGTGCAGGTATCACCCCGAGGAAGGAAAGCAAGCACTTGATTACCGTCTTTCTAGCTGAATCCGGATAAGTGAGCTGTAAGCAACTTCCCTTTCAATTGGATCTAATCTAACATCCTTTCAATCTCTTATACTAAAGCCCACATCTGGCAAACTTTTCCGAAACGGCAACACTGACGTTCTTCATTCTATTTGAAGTATCGTGTTGTACAAATTTGTCTCAATCTTAATAAGTAAATGACTTTTTGTCATATTATCCAATTGAAGTCACACTCCTGTCTAAGAAGTTTTGGTTTCAGGAAAAAGTTTAGTTTCGTTTGGGCCTGTCACGTGGAAGGTGCAAACTTTTTTTGTACGTTCCCTCAAAAAACACAAAAAAAAAAGGCTTAACAAGGTTTCAAGTGAACGAAAAGTTTTCTTCCTCCCTTCTGTATGTCACATTCATCTTAACTTTCAAAAAAGTAAAACCCTCTTGGGAGTGTTCCGCTTCCTATAAGCACGACTACATATATTGAAATAAATGATTGAATGTATTGAAAAGGACAAAGTCATTGTGGCACTCAAAACAAGCTCTCGTCGGAACAATGTATTTAACTCAATTTAATTTGGTTGAGTGAACTTTTGTATTAAATTTTACAGTCTTTTCCATCATCAATCTTCTGTGCTTTACTCCAATGTCCTGGGACTAACTCCGCGTGTGCATTTTAACGTTAAGGTCAAATGTCAAACAAACCTTCGACAGGTTATTCATCTTTTCGTTTAAGATAAGCATCCGTACATCAATTTCTATACGTGCTTGTCTGTCCAGTCATATCTAGCCACATCCAGCTTTATCCAGTCATATTGAGCCATATTCAGTCGTATCTAGGCATATTCCTATATTCCTGAAATATCGAAGGACCATCCCAGATTTGATAAGCAGAATCTTATTTATTTTTTATGGTAATTTTTATTCGATCATGAAAAGGAGAGCATGGCCAACGATTTTTTTTATGGCGATTTGGCTTATTGTTTATGGCCAGTTGTGTATTTTGTTTTGTGAATCAGCCCTGGACCATGTGGTTCGTTGGTTATGAATTCTCTATACGGGACACTTGATTTTTTTTTTCTTTTTGATAAATGGTTCTGACATTTACTTTAGACGTTAAATCTTATTATGCTTGGTACATACATAAATTATTGGAATGAAAGTTTATTCTAATCAGAAATGTGCTTTTAACTCTTTTTGTTTAAGTATCTTTTGTGCATCGTAAAAAGTTGGTTTAATTGATCGTTAAAATTAATATGTGTACATTCGAAATTAAATTGATTTATTTGGCTGTTTTGTCTTCGATTCGAAATTGTTTATTTTTTCGTTTGAGTTTGTACGTCATTTGCAAAGCGATTAATCTGAATCATGAAACGTAATATTGTATAACTTCTAAATGAAGTGCTTACTACTACTACTACTGCTACCCATTCCCGGCCAATATCCACCTCAACAGGACAACTGCAGCCGCGACTAATATAGATGGTCTGAATACAAGAGACAAACTGCTTTGGTCGCTGCCTAGCTTCAATGTCTTTCATAAGATTAACAGATCATCAATCACAACGGCACTGTTATCTCTGAAGGTAGATGATTCACTTGGGTAGTTAGTTTATCTTATGCTAAAAAGTAGGATAATTAACTCTTAACTGTGTGGGCCTTCTGTTAGAAGATGTGTCAGCATAGGTACGCTGCAAGGCGCCGTTTTTACAACCCTTTTCTGAAACTAAGTGACCAACAAACTGGTGATATACCTGGAAGCGGGAGATATCAGGATGGCTGCCTATGCGAATGGCAAATGCTATACCCGCTCTTACAACAAAGTCCTAACAGATTATCCTGCTGTGGATCATGGATCGTAAAACTGATCATGTCCTCTTTTCTAGGAAATACAAAATTCCGATCATAGAGATAAGTTCCCCAGGAAACGGAGTTTCCCCAAAGATTCATTTTGAAGGAGGAAGCTTGTAGTGTAATACGGCAGTGCAAGACTGATTTGGAGTCAATAAAGTTTGAGCCTTACTCTTAAATGGCTGCTTGACTGCCCGTAAATATATGGATGAGGGTGCCCTTATCCATTACTTCCTTATCGAAGATGATATTTGCGGACACCTGAATGTGATGTATTTCCGCTTAAAATTCTTGTTCGCACTGGTTGTGAAATTTTGGTGGCAGCGCCCACATCGGTGTCCATCTTTGATCCATCCGTATTCAATTGAATTTAGTACCTTCAAGCTTTGAGGTAGGGTTTTGTAGGTCCTTGCCACTTGGCTTGGAAGCATAATATTGAACTTTGCGCCAAGACACAGAGTCTTAGATAGACGGTCGATTACCGCGCAGATCATGTCAAACTCACTACTGTTTTTAGTTGTCTGACCGTGCTGCGAATTGCCAGACAAAGAGATGGGGTGGCATTCAACTAATAAAGCTGTGGGGCATGTGTTTTGTTTCACTATACTACTGATGGGTTTGTGATGCTGGATCATATAACCACTGTATTTATTTTCCATTAGGTGACTTTTAGGGATAATTCCCAGGTCCTACTACACATGCGATGACAAACCCATATGGCTTAAGTTGCTTTGGTTGTTTTAATATTATATGAATCTAAATTTAGTTTTTTAGCGAGAACTAATTTAGGATATTTTACTTCGTTGGAATACACAATTTCGGTACCGTTAAGTGAGATATGGTAAAGAATAGCTTAACTGGGGTTGTTTGCAGATCTTCTCAAACATACCAGTTGTTTATTATTTTTAGAGCAGTCTCCGAGCAGCGTTTTCGACGCAGGGTGTTTACCTTTCACTTTTATGACTGTGTCATTGGTATATTCTGTTGTTTGATATTTCAGATTATTTAATTTTAGTAGTGAATCATCAAACACCAGTGACCACAACAGCGTTGAGAGAACACCTCATTTTGGAGAACCTTTGACAGCTAAAACTGAGATTTTAGTCTCAACGGAAGATGTTCACTAGCATTGCTCTAACTCAACTAACCGTTGGGATGGTCAATATCTTTTTTGGACATGGCTTTCGAAGGAAAATCTGATATCTAGAAAGACACATATTGTTACACCCTTTTGCCTGTAGACCTATCTAATCTGTGTTAACAGATTTAGCAGAGCACTTTCCTTTGACCTTTTTTCTAATGAGTAGGTCGATATAGTGTGTATTTTTATAGTCTTCCGAAAAACAATGCAAGACTTATGGGTCGAAAAGATTTAGGAAGCTCACTAGGTTGATCAGATTTAGGGATAAGAACTACGTTTACCAATAAAAGGTAGTCGGTGTAAGTGCAAGTTTATGTTCCAAAAAACAATAGATTCATTTGAAAGATTTGAAAAATGTTAAAAAAATTTAAAAAGAAAATAAGAAATTGAGGTCTGCAAGATGCGGAGTAATACTGGAATAACAAAAAAGTCTGAAATATGCCGTTGTGGATAGGAAATATTGCTTAGCACGATCCTTTGCTAGCTGTTTCACACGCTAAGCTGGCTGAGGTCCCCTTACACTTGCGTGTGGCAACCAAGTCTTGGTCTTCTTTTACTGCGCTGTCGCTCAGGGGCGGATTCGAAGACTTTTCAGACCGGAGCGTCAGGCATACATCCGCTCTACATTACCCAGCCATCTCAGTCATACGAAATTCACTCTTCGGGCTAAGTCGACGTCGCTGTACTGTCCATACAGCTCGTCTTTGTATCACCTCCAATCAACGTTAATACAGACGGGACTCACGAAGAATTTTCCTCTCAAAGCAGAAAAGAGCACTTTCATCTATTTTTGATAATGCCTATGCCTCTGTGCTATAGAGCAGGGATTATTAATGTCTTATGTTGGGTAACTTTTGTTTTTCGAGAGAGGGCTTTGCTAGTCAATTGCCTTCTTAGCCCAAAGAAGCTGCGATTGGCAAGAGTTATTCTTCATTTGATTTTAGCGCTGGTATTGTTGTTTGAATTTATAGCAGAGCCTAGGTAGACAAAGTCTTTAACTACCTCAGGTTATATTTGTCGGAGGTGACATTCTGTGCCAGACGTCGGTGTTCAATGTCATTTTTGCTTGACAGCATATACTTGGTCTTGCCCTCATTGACCGCCTAACCCATTTTTGCTGCTTCCGTCTCAATACTTGCAAAGGCGCCACTGACATCACGCTGCTTTCTTCCGATCATGTCAATATTATAAGCGTATGTGAGTAATTGGACGAACTTTTGAAAGATTGATCGCCTCGTCTTAATCTTTTTTCATTCTCGATCGTCATCCTGCACAGACTGACGAGTATGGCAGGGATGCCAAAACTTAATATTGCTCTGTATAGCTCGTCTCTATAAATGCTGTCATACACGGGCTTAAAATAGATGAATATATGGTGTGTATCGATCATGGGTCTTCCCCAAGATCTGCCGTAGTGTGATTATCTGGTTTATGGTGGACTTTTCTGGCCTGAAGCCACACTGATATGGACCTATTAGGCTGTTGACGAATGGCTTCAGGCGTTCACACAATACGGCAGATGAGATCTTGTATGCGATGATCATAAGACTTATGCCTGTGTAAGTGGCTCAGTTCAGAGGGTCTCCTGTTTCGAGGGTCGGACAAAAAATGCTGAGGTTCTATTTATCGGGCATACTTTCGTCCGACCATATTTAAGAGATAAGTTGGAGAGCTCGGCAGCCAGGCTGTCCGCTCCAGCAGCTTTGTTGAACAGAATTGTTGGTCTATATCTTCCAGGCTGAAAAGTTCATTCGGTATTTGTTTCGTCATCATCGTTGTGCAATCTACATAAAATCTCTTTCCAATTCCTTAGCATCGACTACGACTCTAGTACGATGTACCCTTGCTTAGGGTTTGTGTCCGTGACATGTTTTTTTACCTTTTAGTAAAACTTCCGAATCTTATTCTTGAAGTAGCATCACACAATTTTCTCGACCGCACGCTTCTCATGCTCTTTGTTTTTCCTCATGATAAGCCGGTGTTGGTCAATCCTCTGTGCTCATACAGCTTGTGAGCAGTTCTAGTCTTTCTTTGAAGCGCCGCTTTCCCCTCTGTGGGGGCATGTGCGCATATATGGCTAATGTTAGGAAATTTACCCTTGATACGGATTGCTACGAGGTGTTCGTTCACATACCCGAAACTCAAGATTTTTATCCCAAGACTTCCTCTAACAACAAATCCGCACCCAAACAGGCGCTGGGCTTGCCGTCAACAATCGCCGTAGTAGATATTGTAGTTTTTCATCCTCTTTTTATCCGGCCCAACTCTTCACATTTCTTGGATGGCGGTAATGTCAGTCTAAGTCCTTCGCTAGTTGTTCGGCTTTACATGGCCTATTAAGGGACCTAACAAATATAACTCATGGAGTTATAAATACTCTTAACATCGAATGAAAAATCTCGGTTTCTTTTCTTTATTCCTTTGAAATAAAAAGATCAATTTGTCGTCCAGTAATATGTAGATGCTTGTACACATAAAAAAAAAATGTAGAACAGAAAGCAGAACCCTGTGGCATACGAGTATAAGCGTATTTGTCTGCCAAAATAATGGTCCATATGGGGAACAGATACATTCGATTTGTATCCGAAATGATTCACTCCAATCGATTAGAGTGCCAATAGTAAATGAAATACGATTGTTGAAGTACACTTAACCGCACACACACGCACATACACAACCACATGTGTAGGCATTTTTGATTGAGCAGTTGATGAAACAAACCAGCTCATGAAAACTAATATACTCATTTTCCCATGATTGATTTTTGATATGAACCATTAACCTTGGATCGACCTGAGTTGAGTTCCTCGACATCTACCACCAATACAGTCTACAAACATTGTCACATAGGTGGTCTAATGTATAAATAATACTCGTATGTAGCCAAAAACAGAGAAAAAAAAACTAATATTTCACCTTGATAGATACCTTAATACACGGGCATACTATACTCGTATATCACCGAATACAGCCATACGACTATCTGAAGTTGGTGAGGGCCCGAATGTGTAATTACAATAATGCATGTCGGACGGACAATATAAATGGCCGGATGCCAAGGCAATTTCTAAGCGGACAAAGATAGATTTTTATTCGGTTTCATTTTTAAAGAGACACTGAGTGGGGACTTGTAGAACCTTTATAGGCTTAAGGTATTCAGTGGGTTTTAAGCGAAAACCCTTTTCAGGTGTCATCTAATCAATGAGATGGAATAATAAGGGCAGGAGGATAGTGGGCGGTAGGTAGTAGGCGGTACAACGATACAAAGAAGAAAACATTTCTATTTATTTTGTTTCTTTTTGTTTTTGTTTTTTTTTTTGGGGGGGCAGAAAGGGATAAGCTAATCCCAAATGCCGCAAAGGCCAACATCTCATACATAAAAGCTTCAGTTAAACGAATCATCTTCCCTTTTTCAGTTTTCGTATTTGTCCCCCTCAAGTAAAACAAAAAGGACAAAAAGGAATACTAAATGAAACGAAAAATGAGTACGAGTATAGTATATAGAATATTACGTATAGAAGAAAAAATAAAAGGATAACTTTGCCAGTGAAACTTTATTCACGCAGCCCGCACACAGAGAAAGTGCTTCTAATGAAGAACAACCGACTGGGTGGTTGGGTTGAGCTTGAATTAAATGGAATGGATGGATGATTTCCACCCCCCACCACTCATCTAACACTTTCGTTCTTTCGTTTTTTTTTTCTTTTTTTTTATGTGTGGTTTCTCTTCTTCGTTTTTTTGTTTTTTTTTTTCTTTGTCAATGAGAAGTTTATCCAATAAATTGCATGTCATATAGTGAATTAATATTTATTTGCCGTAGCCCCTTATGAGTAGATGCCTACGGCCCTAAGTAGGGGTGGAAAGTTTCCAAACGACGGCAATTCGACTATGGGACTACTTGAAACGAAAGGCAGTATTCAGCCCTTCTTGGTGCCTTGTCTATTCTATTTGTCTCAGAATATGAATTCTGTGTTAATTGTGTAAATTGTCTTGACATTAAATACAAATTTACTTTGTGTGGTGCTCATACTCGTAGTACGTACCCGTATGTGTTTGAGAGCTCTGTACACTCGACTCACTTATTGACGTTAACTGTGTTTGATATAGTTATTGAACATGACCCATGGGGACATATGAACTTTGACGATGAGGGACTATTGATTAAGAAGCATTGAGAACGCAGCTCTCGGCGGGGCTGCATATTTGTTTAAGTAGACAAGTTGGACGCAATTATGTTTTTCCTCTCGCTCTATTTATTGTTGCTGCTGGTGCTTGTAGGTAGATACTAGGAAGTTTGTTTAACTGAAGTGCACACTTAATGGGAGTTTTATTGCTTCCAGAGGGGTTTGGGGTGAGTGGGCGTGTAATGGAAATGCAGTGTTTTAATACAATATAGTAAATTAGTCGCAAAACTCAAATCCTGATTGACGGGACTAAACACGGCTTGTACTTTAAGGGTTAGACCATCTAATCAGGAAATTAAAACCGGATGGAAACACCTTGGTAATTAATCCTGGTAAGACTACGTTTATATTTATGAGTTGACGCTATCCTGTTTAGGATTGCACTGAGCAGCGACAACCTGACGATGCCCAGTGCTATAACTTCGACTTAGCATGAGAAATTGTGCTAATTTAAGCTTCTTCTAGTCGCCAGTGGGTGACATCTGGGCTTGACTTGACTCATAAGAGCAATAGTACCAACACTATAATGTCCTACGGTAGATGAGTGTTAACATTTAACAGTATAGCAGATTTCTTATATTGGTAACTTTTATCTTTTGGATGTCAGATTGGGAAGTATAATTCAGGACTATTTAGAGTGGCAAATGAACATTTAATAACTTAACCTTAGCGCTTATGTCCTACAATGGCTTATCGTTATGCTTGGATAAACTATCCGATCATGTAAAATTACTATTTCGAAGCAACTGATATCTAAGGATGAAAACCTTTTTAGGTCAACAATGCTACAAAATGGAAATCAACCATATTGATGGTAGAGAGCATACACCAACTCATTTCGAAGATGAAGTCGAAAGAACATATCAATGATGAAGGGACTCTAAACTGCACCAATTAAACAGACGTTAGTCTCCTACTAACCGCATATAAGAAATGTTGGGGTGTGTAGGGTTTATCTTTACTTTTTCAAGGGAAAAATTTATGATGCAGGAGTTATGGTGCCAAGGAGTGACGTGGGATGATCCCATACCTCAAGTGTTGGTAGATCGATAGCATACCTTTCAGAAATAACTTCCTCAGATCCAACACATAGGGATCCCTCGCTGGGTACATGTCAACCAAGGCATAACGAGGCTGCAACTACATGGGTTTTGTGATGCTTCCGAGAAGGCATACGGGGCGGCAGTCCATTTTCGTATAGAAGATGAAAGAGGCAACATCCATCAGCACTTGATGTTTGCCAAAACGAGAGTCGCGCCACTTAAAACCGTTTGCTTACCCAGGCTTGAGCTATGTGGAGCGTTTACTCTTCCCACGTTACTGGATTATACCAAGAAAGCAATGGAGCTGACAAATATAGAGACACACGCGTTGATATATTCGTCAATTGCCCTTGCTTGTGTAGCAGAAATACAGCGCCTGACGAACTGCAGCTCTTGGAAACATATTCCGACTCAATACAACGTAGCTGATTTCGCCTCGAGGGGTATATTTCCATCAGCAGTTAAACAAAACGAATTATAATGGAAGGGCCCAAGCTTCCTACGAGAGAATTGGAACTTTGAAATTCCCATTCAACTCAAAAGGACTAACCCTGACTTGGAGCAACGAAAGGAGAACACAACCAACATTTTTGATTGGTTCATACGATGTTTTAGGCCCGGTAAACCCACAACATATACCAGGTCATACATTTGTGCTACATACATTTAGAGATTTCGATCAAATTTTTGTTTCAATACCTTCTTTGGCTCTTGCTATTATGAATGGAATATACATACATACTTACTTAGATTAGGCGGCGCTACAGTCTGGATGGGTCGACAGCCATCTTAGTCGTTGAATCTTCACACTTCTGGCTAGGTCTTTATCGGTGTATAGTACATACAGTTCGTCGTTGTATCTCCTCCTCCACTCACCGTCAATGCAGACGGGATCGAAAATCACTCGAAGAATTTTCCGCTCAAAGCTGCCAAGAGCACCCTTATTCATTTTTAATGGTGTCCATGCCTCTGCGCTATAGAGTGGGACTGGGACTTTTGTAAGTTTTGTTGTTCGAGAGAGGGCTTTGCTAATCAATTGCCTTCTTAGCCCAAAGAAGCAGCGATTGGCAAGAGTTATTCTTCATTTGATTTCAGCGCTAGTGTCGTTGTCTGAACTCATAGCGGAGCCTAGATATTCAAATTCCTTGACTACTTCAAAGTTATATCTGTCGAAGGCGACGTTCTGTCCGAGATGTTGGTGTTATGTGTCCTTTTTGCTTGATAGTATATACTTGGCACCCTTCTTAACCGCTAAGCCCATTTTCGCCGCTTCCGTCTCAATACTCGCGAAAGCGCCACTGACATCACGCTGCTTTCTTCCGATTATGTCATTATTACCGGCAAATGTGAGTAATTGGACGGACTTTTAAAAGATTGTGAATGGCGATGGCGCGATAGTTAACTCATTGGACTATCATGCAGAAAGTCTGGGTTCGATTCCTGGCTGGATCACCAACAATTTTTCAAATCGCCATCACCCTTTCGGCGGGCAATGGCAAACTCCCAAAAGTAAAATTGCCTACGAAAAAGCTTTTAAGGAGTGCCGCTCGGATTCGGCGATAAACCGTAGGCCCCGCTCAGATGTGACCAAAATGACAACATGAGCAACACAAATGAGTGTCAAGAAGCTAGGCCATGGCCCATACCGGGCTGCCAGCGCCACAGTGTTTTTTTTTTTGAATGGAATATAACATCATTCAAAAAAACTCCACGGAAGTTCTTGCAGGACTTGATTCTGAGAATGTAATTTTCTATGACTTTTCGACATATATTGGACAATAACTCGGCCATAACTTCATGAAAATTCGTTTCCAAAAAGTCAAGAATTTGCCGATTGTGTGCATAAAAAAGATCTTTTGCATAGTCCCAGAACAAGAAATTCCACGGCGAAAAATCACACGACCTCTGTGGCCAATTCGCATTACCAAAACGCGAAATAACTCGTCCAGGAAATTTTTCTTCAAATATGGGTCGTGGCCAAAATGGGTTGTATTGTGTGAGATGTGGTTCTGTCTTGTTGAAGCCAAAAAGTTCTGGTTAGCATTTGGTTATAGTGTTGAGAATTGACTGCGATGGTTACACCTTCTTCATTTTCGAATAAGTATGGACCACCAATGACGCCATTAGACCAAATTGCACACCACACAGTGACCTTTTGTAGATGTAAAGGTCTGTCGACAGTAGCATTTGGATTTTCACTTCACATATGGAGATATGGAAAACTTTGTTTGTTTACGAATCCACCGAGTGAAAAATTAGTCTTTTCCTTGAAGAAAATGTTTTCTGAATGTTAGTAATCTAAACGCATTCCGTGATAAGCTGGCGTTAATTCTTGAGTGAGTTGAACTCAATAAAGATGTAGATGCAAATTCAAATACAAATTACGCCATAATGTGCCGTAAGATAAGCCCAAATGCTCTGCTCGATGTAAATCCGATAGATTTAATACTTCTTCAACACTTTCACTAACGGCAGCCTTATTTTCTGAAAAATGTGCATTCGATGATAAATGGGCTTTTAGACATCTGTAACAGGTCATGTCTGCTTTTGTTATTCCTGTCAAACTTCTCAGTTTGTTCAAAGTGAGTGCTTGTCGGAGTGCTTCGAAAGCAATTTTAATAAAACATTTGATGTCAGTAAAGGGTTGGGCAAGGTGTAGTGCTTTCATTTGACTTCTTTTAGATAAAACTTGAGAAAATTTTGCAATTTCCCAGAATTGCAGAAATTAACTCGCATGACAACGATCTCTTAATATTTTTAGCAATTCATTGAGCGTTTGTGAAGAGATGTTTTATTGAAACTTAAGCTTATCTACATTCAATTCATCCAACTATACAAGTATGTTCATCTATCGATTACGTTCAGCATTTCCTGTAACGTCGACGAATACTGATATTTGTCTCATTTTGTAAGCTAAAGGGTGATGTTTTGTCGTATTCGATTACATGCTGGCCGTTCAGGTTGATGTGTTGCCTGAATGGCGACTGAGTCTCTTGTCTAGTAGACGACTTCATGACTAGAATTTCTCTAGTTTGAACTTGGCATATGTCATAAATAATAAATTCAATAAATTTCCTTTAATGACATCCCACATCGACATTATCTGTTTGCTCACTCTTTATATCAAAATGTTGACGGAATAGCTCATTATTGTTACGAAAAATGCTTATTATTTGGTAATACTCGCACTGTTTACTACTAAGTCAGGTTGTTTTACTTCTGCTGTACACAATTCGTTAAGAAACTTCTTAGACGTTTGTTTTCGATATTATAAATATAGCAACAGACCGGAAAAATAATCCGAAAAGAATTCCATTTATCGGGAATGTATTCTGTCATGTTAAGCAGCCTTCCCGAAATAGATTTCACGTATTTTTCGTAATTTTAAAATGTCATTTTGCATTTGTCAATAATATATTTCTCGTTTGCCTACTTTTTAACTGTTGCTGACTTCTGGTGATGTTGAAAGGTTATTTGATTTTCTGACAGCAATTTTTCCACATATGCTAGCATTGACTAAATGAGTTTTCAGATTTCATAACATTACAGAAGTCGAAGTTTATCGAACGCGCCCTTTCGAAAATGAATCCACGACTTTTTGCCCTTTTAGATGTCATTCAAATACACAAGTTGTCAATTTGTTTGAATTTGTTTTATAACTACGTCACCGTGAACTAACATAAGAAAGGCAAACAAAACAAAAAATTAAAAACTTTCCCACATAGCGGAAAAACTGTAGATAGTGGAAAATGGGAATTTCAAAAAGCTTCTACAACATATTCCGCCTATTCATTCCATCAAACACTTCCAAAGCTGTCAATTGAAGTCGGGATGCATTTTTATTTTAAAAAACCGATAGAATACAGAAAGTCACAATAAGTCAATTTATCTTCTGTTCACACGGCTACCCATTGTAACTGCTCCGACAGAGAAAACAAAAGATGGCGTGGAATACGGCCACTGCAAACAACGGTTTTGTTTATCAATTGAACAATTTCAAGTAAAACAATTTACTCGTTGAAAAGAAAAATAGAAAATGTTGAAACTTTTACTGGATTAACAACAATTGAATCCCAATCTGATTGATTAAGGGACGTATCGAGGAAATTAAATTGCTTTCAGGAAACCACACATAAAATTGACACGAAGGAATAAAAAAGGAGAACCTGTGCCCTGATTCGAGAGCTTCAATTTGATTTTAAATCACAAAACTATTGAGAATTTCAATTGGAACTGTTTGTAGGATTCTGCGATTTTGAAGTGAATTGGCAATTTGCTGAACAACAATGTTACGAAATTTTTTAAACATCTTTGCAAAAGTAACTTCTATAGGGGGCTCAAAATTGTCATAATGAAATGAATGAAATGTAGACGTACCTATATTTTATTTGGCAGACTTTGTTCATGTGCTTCATTTTGTACAGAGTGTTTAAACGAGTGCGAATTTCGCAAAATAGAATTGCGACAAATGCCCCATACATAATTTTGATCACCTAAAGAATCATTTTGAGTGATGAGGCAGAATTGTCACATTTGCTCTTAGAAAACCCAAGAAATATGATCGGTATGAATTTTATTTCAATTTCTCAGAGGGACTTTGGACGAATTGAAGGTAGTACATCGAATCCATCGATTATGGGTGAAAGGGAAAGGGAAGCACACAATTGTTAGACGAATATCCATACTTGATTTTAAAAGGAATTTGAATATTTTGGGCCAGCATTCCGGCCACGTTGATGCGCTGTATATCATCAATCATTTTCACATGGGAGAGGAGACAAATTTGCGATGGGACATCAATAGATTTCGGAACTATTTTTGGGATGGCATTAATTACTCTGGCCAGAGCCCACTTGTAGCGAGGCAGATCATCTTCGTGGACTATTACTAGACTTCCTTTTTTGATGTTGGGCTGCGTAGAATGCCACTTGGAGCGAACCTGGAGATGTTTTATGTACTCGGCCGTCCATCTCTCCCAAAAATGTTGTTTGATTTTTGATACACGTTGCCATCTACTGAGATAGAAAATTTATCATATACAAAATTTGGACATCACCGGGGTCTGAAAACATTGGAGTAATATGTCCCGAATTGAAAATTGCCTCGATTTCGACTAGTGCTGTCGCCAATTCTTTAAACATCAAAAGCGCGCTACCCAAGGTTTTGAAAAGCAGTCCCTTTGTTGACCCTACTGCAGCTTCCCAAAGCCCTCCGTAGTGAGGTGCTCGGGGATTGATGAAGTTGAACTCAATCATCTTTTCTGCAGCAAAATTTAAAACATTTATTTTACTACAATTTGCAAAGAATTTGTTTCGAAATTCCAACAGATTTGTCCTGACTCCCACAAAGTTGATTGCACTGTCGCAATAGATTTCAGTTGAACAACCCCTTCGACCTATAAATCGCTTTAGCGCTGTAATAAATGCGTTGGATGTGAGATTTACAACGACTTCTAGATGCACAGCTTTGGTGGAGTAACAAACAAACACTGCAATGTTGGTTTAACAGGGTTGCTTTCCACGAATCTTCCATGAAGTCAGGATCGGTCCACAAAAGTCCACCCCACACACAGAAAATGGTCGGTTTGGTTACTCTATCCTTTGGAAAATTTTCCATTAGTTGCTCCGAAAGTTTCGACCTGGACCTTCTGCAATGTACACAATCGCGCACCACTTACCTAACCAACTTTCTTCGAATAACGATACAAAACCGATCGCTCACAAAATTAAGCAAAGCCTACGAGTCTGCATGAAATTTGGTGAGATGCAAGTGCCTCATATATTTTTGAACAAAACTATTGGGTCTGTAACTTAATTCGTGCGGTTTGCTAAGAGATGGCGTAACTTGTATTATTCCATTGGAACATGCGTTGAAAAGCTACTGTCATTGTACGTCATTTCAGTATATGTCATTCATTTGAAGCGTAAACAACAATAAATTTTTTTAACTCAAATATGTCGAACTTTGTGCCTGAAAAGTGTTTTTGCGGGGACTTCTTCTTCATTACTTTAATATGAAGAAAACTGCTGCCGAAAGTCATCGTATTTTGGTGGAAGTTCATGGTGAACATGCGCTAGCTGAGCGAAGTGGTGATTTTGGCTTGGAAGACGATGAAAGTCCTGGGCAGCCAAAAAAGTTTGAAGATGAAGAACTGGAAGAATAACTCTATGAAGATTGTTGCCAAACACAAGAAGAGCTTGCAAAATCTTTGGGTGCCACTCAAGCAGCCATTTCAAAACGTTTAAAAGCAGCTGGATATATTCAAAAGCAAGGTAATTGGGTGAACTCAAGCCGTGAGACGTCGAAAAGCGGGTTTGCATATTCAACCACCTACCCTGATGAGATTCTTATTGTAAATTTCATCCAAAAATTGGACTAAATTGCAAATTGTTGAGCTCGACATAGTACCTCTGGACCTTATCTCATCTATCTTCTTTGAAAAATATTGCTGTTGAATGTGCCATACAATACACATTAGTGCGACGTTAGGATTTCTCGCCGATAATTTTATTTCTTTGGGCTGCTTTCTTTGGGCTACGCTAAATGTATTCATCCCTGTCGAAGACTTTCATGAACTCCATTTCTACGATTTCGCATACAAATACGTTTTTCTCGCTTCTTCCGTTCCAATAACGGCTCTCCAACATCGAGTTCTGCGAAATCAGCCTGTCCTGGCCAATCACTGTACCCTTCCCTCAGGAAATCAGACCCGCAAACCAAGATGAATGCTGTAAATCTTCGTTGTTGCATCCTCTGGAAATGAGGTCTGCCGGATTATTTTTCTATCCTACGTGCCTCAAAAAGACGCCGGAACTTAGTGATTGCATGTCGTTTACTCGTTTTACGACGAGAGTTTCCCAAGTATTTGGAGATGTATCAAGCCAACCAGGAATCTATCCAAAAATAAATGTGATTAAATTTGAATTCGAACCCACTTGGACCTTGTTTGGCTAACATATGGGCTCCGCATACTTCTAGTCGAGGCAGGGAGTTTTTCAGATGCTACCTTTGATTTCACAGCAATCCGATTCACTGAGAGAGGTCAGAATCCATACTCACACCATGCATACAAATAGCAACCGTATGCCTTTATAGAAGTATCCCCAAACCCATGAACTTGGATACTCCTGTAGTTTAGTTAAAAGATGAATCGGGGAATTCTAATATTATATATTTTTCGCAAATTAGAAGTGTACTCTTTCCAACATGAAACGAAAGCAGCTGGCAATGAACCATCCCAGCTTAACTTCTCCATCCACAAAGATTTTAAGAAACATTTTCGCCTTTACGATGATTGGGACAGATTAAGTCCTCTTGGCTTAAACAAACAATCTACTAGCCGAAACAGGAGTTGTGCGCTTAATAAACCTGCTAGGTAGAAAAGTGTCTTTATAGGAGTATTGAAACGTATCTTGTTTTGGACTCGAAGCGATTCCTAGAGTTTTGATGGTTTCCACGTCAGCTAAATTCAGCCCCACGTTCGTCGTTTCCATCGATGAATCTACTTAAGGAAAAAAAATTAAATTATAAATAAAAATTAAGTCGTCATCTACTTTATTAACGTACGCTTCACAACTTAACTTAACTCGAAATCTAAATATCGTCTAGGTCGCGAACACTGATTGTTTTTTGCCATGGGTGGTCAGCATCTCTACCTCATTTTTGGGAGCCACCGAAACTTGAACAAAACCTTCAAGCTTCGGTTAACTTTAGGAGGTGACCTTTCAGAATGTCTCTTAATTTGAATCTCCATAACTTGCCCTTATCAAGCTTATTTATAACAAGGAGAAGTAGCCCAAGCTACTAAGTAACACACTGACCTAGTAGAGCTTGTCAATCCTCTTTCCATCTGCAAGGCATAGAACGTATTCCTGTCAGCAATTTCTGTGCCAAATTGGAAGAGCCTGTGAACATTGACGACGTACTTTGTAACAAATGCGATTACGACAAGTACGATTACAACACTAGCGACTCCACCGACGGGGTAAGCCCATATAGGACTGCACTAAAGGTATGATCTATCATTAGTCCTTTCTCTTACGACTGTTCTAAGATATTATCTATCAAACCTGTGAATCAGACACAGACGTGAAAAACCTCGTACATAATTATAATCAATTTTCGCCACGTATTTCTTGTATTCAGAACAGCATATGTATAGGAGTTTAAGGCAGTTTTAAACTAAAAGTTGTCAAAGGCCTTCTCAAACTCAAACAAGCAACCGTACACTATTCCTTGCATTTTCTCCACACTATATCGGAGATCAGTTCCGATGCAGCGTGGCTAGTGTCCACTTTACCATCGACTGAGTCACCACTTTGTGAACTTACTTGTTTACTAACCGTCAATAGCCTTCGTCTGTTTTCTGTGGACTGAAGCAATTAATTAAATCGGGCTACGTACATTTTAGAAGTTGGGTCCATAACATATAAATCTGGTTCGCATTGGTTTTTTCTATCCTGTTTGCTTCGTCAGCTTGTTACACATTTTTAGTAAATGTGAGTCAAACTCGTCGCTTTTCAATTATTTTCTTTTCATCGAAGGATCGATTCCGCTTGAACATAAATTACGCTTCAAGTTTCTGGAGGAGCATCGCACTCAAATATTGTCGTAGGAATACACATGATGATACGGTTTCAGTTGCGTTCGCTTGTTCTGAATCCATGTTGTGGGCCTAGTCTGTAGTGGACAGTATTATAATAGTATTTCGCTGTTTGTCTTATATTTGGCAAGTCTAGAAAGAATCCGGCGAACCAGCATGTTATCCGTGTACAACTCGACACCACCAGCTGTATATGTGGTTACACCTAGTGATTGGTTGATAAATTTCGCACGCGTGCATGTCTAGCGTTAAGACCTCCTGCCAGAAGAAAAACTGCTGCGTCCTTAGTTACCGAGACGCATGCATTTCATTAAAGACATGGAGTCTACCTATATTCTCACTATTTTTGACCTTTAAGTTCAAGCCTTCGTGTGTGCGGTGAAACTGATCTTATTTTTTAATATTAAAGCTAAAATAACCAACTCTAGTTTCACTAACACTAAAATAACACTTAAGCATTCGGTCCTCAAAGATTAAGAAAGACTTGTCCCTCTCTCAAATATCAGTGAGCTAACATTCACTGCGAGGATCTTTAGACATTATATGGAATCACCAGTCTTGCCAAATAGAATGAAATAGATAACGTCTATTCGAGACGCTCGTTTAAGTTGTCTCTGGAAAGGACTTCATGGAGAAAAAGTCTTTGATGGTATATAGCCCTGTCCCTATTCTTACAGGATTTTAGATTCATATATCCGTATTGTGACATTTTTTACTTTATCAGATGTTCCTCAGTTGTTTGATTTTAGGATGTCTTTAACTATTAGACTTTTGCTGATGCTAGCCAGGTTAGTTATATTTTCTGTGTGTTCAACTTAAAAGAATATACGAGTACATGATGGAGCTTTATTTAAATCGAGGAAGTCTTCTCCCCTTAAGTATTTTTGACCAGGTGTCCAAATAATAAGTATTTTAGGCACATTCTAAGCGGCATGTTTTTATGAAAGTGGTAGACGACGGAAGCAATTTTCATTCTTCTTCTACCAACTTCTTTGGGTTTTTATTCATTATTTATCAAATAGTGATTTTGCCGCTATCCTTTCGTAGCCTTTCAACAACATTCTTTACCTGGATATCACCAAAATGTATGTTTTTTCCTTAAGCTTCGTTGAGGGAAGTTAGCTCCTAATCAAATTGTTTTTTCAAACTCATTTTTGCTCCTGATATTGGACTCGCCAGGCTTTGCTTGCTTCAAAAGTGTTCACTCTTGGAAAGTTTATTGGAAACTTGGACTATTTAAACGGATTTTGGTAATACAATTACTCCTTGAATTCTTTTCTTTATTTGTTTGGTTTTGAGCTTGTAAAGAATTTGTACTTTGTATCCCCAATCTCTGTCTCATAGTCAATCGTCTCACCGTTCACCTTGATTGCTCTGGTTTGAGTCTAGTGGAGTCGACTTCCCATTCTCTACCATCTTCTAAAGCAAATGTAAAACATAACGTAGGACTGGCATAAACAATGATTCTGGTAGACACATCTTACGGCTAAGCTCACTCCTTTATTTGAAAGCAATTTCTAAATATTAAATGCCACCACCCATCTATGTTACATGCCCCTCTGTAAATGCACAGCGGGTTAGTCATAAGCATGTCCTCAAACAAAGTACCTACTTGTATAGTAAAAACTTAGGAGAGTCTTTTTAATATTTTATTTTTTCTGTGAGATCAAGTTTAGTGCCTCAATGACATCCACGACACTTGAAACCAATAAACGTCAGGATATGGTTGCCATTCTTTTCCTCGAACTTTTTTTTCGACGGCAATGTGTTGCGACTTTATGAGGGAAGCTGTAATCCCTTGGAGAAACGCGTTATTTATAAAAATGTACTCTGTTAAGACGTCTCGTCAAAAAAGTTAACATAAAACATGCAAACATAATACTCGTACACTCGTACAAGCTAGTTTACTTAACTTTTCTTTAATGCGCGAGGTTTCGCTTAACACTCTTGTAAAGTAGATTCATGGAGTACGAGTACTGTTTGGAATATTTTATGCCAATGAATGCGTTACATTAAGTATCTAGATGGGAAATGAGGGAGATTTTTTACAGCTTACTCTTTAAATTCACTCCTTTAATGGGCTTTGACATTTTTAGAAAACGAAAAATTGACTAATCCTTACGAGATTTAGAGCTCTATCTCAGATGATTTATTGAAATGTATTCTAAATGTTTCTGTTGCAACAAAAATGGTACTTCTACTGATTTTGACTTGAAAATCATCCAAAAAGAATGAATAGTAGATAATGTAGGAATTGAGGTTCAACTAATTAATAGGCAAAGCCTCAAAATTTATTGCGTCTATTTCGCCGATATTTTCAAGACAGCCGATAATAGGATGGCGTCAAAAAATGATTTGAGGAAACTTTTTTATAATAATGGCATAGAGATTGGGACTGTGCTAGAGCAAATGCCTGGGGGAATTTACTGTCGTGCCTCTCTTACACAGTTCCTATCTCGATTTTGTACTCCCCATCTCCTACTTATTTCCAAGCTAGCTCTCGTGGTCGTTCCTCTGTTCTTGACATCTTTGTTACAAATCGTTCCGAGTACATAACTCAACCCATATCGTTAAACGCACTAAGTTCTGATCATAATCCAGTCTCATGTATGCTTCTTCGTGCGGGCAATAAGATGATTTGGTACCTAAAGTTAGGAAGAAAAAGTGTCTTCCCTCTTATGTGCTAGAGTAATTAAAGCTAAGAAATATTCAAAGAAGAAATTGGCAAAGCTATCGGCAGCCGGTATACCGTGACGAGATGCTACGTTGATTGGAACAGAAAATTATGTTCCCTGGATAAAAATGCTAAACCATTTTGGAACGTTAATAAAGAATTAATAAATTAATAACATTAATAAAGAATTACCTGGCTTACGTGACAAATTTTTACTACAATACACAGATGAAGAGGAAGCAAATGCCCTTGGGCTTAGTTTTTCAAATAACCACCATGTGTCTGCAGGTCTAGGGGATCCTTTTACAAATACGCTGGTAATGAACACCTTACAAACATTTAATATGCAGACTTTCGACACTTCGTCAAATTCTTTCCTTACTGATGACGATGTGAAGTTTTATATTGATAATCTAAAAGTAAGGAAATCAGGTGGCTGTGATCATATAAAAAATTTGTATCTCAAGCATCTACTGAAAGCTGGAGTTAGGTCCTTAACAGCTATATTCAATGCATGCTTAAAAATCCAGTATTTTCCTGACGCTTGGAAAATAGCTGAGGTGGTACCTATACCCCGAGAGTCCCGAGAGCTGTAGTCCAATAAGTTTGCTTAGTAATGTAAGTAAATTATATGAACAAGTTATTAAGCAAAAAAATCACTAAGATCATAACTGAGCGTAGCATATATCCTGACATCCAGTTTGGCTTCAGGCCACAACATAGCACATACCACCAAGTACTCCAAATTTCCAATGTTATCAAATATAATTTTCAGCAAAAAAAAATTCACAGGGATGGTCCTTTTGGCATAATGGTCTCGTCTACAAATTGATTAATCTCAACTTTCCTCGATTTCTTTGTAAAATACTCCAACATTTTTTGCCAGGTCGTTCTTTTCAAGTAGTTGTCAATAGTAGTGTTTCTTGTTTAATTAGTATCCAGTCAGGTGTGACGCAAGGCTCTGTCCTTGGTCCTATATTTTACAATTTATTCACGTCAGATTTTTCGAGTCTAACTAATTGTCAAGCCACCATTTTTGCAGATGATAATGCAATACTATCATCGCACGAATTTGCTCTCAATGTTGAAACAAATCTTCGAAATTCGATTGAAGTATTAGAACGGTATTACAATAGGTGGAAAATAAAGTTAAACTGTGATAAAACGCAAGCAATCTTTTTTACCCGAAAAAGAAAACCTTGCTATCTATCAAATAGTCAATTGCAAATATATGGATCGGCAGTAAACTGGAGTAATTGCGTTAAATACCCAGGTATTTATCTGGACACCAAACTCACTTTTCATAAAGACGTTGCTAAAACCTTACACAAAGCCAACTTAGCTATTAGAATATTATATTCCTTCATAAACAGAAAATCTGCCCTTTCAAACGGAAACAAAATTATTATACACAAAGTAGTTTTCCAAGCGTTACTCTTGTATGGATGTCCGGTATGGGGAAACTGTGAAACAGAAAAAAAAAAAACACACTGTGGCGCTGGCAGCCCGGTATGGGCCATGGCCTAGCTTCTTGACACTCATTTGTGTTGCTCATGTTGTCATTTTTGTCACATCTGAGCGGGGCCTACGGTTTATCGCCGAGTCCGAACGGCACTCCTTGGAAGCTTTTTCGTAGGCAATTTTACTTTCGGGAGTTTGCCATTGCCCGCCGAAAGGGTGATGGCGATTTGAAAAATTGTTGGTGACCCAGCCAGGAATCGAACCCAGACTGTCTGCGTGATAGTCCAATGAGCTAACTATCGCGCCATCGCCATCGCCATCTGTGAAACAGACCCATATTAAAAAACTGCAAGTGTCGCAAAATAAATTATTTAAAATGATGCTCAACCTCTCCTTCCACCATTCTACTATTGACCTCTATAAAAGACCGAATGTTGAATTGATATCGAAAAGAATCGAAAAGTTTACTGAAAATTTTAAAAACAAATGTGATTTACCTGACAATTGCTTTGTATCAAATTTATTTAACGAAAGTTATTAATTACTTATTTATATATTTAGTTTTTTATTTATCTATTTATTAACATTTATTTGATTATTTTTGGTTATTTATTTATTTACTTATTTATTTTTTCTCTTTTGTATTAAAATCTATTTTTGCTTCATTATTACTATTAATGTTCTCTTTTTTGCTTTGAATGGAGTTTTTTTTCGTTTTTCCTCCAAATTATAAATCTTATTTCGAAATGTAATATCTACCATAACAACCACAAAATAATGTTTCAGTAGAACAAAATATCTCTGTAAAATGTAAAATGTGGTTTAACAAACAAATGTAATTATTTTTGTACGAAATAAAGATCTGTCTATCTATCTAGAAAGAATCATTTCACTTTTTCTTTTTATCGACAGTTTACATAATTTGTTTGGTAAAAATATGAAACTGATCATCTTTTCATAAACCTATGATTTGTATCTATTATTGCTCGCTAATTCATTGGTCAAAGGGCGCGTCAGATGACACAATAACTCCTGGAGATCCATGCTTGGTTGGAGCTTACTATATTTTTAATATCCATTTTGTATTTCAGAGTTACAAATGGTATAATTGTGATATGTCTTTGTTTATATTGTTATAAAATTTTACTTCGTTTTAAAGGCTTATAAAACAATTTACAAGAATAATGGCATGGCATAAATCTAACATTGCGAATAAAAAACTATATGTAAATGTAAATTTTTAATAATAAATTTTAAATAAAACTAATAGCTTGGACGCAATTAGAGAGCTAACTAGTTAACTTCGAATTTCCTGTTAAATAGGATAAACGGCAAAGAAGTGGTAGATATCTTCATTTTCCCTTCTGTTGAATAGTCCACATATTTTTTGCAGATCGTCTCCGTGAGGTATAAAGTCAAAATTTCGACTCTGGTTTTAAAGACAGTACTAATTACTTTGGATGAGAACACCTTGCTAGAATAGCTAGCATCAAATAGCTGGTGATTTAAGTGTTTTTTTTAAACATTTCTGGATGTCGACGAAGTTGCTCTGGAGATATTTTGAATATATAGTTTTTCGTCGACCATTGCCATCAAATCTGAAAACAGGTCAACATTAGACTCCTGCAAAGAGAGAACGATGTCGTGGTATACTGCTAACTGGTTCCATTCTTTGAATGGCGTTGCGTTTGCGTTTGTACCAAGAAGTTTCAGCAGGATGGATTTGTGAAGGATACTATTGTTCCTTTTCACTATCCTTGCTATATAGTTCGCGTTTGCTTTCAAACTTTGTATATAAATGGACATAATACCTGACTCGACGTAAATAGCGTAATTCGATGTTGAGTTTGGGATACGGAACAAGCGCTTGCAAAACTGCCTGAGGACTACTTCGAAGGCTTCGAGAACTGTAAATCCGAAGACTTGGACTCTATAACACATGCAAGCATTAACAGTCGCATTGAGGATTCTATATTTTGATTTGCGAAAAACTTAGGCCACATCATATTCAAGGCGTGTTTAGCCTCATAACATTTGTTAATGGAATGCTTAAGAAATTTAAGGTTGTGTGTCAATAGGACACCCAGATACTTAAACTCCTGAACAACCTCAATGAGAGTGTTGTAAAGAAACCAATTCTCTTCTGGTAGTCTTCTACTTTTTCGGGCTTCAAATATAAGTGTCTTCGTCTTTTTGGCGTTAATATGAAAGCCCAAGTCTCACAAAAAGACAGGATTCTGTTAATTTGCAGTCGCAACGTGAATAGGTTGTCAGCGAGCAAAATCAAATTATCAGCATACGATAGCAAGATTTTCACCAAGTTATTGGCAAAAGAACTCCGCCGGGAAGTAAGTGACTGATTTCATCGATGAACAGGGCAAAAAGGAGGGGACTTAGGATACACCCTTGAGGAACACCGGCTGTTGTTACAAACCAGTTAGAGAACTCGGAACCATCCCAAACAGTTGCCTTCGATAGGGAAAGAAAATGTAAATACACCAGCAGAAATATACACGACAAACCAAGACATGAAACTCGTAGTTTGTAAATTAAAGCCTGGCAAAAATAACTGCGTTATTGAAACTACTGGGGATGCATGCATCACTATAGAGTCTATTAAAGAAATGAAGAAGATAATTTTTCAGTTCCAGAGTGCAGTTTTTGAAAAATTCAACCGGGATACCGTCAATGCCTGGTGCCTTGTTGTTTTTCATTTTTTTAAGTGTTACTTCAAACTCAGAGAGGGAAATTTGGGCATCAAGTTCACTGACAGAAACATTGGGCGTAAGTAGTAAAGTAAGAAGGTTCTGATTTAAAATGTGCTGCTAGTGGTTCAGCATCGAAAGCTTTCTTCGTCCTTTGAGAACGTACACCTAGTTCGCGAGCATGCATCCAAAATGATTTTGAATTTTTGCAGTTACCTAATTTCGCTGCCAGATTGTTTGTTGTTTGTATTTTTCCGTGTAGAGAGGCACCCTCTATTGCTAGCTTATCCACTTTCTCATTTCCTTTCATTTTTTGTGTGTCCAGGTACCCAGCAAATATCCACTCGAGTCCATAGACATTTTTTGTGCCTCTATTGAATAAATTGGTTTCACTTGCCTAAACATTTAAAGTGTCTTAACCCTCCACAAGAGCAACGATCTCTGGAGGATCAGGTTCATGAGTAGTACAGACTGTGAAGCTTCATATATATGTAAATAGCAAATATTTCGGCCAGATAAAAACTACATATATGCGTTGGGACGCTTGAAGGAGTACTGCATCTGAAGTAATTCACAGTACACTTCAGGTCGACAACCTTTCAATTTCTTCCGCGTAGAGGTGGAGTTTTCAATTATTGGTAGAAGTGTTATCTGCTGTAATGTGGAGAATCTCCATGGAAAGGGCACGCTTAGCTGAATGTTAGGGTTTTTAAACCGCATAGGTTGTGTTTGTAAAGTTTTTGCCTAAAATGTTCATCGGAGATTATTTCCAGTATTTTTACCAGAACCGAGGAGAGACTTACGGGTCTATCATCCTTTGCAGAGAATGCTTAGGTCTTTTTGGTTTGGGAATGAAAATCGCTTTTATTTCTCAGTTATTTGGGACGTTACCCACCCTTAGAGAACTGATATATAAAATTAGTATAAAAATAAAAACATAAAGAAAAAAAATAAATAAACTACCTTATGTAAATATATAGGTAATTTAAAAGTCCTCCTCGATAATACGTCTTCTATAGCGAAGGGCATTCAGTGCAAAATTGTACAATAAATCCAATCCCTGCTGTCCATTCAAATTGCGGATTGCTTCTTCTTCATCTATGATGCTTGCTCCAAAGAATTGTAAGAGGAATTCCGTAAAAATGGGACAGATGGCAAGAAAATGAAAAATATCTTCTCTTACGAGTACGTTTAGGTTGCACATATTGCACAGGATTGGTAGTTCTGGACGGTGTGGTATAAAATTCATGCTTATCAGCTCTCCTCTCAATTTAAATATTGGGCTTATTTTATCCGCTGAGTAGGAATTTAAAAAATATGTACATTCTTGCAGATGATATTTTAATTTACTATAGTACATCCTGTGCTGCAATGATTCGGCTTCATTCGCAAATTTGTCATACAAGTATTTAGCAGTTTCTTTAAGTAAAAATGAAAGTTGAGTTCTTATTAAATTAGGCTCCAAATTTGTTGTAAATTCAAGGCGAAGGCCACACTCTGTCGCTAGATTCTGCGACTCATTCACGAAGATAGCTCCTGTTGCAATAATGCGTGTAAGAACGATTTTCGACAACCTTTTTCCATCCATTGACATTACTTTGACTTAATAGTCTAAGTGTAATTTAAGAGTCGCTAAGAATAAAGGAGGCATTCCAGTTTCCAAATATAGCATATAGTTTGGTGAATTATACGGTAAGCGAAATATTCGCTTCGAAAAGTATCGAAAGGTGATCTCTACTGCTGGGAAAGGACGGTATCCTCAAACTTGAGCTCCGTATAACAGTACTGTCGTAGGGGTTGCACGAAACAGTTTATATTTTGAACTATGAGACACATAGTTCTTCAAAATCCATGGTAGGGATTACCTCTTCTGTTTCCGATTTGATCGCTCATGTTATTCTATTCTCTGCGATGATTAGATGTGCGATTGTTCTAATTATAGGCTTTCTTTAGGCGTGCAGTGCAGTGCAGGTGTCCAATGCTAAAGACAGGATCAATATAAAAACCAGGTACACCCTTACGTGTGATTCCATGTTTTCGCTTTTCTGATTGGAGTATTTTTTTCAGTAACTTTTTCTCAACTTAATTTTGTAAGGTCCACTCACTGCGTATAGGGAGGAGAATTCTAAGGTGGTCCCAGATGGATTCCTAAGCAGATACTTTCCATTTGATGGCATTTCTTTAACCTTACAGGTTTGTGGTTGCTAGGCCCAGAATTTTCTCTCCGACGATTTGTCCTATTACACAGTAATTTTGAAAAAAATAATAAATTCAAAAATTTACTCACCCCTGGCGTTGATGTCTATACTTCCCCGTTCATTGTGGCGTGCAATTGCAGCCGATTACCAGATCAGGCTTTTTATATTACTCTTATATCGTTTGTCATGAACGTATGTTAGTGGAGGGTGATTGTTTGCGTGTGTCACGTAACCTAAGACTAGGACGATATTCTTCAGCTTTTTTTCCAAGCCATCATATCTCCATTGCTTTGTCCAAATAAAAAGGGTATATCGAATGATTTTTTGTATAAAATACGGCTTCAGATTTTATCCTTATGTTTTCGATAAAAAAGATCCTATTCTTTGAACTTTAACCCTTATACGTTGTTTCCAAGAATTCATGCTTCTGGGATTAAGGATACATCAATATGTGCGACAAACATGAAGAGCATCAGATCATGAGTTGCTGCTTTACAATTTATCAAGGGGACCTTCGTGTAATTTGCACCACTTGCAGCTTCTTTGGGACTTTTGACACCCTTGGGGAGTTTTGGCTTTACACAACCTATGCCACCATATTTTATCATGCCCGACTTTTCTTTAAGGATTAGCCCATTCTACCTGCCTACAGCAAATGATAGATATTTTCTATCAAAATTTTGAGTTCAAGAAGACTTGGAGTCTGACACAAGCTTCATCTTTTGAAAACAACATACATAAACTATACTAAGGCAGAGATTATCTGTGTGAGTTTAAGTTGACAGGAAATCATGACGATTTAAAACTAAATACAATATTTGTGTTCATTTTGTTATTGCTTATCCAGTTGCACAACATAAAACAATCTATGTAAAAATATACATAAAAAAGTTTCCGGAATTTAATCAGAAAATTAAAAAGAAAAGTTTATTCATCTAAATCTATATTGTTCCCATCAAAATAATCTCCATCGACTGCAATACACTTATGCCAGCGCTTGATCCAATCCTCGAAACATTTTTTATATTTGGTTTTCGGTTGTGACTGTGTGACGTCTCATAGAGCCCAAATAATACTCTTTGTTTACTCTCTGGCCTTCTGGCAAAATTCATGATGCACTATACTTTTGTAATCCATGAAAACCGTGGCATTGCCTTCTTTTTTGACTGAAAACGACGTGGTTTTATTGGTCTCGGCTCATTTGGTGAACGTCATTCACTTGCGTAATGTCTGGATTGCATGTCGTACCCATAAACTCACGTCTCTTCTCCAGTAATGATCCTTTTGATGAATGTGGGATCGGTTTCAGCCTCGTAAATCATCTCTCGATGATCATCTCGACGTCAACACGGTTTCTTTTTTGCATGAAATTAAGGTCTTTTGGCACCAACTTTGCTGCTACACGACGGAAACTCAAATCATTAACCAAAATGTCTTGGACGGATCCATAGGCAATGTTCAAGTCCTCCGCTATCTCTCTGATGGTTAATCTGCGGTTATTGACCAACATTTCTTTTACTTCATCAATGCTTTCGTCGGTTTTCGATGTCGATGGTCTGCCACTGCGTTCATCATCTTCGATTGACTCACGACCACTTTTGAACCACTCGTGCCACTGGTAAACGACCGCTTTTTTTAGACGATCGCTGCCGAAACAATTTTCCAACATTTCCAACGTTCGCGCACCATTAAATCCGTTTTTTATGTAAAATTTAATATAAGTTCGTTGTTGTAAATTGGAAAAAAATCGCCAACACACACAGAGATACACAAAAATACATAGATGTACCCTTGGCTACGTAACTTTTGCAAATGTCAAGCTATGACGCTAAGGTTTAGAAGGAATATTAACAAGAGATGTACCAACCTAACAAAAATCGAAACAATGCGAGCGCCATTTCGGGAACTTTTTGATAGCATATACGAGGGCGGGTCAATAAGTCCGTGACTTTTGGATTAAAACACAGATTTTTTGATAAAAAAATAATTTCATTTTTCAACGTAGTCTCCCTTGAGCTCTATAGACTTTGTCCAACGCTTCTCCAATTTTTTGTCCCTTCCAAAAAAAATGCTTTGTCGAGGTCCTCAAAATAGGCCTTTGTTTGCGAGATGACTTCATCATTGGAGTCAAATCTTTTTCCACCAAGCCATTTCTTCAGGTTTGGGAACAAGAAGTAGTCGCTCGGAGCCAAATCTGGAGAATAGGGTGGATGAGGGAGCAATTCATAGCCCAATTCATGGATTTTTGCCATGGCAACTGCACATGCGTTTGTGGTCGACTGTGAGCAAACGCGGCACCCATCTTGCGGAAAGCTTTCTCATGCCCAAGTGATCATTCAAAATTGAAACCACTGAGCCATGCGAGATCCCTATGGCTTCCACAATCTCTCGCACTTTCAATCTTCGGTCGGCCAACACCATATCGTGAATTTTTTCGATTGTTTCGGGTGTAGAGACCTCAACTGGGCGTCCAGGACGTTCGGCATCTTCAGTGCTTGTACGGCCACAACGAAATTCAGTAAACCACTTTTTTACCATTGAAATCGATGGTGCAGAGTCCCCATAGTATTTATCAAGCTTAGCCTTGGTCTCGGTAATGGAAAAGCAAATGTACCATAAGACAGTACGACATGCAAAAGGCACTATATTTATTTTTCCACACATGTGCATGGCCATCGTGGGCATGTTTTTCTTTAAAAAAGAAACTGCCTTCTGTCAGTGCCAAGCGAAATGGCGTCTTTGTTGCCAGCCATACAATTTCGGCATACATACTGCTTCTATCAGTATATGTACTTATCTTTCACTCAAATCAAAAGTGAGACATAAAGAACATATCTATATGCACCTACATATACATACATAAACCTGACAGCAATTTTTGAAAGGACTCGTATCAAGGGCTTTAGGCAACTTGCACACCACCACCGTCATCTACATTCAGAGACGAAAATGAAAGTGTAGTCATTGGATTTGTAAAAGCGATACCCTTACCATATCCACGGTTCAACTACAAGGATTTGTCAATGTGTATCCTTTCATTCGCTATGGTGACCTTTTTTCTTTTCCATCGTCGGTCGGTCGCCGCCAGGATTTACGCTGTTTACTGTGAATTCTGATGGCTTATTGCGTTTATGTCATCAGTTATGACATCAATGTCATTTACTTCGAACTTCGAATATGTACGAGTACATCTGTATCCCTTTCTGTGTAACGTACACGGTTTTAGAAATGATTTTGACACTTAAAATGTCAAACTATCGATAAGAAATAATTTATGTCTTCACATTCGTTTCTACGAGCTAGAGTGATGAGAGTATATCGTGACAAAACTGTGACATTTTATCATCGCTATCATCGTTGGTTTATTACCCAATTTATACTCGTACAACATTGGCAGTATCTTTTCATATACGATTTGCTATTGCCTATTAACGTTTGTTTGTTTCACTCAAAAATAACAATTGAGTTAAAGTCAATTGGTCAAAAGCAATTTCATAGATGACATCTAGGAAATATCTTTAATTACCGTTAATAGTGATCGACGACCTCCGCCATACGAGTAGGTACCATGAATTCTGGAGACCATCAATATTAGTATTCGTATTATGTGCAGATGTATTCCCAGAATACACATTTTACATAGTGACTTTCAGATACGTACTAAACCGGGTGGATGTCATCCCATGGGACTTCAATTGAATTTTACGAAAACTCGTATCCGATGAACTTGAACTACGAGCATACCTAGACTTGGTTGTTATAGAGGAGAACGAGCTGGGTATCAAACGGATACATAATATCAGACCATTTAGGCAGGACATCATCAATCTTGATTGTCCTGTGCACATGGTGATTACATCAATTACCATAAGTAAGTTGTGCTAAGTGAATGTTGGGGAGCCCGGACTTTGTTCGTAGGTTACATTCACTTTATTGAAGTGTTACATTCGTATTGTGTAAGGATGTCGGAATTCCGATAGTCAAAATAGACATTGTCCTGTACAAACACACTTCGGTACATACATACGAGTACGTAGTTTCTTTTGTCAATTTTCATAGATATTCAATTGAGTGGATTTGTAAAGTGATTGTATAGGTATGTCTGTGTGGTAGTTTGGAATTCGATTTAAATATAATTTATATGTAATCTTTCAGGATATCACAGAATACAAGGGAAGAGATTTAAAATTCTTGTAAAATGATTTTCGTTCCGTAATCGAATTTAGAGGCATGCTTAATGGAACTTGTTATTTAGCTAGTTGTTATAGAAACCTAAAATTCAAAAAAGACTATTTCAAAGGAGGAAGGAGAGGCAAAAAAAAATCTATAAATCGTTCATCCCTGCTTAAATAAGTAGACAATAGCTGCATACTCGTACCTTTACCCAGAATTTCAAATGACTACTGAACGAGACTATTGAAAGTGAATGTGAAGGATTTAGGCCTGGGGGATGTTTATGCCAAAATATACTTTTGCCAAAGAACCCCTCCACGATAACGGTGGATTAAATTTTTGGGGAAAAACAAAAAGAGAAACTCTTTTCGCTTTTGAAGGAATTTTTCGCAAAAGTTAGTGAATTACTTATTGTTTTAAATAATTAAGAGAAGGATCTCAATGATTTTGCAAAATTCTAGCTCTTGAACTAACCCAGAATAATTTTTTTCTTGTTTTTTAATAATCAGCCAGGTAGACGTGTAATTCTGTAAGTCTGAAATAAAATGTTTATCTTCTTTAAATTGCTTTGAGCATTAAAAAAAAAAATTGGAATGCATGTTGTTGTGCGTTTATGGGACCTTGAGAGCTGATTGGATTTCAATGAACTTTGAAAATTAAATTTTAATTTTTTTAATGATAAAAAATAAATGAGCTAAAGCATCTCCCGCATCTGAAATCCAGTATATAGTACAATACTAAGGCCTTTTACAAAGAGGTTATTCACCTTGAAACACCCGTCTACAGTCAAATCTCCTAAGAGATAAGAAGTAAATAGAAGGGGGCATGATTTCAGTTTGTTTACAATTCGTGAGGGATTTCCATCAGGTTCGTCATCTATTTGCGACGGTTCCGAACCGTATTGTATTTTATCCTCAAACTAATTAAGTGATTGATGCGGTTAGTAAGTTACTAAATACAGCTTGAATGTTACTCAAAATGCAGGTACTTTGTCCTACCAAATCTATAGTATATGATAGTTGATAGTAAAAAAGTCTTCGATTAAAAAAAGGATTCAAGCAATCCAAAGAACGAGTGAAATAATTAGTGACACATACATGGTAAGTTTTCAAGTTATTTGCGAAGTGGCTACTTAAGTTTTGAGAAAGACAAGTTAAAATAAATACTTAATCAAGTCATAAATACTGGTACACAACTGAACTCACACATTACGAATGCAACACTGGGCGTATCCATTTCGTATTGATTGCGATTTGACAGTTCATATTCATGCTTCATTGTTACGTAAAAAGTTTTTGACATTAATTGCTTACAATCATGGAATGGGGCGACATCGAAAATCGTATTGTTGTAGTTGGCCTACTTAAATGCAACATGGGAAAAGGCGATATATTTAGGACGTTGCGGACGTTGGACCACTTTGAATCATTCGCAATTTTGTGAATCGTGCTGTGAAGTTGTTTGAGTACGAGACCGTCAAAGATCCGGCCGTCTCCGCACTGTGAAAACTCGGAAAGCGATCAAAGCCGTGAAGAAACGAATCGACCGAAAACCGCTGGGAAAATAGAAAATCTTGTCGCGGGAAGTGCAAATTTCGCAAAAATCCATGTCTCGCATTATCAAAGCAGATTAAGAACTCAGCGCGTACAAGCGACACACTGTACACCTGCTCACGACCGCATTGAAGGAAAACGCAAGCGAAGATCGAAAGCGTTACTCAGCCGGAACGCGAAGAACGCTAACAGATAAATTCTGTTTACTGACGAGAAAATCTTCACCGTAGAAGAATCGTTCAATAAGCAGAACGGTCGTATGTATGCTCGGTCATCCAGAGAGGCATCCCAACTCATCCCGAGGGTTCAAAGAGGCCATCATCCCGCGTCTGTAATGGTATGGTGGGAAGTGTGCTACGATGGCGTTACCAAGCTCCATTTTGGCGAGAAAGGCGTGAAAACATCGGCCAAAGTATATCAATCGACCGTCTTGGAATCCATTGTGAAGTCTCTCAACCAATCAATATTCAACAACAAGCCATGGACTTTCCAGCAAGACTTTGCTTCAGCTCACTAAGCAAAAACGACCCAACTGTGGCTTAAAACAACGTTCCGGACTTCATATCAACGGATGATTGGCCAGCTGGTAGTCCAGTCCTCAATCCGTTGGATTACAAGTTTTGGTCCGTATTAGAGGGCATGGCTTGCTCTACTCGACACTTTAATACTGAGTCATTGAAGCTAGCCCTTGTCCGTGCAGTGGACAATTTTCCCATGCATGAAGTGCGTTTCGCAATCGATGAGTGGCCACATCGTTTTAAGTCGTGCTGGAAGGCACATGGAAGTCATTTCGAATAGCCATTGAATAACCCGATAAAAACAAAACAAAAATTGTTTAAATATTAATTCATTTTCATTTGGCGCTGATTTTTCTGTGTACCAGTATTTATGACTTGACTAGGTATTTATAAATTAATACTCTTTTGCATGCGTTCAAAATAATTTTTGAAGCACTTTTTCCACTCCGATTGTGGTACCTCCGAAATATTTGATTTGAACCCATAAAAAGCTTCTTAAGACATCGTAAAAAGTTGAATTCGTATTTTCTCTCTGATCTGCGGAAATGAGAAGAAACCATTGGGTGCCAAATCAGGACTATACGGCGGATGACCCATAAATTCGATGTTTTGAATGCTTGATGAATCAGCTGATGTGTGAGGGCTAACATTGTCTTGGTGGAGAATGCTTCGTCTTCTGCGATTGGTTTCCCTTATTTTTCCGAACACTGGTGGTGTAGCATTTAGAATTGCCCGTTCTACGTTGCTCTAATGGCGTGGTAGCGAAATGTCCAATTATTCCCAAAAAATAGGCGACCATTTGCTTCGAAGTGCTTCGTGTGCGGACAACTTTTGATGAATTCGGCTCGTCTTGGTCAGTCAGTCGATTGTTGCTTAGTTTAGTATACTAAACTTGATAATAATATACTATACTTGATAAGTCTTTTGAAGCGCCGCGATTGAATTTGTTTAACATTTCTTGGCACCATTTGAAACGACCCATTTAAGAGGTATTTGTCAAATTATGCGGCTACAACGCGATCAAATCTTTTTGATAGCCAAATGTTCACGCAAGTGGAATGCTCAAGCATGTTCCAATCTCACGGTATATCACCCAACGATCTTGCAACATCAGTTTATGCACAGTATCGATTTTTTTCTGGCATTTCAAACGATTGTGAACGACCGGTGGCTTGAAATAGTGCTTCATTATCAAAAGTCGAAGTGAGTTGAAAACCGAAGGTTTTCCTACACGCGAACAGGCAACATACAATTGCCCAAGTGAAAAAACTGGATACTCCAAATTCACACCGCCAACTCTTAACGATTGACCTTGAGCTTTATTGATGGTAATAGCAAAGGCCAAACGAATGGGAAATTGAAGACGCTTAAATTCAAATGGCATATCAGAAGGTATTATTGGAATGCGTGGAATGAAAACTTCTTCGCCTTTGAATTTGCCAGTCAAGACAGTTGCCTTGATAATATTTGACATCAGCTTTTTAACAGCAAGCCTCGTACCATTGCACAGACGTTGTTGATTTAAATTCCGTAGCATAATGACCGTGACTCCAACTTTCAATCGAAGATTATGCGGTGGTATTCCTGGCAAATCCAATGAATTCAAAAATTCAGTAGGATAATTCACTACTTCATCTTTGTTGGTAATGGTATCAACAGATTTATACGAAACCAAATCACCAGGAATTCTCGATTGAATAGCAAAATTCAATTCATTGACATCTTTGTTCTTCGCCGCTAAAATTGCTCTATCGCTCAACCAAGCATGGCTCTTATAATTTTGCTCAATATGCGGAAAAACACTTTCAATCAACTCTTCTTTTGACTGCATAAATTGACAAAAATCACCTGACAATGTGATCAATCCAAATTCATCAACGGGCATTGCTCCATTTCCGATTCAACAATTGCTCAGTAAACGTATCTGCAGATTGATCATTTTGTAATTGTACACGTACATTAGTGGTTAATTTCATAGTTGATATAGATCTCCATACATATGAAGATTTCAAGGAAGCATTGATTTCGTCAGCTGGAGTTGATCTAGGTATAACAGGCAATGTTTGACTGAAATCACCAGCTAATAATATCAATGCACCACAAAATAATGCACCATTATTTCGAATGTCTCTCAAACTTCGTTCTAACACTTCGACAGATTTTTTGTGTGCCATGGTACATTCGTCCCACAACATTCGTGCAGCACAACGCTGCAATAATTTTGCCGTTCCAGATGTTTTTGAAATATTGCAAGTTGGCGTTTCAATAACTTGAATATTCAATGGCAATCTAAGCACAGAATGTGCAGTTCGACCACCATCCAATAAAGTAGCTGCTACGCCAGACGATGCCAATGCTAACGCAACTTTATTTGTACAACGCAACGTGGCCAAAATTAATGAAATCAAAAAGGTTTTGCCAGTACCACCTGGTGCATCCAAAAAATAAAAACCACCTGTTCCACTATCAACAGCTCGAATGATTGTATCATATCAACATTCAATTTCGGATGATTCTCCACAACATATGCATACAATTCGGCGCAATCGTATCGCAATTCACTTTGCAACTCCAGCTCGAAAATATCATGCATAGAACGATTAGGTGATGTTAATACCAACTGTGCTAATGCTTTATTAAAAATGGCCAAACACAAATCTTCAATCATAATCAATGCATCATTGTAAATTTCTGGTGTATAGTCCAATATTGGATCAAAAGTCAATCGACGAACTCGATGCAATATATCTTCCGATAAATAGTCTCTATACTTTGTCCATAAATGCAATGGATTAGATGGAAAACACGTAGCCAAAATAATTGCAAACAAAGTTCGTATTTGATTTGGATGAGCACTTACGCATGCATCAGCAAGAGTTTCATCCCAATGCACATCATTTTCCAACAAATTTAATTTTTGGCAAGCTTCTCGGTACGTAGCACATAATACTCCATCAACTGTTCGTAAATCAGAAAACGATTTAGGTCCACGTACATTAACCAATAACAACCGCAAACAAAAACATTCATCATTGTTTGGATGCACAGTGTAAACACGGCCCAAAGCATCACTGGAAAACACATTCGAGTAACCATCAACAGGAATTCCTTGCTTACGTCTCTGAAACTCTTTTTTTGATGCGTTGCAAGTAAAATATGTTGGTACTTCAGCATACAATAACGTTCTAGCAAAAGTATCAACTGCACACAATTAAAAAAAAAGCAGTCAACGTCGTATTTGGTGGTGAAAGTGCTCTATCAGCAGCATTTGCAATTGTAAAGTACACACGTTGGCCATTTTCAAGATGAAGAACTGTTGGATATCTTTCATGTATATGAAATGAAAATATACGCCAAATTGCTTCGTTACTACTGATACTTAATCGATTTAACAGAATGACATTATTCAACGTTGATATGCGCTTTGAATACCTTCGATAGCAACGGACTGCATGGTACAATCCAACGATTATCGACTTCAACATCTTGACCTCGTACTTTGATGGTAATACATTGACCATTGTGTTCAACAGATCGCCGACGATACAACGGATAGCCATCAATTCCAGTGACTGTCTCCGATACTAAAGCTCTTGGATATCGTTTAGTAGACTTTCCATTAACCATACATGGAGAATGAATGTTATTTCCGCCACAGGGGCCATGGATCATATTCTGCGCAACAACATTATACAATTCCGGATCAACAGCTGGATCAGGGATTTCTGCAGAAATTACAGCATCCACTTGATCTGATGTGATTTTGTCAACCAACCAAATAAGGATATGTGCATGCGGCAAACCACGCTTTTGCCATTCAACGGAGTACATCCAACATTTGACTTTACCAATGAAATTCATCAGCACCTTTAACTTTTGGTTAAGCACACGGGCAGCAATATCATGGCGATCGGTTGAATTTTGTCCAGTAAACAAATTATCATTCAACTCTGTCCATTTTGGATTGCAAGTAAAAGTAATAAACAAATCCGGACGGCCATAGTGACGAACATACGTCATGGCATCTTGTGCATATTCATGCATGTGTCTCGGACTGCCTTGATATCACGATGGCAATATTATCATTTTGCCCAAATCATTTACGTTTCCATCACTATTTACTGCATTTCGCAAATGGATGTATTCTTCAGAACGAAGTTTCTTCTGATTGAACCTGATAAAATTCAACCTCTCCGTTTCAATTTTGACATACATGTTTCGAATACTCTGTTTGGCATAGTTTCAATTAAGTTTTGGAGGGTGGTATTTGAAATAGTGTCGCAGGCAAGCTCCAACGGTATTATACTGCCGGCCGTTTTCATATATCAGACGAGATAATGATCCCCACAAATTCTCGATCGGGTTGAAGTCAGGACTTCTTGCTGGCCAGTTCAAAACATCAATATTTTTAAGAGAAAACCACTCTTTGACGACCCGTGCGGTGTGAACGGCAGCATTATCTTGTTGAAACATGAAGTCAACTCCAGCTAATTCCTCACTTCTTTTTACCATTACATTCTCCAGTAGCTCGATACATATATTTCTGAGAATTCATTTTCGTTGGAACAAATGCAATTTTCGTCTTACCAGCTGTACAGAAATCAGCCCAAATCATAACACTACCACCTCCAAAATTACGGCTCAATTTTACAACCTCCTTCATTCTTTGATCGTGTCAATACATGGAAAAACCGTCGGTTCCATCAAGGTTAAATTTTTTCTCGTCACTAAAAACAACCTTTTTCCATTCTTCTGTCAATGACATATATTTTTTCGCAAAAATTCATCGGTTTCTTATAGCAAATGTTCTTATCTGATTTAAAAATTTGCTGGACCCGACGTTTTCCAATCGGAAGTTTGTATTTTTTTACTATTTGTGAGGCTGAAGGTCTGTTTGTGTTTGGGTCCTTTCTTATTTCTGTAAAAATAAGCGATTTTTGACTTATTTTCGTGTTATAGTCATACCGGCGAATGGTCTCATATTTTTCACCCAAACTTAAAAAGTTTCGGATAACTGTATGAGACCGGTTGACTTTTTTTCGCAATTTCTCTCAATGAAAGCCCAAAATCATTATGGTGCGGTTAATTTTCCTTTCTCTTCATCCGATAAAACTTTTCCCCTAGGCATTGTTGATTAACAAATCTGAAAAGCTGTTTCCGAAAAAAAATCTTATCAAAAAATGTTTGCATTTCTATCTTACTTCTTTGGCAACTACGGTTAATAATATAAAATTGAAATTGTTGCTCCAATTGACAAATGTTTCACAAATAACTTTAGTGTTTTTATAAGAACTTCGCACTCAATCCACACTATTCAAGAAACTGTGACGAAATATCGCGCTTCAATTAACTCAGCTTGAGGCTTAGTAAAATCTTTGCACAGCTTTTGCTTCATACAGACGATTATATCTTCGTCTTGTTACATTTGGTACAGGAAAAAAAATATTTTGAACTTAAGATAACGGAATTATTGAGTATCACATTGAATGTATGTGATGTTTTTATAAGAATTTCGCTCAGTGTAGGTCTCTTTTAAAGTTTTTTTTAGCGAGGATATGATCTGAATAGTTTCTGCGTCATCTTCTGAGCTAACACCAACGCATTCAATATTTGGGGCTGATGATAGTACTTCATCTATTATTTCTTGCTCGGTCATGTCTCCAAAGCAAGAAATTTCATTATCAAATTCTGCAAGAGAATCTATTTCTTGCATTAAAGCATTCGAGATACGAAGGCGGGTCAATAAGTCCGTGACTTTTTGAATTTCTGACCTCTTTACTGAAACAGCAACACTGCTCCTGTCAACAGGCATCTGTCAGTTGACTCCTGTCAAAATTTAAACTTGCTGCGTCAGTTAGTTTGTGTTTGACAGCTATTTTTTTCAGACTACTCACTAATTTGAGGAGAAAATGGAAAAAAGTGATTTCGTGTGCTTATTAAGCATTATTTCTTGCGAAAAAAAACCACTACCGAGACCAAGGCTAAGCTTGATAAATACTATGGGGACTCTGCACCATCGATTTCAATGGTAAAAAAGTGGTTTACTGAATTTCGTTGTGGCCGTACAAGCACTGAAGATGCCGAACGTCCTGGACGCCCAGTTGAGGTCTCTACACCCGAAACAATCGAAAAAATTCACGATATGGTGTTGGCCGACCGAAGATTGAAAGTGCGAGAGATTGTGGAAGCCATAGGGATCTCGCATGGCTCAGTGGTTTCAATTTTGAATGATCACTTGGGCATGAGAAAGCTTTCCGCAAGATGGGTGCCGCGTTTACCCACAGTCGACCACAAACGCATGTGCAGTTGCCATGGCAAAAATCCATGAATTGGGCTATGAATTGCTCCCTCATCCACCCTATTCTCCAGATTTGGCTCCGAGCGACTACTTCTTGTTCCCAAACCTGAAGAAATGGCTTGGTGGAAAAAGATTTATCAAAAAATCTGTGTTTTAATCCACGGTCTTATTGACCCGCCCTCGTATTTGTTTCTTCTAAAATTTCAGAAAAAAATTTTGCATTTTCAGCTTCAATTCTATTAACAATTTTGAATTGTCATTGCACTAACCATCCACCAAGCTCTTTTTATTAATTTGAATGCTTCCAGCAAATTGATTTTTTTCGAACAATTTTTCATGGTTTGTCCACTGTCTGGATGAAGAATTTGAGGAAGAAATTCAATTTTAATATTCTTCAAAAGTGTATCTTGAAGTTGGTGGCACGCGGCATTGTCAACAACAAAAACAACCCTCTTGCTCTTTGCTTTGAAAGATTTGTCCAGCTCTATTAATATCTGTTTCCAAATTTTTGCTGTCATCCATACCTTCGTGTCTGAGTAATATTTCACGGGAATTGCGACATACTTCAAGCATCTCGGATTCTTAAATTTTCCTATGCAAAAAATCTTTTTTTTTTTTAACCAGTTGCATTTACAACACAAAGAATTGTAAGTCTTTCTTTTTGGAGTTCAGCAGCAGAAGGTGTTTCTAGTTGTTCTGCCAAAGTCCCTTTTGGTAATGCTTTGAATAACAATGCTGTTTCATCGGCAGTGTAGATATTTTCTGCTGTATATTCGTTCGACAATTTCGAAAAAACATTGGCTATCCAGTCTTCTGCACCTTCAGTGTTCCCTGATACTTTTTCACCTTGAACATTTTTGAAATGAATGTTTTCCCTTTTTTTCCGTCGTTCAAGTCAACCGCTCGATCGTTCAAAATCAACGTTCAGCATGATTGACAATGATTTAGTTTTTTCAAATAAAAGCGGTCCGGTGAGTATAGTATTTTTGGCTCTCATGTCTCTAAACCAAATCAGAAGAGCATCTGCGACATCTTTTTGCGCTCCAGCTCGGAATCGTTTTCTTGAGAGATTTTTATTTTGAAAAGCTGCGTTGCGAATCAATTCTTTTCCAGTTATTATTCTTGATATTGTTGATTTACTGAATTTAAATTGGGAGCATAAATCTTTTCTTGATTCCCCATCATCAATTTTTTTCCAAAATTTGTTTTTTGACTTTAAATGATTAATTTGTACGCTTTTGGGTCATCTGCAAATGCAAGTTTAATTTTTTGTAATTTGTACCATTTATATGCAGCATTTAAAAAAGATTAATAATCAAAATACACAAACCATCCAAAAAACATAGACACTGGTATCCCATGCATTCTCCACAATTATGTTGACAAGTAGATATCGAATTCCCTGCTTTGTCCGTCATTTATGAAATTTGAAATTCATTGTCCACCGGTATTTCTAAGTTCCATTCATGACGATATGGCTTTGATGATACTATCGCAAGAATTTATCTCATTTTCAAAGGCTTTAGGCTTAAGCGCTGAATGGTACGCGGCAGTAGAACCGTTTATGGATGCAGATGTTGGCATTTATGGTATTCTGTTGGAATTTTACCATGGGAAACAGAGAAGTGTATAATGGTAAACTAAACAATCAAAATTAAAGTGCTTAATGACTGGTTAGAATTCGAAAGTATAAGGCAAATCCAGGAGTGAGCTCTTAGTGTTAAACAGATGGTTTTCCGTTCAAAATCCCCGTGCTTAAATCGTGTAAAATCTCTCGCCCAAAGAACTAGTTCGTCACTGTTTTATGTGCCACAGAATGAGAATTTTCCAAGAAGTTTTAATGTGTTTTCTAAAATGGTAAAATATTTTATTTAAAAAATTATTCTTTCTATTTTTTGAATATTCTATTCTTCCTTAAGCATCAAAGTTCTAATTGCAGCTGCTTCTTTAATTATAAATATTTTCAGTCAGCGCGATTTATAGTCAATCACCTTCAGTTGTGAACTCGAAGATGTTAGAAATCTGCTTCCAGTTATACGCGTCCCGTCTACCTTCACTGTATTGTCAATATGTTCAGGAGTCGAAAACTTATAGTACTGTAGGAGTGGAACCCATGTTTTAGCCGATCGATATTCTTTTTGGGCGATGTCGCTGTAGAGCTCGTCGAGTTAGCTATTATATATCCTTCTCCAAAGCTCGTTTAAGCAAGCGGGTTCAAAGATCGTTTAAAAAATCTTCAAAACGACTAAGATTGTAGGAATTCGAAAACATCAATGTAAAAAGTAGAAATGCCTTTGAAAAGCCCGATTGAACAAGATGCCATCATGCGTGGACTTCGAACCAATAGTTCAGTGATGAAAGTCAATCTGGACTTTTTGTGTTTTCCTTGGAATACGACATACTATAAATACTTTACCAATTGAGGGCATTCTGATCCTAAAATCACAATAATACTGGCAAGTTGGGACATTAAAATATAGTTTCTGGAATTCTCACTATACAGCTAAAAAGATTTTGGGCGAATTCTTAGGGAAACTGATGCCTTATTTCTTGGATGATAGGTTGGGCAAACGATGTTTATGTTTCGTTTATCAGACATACTTCCTTCTGGGCAGATCTTGGAGATTTGACATGTGCTCTATACCTTGTTATATCGTTTTGCAGCCTTGTGGGATCTCAGTTTAAATATTGTTATCCTTGCTTTATTTTGCCGACATGAACCGAATGCGATATGAGTTACTTTATATTTATTTTATTTATTATTATTTCAATAAACCTCTTACACAGTAAGCTCAAAGCTTATAGGGTTGTGGAAGATTTACAATTACATAGATAGTTCACAATATCAAAGTTAAAAAGCAAAAATGGAAGTACTATGAGAGTTAGTAAAAATAATGATACCGAATTCAAAATGATATTGTTACAATAAATAAAAATATAAATATAAATTTAACTTAAAAAATATTGAACATATAAATTTAAGGAAAAGAAGAGGATGGAAAGGAGAAGATAAAGAAAAAGAAGCTTGCTTTTAAAGAGAGAATTCAACTGCTAAGATTTGATAAATATATAGTTATCTGTTTTTTGAAATGTAGTGCGTCGTCTATACCCTGTAATTGAAGAGGGAGCGAGTTCCAAAGACGAGTAGCGGCAATGAAAAATTGTCTCTCAGATGTTAGGCAAGAGAACCGCGGCAGAATTAAACAAGAAGATCTGTTTGATACTAGAAATCGGAGCTTATTAAACAAATACGATGGTTCACGTGTTTTCAAAATATTGAAAAAAAGAACCAGCGTCCGAAACTTGATGTAGTTTTCGAAAGTCATGCTCAGTAGATTTTTAGATAAATGGGTAACGTGATCATACTTCCTCAGACCATATATATAACGAATGATGCTATTAAATGCTACCTGTAACTGTCTTTTGCTGGCAGCATCACAATTATAAAATATTTCACAACCATAAATAAGAACTGGAAATGCCAAAGACTTTGCAAGTAATAGGCGTGTGTTCAAGGGAGTAAATTGATGTGCTGTCCATAAAGTACGGAGAACGCCGTATGTCCTACCAACTATGACATTATTATGATCGTTCCATGTAAGCGTTCTGTTGAACACCACGCCTAAATTCTTTGAGGAATTGACAAAAATTATTGACAAGCCATTTACCTTAATGGTTGAGAAATATGTTAAATCTAAAGTTTTCTTAGATATCACTAGACAGTTGCATTTAACTGGGTTCAGGGTCAAACCATTTGTTACTGACCAATCTGAAATCAGTTTGAGGTCTTCATTTATTTTACAGACGCAGTCTTCGATAAGGCCACGTGCACAACTTTTATAAACTTGTACGTCATCAGCATAGATATGCATCGACGAGTGCTTAATGACACCAGAGATTTCATTGATATACAGCATGAACAGAAGAGGGCCCAGAATTGACCCCTGAGGAACACCTCTCGTCAGGGGAAGAAATTCAGATAAATTATTATCAACGGCCACCGCCTGTGATCTTCCGGAGAGGTAGGAAGATATCAATCTTATTGCTACCTGTGAGACGTTAAAGTAGTGTTGTAGTTTATGACACAGGACTGTGTGGACGACCGTATCGAAAGCCTTCGAAAAATCTAATAGGACTAAGAACGTAATATGACCTTCATCTAAATTTGACCTTATGTCATCTATGACCTTAAGCAAAGCAGTAGTGCAGCTATGTTTAACACGAAAACCAGATTGGACAGGAGTCAACAAGTTGTTACGGCTTAAATGTTCACTCAGTTGCTTTTGTATTATACGTTCGCAGATTTTTGCGAGATATGGCAATATAGAAATAGGTCTATGCTCATCACCTATGGAGTTTTTTGGGATTGGGATTATTTTTGGGAAAAACTCCAGTTGTCAATTTCGTGTTCATCGTATGCGTTATGTATGGCAAGAGCAATGAGAGTATAGCTTTTATAAACACTGGATGTACTCCGTCAATTCCCACTGCATTAGATTTTAAAGAAAGAAAGCTTTCAAGAACATCTCGACTGTCAACATTTACAAAACCAATACCCGTATCTCTTGAGGGTGCAGCGCAATAGAAAGAGTAATTTACTCTCGTAAGTTCAGGGCGAGGATGCGATAAAAATTTGCGGTTTAGATCGTTAACGTCTATGTTACAAGAAAAACCTGGATTTTGCTTTCCCATGCCCAAATCCCGTAAGTTTTTCCACAATATACGACCTCCCGCATTTGTTTGGAAACGGTTGGCATAAAACTGGACCTTAACAGCTCTAATCTCTCGTACGACATTATTGCGCAAAGTTTTATGGGTATGGTATGGTATTGGTAGAGTTCTTCAACCCGATAACGCTTCCAGCGACAATAGGCCTGATCACGCTGCGCGATGAGTTCCCGTATCTCCCGAGAGAACCATAATGTTGACTTTCTTCCAGATACCCTAGTTTTTAATGGAACATGAGTATCAAAGAGAATATTTATATTGTTATGCAGAAATTCAACCTGGTCATCTGGTGACGGCATGCGATAAACAGAGTCCCATGGTATATTTTGTATATGCTGCTCCAAAGAAAGTCTATCAACACTTCTAAAATCTCTGAAATGGTAAAAGGAATTCGGACGTTTATCAACAATAAAATCATAAGTGAGAAATAATAGGTCATGCTTAGAGAATGCTGATGCAGAAAGTTGGTCATATAGTAGTACACTATCAGAGTGACTTACAAATACCACATCCAGCAGGGTACTAGAAGTTCCAGTAAAATGTGTTGGGACAATATTATTTACTGGATGCAGATCAAAGCAAATCATGTTTTCGCATAAATGCTTGTCAGTGATGAGATTGCTATTAAGGTTACAACAGATAATAATATTAGCCGCATAAATGGACATTTCTTCGAGTAAAGCATACAATACTGCATCTACATTCGACTTCTCAAAGTCATCTCTAAACTCATCAAGTTTTGGACACAGGCTCTGTGCATTTATATGAGATATTTTAAAGCCATTTCTTCGACCACTAAGTACTCGTACATTAACCATCGCGCGCAGAATTCCACCACTACTGCCACTAGCTATGAAACCGACAATCCCTGCATTTACATCAACCATATTGGAGTACTATTACTGATAAAACAAGGAAGAGACGCACACAAAATTCACCTAGATGCGTTGACATTTTCTCTATTTTAAAGCAATTATAAATGAATCTAAACTTATAGCATATAAGCAAGCAAAAGGAATGAGAAAGGGATATAAATAAAAATATGGGTAAAGAAAAGACTCAATCAATATACTTTAAGTAAAAGAGATAATAAATTTAGTATAAGAGTACAATATAATAATACGCGCATCATTGGTCAGTTGTATCATTTACTTGTCCGTGGTTTCTGGCTGCAATAGTGTTAATAATTTCATCGTTCTCAATACGTATGCTTGCTCCATCTGCACTCTCTTTAACAAAAACGGAACCGTAGCGGGTATAAACATAGAACAGCTGTTTTCTACGTTTTAAACGCAATGCTTCTTGTAACAAGAAGCGATTCTTTGTTGTTAGGCTCCCGCGGAGGTAGATGTTACTGTTTTCTTTAGTGGAGGCAATACCAACGTCATCGAGGCACAGTTGTCTCTTCATGGTTTTGCAAAAGAGAGTGACTGATCTTAGTACGGCATTTCTCTCGTGGGGAGTGTTGAATTTTAAGATGATCGGAGCATCATGCTGTATATTGTTATTATTGTCATTATTTCTGTTTCGCTGCCGGGATCGAAAAATACATTTCAGCGTGGGTGGCATGCAATCGATGGTACAGCAAAGGTGGTTAAAGGTAGATCCTCAGTACCAATGTGACTTTATTCTTAAATTTCTCTTGCCAGCTCTGTTGTTTTCTGTTCTGGTCTTTTTGGCTTGAACAATTTTTTTTTACCTTTTTTTAAACTTTCAAATGTTGTTCTGGAGTGGCACCTTTCCCTTGTGCTTTTTTTCCGTGCTGCTTCATAAGGAAATTGTTTAAATGCACGTTGTTCCCTTGAGAATTTTCAAAACCAGGGGTACAGATGATGTGTTCGAGCGAATCGTGCAGAATTTCATTGCCTCATGTAATCTACGAGTATACAACTGATTTTAATCACTAAATAAGGTCAAACCTATGTTCTGACAAGAGTTTGGGGAATATGCTATTAAAAAAGGTTCTGGCAGTTTCTAGCGGACGCAGAAAAACAACAAGCGTCTAAAGCGGCGATGCAACGGAACGAGAGCAGCTCCCGAGCAGTACCAGCGAAAGAGAAGGGAAGAACACCATTTTTTAAGAAAAAAAAAAGAGCACGAGAGGCGTGCAATCGAGGATATTGAGAGATGCCACTCTAGGAACGATGTACGGAAGTTTCACCAAAAAGTAAAGAGAACGTGTCAGAGAAAAAGATACTGTACAGAGACTTGTAGAGATAGCGATGGAAATCTCGTGGTAGAATCACAGTCGGTGCTGAGAATATGAAAGAACTACTTCTGCACACTGCATAACGGCGATTAGGACCAACATCTCGTTGTCGGGCAGAATGATCCATTCATCCCAGACGATGATAGCCAACATTTCCGTTCGCCTGACCAAAACGAAGTGAGGAAAGTAATATCCAAACTCTGGTCCAACAAGGCTGCTGGACCGGACGGTCTACCCCCCGAGCTTTTTAAAGCAGCTGGGGATGACTTTGTAGAGAGCATACACAAACTAATCTCTAAAATTTGGTTAGATGAATGTATCCCTGACGTATGGAATATCAGCATCGTTTGCCCAATCCACAAATAGGGAGATACCCTTAACTGCTCCAACTACAGAGGAATCAGTCTACTTAAAATCGCGTACAAAATCCAATTTGCCATTTTGTGTGATCGCCTAAAACCCTTTGTCAACAACCTGATCGGTCCTTATCAGAGTGGTTTTCGGCCAGGGAAGTCCACAATCGATCAAATATTCACACTACGGCAGATCCTGGAAAAAACCCAAGAAGTCCAAATCGACACCACCTTTTCATCGATTTTAAGGCCGCTTATGACAGCATCTGTAGAGCTATAGGGTCATGTCTAGTTCTGACATCCCTGCCAAACTCGTCCGCCTGTGCAGGATGACAATGGAGAATTCTCGCTGCTCCATTAAGGTCGGTAATGACCTCATCCTTTGATGTCCAGAAAGGATTTACAAAAGGCGATGTGCTGTCATACGATTTCTTTAACATCATTCTGAAAGAATCGTGCGAAACTCCCAAGCCAACACAAGAGGTACGATCTTTCAGAATTCCATTCAACTTCTCGCAGACATAATTTGAAGAACATAGCGAGCTATCACGGGTTCTTTTGCGGGTATAGAAACAGAAGCGGCCAAAATGGGTCTAACGAAGGCAAAACCAAGTATTTGCTTTCAATAAAAAAGGACACAAAACACCGCCGAATTGAACAGAACGTCACAATAGACGGCTATAACTTTGAGGTGGTGAGGGACTTTACCTAGCTCGGCTCTGCTATTAACTCTGATAACAACATCTCATCGGCGATCAAACGAAGGATTACTCTTGCCAATCGTTGTTTCTTTGGGCTTAGAAGGCAAATGAGTAGTAAAGCCCTCTCCCGAAAGTCTAAGGAGACACTCTATAATACGCTTATCGTCTTAGTCCTGCTGTATGGAGCGGAAGCATGGACTTTATCAAAAGCAGACGAAGACATCCTGGGTCGATCCGAGAGAAAAATCCTTCGCAAGATTTTCGGTCCCGTTGCGATAACGGACTTTGGAGGAGAAGATTCAACGACGAATTATACTAGCTGTACAGCGGCATAGACCTAGTCAGGAGGCTTCGCAGTGGACGTCTAAGGTGGCTAGGACATGTAGAGCGAATGGTCACCGTCGCTCCAGCCCGCTGCGTCTTTGAATCCAATCCGGTGGGACAATGCAGTGAAGGAAGACCTCGCCTTAGGTGGCAAGAACATCGACTACAATACGCCCCAAACAATGGTTTCACAAAGACTTTCATATTCACACCCCATCTAGATTTTTCAGTTTCTTTATGGATGAATCCAAGACTGACAACAAGGTTGCTGGCTGTGTTAACCAAAGCCTCTCTTTTAGCCTTCCAAATCACTGTAGCATGGTCCAGATGCTACTCAAATCATGCTCAACCCGCTCCCAAAGATAAAACTCCACTTTGGAGCTTTCTAATACAATGAAGCAATCTAAACAATAAAGATGATAACAGTCTCCTAGGTTTCGTCAGAAACTTAAATTGGTTCCAAGAGAAGAAGGTGGCATCACAATGGGCCAATTGGCCCTAGTCACTTTAACCTAACACTTACCTAACAACTACGATTTTTATTTTTATTTGTAAACCAATGCTCCATTGAAATTCCTAGCAGCATGCTGGCGCATCGAATCCTTGACCAAATTACATGTATCAGCAAGGATATCCCTTAAAGTTTACTTTTAAGGCCATCTAACGATGTAAAAGTTTTTTTTGGAGGTCATACTCTATGTATGTTATTCATGCTCTTAAGTAAATACAGATGCTGTTGTCATGGTTCAACGGAGAAGCTGGAAATCTTGTGAAAAAACACGAATCAAAGGACTCCCCTCTTCATGCTTTCTTTCTCTCTGAACTCTTCCCAAAGACTAAGCAAGGAGTTACAAAAATCATTACCCCATTTTCCTTTTTATTTGTTTTAGAAATTCTCATAGCGAATTTTAGTGTTGGATCCACTGCTGACGAATACGAGCACAAATACCGTTTGAGGTTAACTGCCGCATTGTGCAGTATTTCGGTAGTGCCATGCCACTGACTGTAGATTTGCAATTTAAAGTTCATAACTAGTCTGTTGTGTCTGCGGAAGTAAATCATTAAAGTTAGTGACAAGAAGATTGAAGTTTTTCAACTAAACTAGTGATATTGGTGGCAGAATAAGCTAAAAAGTTTTCCATAACTAAGGACATGCACGATTATTTCCTGACTGATTGTTTCCAATCTTGGATTAATCTTGCTATACATTTTTCTTCTACATTTGTACCTAAAAGTTTCATTGTACTGTCGTTGTTTTGTTTAATGTTCAACGTTTCCTTGAAATCCTTTCTGAGGTGACATGAATCATGTTAACTTCCTTCGGAGCAAAGCTTTTAAATATCTCTATTAGCCTGGTTCACCGTCTATTCACTGGTAGACCGTCTTCTTAGTATTTATATTGGCGAAATCGAAATGGTTGTGTCCTAAAAAATACTGGCGTACATTATTAAAATGCGACTTACGAACATGTAATTTTGTGTAACTCCATTTTATACTCAACTTCTAAGCGACGAAGGTTATGGTAAGAAGCAATAACATGCCTCGTAACACATTAAAGGATGAAAGCGCCCTTTGAGCCTTACGGGCGTGGAATACGAAAAAAGTACTTCTGCTTCTATACTTGGTCGAAGAGTTATATGACTAATGAATGGAACTTTGTCTGCCTAACTTATCAGTGCAAATTGGCTATAATAACACAGAGGATCCTGGGGAAATATGTCATCAAACGTTGTGTCGCAACTATAAGTTTAAATTATAAAGATTCAGACCTAGTTGTGGCCAAATAAATTGTATTTCTCAACACCACACACATCCAGAACTCGCAAGTAGTCACCTGAGAATCAATTCCACAAAAGTCTGTGTAACATTTCCATACGCTGAGTAAGGGGAATAGACTAATGACTGCAACTAGTGGAGACCCTTAATGGTTGGAAATCTAAGTCAATAAGCTAACGAATCCCTCCTCCGACGCACTACTTATAATTTGTCATTCTTACTAACATCTTGAATTAACAAATCGGAATTCCATTTATTTGTTCTATTCTTATAACCAAGCTGATTGATAGTTGCTCAATCTATGCCATAGCTAAAAGGCACAGCGTAATACCAAGATTGGCCAACTTCTGTCCGAGAGTAGTTAGCAAACAACAAAACATCGAATATTTTTGGGGTTTTTGATCCAATTTAAGGATTGCCCTAATGTGGGGTTTGATGTAACATAGGTTTAACAAGCCGAAACTGTTAATTTAACTTAATTCTTGTTGCAAATTCTACTTGACAGGTCGAATTATTGTTTATTACATCTGAGTTCTTTTCGTACCCTGTTACTCTCTCAACATTATGCCCATTAAGCTGCTGCAAACGCTTGTTGAATGCCGTGGGGCGCTTCTTCTTTTGATTAACTCCTCCCTTCCTTTCTGGTTGTGTTTTCCTGGTGCTATTCTTCTAACTCTTTCATGCATCTTTGCATCATGCATCATGCATAAAAGTGACCTATGCCGTCGTTATGCTGCGAGTTGAGGGCTTCAAAATTTTGAGTACTTTAGTGTTTAAACATTGCAAAGAAATATTGTTGTTCAGTTATTTTCTTATTTTAACTAGTTTAACCTTTCGTGGCATAAGACATTTTTGTATTTCTATGATAAAGGAGACAAATTGACCGGTGTTAGTAAACACAAAATGTGATGTCAGTGCTGTTGTTTAACAACCAACAAATCTCTGCAGTTGAATTCGTTCTTAACTAGTTTCTTGTAATTTAGCATTCAAATTGTCATTGGATTCACATCTCTGGAGCACTTAATCATAAACGAGACCAAATATCTCGCAGATAATCGTTCTCTTATCCTCGATGGAGGATAACTTCATACGTTTCAGATAAAGCCTTATAAGCCTTATAAGATACAGTCTTATAAGTCTTTTTTGGTAATAGACTCAGCTCAAACCAGTGGGTGTGGTAATCGATTAAAGTCCAAAAGATCAGTTGCAATTTTTCTAAAAGCGCTTGGGCAACTATTTACATTAGGTGGTGCTACAGTCCGGTGTGGACCTGGGGCTTAGGTCGATCTTTGGCTAGCTGCCTCCAGTTTCGCACGCTAAGTTGGCCGAGGTCCCCTTCCACTTGCGTGCTCCACCTAAATCTCGGTCTTCCTATACTACGCTTTCCCTCGGGGGCGGATTCGAAGACTTTTCGAACCGGAGCACTGGTGTTCATCCGCTCTGCATGACCCAGCCATCTTAATCGTTGGATCTTCACTCTTCTGACTAGGTCTATGTCGCTGTACAGTCCATACAGTCCGTCGTTGTATCTTCTCCTCCACTCACCGTCATTGCAGACAGGACCGCAAATCACTCAAATAATTTACCTCTCAAAGCAACCAAGAGCACCCTCATCCATATTTGATAATGTCCATGCCTCTGCACCATAGAACAGGACTGGAATTATTAAGGTCTTATAAAGGGTGACTTTTGTTGTCCGAGAGAGGGCTTTGCTATTCAATTGCCTTCTTAGCCCAAAGAAACAGCGTTTGGCAAGAGTTATTCTTCATTTGATCGCAGCGCTGGTGTTGTTGTCTGAATTTATAGCGAATTCTAGGTTGACAAAGTCCTTAACTACCTCAATGTTATATCCGTCAAAGGTGACATTCTGCCCGGGACATCGGTACTTGGTTTTGCCCTCGTTGACCGTTTAACCCATTTTTGCCGCTCCCGTCTTAATACTCGCGAAAGCGCCACTGACAGCGCTGCTTTTGAAATATTGTGCCTCTTGAGTTTGCGCATCGCCTTATCTAAATCCTTTCTGGATATCAAAGGTCTCGGTGAGATATTTACCGACCTTGATGGAGGAGCGTGCATTCTCCATCGTCATCCTGCACAGACCGATGAGTTTGGCAGGGATGCTAAAACTAGACACTGCGCTGCATAGATCGTCTCTATAGATGCTGTCATTGATAAATAGGTGGTGTGTATCGATCTGAAGCAGTCTAGGGCATCCGCTAGTTGTTCGGCTGCTCGTGGATTGTTAAGGGACCTAACATTCCGGCTGCTATTTTTGTCTGCTGGCCAGCACCCACACTTATAAGTTTAGCAGGTTCAGTCCGGGTGGACATTGACCAGTACCAGTACAATTACTGCAGGATAACTTTTGGTGGTATTGTAACTGAATTTCTTCAACGTCATGTTTTCTAACAGTGTTAACTTGCCGTTGAATCGCCTTGAATATCCTGCTTGATTTATCCTTTTATCTATCTAAGCGCAAATTAAGCTGATATTTGCATTAAGGTTTTGTAGTCTTAGGCTGTTCGATTTTCGGCAAGTCCGTTGGTTTCACAGTTTCGTTCTTCGTTATACTTAAGTTATACTATATGTAACTGAATTCTGGCATCGGCAATACATTACCCACTCTTCTTGTATTGAACCATTGAATTCACTCTCACACAAGGGTGAAGCAATTTTGGCTAATATTATTCTCTGATTCTACGATAGACGAGTGTCCCGTTTGGAGGCTAGCCCACTAAAAGATACATATGTTTTAGTCGACTGGTAGTGGAGGTCCATAGATGTCTCAACTCGCTTACGAAAGACAGGTAGCAAGTAATCGACTCAGTTGATAATAGTTATTTAAAAAATTCCAAGCACATACAGTAAAATGTTATAAATTTAGTTTGGTTAATGCGTGGTCATAATGTACAACTAAACAACCAACCAAACAATTGAATAATTAGCCTAAAATCTAGTTCCTGAAAGTGTTATCCACATGAGACTTTCATTAGCAAAGACATAACGTCGTGGAAATGGTAACTAGTTGAAAAGTTTCTTTTCTTTTCCTCATTTCTACAAAGACTTCTGATAAACAAATAGTGGCATACTTTATTCTCATGGTAGGCGCCACGTCCAGTTTTTCCAAAGAAACAGGCTACCATTTCCTTAATTTACGAGTAGGTTTGGCTCGTTTTCATAGGAATTTTGATGAAATTCGTCCTGAAGCGAGTGACGAATTCGATGCTGCATCACCATTAGTCGAAGCGAGTTGGTGGGCACATTGTTGTTAAGTTAATCCACTTTAAAAATTATAAAAAAATATTAGCACGATTGGAATTTGTATGTTTTTAAACCAAGATCCTCGCGTAAAATACGAGTACGCCAAGTATATGACCCAAACTGTTGAGAACGGTGCCAAATCGATAAATCGATTCATCACGCTCATCGCGTACGCACTCTTCTATTTTTCCTTCACTACATAGATCCATATATCCAATAATAAAACTTAGGTTGCAATCTTTTCGATGGCATAACGAATTCTGCGTTCGGTATGCCAATTATGTTGACAATTAAATGCTTCTAGCACACGAAACACATCTCTTGAACGCTGATTTTCGTAATGCAGCTGAATAATTTGTAGGTACTGTGCCGGGCAAAGTCCTTACATGATAAAATGTCAAACAATACTGAACACAAAAACCAGATCAGAGTAGTCATCACAATATGGAAAAGGACCCTTAGAAGAGTCACATTTTGTTTTCGTGTTAATGTAATATTATATGACTGCAGGCACGAGGTTTTGAAAAATAAATTCAAAACTCCTGTAGATTTCCAAACAAACTCAATGTGGAAGAAGGTAAAATGATTAGCACCACCTTAAGTAGCTATTTCTGAAATATTCTTTATTTATCGCTTTTCACTTTTGCTCAAAAAGCTTCCTTATACTAACTTTATTACCATGCTAACGAAAAATGTATTCAGGACAAAAATATGTTACAATGCAAAGCTAATTTAACTTGCATTTCCCCAGTGTTTTCCCTGAAGGGTTGGTACGATTATCTTACGATATGAAAATGCCACTCAGACCATAACTTCTCTTAATGTTCAAAATATACTTTATTCAACTTTCAGAGGCAGCAAAAAAATTAAAGTTTCTTCCAACCTTAGACAGACAGTCGACAATTGAAAAAAAGAATGAAAACATCTCAATAAAAGATGAGCATACACAAAAGATACCCATATTCCTAGATATCTCGAGGGAAGAAGCCCCAAATTATGGATGAGTACATTATCAAATGAAACCATATATCGTATTCATATACAGTCTCCCCATACACTGTTATGGACCTATACTCGTATTAGTTACAATTCAATTTAAATTTATAACTAGAACCCAAAAGAGCTCAAAAACCATCCTAATGGTTGAAATCAATAGGAATACCTTTTTCCTATTCCTAGCTAGGAGGCATTTATATTGGTCCTGGCTACATAATTGACATTTCCGTTGACAATTGTTTGCTTTTATATATTTTAGTGAATAGATAGTGAAAAAGGGCGGAATGATGAATGAAATTTGTGTACCCTAGCGTTAATAAATTAATTTAATTCAAATTTTGATGGAATTACACAGCACGCGAGTAATTATTGATGCATGTGTGCTTGGATAGCCCCAACCATAGAAATGACCTTATCAGGGTATTCATCAAATTTTCATTTCACCTGACTTACAGTTGGTTGATTTTAAAAATATTCAGAGTACATAACTCTATACAGGGTGACCCATTTATAAGTTTCTTTTCGAAGCATATGCTATTTTAACAGTGGCAGCTTTTTTCTGCTCGAAATCTTGACTGTCAGTCAGTATTATAGCTCCGCAGAAACTCATTTCAAAAGTAAGAACTGTGTTGCCCAAACACCCACCGTGTTTGTTGTACGCAAGGTTGTCCAAATACTTCGTGAGACTGGCTTGCTGGCGGCAACATTCACAGTCCCCGTCGTCGTGCAATATGTACCGACGGAATGTGGCTGCTGTGGCCGAGAATGTTCGACTTGATCCAGGGACATTGATACATCAACGACCTGCTTAGAATTTCGCACAAAGATCTCGAATTATTCCTTTACAGAATCCCACTCAGAAATTATGAGGCAAACGACCATTCGCTTCGTTATCACTTCTCTGTTTGGGCCTTATATCAACCCATTCTGTTGAATTTGGCCGAAAAATCTTATTTTCTGACAAAGCTGACTTTTATCTCGGCGGCTTTGTTAAAAACCGAATTTGCCACATCTGGCAATCGAGAAACCTTCCAGAGATTAAGTTTGGTGCGGGTTTTGGAGTGGTGGCATTGGCTTATTTTATTTCAAAAAGGCTACTGAAAAAGCTATTTGGTCAACCGTGAGCGCTACAGAGCTATGATAACCGAATTTTTGTGATCTGAAATTGAAGGCATAGATCTGGACGATCTTTGGTTTCAGTACGATAGGGCGCCATGCCACACTAACTCTTTCAAACAATCCATCTTCTGTGCGCTAAGATTGATAATAGTGCTATCAGCTGCCCTAGCGGTGTTAATTAGCACCCTCGGATGTGCGATTTCGCCTAGTAGGGTGCTCTCAAAGATCGATATTATCCGGACATTCTAAAAATAATTCAAGCCATTAAGGTAAATATCGCCCGAGAAAAGTTAATAACACACTTATCGCACCCGCAAACTGGGCTTATACTTGATGGAGAGGGTAGCTAGATTTGTCTCGCAGACTGGTGTCTTCTCTCCACAGCTATGGTGCATATTGGTCAATTCACAGTCAGACGTCTAGGCACAAGCATACTCTGATGATATAGCTGCATTGACTGTTGGATCGTGCTTGGCGTCTTTCTGCTCTAAAGCGCACGCTTGGCTTTATTCAAGACTTACTGATGAATCTCTGTCGTTTTAATATTAATATTCATATCAGATGCTCTGGGCCTTCGATTACCTTACCCATTGGGTGTCTTATGGACACGCCATATCCTCATGACAACAGAACTCCTGCTACGGACTTTCGATTACTCTGTGATCAAAACTGGTTTTGGCCAGAATATGAGCCAGGAAAGGAATGGAGTCTAGTCTTCAGGGGTGTCTCCAGAAAAATAATGGATGCGGCGCTCCTGTCTTTCTGTAGGAGGCAAACGTTAGATTTCACTTCACGTCAGGGAAGCTTGCTTCTCTTTTCAAAGCGGAGATATTCGCAATACTGATTCCAAAGAACTATATTGTAAGGAGCCGGTGGTGGGGGCGAAGCATTTGCATCTGTAGTAGCACCTAAGTGTGGTGGAAATAAGCGATGCAACATCTTGGGACGTTTGTTGTGAAGGTGATGACTACACCGCGAAATACCATCTCTTTAAATGTCTGTCTTATGCTCGCATCAGGCTGTAGCCACTTTATCTTTCCTTGAAAGTCTTAAAGATTCGGTTAAAAGGAGCTCTGTTCCGACAAAATTAGAAAAATATACGACGGTTCGATGTCAGCGAAGTAGCAACTATCATTCACAGATGGAATGATAATAATTACCTTTTTCTCTTCTAAGTGTGAATACTTTGTTGAATTTGTCTCCCGAAATAAAGTACAGAACTATGAACTACGTTTGCTTAATCGTTCAAGGAGAGTGGACAGTCGTATGTTTCCTTTTTCCATAGGGCAAAGTCGCAATGAGTTTTATAAATTTTCAGTAACCGCAAATCAGAAAAGTTTCCTCATTACTGCGTTGAGAGAAATACGCATGAAAATCCTTCAATTACATTTGCTTGTAACACACAACGAATGAGCTTTGCTCCCATAATCAATGTTAACAAAAGGAACAATTGCCATCTGCGATGGCAAATTCCACGGAAGAAGAAGCTTCAGGCAACGGAAATGGACAGCAAACAGCCTGCCTTCATAGTGGAGACCGCCAATTAGAAATTATAGGAAACGTAGCCACCTAGAACATTTAAAATATGTTTACCCCAAAATTGAGGCTTACGTTCATCACGTACAGCATTTCATCGGAGAAACGCATGTTGTACACCATAATTGATCATATGGAGGCAATTACGACAATCATAGAAGCAAAATTTTAGAGAGGTTGGAGCAAAAAACTATTATTGGTTTGGATTCCGTACGTTATTCTTGGAAAACTAAATAGCCAATCAATCCTTACATCGCTTCTACACCTCGCTCCCAACCCACTAATTTACTTATTTGTGCTCGATGTACATAGGTAACCATGTATCATGTGCTTCTTGCACAGTGATATACATATAGCTGGGGGTAAATATCGGATTGCGAAGGAAATTCGGCGCCAATTGCGCGATAATATTGTAGCTGTCTATTTTTTTGTTTTACTAGTATAACCTTCAAGTGGTAACTATTCGAGGTTACGAGGCAAGAGAATAAAACATGACGAAGCACTATGTTAGATTTAGTAAGAGTCTAGCTACATGCAACCCAAAGTATAAGGGTATTACAGCTCTTACAAAACGAGCAATCGCATGCAGACAACAATTGACTTATAACTTTCATTTGGTCGGCAGTGCGACTATCAACTTCGTGGCATAGTATTTGCCTACCATTGGTGGTGCTCGGCAACAGCATGAGTAAATCCTTACTCCTCAAGATGGAAGAGATAAGAAAAATGTGACGACCCATCTAATAGCTCCGGATAATAATATAATAATGGATCCTCTGTGGACCCTAATAATAATAATAATAGTAATATAAAGGGTGTAGTACACTGCGACCTTGTAGTCTATTGTGCCCCCTAATTCACCAGGAATTATGTTGGAGGCTTTGGCCTTTGCAAGGAAAACCTATTCAGAGCACGTCATTCAGACCAGTTTCTTTTACGAATCTGAGAATGAGCAGTGAATCCGTGGCGTTTTTTGGCTTGTCTCAAACCTTGGAAATCCCGAAAGGTTCTAGCCCTTTTCTCCGTAGGGTGTGCTACCTTATCCCGTAGAATGGTTCAGGTCCTATGAAGGGTTCTGCTGTACCTTTTCTCACTGGAGAGTCAGCCGCCAATAATACCCACATGGTCTGGTCTCCAGCATACAGATACTCTATTTTTCTCGGCCAATTTGTTGAGACTTTGTAGGCATTTCCATACGCGTTTGGATTTAATAACAAAGGAGTCCAATGCTTTGATAGCTGCTTGACTATCTGACATTATTGCTATGTTACAGTTTCTGTCATTCTTTTCGAGATTGATTCAACGCATCTTTCTATGGCGCATACTTCTGATTGAAAGATGCTGGTACTCTTGCCCATGGATTCATGGTGTTCATTCTTGGCCCAAACACGCCTCCACCAGTTCTTCTTCAGTTCTCGAGCGGTCTGTATACCACTTTATCGTGTGGTTGCTCAGTCCATAAATAGTGGATTCATCGCTCCATTATTTCTTATTGCTGAGCTTCGTTAAGAAATTCTTTTCAAAGTTGTATTTCTTAATGCTGTCATCTCTTAGAATAGCCGAGAGTGTTGACGACTCTAACATACGATTAAAAAGGATCGACCTTCAAATCTGTACTTGGGTAGTTCGAACCCCGAACAAACCACGTGCAGCCTGGCCTTTGACTACTATCATAAATCCAGAAAGCTCGATTAGATCGGCCGACCAAAAGGAGGATAGAAAGCTATGATATCCAGTGTGGTGTGTGCTTATTTGGGTACAGATTTAGGCCAGTCTCTAGTTTCTGACCAGTTCCCCTACAGAAAGCAAGGACGATGCCTGCAAAGAATATTTCTGCGAGCAAAACGACAAGACATGCATACATTCTCCTATATCTGATGTAAAAATATTTAAATATAATATTAGGAAAATTTAAAGCCGGAATATGAAGAGTACAAGGGGACAGTTAAGCTTCTTGATTGCAGCGAGACGAAATATCACTCTAACAAGGAGACGGTTTTGTTATCTTAAAATACACAAAGGCCATTGGCGGTTTCCGAATCATGACACGCTAAATCAAATTGATTTTTGCGATCGATGTAAGGCTTGCCTCCAGTATACTGGAGTTCCGAACCTTCTTGCCAGACAACATTGACTAGGACTAGATCACTTTCATGCAGATAATACTGCAAATGTGCCATCAGAGATGCCACAACTAGTGTGCTGGTTGAACTTGATCAAAGAAATCTCTTGTTTGATAAAGAATGTCTGCAAAAACATGCAGCTTAACAAGAAGCGTACAAAGGGAAGCCTCCGATATAAGATATTGAGTATTCGTACTCCAGGAGTAACTTGCGAAAGTTCTACCAACAGATCTAACGAGCGTGTGAAATCAAGAAAATCCTTTCTAAAGCCGTAGAGATCAGGAAGTAAACCTTGTAGTAGAATCACAGTCGGTACTAATAATATTGACAAACTATTGCTGCAGACTGAATAACTACGACGAAGCTCACCATCAAACGAAGTTAGGGTAGTAATATCTGAACTTATATTCAACAAAGCTGCTGTACCTAACGACTTACCGGCTGAGGTGCTCTCTTGCACTATAAATGACTTTACAGGGAGGATACATTGTATGTCAGATGTACCCACTATAACATGAAGGTACAAGACTCCTCAACATCGCGTTAAAGATCTTACCTGCGATATTGTGCTAACCTCTTAAAACCCCCATCAATAACCTGGTTGGCCCCTATCAGCCCGCTTTCAAACCAGGCGCTGAAGCATAGCATTTTTCTTTTATAATTGGCGCGTGCTCAAAGGGTTATTAGTACCCTTAAAATGATTGCACACAGCTCGGGCGATGGAAAATTAGGGAGTCTTGAATATTTGGAGGTTATAATTACTAGGGAATAAAGAGCTCGGCAAGGCATTCCATAAGCGAGTTGTTCAGCTTAGGAAATAACCACGATATTTCAGGGTAGCTCCGAAAGTGGGGCTGAGGATATACTGATGAGCATTCATAGCGGGACGGGTATTACGGTTGGAGGTTTGGAGGGGCGGAATGCTACTGGCAATTTCTGTGGAGCACTGGTGATGAAAATAGCGATAGAACAAGGTGAGGCACAAGACTACGTCAGGAGTACCTGACCAGATATGAGCATTGTATTCCAGTTTTGGGCGGATGAATGTCTTGTATATTGAAGCCAGCTCAGGGGATGTGAAGAATTTCTACATTGCTTAAGGAAACCTTGACACTTCGCTGCCTTTTTGCGACTTCGAAAATGTGGTCATTCCAACGTGGGTTGTCATTGACACACATACCGAGAATGGAAGGTTTTTCGGTTTCGACAATGCAAGTGCTATTCATGGATAATGGCTGGGTATTTGAATTTCGCTCTAGCGACAGCAAACAGCATTGTGTTTTAGAAGCATTAAATTCCACTCTGTTGGTAGTTCCCCTGTTATGCTCTTAATATCAAAATTTGATGAGCTTAACATACGGTGCCGTTCCCGTTCTACAGCCGAAGAGCAGAGACGTGAGTCCGGAAACGAATATGAAAAGCAGAGAGTACTGCCGTCAGCAAAGGAATAAATTGGATAAGAAGTAGTAGAAAAGATATCATTGATGAAGATTAAAAAGAGTGTCGGAGACGGAACGGAGCCCTGGGGCACACCAGAATATCAGACTTGAAACCATCCAAGACAACTTGAATTGAACGTTCCGAAAGGAAATTTCTAATCCACTGAAGAAGAGAGTCATCGATCCCAAATGCATGCATTTTCGACAAAAGAGCCTGATGCCAAACTCTGTCAAATGCCTTAGATATATCAAGTGCAACTATCTTGCTTTCGCCATGACTAAGCATGACTCTATCGAAAGCGGACGGAGATGTGCTCGTTGTTTCAAGGGATTAACTTTCCGTTAAATATTCGATCCCGTTTGCCTTCTCAAATACTGGAGAAGAAGATTCAACGTTGAATTATTAGAGCTGTGCATCGATATTGACCTAAACTCAATTTAATACAACTCGGAAGGAACAAAGCTGTAGGGATAAACTTCACCTAATATGGCGCGGACTAGTAGAAGTTGGCCTCACCCAAATTTGGGAGCGCAATTAAAGGCAGTTTTCAGTGATTTGTTAGCTGAGGCCCAGGTTGACCCTGACCAAAACCGTCACCTATGTTAGTAAGGAAGCAATTCCGAGGAAGCAATTCTCAGCAGCATCACTTTGCGTGCCTCTTATCTGCCATTTTTATTAAACAAGTGGTTCCGTTGTGGTGTTCGGATGAGACTGAATACTCACTGATGGCGTTGTAACATCTTTTCAGCTTAGATCTCTCGATAAAATCAAATTAAAAAAATTAATTTGATTCTTGCGACTAAGTGGCTTAAATTCCTCCTTTGTACTCCCTCGGTGTCTTGGCGTCCAGAATGATTTCTAAACTTAGAGAGGTAGAACTACCAAGCTCCTTTTTGGATACTACTCGTAAAACGTGGGACATCTAGGTTGTTTAGGACGACAATGTGTTCCGCTCATAAGTCTATTAAGTTGGTATACTTGTAGGCCACGTTTTGCGCATCACCAAGGAGATTTTGACGTTGTCTGTTAGAGTTAACCTTAAAACATTTTCCCTTGTTTTCATCTGATTTATTTCCTCCTAAAGCCTACCATTTCCATGACTGGAGTAAAGTCTACGACTACTCCTCATTTTCCAGATGCATGTGTTCTTTTGAGGGTTTGAACAGCCTAAGTGGATAGCCGAAAATCTTTTGGTTTTCGTTTACTGAAGACACATAATATTTTAAGTGGTCGAGTAGTCAATTCGAGAGCACATTGCATTAACTGAAGGACCAACTCCTTTAAAAGACATGTTGGTACAAACACTGGAAACTCTTCTGATACCACTTTGACATATACTCGTATGTATATCAATAAAGCTCAAATCTGAATCCAACGAGGATTCACATCCTTAGCAGCGACTCCTCTTCTTTTTTCACAACTTAGATTCGGTTATAGCGGAGTAGTGTTCAAATCCTTGCTCTAATTCCTTGTTCTTGATTTACTTTTGGCACTAAAACCTTCAGAAAACTTGATAAAAACTAATCAAAATAGTACGAGTACTTTCCTTGATGCTGTCTGAGAAAATCTTTCTAAGCATTCAATTTCTTACTTTCGGTGTATATCTTTTTAATAAACACACCATTAAGTAGATGAGTCAAAAGGTGTTTGGAATTATTACCACTAGATTTAATGGTAAGTTACAGACAGCACCGACAGCCAATATACAATAATAAAGCCAATATGTACAAGTACGAGTACATACATCCAGTCGTGACCTTCTTCACGAAGAAGGCAAGCGAGAGGTTAGAGCAACGCGTTCGTGAAAATAAAAGTTAATCCTAGACTCGAACAAAGGGCCCGTAAACGTTCATTTAAAACGATCCTTCTTATCAACATAACGCACATGTCTGCATGAGAAGAAGGAGAACTAAATCCCTCGGATAGCCTAGGATTGGGTATTCTGCCATAAAAACAATCAACAAAGAGTGATTGCAATTTTTTTTCTTTTTGTTTTTTTGTTTTTGTCGAAACTAAATCTTTTGTAATAAATAACCCTCGTCCGTACCTATCCTGAGAGTCTGCCGCTGTAGAAGTATCATGTACATGTACCTTAGATTTTTTCAACACAAAGTTATAGCTTTTATGGGTGTTAGTCGTGGTCGTTGTACTAAGACCAAGACTTTAGTTAGGTGTACGAGCTATGCCATGCCTTATAAATTATTTATGAGGCAACCTCCTTTAATGCCAACGTGTTTGCATTGACAATTTGGTTTTTTTGCAAAAAGGAATAGGTACCGCCTAAAAATACCAATTTACATTTATCTATGACCTGAGGAGGGTTTTCGGATTCTGTGGGTTAAACCATTCAAAGTGCTTCCGAATGGCTATTCGCAATCAGTTGGATGAACTGAGTATTATTTACTAGGTGACAGTGTTGTGATATCTGAAGAGGGTACACATTCCTATTTTTCTGGTTGGAGATACATAACTGTTATCCTGTTTCTGTGTCAGCCGTCAGTCAGTCAATGTATGTAATTCACAGTCAATTTGCAACCGAAAAAAAATGTTTTTGCTTCATTAAATCACTAACGAAAATGGAGTATATGGAAGGTAGAACATCCTGTCATCACTTCATGAAATGTGCCTTCTTCGTCCATGATAAAATACACGGAAGTGTTGAGGAAGATACCTTTTCTTTTTTTCTTTTTTAAATAAAATTAAGAGCAGCTGAGAGAAAATATGAGAATCCTTCACAACGCAGAGGTTGCTTCAGTAAAATATGTAGATGCAGGTAGTCGAGTTAAGGATTGATGGCATCCAATAATGTTGAGTATGTTGGTGAAAGAGTAATAAGTGTTAATGCAACATTTCGTTGAAGTTAAATGATGTCACTCGGAAGTAAACACCATTGACGTGTCGTTTATGGTCGTCAATTGGAAAGGAACTCAATCCGAAGTGACTACCATCATTGAACACTTTGTAAATTAAATGAATTTATGTCAGACGTGTAAGATTGAAAGTTGTTTTCTTGTTAATATTACCTCAAGATATGCATATCCAGGCAGCTTTGTTTAATATTTTTATACAAGTATGTAAGTTCTCAGGCAAGTGTGGATAGTTTCAAGACCAAGGATTTATATCTTAAATGGCTGTGAACTTTTTCTTTTGTCCTATGTATATGAACTTTATGCCCTCAAAGACTATAAAATGCTATAAAATAGTTAGTAGTTTGTCTTATCTCGGTCTTACTTACTTATTTTACTTTAGGTCTCGCTACAGTTCGGGGTGAATCTTGGCCTCGGTAAACAAGCGTCTCCAGACAGCTCGTTCTTTTGCTAGCGGCCTCCAGTTTCGCACGTTAAGTTGGCTGAGGTCCCCTTCCACTTGCGTGCGAAGCCTGAGTCGAAGTGCTTTCGAAGACTTTTCGGACCGGAGAGTGGGCGTCCATCCGCTCTTCAAGACCCAGCCATCTCAAGTTTATATCACTGTACAGTCTGTACAGTCTCAAAGCAGACAAGTGCGCCCTCATCCATTTTTGATAATGTCCATGCCTGTGCGCCGTAGACCAGGACTAAACGCTAAACCCTTTTTTACCGCTTCCGTCTTAATACTTGCAAAAGCGCTGCTTTCTTTTAATTATGTCTTGCTATCATCATCAGATATTGCTATCTTTACTTCATCCAACGGAATTGTTGGTCATCATCATTCAGGTTGAAAGGTTCATTCTGCCTGACAGCGGTATTCGGTTCGTCATCGCCGTTATACAGTCGACAGAAATGGTCTTTCCAGATTCACAGCATCGACTACGACTCTACTACAATGTTTCCTTGTTCGCCTCTACAGGCTTCGGTTCGGGGTTTGTGTCCGTGGCATGTGTTTTTACCTTTTGGTAAAACTTCGGAACCTCATTCCTGGAGAAGCATCTCTTAATTTCTTCGATCGCGAGCTTCTTATGCTCTTTCTTCTTCCCCCTGCGAAGCCGGTGTTCGTCTCTCCTCTTCCGGTCATAGAGCTCAAGAACAGCTCTGGTCCTTCTAAGCAGCGCCGCTTTATATGCATCTTGCTTAGTTGCATGTGCATACGAGTGAAACCCAGCACATCAGAAGCGGCATCTCTGATGGCGTATTGGGAGTGTTTTCAATGGTCTGCGATACTTGATGCTGGCGGTATTGGACCTCTTAAAAGATTACGAGACACTCGATCGGAAAAGGACTTGGCGATCTCTTGCGATTGTGGCCGTCTGACGTCGAATTTCGTCACAGCAGTAGTTTGTCTTGGCGTAGTTTGGGATATACGCAACAGTACCTTGGCTACAACAAGGTAATGGTCCGAATCGATGTTGGTTCCTCGGAACGTACGGACATTCATAATATTGGAGGAGTGTCTTGCGACAATCGCAATGTGATCAATCTGGTTGACTATTGATTGATCAGGAGTTCTCCAAGTCCCCTTGTGTATGTCGAGATGTGGGAACCGCGTGCTAGCTGCGACAATGTTTCGCCCCTCCGCAAAGTCGATTAGCTTGAATCCGTTATCGGAGGTGGTGTTGTGCAGGCTATATTTTCCAATTGTTCCACCAAAGATATCCTCTCTTCCAAGCTTTGCATTAAAATCACAGAGGACAATTTTAATGTCATAGGGCATTGCTCGTAAGTCTTGTAAAGGAGCTCATAGAAGACATCCTTGGTGTCATCATCTTTCTCCTCTGTGGGGGATGCGCGAATTGGCGAATTTAGTCTTGATGCGGATTGCTACGAGGCGCTCCTTCACATGCCAGAATCTGAGGACTTCTTCTCTTAGTCTACCTCCGACAACAAATCCGCATCCAAATAAGCGCTGCTTTTGCCGTCGATAGCAATTGCCGTAGTAGATATCGCAGTTTTTCATCTTCTTTTTGTCCGGCCCATCCCATCGCAGTTATGTCTGCTTTGCAGCAGTCTAGGGCCTCCGCTAGTTGCTCGGCTGCACGTGGTCTATTAAGGGATCTAACATTCCAGTGCATATCCGAAGCTCATTGTCCTTAAATCGTTTGCGTGAGTTGTCAACAGTAGATCCGTCCATATCCGAGGCTAGTTGATGCTTCGTAACTTCTTGTTGCTTTAAATGGTCGGGCAGTTAACCCGGCGGCACAACCCCCAACCTGGAGGACCAGTTCCATTTTTAATGCCCCTAGGACGCGTGGTCGGTTACACCGAAGCCAGTAACCCGTTCCGGGATGTGCGCGCTGCCGTTGGCCCATATAGGGCTCATCCGCCACCATCTCTTCTCCAAGACCCCGACTTAGTCCTGGAAACCCTTACCAGCCTGAGCTCCAAATATGTCGGAGTAGCCCGGATAAGGTCTTGTCTTGTTTTTCCGACACTAATCCTCTATGGTGTGGAATTAGGTCTGATTGCATCAGTGAGCCATACTTCTTCGAAAGCCAAAAAGGTGTTACGGTTGCCGTCAAATGGAAACCAAAACTTTTTGGCCTCAAATCAAAGATAAAAATGTAGAAGCTATGTGTCACATCTCACACAGTACGACCTTTTTTGGCTTTGTTACAGAAATCTTTCCTGGATGATTTATTTCGCGTTTTGGTGATGGGAACTGGCCACCAAGATCTGATGATTATTAGTCGATTTCTTTTTCTGGGGTTATACATCTTTGATTCGAACGTCCTTCTCCTTTTTGGGATTTGCAAAGAAAAAATTCTGGATAAAGAACTGCAAAATACTGGATAAATTTTCTAAAAGGCTCTCTCTTCAGATCAAACACCATTAGTCTTTTACATTGGTCCCATCAGATGGTATGTTACATACGAGCAAACCATACAAACTCTATATTTCGCAGCTTCAAATCTAGTGTCTATCATAACGATAAAGGATTTTGTAGTCTTTCAGACATTAGTTACTGTCCCAGCATCCAAAGGCTGTCCTGAAAGACAGAGTACAAAGCTATTGGCTATGACAAAGACTTGGTCATCATTTTGGAACAGAATGCAAATTGTCCAAAAAGTAGTGTCCGATTAAGCGTTGGTAAAAGCTAGTCAACCAACCCCAGATTCCCAAAAACATTTTGTTTTGAAATTATGTTTAACATAGTGATGCTGAATCAACAAGTACGGGACTTCCATAACCCAATATTAAACTTTAAATGAAAAACGTTTATACCATAGATGTACGTATTGGGTGCGGTTATTCAAGGCCAAGAACAATTCCTGCAAAGCCCATGGGGATAAGTCACAGCATCTTCCAAGCAGAGTTTCAAGCTATACAGGAATATACCAGGTAGGAACGAAGGCACTCTCGTCCATATACTCATGGTCCTGTCTAACCATTGCTACACTGCTTCAGTACCGTTCAGTATTTATCACAAAGAAACAAAGCCAAGCTCCGGTTGGCATCAGCTCACAATTGTATTGAAATACTCGTATATGATGATGCCGACGAACTGGCTAGAAAAGGTTTAACTGATCTATTCAGTAATAGATAGCCATTCTACTACACTCTGTATTCAGCTTTTAAAGTACAGTCTGTTTGATAACATCGTACACGACAAAAATTAAAGAAGAACTTATAATAATCAATTGTACTGGTTTATTTTGTTTATTTACTTGAATGCTTTTCAAGTTTCCTCCATTATCAATAATTGCTTGAAGTCTTCGAGGCATGCTTTCTACTAATCTTATAGCATTATCTTGAGACAAAGATCTCCATAAAACTCGTATTTTTCGTGATAATTGTTTGACCGTCGAGATCTTGTTTCCTTGGACCTTTAGCTTCATGAATGCCCAAACATTTTCGATGGGATGTGATGGCCAATCTAAAACATCGACGTCATTTTCTTGTTTCCACGCACTGCACAAACGACTGCGATGTTTCGGGTCATTATCTTCTTGCAGTAACCAATTCTCATTCCTTCTTTTAAACCACCTTTGGGCAGATGGTAATAAAGCCTTCTTATAAATTTTGACCATGTTGCCAAATCCTTATTTTGAGAAGCATCCCCAAACGTGCACCTATGCCGGGTGTTTGACGGTCCGCTGGATTAATTTATTGGATTATGTACACCAGGTATGAGTGATAGAAAACCATGCCCAAAAATAAGCTTCGTCCGAAAAAATAACCTTGTTTCAATCTTGGCCCAACTGAGTCGGTTTTCTATGTGTTTTTCTGACAGTAGCGGTTTCTTTATTGTGCTTCGAAATTTTACATTATTGGCTAGTAAACGTCTTCGTATCGTATCACAACACACATTTAGACCCCTTTTACGTAAAATCCCTTGTCCTCCACGCAACGATAGAAGAGGATTTTTTTTCAAACACGCGTAGAATCATTTTGTCCCGCTTTTTTGTTGTGTTTGGCGTAGACCCACGATCCGGCAAATCATCCACATTTTTAACTTGTGAATAACGGTGCACCCACTTGCTAACAAATGCTTTTGACTTTTTCATGTATTTAGCAGCTGCTTCGTAGGACATTTTCGGTCCTTTTGGATGCGTGCACAAGAATACTGCTTCATAACGTGATGCAAACGCGACACTCATTTTAAAATACTTCCGTCTCTGACAAAAATTGAACACTCTTTAAATTTTTTTATTCAAAGCATCTTAGCAGAAGTATTTTCTTATCTGCTAATGCAAATGCCACTTCCAAACCGGTTTCCATAAACGAGTTTTGCCGTGTGCGATCTTATCAAACGGACTGTAAGTTGGGAAAACAATGTGTGTATCTTATAAGGAGAAAAACTCGTGTCTTCGACAGGATAAAAGAGATATGGAGTGTCCAAAAACAGATCCAAATAAATCTTTTCATTAAAACTGAGATGCTGTCAGAAGACTGACCAGCTTTCTAGCTGGACATACCACTTACACAATGTTAGAAAACTTAATGTCGCTTTGTATGTGAATGAGTTGCTCTATGAGGAGGCATTTCATACCACTACAAATCGTAGTCACTGAGTAACTAGATAATACTTCCACTAAAGTGATCTCCAAATTTAGTTAAAAAGTTTAGGTTCACCTGTCCTCTTAAAAAATGTAATTCCCAATACAGCATTAGAACCGCCACATCAAATGTCTCCTTGATTCGTTCGTTCAAATTCGTTTATTGTTCAAATTCGATTGGGGTTTCAATTTTCAAATCCATTGACAACAATGTCCGACGTTGTCGCAGCTTTTGGGGACGGCATGGGAGTATTTATCGTCTGAACATATCAAATGTTGTTAGGTCACAATTATTCTCCATGACATGTTTCCTGATACATACATATATAACTATGATGTAAGTAATATTTTTTAGAAAGAGTTTCAAAGAATTTCACTCTACCATGTACGCCCGCAAGCACTTTTGCAGACTGATGTCATCCAATATATGTTAGTTCCCACTGTGTGATACGGATTGTTTGATTTGAAAATCGATTTCCAAGTACAGAATGAATCGCTGCTGACCTCTATGTACAATTAAAAATTATACACACTACAATAAAGTTAATTTAAATTGTGAAGTAATTATAAATTCATCGTAATTACATGAAAGATGGCGAGTGATCCTATTAAAGCCTATTGTAAACATTTGCACACGTTATGTCAATAATTTTAATTGAAAACTATTCATGTCCAATGCAAATATTTGTAAAATACTAAGAACGAATCATCCCGTTTTTCAATTGACACACACATACGAGCGTTGGCATCGATTAAAAATGATTATGAACTTCGTTTGCTGCAGATGTGATTGATAGTCGATAGTTTGACCCACGGTAAATTATTGACACATGCAGGATAATAAAGGATTTTTTCCTCAAATAGGTGTATGATGTAAGTGAATTGATTTGAGCTCATGCTACTTCGAACGTTTAGGGAAAGACAATATTGTCAGAATGTAAAATTAGTATTTCGATCATCATTGAGATTATCCTCAAAACAAATTTGTTCCTTTGAAAGATACAGCTTGGTAAAGTGACGGTTTCCGGCCTTCTGAGCATTCTATTTTTTTTATAACTAGCCCGCTGAAGATATCTTGAGTATTTTTAAAATATTTTCACAGCGCGAACGTAAGAAAGTTAAGAGGAAAAAAGAGAGATACCGATGTAGCATTGGTCTTAAATGTTTGCAAGTTATAGTGACTGGGAGAAAATGAACTCGGCAAGACATTCTATAAGCGAGGCTAACGGCTTTGGAAAGAGTCACAATAATTCTGATTACCACCAACAAATAGACTCGCAATTGAGGTAGTCAAAAGTATTAAATACCTCGGAGTAAACAAAAATGAGCATTTTCTGTGGCAAGAACACATCATTGTCCTGCGTCTTCAACTAAAAAGCTCTATTTTTGCAATGGTATATCTAAAACGATACTCACATCTAGAAGCGCAAAAGCTGATGTACTACTCGCTGGGAGAGTGGCGTATTAGATACGGAAATGCAGCAAAATCCCATCTGCCTACAACTCAATTTTCAAAGTTTTAGATATTAAACGATTTCTACAACCCTTACTTAGTTAAAATTACCCATACACTTAGTAAAAGAAGACGAGCCCGAGGTGTGCTAGAAGTTCCGGAAGTTTACAACTTATATGGATTTCGAGAACTACGATCCACTGTCCCTTAATTGAAAAATTCGTTTCCCCAGTTTATAAAAGTCATTCCAAATTTTGAAAGCAGGAAAAAACAGTTAAAAAAACAAAACATCTTATTCTATTATATTCTGTATGTTAGAGAATCTAATTTGTAAATAAAAATAATAACCAATGTTGGTACGATTTGTTTTCTTAATTGAAAAAATTGTAAGCTTGTTGACTTCTCTATACCCACAACAACAAATTAACCAAAAAGCGAAGCTTACGGGTACACCTTACTCCGATAAAATTATATACACTTAATGTCAGTGACATAGCTCTACAGGAAATCAAGGAGCACTACTAACTCAGAGCATTTCTTAAAGTGATTGGAAACTAAATCCAACAAAAAGGTCCATTTCGAATCACACTGTCTTCTGTCCCAAAAATATATTCCACATTTCATTGTGTTTTTCAATTTTTGTTTTCCAAACTTTAACATCTCATTCATGCTTGGTATACGAGTATTCTATTCGGAATCTTCGAATGGAATTGAATAGTTTGCGAAAAATCAGCACCACTTGTGTCCGTCTGTTTTCACAAGCCCATCTATGTATCTATGAGAAGAACCAGAGTGCTGTATTTTTATCGTAGTTTGTAAGAATTCTCAATTAACTTAAGCAATCGATATGTCTTCGAGTACGTTCTCTCCGGCAGCTTCATGCCATCTATTGAATGTATGAGTGCATGTCCTTTCTAAAATTCCTTATTTCCAAGAAATTAAATTGTGTTTTATGTGGAGATTTGAAAGCATTTATCAAATTAATTGGAGCAGGAAATTCTGATAATGGCTGCAGTGAAACAGCCATCTGATTCTATGTTTTGTATCTGACTTTCATGATTTACAAATCGACAGTCCAATCATGGTGAGGCTTGGTTAGGTTAAGCAATGAAATTCACCGGGAGATACATACATTGTTGCACAATTGTTGCATAGAAAATTTGCAAGATAAAATTTCGGGCAATGTTTTTCTTTGAAATTTTGTTAAAAGGACTGCTGTCAACGTTCAATGTAAGTTCTGAAATAAAACGAAGTATATTGGCTTAGTATATGTTGTCTGGTTACTTGATAGTTGTTAAACAAATCGTTCGTTACCTTTAAATAGTTCGACAAAGAGTTAGTTTTTTCTATCTTTGTTAGATGAATGGAATTGGCGCAGATAATTGTTCACATTAAATGGTTTGTTGTAGCAAAAACTAAGTCGACTTCATTGTTAAAGATTCTGTATCTATATGTGTTCATCGCACGCTCTATCTATTTCCTGATGTATATTTTAAATATATTTTTTAAAACGCCAGTGTTGTTCTTCTTCAAATAAACAAAGACATTGTTTGAAGGCCTAATCGTGAAGATTGTTGCTTGCAAATGCTTGGCCGAAATGAACTGCTTTCATAACTCGGTATTGAAATCCGAATAATAGGCTTTTATGCAAAAAAGTCACTGTTGTTTCAACCAGACTGTCAATCTTGGATGCATGGGTCTTCCCTAACACGCATGGCACTGCTCTAGTGACACTGATGAATCTTCCTTCGATATCCATGTATTGGGCTGCACTCCGTAAGCTGTTTTGCGTTTAAAAGAAGTGGATTTTTGTACAATACGCACTGTAGCTTCGACGACCTTGTCCCTCCAGTGTATTTTAACTTTAACCTTATGGACATACTATTTTATGTACTAGCATCACAACTCTTCTTTGTGGAATGGTTTTGATAAAAATCTTGGCTAGAAAAGGAATATTTAAGATTTTTTATCGATGACTCTAAAATACGTCTTGGATGCCGAACTACAGTCTTTCTAAAAGACGACAACGTTAGATTTCATTATCCGTTGAGAGAACTTGCCTTTATCTTCGAAGCGCTGTTAAGAGTATACCCAACCATGATGACAATGAACTACAGTGTGAAGAATCGAAGGAGACGGTAAAGAATACGAGTCTATTTCAAGAGCCAAACTACGCTTTAGGCCTTGCTGAAATCCCCCAAATAGTGCCAGAATTTATGGCTTCTCTAAGCGCGTCCTTGATTAGAGCAGATTCTTTTGACCGTTAGGTCTGTTGCGAGCATAAATGCAAATGGCGTTCCTATTAAGGGTGCTGACAGGCCAATCAAATGCTTCTTGAGGTTTTTTCTGCTGTCCATTATCAGGAAAGATTGAAGACACCCTGTTGTGTATTTACTCATCTTTTTACGAAATACTGAAACATTTCTGCAAAAGAAATATGAAACTTACAATGAATTAGAAGAAGAAAAGTATTTGTTTAGTCTGCTCACGTCTTAGAGAGTCCTGATATCAAATGTTTCGCTCAACGTAAATCTAGTTGTTTATGCTTGAAAGACGGAAGTCAGGAAAAGTTAGGTATAAGTTTATTGCCTTGCATCAAGAAGCAATCAGTTTTGGAGAGATCCATCTGAGAGAGATAATAAGATGGAATTCATTTTCTGAGTGCAGTCATATATATGGTATCATGACATCAGACACTATATCTGCAAGACTAAATTCAAAAAATGTGAGCTATCTCAGCAAAACTCCAGTAGAATGTAAGGAACGTAGCCAATAATATGAATTTCCATGGAAGAGCGATTTGTCAGTGCGTTTCAGCATTCTGGTGAAGACAGCAGTGATTAAAGGTCAAAGTGGTCTTCGTAACAAGCAGTAGAAGAGATTTACAGCCGATTATGCTAGTTGAAAAGCACTTCTTCGAATCGACTAGATTTTTAAAGAGAGTTGAATCTAAGTTAATCGTTTACTCGAGTAGTAAAGGCGATATCGAGACCAATAAACATATGTTTATATTGCAAGTACCGAAGGATATGGGTAATCGAATAGAACTTGAACCAAAGTCATGGTCGAATGTAGTTATCACTATGTATAGTAAAAGATAATGTCGCCGAGTTTATGTCATGAATAGCCTTAGTGGGTGGCATCAGCGTAATCTTAGATCGAAAGCTTATTATATTAGGTTGGAGATCGGCTGTTTCTTGGTGGAACGTTTTCATAAAGAAATATGAAAACTTCAAACAGGTTTTAAGTGACTTAATTTGGAGGTCATCGGTTTGAACCAAAAGGAATATAAAGATTGAAATTGTCGGTAAAACAACCGAAATCACTCAGAAAATTTGATGATACCTACACTGAGTAGGAACCAGCTCCTATTGATGAAGCTGCTAGCGTGCTGAATTATAAAATACGTCGCAGCTGGCATATCTCATCGGTTGTTGGCATTTAGTCGTCTGGTACCGATGGCATAACTATACCCATACCCTAAATTAAAAACATACAGAACTACACGCTCAATAAGAGCTTTAGACCAATCATTCCTTCTTGTTGAAGTGCTTAAAGAAAATAGGCGAGATCCATGTACGGAAAACTGTTTTGCAAATTCATATTCTATCTGAGATGCAACGCCCATACCGTGCGAAACTTCCAGCGAGAGTGCCTTTCCAAATCTGGTGCAGCAGTCCATCCCTTTTCAACTGATGTTGTTCTCTTTACGAGAACGAGGAAGCTGTATGGTTTACTAGGTCTACTCATCTAGCTCTTTAATGCATTACCATCCAATTCTCCGAAGGAGCTAAATATTTTAGTGTCATCCTGGATAAGTCATTAAGTCGCTGTTGGATCTCTGCCAATTGCTTATATCAAACTCCAAACAACCGTTTGTCTCGGCTGTATTGGGGCTTTTCCACTTACTCATGGCTCAATTCTAGACGCCTTGATGGATTTCTGAAGCCCTTTTTCCATTTAAAAGGAAGAGTTTTGATTCAGAGCAGAGAGTAGGGCACTTTACTCTTGCTCAGCATAGGTGATACAACATTCTGCCATGGGTATTTGGAAAGCGATGACGACATTGTGGTGCTTTAGCTCTGTGGATTTTCGACTAATGCTCGCGTTGAGGTGTAGGTACTCAGCATGGACGTAGTGGTTTACTTATATTTCTTCGAAGGACTTACTTCGAGTAAGTTTTGGTAAATTGCAAATGCGTAATCACATTACTTTGCAGATTCTATTGTACGTGTATATCGTGAGGTAAAGGACCATAGAAAGCAAAAAAAAATAGGGACTATTGAGAGCTATTTTAATCAAGTTTGACGTTTGATGAAGTCATCATGAATAATGCGAATTGATTTTTTTGACTGTAAATCCAGGATATCACTCTGAAAATTCTGTTTAGAAGTTTTATGTAAAAAAAAAAAAAATTTTGACACATTATTACCAGCAGACATTAAATAACAATTTTTTTACTATTTTCATTTTAGACTGCAACAAGCCGCTTTAGCTAATCAAAGCCGAACATGCCGCAAGGTTCCACCGCCACTTCTAAGATCAAGAACACTACCAGCAATCGTTGTACCTGGACTACCAATTATATCCACCCAAAGTGACTCAAGTCGCTTTCAAAATGGTTTGGTTTTCCATAAAATTCATTCCAAATTTCAAATAGTCAAAATAGTTCTTTGTTTAAGATAAAGGTCACGGGAGTACGAGTTCACATCGATGGTCACTATTGCCAAAGCCTAGAGGATCTGTGGTCTGCGATGATAGCAGCTTGGAGTATCGTAGAAAATCATCTAGTAGTTCACAGGGTGGAAATTCGATAGGAACCGCCAGCAATTTAGACCCCTATTCTTATGGATGTGATGATTTTGAATGCCAGCCGGATGGAAGTGTCGTCTTGAGGTTAGTTCTTTAAATTGTAATTTAAAAAATAAGTCAATTACAAAAGTAACTGTGTTCTTATTAATATTTGCTTTAAATGTGTCCATCCTCGCTTTTGCATGCATCTATAAATCAAATGGCAATCTATTTTCGATAGTGTGTAGTTGATAGATTAGATTTTCCCATTCAAAAAGTCGCAAATCTTTTAAATCTTTTTCATCTCAACTACCTTTTTCTATCAATTTTTGTTTTATTCTGATATTTAAACTCTCGGATGACAAATTATTGCAAAGTTTGGAATACGAATAGATATGCATTGTAATTTTATTCTACTAGTGTGGCAGGATATACACAAAATTGTAAAAAAAAAAAAAATTATTTAAAAACAACGACTGTGGCAGCTATCGTTTGTACATGTCAGAGCAGATGTCGTTTTTTATCTCTACCTCCTTTCTTTTACTGCTGGCTGTATTCGAATTCGTACATGCATTTGTATCTCTATTCGAAAATCTTTTTCCGGCTTTATACGGTCTAAAATCATTACTTCCGTTTCAGCATTTGCGGTTGAAATATTCGTATTCGAAATTTAATTTATCTGAATTCGCTGTTGTTATCATCTCTAGTATTGCATCCTTGAATATCCTGAGATGACATATGAGTACGAGTACGAGTACAAAGTTTATGATGGTGAAATTTGTTTGAATATGCACGTTCTCCAAAATTTTCCTGGAAGACTGCTTTTCAGTGATGCCCAATGCATCGTGGGTACTCTAAGAACTTTAAGGTTATGCTAAAGCTGACAAGATTTTACTTTCATTGATGCTGATTTTGCAGAAAAATATTCCCACGGTAGCTAGCATTTGTTTTACTTACAAGGACGAACTTTTATGCCTGGTGGAGGTGGATGCGCTTCTGCTTATGTTCATATATACTCGTTCTCAAAGGATTCTTCGTATTTTCCTTTAGAATTATTTATCATTGGAAATGTTGGTATACAGCCAAATATTGAATTAACGTGTTTTACTTTGAGTTGACTGAATAGTTAAAGCTTTTCTGTAGTCTGTTTAGTAAAATTGTAAACAAAATTGAATTGTACACCAGAGTATTGCTCTGCACGAAAAAAAATCCTGGTAATCAACTGAAAACTTCAAGCTTGAGATTGTTTAATAGTGACTCCCACGTATCTAATACCGAACTAGCAAATAAACTTTTAGTTACGTCCTGTATCCCCTTAAGTGTCTTAGTGTAGTCTTTTGTCTGAGGCAATATATTTCAATATCCCCTTTTCTCTAATCGTGGTTGCGTGACATTTCATTGCATTCTTGGAAACAAGTGTTCATAAACGTGTTATGTGACAAGCTTCGAAAATTTCATGTTTTTGGAACCTGAACATACATTTGGCCAATTTATTGCCACCTCTGCCACTGTGAATATTATTTATTTGAGCATTATGGTGGGCCATACCATATGACGCTATCGGAAAGTAACAAAGATTTAACAAATGTCGTCGTATGTTATTTGGATACTTGAAGAAACAATATTTGCGGCGCTGGGGCACTAAAAATCCGTGAGTCATGCAAGAAGAACCATTAAATCCAATCAGAGTCTCTGCGTGCTGTTAACGCTGTAGGAGTTATTAATCTAAAAAAATAGGGTCATACGTAATGGATCTACGAGGTTGTATAAATATCTTGGATACCATATCAAACGCAGGCTACAGTTTGCTAATGATAATGGTTTTATCCCTCCAATTCGGACAGATAAAGGCGATATTTCAAAAATTGTGAACGCTTCCCTCAGACAACAGAGTTGCAATTGTTGCTTCGAACAACGCAGACAGATTGTGGTTCCATATTGCCAACGATTACACGAGTGTTATTAACTAAATGCTCTTCCTTTTTAATTGGTCGTAATGCGAAACTTTGACCGCCTTCTGAAATGATTTTTTAGAATTTGTTTTTATTTGTTCTTCTCTTTCCCCACGTAATACGTTAATAGTTTAACTATTATTACATGGCACATTTATGTAAGACTTTCCTGCAAAGAGGTTGCCGTAATGCACTACTTAAAACCTTCTGCTCCTTGATAAGTCTTGTGTGTAAATAGACATGTGTAACCTGCACAATTACTTCTTTTAGTAGCTATTTCTTCTAGTGCCTGCAATTTTGCAGGTTGTAGCTAAATTTGTGAAAAATGAAATCCTGCAACTTCTAAAAAAATAGATAAAATACTAGCGGACCCGACAGACGTTGTCCTGCATGATATCTCAAGCGATTAGGATTTAACAAAGTATGAAATGAAAAACAAATAATATAATAATTTAATTATTCTTTATTTTGAAATAGTATCAATTTTTCTAAAAACAATTCGTTATAATCAATAATGTTTGTTTAATTTTATCTTAATACGAGCTGATGAACAATATTTTTAGTTAATTCCTGAGGAGTATAAGTTAATAAACTTGACGGTTTTCCAACGCGACAACACGCCACATATAATTGGCCATGTGAAAAGACCAGATTTTCTAGATACAACCCACAAATCGATATTGTTTGACCTTGTGACTTATTAATAGTCATAGCAAATGCCAAGCGAATTGGAAATTGCAGACGTCTGAATGGAATGGGTGAGTCTGAAGGGATCATTGGGATTCGTGGCAGGAGAACAACTTCACCTTCAAATTTTCCGTTCTTGTACCGTTGCATAGCTTAAGTGCATTTAAATTCCGAAGCAAAATGCTAAGTGAGCCAATTTTTAATCGCAAGTTATGTGGTGGCATTCCTGGTAAATCCAGTGAATTCAAAAATTTAACAGGATAGTTGACTGCTTCGTCAGGATCGGTAACAGTGTCGATCGATTTGAACAATATCTCATTGCCAGGCAATGACTGTTGTATTTTGAAGTTAATAGCGTCAACATTGATATTTTTTGCAGCTAAAATAGCTCGTTCACGAAGCCACGCATGATTAATATAATTAGCTTGTAAATCTGCAAATATGCTTTCTATCAAAGCATCTTTCGTATTTACCATGTTGCAAAAATTGTCTGGCAATTTGATGCATTGTGTATCTCCATGCAATGGTATTGTTCCATTTCCAATGTTGAGCAATTGCTCGGAGAATGATAGTGGCAATGGATCGTTTCTCAGTTGAACACATATATTTGTGTTAAGACGTAATGTATTAACATTTCGCCATAAATAAGATTGTTTTATACATGCGTTAATTTCATCTGCATATGTCTAAAATCACCGGACAGCGCATGTGCCACCTGGTGCGTCCAAAAAAAAAAGAATCCACCTTGTTCTGCTGCAATTGACAAATTAATTCGATCGTATACATTCTTTTGTTCATCGGTGAGTAGTTGCTCATTATTTTCAACGAAAGTAGTTAAAAAGACCGTATCGAACTGTTGTTCGCGCTGTCTGTTGCTGAGCGGTTAGGTGAGGGCATATCAAAATGAATGAGTGGCATATTCGAAATCAGAATGCAAATATCTTCAGTTTTTATTAGCGCCTCGTTATATTGTATATTTCCTGCGAAAAATCGATATTGGGATCTTGATCAGCGATCCGAATGCGATGCAGAATGTCGTCGCTCATGGAATCTTTATATTTGTCCCAGAGGACAGAAGCCCGCGTACTGCCTAAATGGTGCTTTGTCTGCTTTGATGACGATCGTATAGTTGTCGTTTTGCAGTCTGTTTGAAACAGTATTGAATAACTGAACCAACTGGTTGTGAAATAATAAAAATTCTAAAATACCTACAGTTTCTCGCTCCTCCATCTGCTCGATATGGTTGTACTGACAGCTTGCATTTATTTGCTGCTCCTCATCACCCATGAAGTAGATTTGCAGACATTTTTAATCGGTATCAGGCATCGGCATTAAAGAACCTTGGCCCTGAATCTTAAACGTTGATTGAAAATTACGATCATCCTCATTCTGAACGATTTTTGTTGCTCCAAATGATGTCATTTGAAAGCATGAATTGAATTTGCGAATTTTACGCAAAAACAATTTAGATTGAGATGTAGCTCCAGCCAATAGTGCTTTCAATGGTTCTGTCGATGAATTCAATGGTGGAAATAAAACTTTTTCAGACGCGCAGCAGAAACCGGCCGATTTACCTTTGTATTTGAGTGCATGACAGTGTTGGCATTGTTTGTTCATGTGAATGTGACGAATAGTCGATGTCCGACTCATATTCAAACGTAAAGCGAAGAAGTGATGCACGTGTCAATCACGATACATTTGCAAACGCTGTTGTTCACGTGTTCTGAATGTGTGGGTGACTCGTTGACGGGCCAGTCTTTGTCTTAATGCATTAGCTCGAAGGCGTTCGTTGCGTTGCTCTTGACTTTCATTAGCACGTGTGATTGCAGCCTGGTTTCTTAAATTTTCACTGTCCGTCAATTGATCTTCTGCCGATGTATTTAACCGACGGTTCTGGACTAATTGTGAATTCCGAGTCCGTCGACCAATACTTCCTCCTGGTCCATGAAGACGTGGCATTGTTTTATATACTTAACTTATATGTGAATATAATACACTTAATATTCACTGAAATGCGACACCTGAAATATCAAAAGATACCGTACAAAAAAATTAAAATGTCAAAATAACGAAACACACTTAATACGAGTATAATACACTCGAAATAAAATGTCGAAAAATAAATATACAGTCTGTTTGATAACATCGTACGCGACAAAAATTAAAGAAGAACTTATAATAATAATAAAAAATCAATTGTACTGGTTTATTTTGTTTATTTACTTGAATGCTTTTCAATTAATATGTTGTCCACTCTCCTCCATTATCAATAATTGCTTGGAGTCTTCGAGGCATGCTTTCTACTAATCTTATAGCATAGTCTTGAGACAAAGATCTCCATAAAACTCGTATTTTTCGTGATAATTGTTTGACCGTCGAGATCTTGTTTCCTTGGACCTTTAGCTTCATGAATGCCCAAACATTTTTGATGGGATGTGATGGCCAATCTAAAACATCGACGTCATTTTCTTGTTTCCACGCACTGCACAAACGACTGCGATGTTTCGGGTCATTATCTTCTTGCAGTAACCAATTCTCATTCCTTCTTTTAAACCACCTTTGGGCAGATGGTAATAAAGCCTTCTTATAAATTTTGACCATGTTGCCAAATCCTTATTTTGAGAAGCATCCCCAAACGTGCACCTATGCCGGGTGTTTGACGGTCCGCTGGATTAATTTATTGGATTATGTACACCAGGTATGAGTGATAGAAAACCATGCCCAAAAATAAGCTTCGTCCGAAAAAATAACCTTGTTTCAATCTTGGCCCAACTGAGTCGGTTTTCTATGTGTTTTTCTGACAGTAGCGGTTTCTTTATTGTGCTTCGAAATTTTACATTATTGGCTAGTAAACGTCTTCGTATCGTATCACAACACACATTTAGACCCCTTTTACGTAAAATCCCTTGTCCTCCACGCAACGATAGAAGAGGATTTTTTTTCAAACACGCGTAGAATCATTTTGTCCCGCTTTTTTGTTGTGTTTGGCGTAGACCCACGATCCGGCAAATCATCCACATTTTTAACTTGTGAATAACGGTGCACCCACTTGCTAACAAATGCTTTTGACTTTTTCATGTATTTAGCAGCTGCTTCGTAGGACATTTTCGGTCCTTTTGGATGCGTGCACAAGAATACTGCTTCATAACGTGATGCAAACGCGACACTTATTTTAAAATACTTCCGTCTCTGACAAAAATTGAACACTCTTTAAATTTTTTTATTCAAAGCATCTTAGCAGAAGTATTTTTTTATCTGCTAATGCAAATGCCACTTCCAAACCGGTTTTCATAAACGAGTTTTGCCGTATACGATCTTATCAAACGGACTGTATCTGAATATAATACGCTCAATATTTACGTAAATGCGATACATATAATATCAAAACACAGCGTACAAAAAAAATAAATGCATTGAATGAATAAATACACAAAATGAATGAAAGGAATGAATGAATGAATGCATACACAAAAATTCATTCAAGTCGATGCAGCCGTTTAGGAGGAGTTCAGTGACATACACACGTACAGTAGAATTATATATATAAAGATATGTTGCCGCTTTTGCCACATATCGCAGTTACAGCCAAGAAGGCATGCAAAATACTAGTTTGAACGATTTAGGAGAGCAAAGCATAGTATAAGCTATGCGAAGACTGCGTGGAATTGGTTTGGTTCATCTTAAAATGATACAGGTCATCACCGCCTCCTTTTAGGACACTCTGCGTAAGAACCTTAATAAATACGAGTATATGCTATAGTGGTGGAGCTTGGCTGGGGAGGGGTCATGACTCGGTAAATTATAACCTTAGCTAGCTCTTTACATATATCACTTTGAACCGAACACACATTCTTGGCGTGCACAAGGTTGTAAAACGGCAACTGGTGACTCTGCCGTACGCGGTCCTTATGTCTTAAAAGGTTTTCCACTCATGCTTAGTGGCCGACATGTTTGGAGGGCAATAATTGATTTCGCGGAACTTTAGAGGAATACAGGAGGGCACACCCAGGCCGTTACCTATTCGGATGGTCAAACGACGAAGCACTAATCAGGATGTCATCAAAAAGATAAATACGAGTAGCTCTTTTGATGCTTCATGGTACCTACGAGGATAATGATCATCTGTTATTAAAAATATTAGCCTAGTCGATACATCCGTGACATTCTTTGAAACCAATTTAAATATAAACAGAAAAATCTGTTTTGGATTATTCCGCCCGCCAAGTCGATAGTTTCTTTAAGTGTTTTTTTTAAGATCGACTTAATGCTGAGTATTGTGCTTTTTAGATCGAATTTTCCAATGATTTTTCTCCCCCGCCGGTGGGGATGATGTAGAGACTATTTACTTCGCTGTGGTGCTTATTTTATGGCAGACTTTGTTTTAAAAGTCATTGCTGGCCATGTCTTATTTGCCTATTAAACATTAAAACTATTGCTTGTCGACCTTTATCTGAATATTAAGGCATTTAATTGTGTTTTTAATATATCTATTTGAGGAATATTTCTTTAAATTGGAATCTCACCATCACGTCTAGCTTTCAATAGCTGGCATCTAAAGTCGGCTATATCTAGCAGGAACCTCATCTTTGTTTCCATTGTCCATTGTTATGGAGTAGCAAATAAGTACCTGGTACAATGACCCTTAGATCCGGAACTGGTTATAGATCGACCTGGGATCATACTAAGAGTAGTACCCATGCCCTCAAAACAGCTTCTGACTTGGTATTAAAACAGCTGATCAGACGCTACGAATGGTTATTTAAAAATGTATTTATGCTAATGTCAACGTTAGAAGGATGCGCATTTGTAAATGGATCGACACACCTACCAAGAAACATATTATTATTATTATAAAACGAAGCTTAATTCTAAGTTACCTAATCCCGATTCCAACTCCCGTCCCAAACCGGACTCTAATAAAATACCGAAACCTATCCCAAACCTGACTCTATATCTAAAACCGTTTCCAACTCCCGTTCCAAATCTGACTCTAATTGGAGACTTGGAACTAAAATATTCCCCAATTTCGCCCCTCCCACTCATATCCCGAACCGACTTCATCAGTAATCCAATTATATTGCACCTGCAGCCTCCGTTCCACCCAAGCCCTCGCGTAAACGCGTCTCTTTCAAATTAACACTAACTCCTCTGAAATACCTAACCGCTCTGCGCATGCCCCACTAGCACTTCTTTCCCTTATTTCGATCTTAAAACCGGAGACAAATATCCCAATTTCATTAGGTCTCATATTATAAATCCCCCCCTGTAAATGTGTCTACTGCCCCTTCAATTACCGCTGTGTCGCCCTCAAAATCTTCGTCCACCTATCCCATTTTCGACCCCCTTCTGCCTCCCACAGTTAAAATAACCCAACAAACTTTTGACAAAACAGAATGTCGTTATATACTTTCTAGGCTTAGAGTAAAAAAAGACGTATGAGAATATACGTCTCCTTCTAGCGTATCTGCATGACAAATCAGACTCAGTTTGTTATGAGGGAAAAACTAAAACCACTGTAATGGTCTCCATACAGCAGGAAGGTCTCCCTACTGACCTTAAAAGTCTGAGGAACTTATATATCAAGTTCCACGAGATTTTCAATATGTCTCCCCAAAAAGTCTCAGACGACCTTGCCGCTTTCGGTAACTACTCGTATATGCACTCAAAAAGGATCTCACACCTCCAACGGAGCAGAGCTGACAACGACAAATTTTTTCGTCCTTAACGTGCTACCATTGAAAGTGTTTCGACCATCCGCTCCTACACAATCTCGAAATAAACTTCCTCTTACCTTCTACTATCAAAACGTAAGAGGACTGCGAACTAAGACCCGTGCCGTTTTGCGCCAATCTCACGCTCTCCCATTTGAGGTCTACGCTCTGACCAAAACTAATCTAATTGTTCCCGCCTAGTTTCAATGTTTTTCGAAATGACGATCTTACCCGTCCAAATGATGATGGTGTCCTATTGGCCGTCCGCAATGACCCAAACTCTTCACCAATCGCTGTTTCTACCTCTTCCAAGCTTGACTCCGTTTCAATAAAGATAACACTCCCCTGCAGGTCCCTCTACGTTATGTGTTTTTATATCCTACACTCATCCTAGCCGCACAACCAATCGGCAGTTTTCCTCCGATCTAACTCTTGTGCTGACTATTCAAACTATCTCGGGTCATACCTTCAATTCGCCCAGCTTTATAACGTTCTCTATCAGCCCGAACCTTGATAGTGCGCAATCGAGGCTTATAGACGATCCTAAGTCTTTCTACTAATTCATTAAATACAAAAAAAATCTGACGGTTTTCCTCCATCCCTCTCATACGAAAATATATCATCAACCGATCCGCATACTATAGCCAACTTTTTTGCTACTTTCTTTAAGCAATCTTTTGCCGATGATTCCTTCATACCAGATCCCTCTTATTTCAAATACTTACTTAACTCCCACATCGGCCCCTCCATTTCTCAAAGATACAAGGAGTAATAGAAAATGAATTACAACAATGGCCTTCCATTCATATTTCTTAGAAAGTGTTCCTCAACACTTTCGCACCCCCTTGTAAATCTCTTTCGATTATCGCTCTCTCAAGGTGAATTTCCACAGATATGGAAGTCTTCTTTTATAACACCGATAAACAAAAAGGGATTAAAGAGCGAAGTCACTAATTACCTCCCTATAGCTAAACATTCTCATATACCCAAACTCCTCGAGGGCTTCCAGTGCAAATCTTTTATTTCCCCCAATCAACACGGCTTTCTGAAGGGTAGATCAATTACCACTAACCTCGCACAATTTGTGTCCTCAGTTCACTCAGCCTTTTGTGATTACTTCTTGGATGAACTGCAAGACGTTTGTGATGTTGCATTTTTCGAAAATTTTCCATAGCAGGGGACAATTTGTTAATGAATCTTCGCATATCACCACTGCATTCTTATTTATACTCGTAGCTACGTATGGCGGTGTTTTCTTAAACTTGTGGGTCGTTTGTTTCTTTCACAATTAGTGTTTCGAATTCGCTTAATCACCAGGACTAAGTCCTTTACTGCTTAAAGTGAAGCAGTTTTCATCTCAAGATACACACAAAAGTTGTAAAAAGTGGCATAAACTTTGTCGCTTTATTTCAAGCTCTGAATGCATTCATGTTCTTCTTTTAAATCTCCGTTCTTTGAGGCGTTTTAACTGAGATGCATGACAATCACGTATGTTACATAGCTTCGTTAACGGACACAGTATACAGCTACCACAGCTATCCACAATAAAATTAAAAGAATTACGAGTATCTAGGCTGCATACTATGAGTACTTGCTTGTATCTAAGTTGTATGGAGAATTTAGTTCATAGTTAAACTAAACAAAGGATTCTATGAATCTAAAAGTGGGCTATGTTAAAGAAAATTAGAGGGCCATGTGGAAAGTGTATCCTAGACAACAAAGGATTCAATTAAAATGGTTTGAAAGCAATTTGCAACATGTATTCAGAGTCGTGCACTTTTTAGTTCGCTAGAGACATACTTGTGTAGTATATAATATTCTATTCTTCGTTCCTTGAGGGTTGTTTTTCAGAATTGTATCGTTTTACAAAGCTCCCTAGTGACATTATTTCAACCTTATTTATTCAAACTACTCCTGCATTTGGTGAATAGTGTACATAATGTGCCATTTGTTCGGGATGATGTCAGATGTAGAAGGTCAACTCTAGGTCAAGGCAGAATGTTGCAGTTTTCAAACTTGTATAGACTAATTCAAACTAAAACAAAATTGTGTAAGTTAAGCTTGGAATTTAAACCAAATCTCATATGCAAGCGATACATGGTATTTGAGTTAAAGGATTAGGAATCCATGATCGGTTCACCCAAATCGGGAAAAAGTTTTCATTAGAAAACCAGCTATTCCTTTGTTGGCCAATGCAATTCTTTTGTTATTTCTTTGCTTTGTTCCTACGCACAATACACTCCTGTCAAAATGTCCCTGGATAGAGTAATCCACCCATAAACTTGCACCCAGCAGTTTCTGGTTTGGTGTCTGCTTTATCCTCGTGCTGTAAGTGTAAATAACGATGTATTTCGTGCAGCTCTCCTTTGTCATAGGAGCTTGTTGTATTCTTCTGGTATTGTTAGCTTAACTGATATGCAGGTGTAGTCCCTGTTAACCTAGCTTTAATCCTTACCGGACCTGTCATTGTAATTAGTAATTAGTGACTCTTCTTGTGCTACAACAAAGTTCAATTATTAATTGCTTCGTTGAAATTGCCTTGCTCTTCCAATAACTTGTAAAGGAGCTTTCTGATACAACAAAGGTTAAATTAACAATTTCTGTAATTTTTGGAGATTGTCAGTATAACGTGCAATGAAGGATACCTTTAACATTTTGCATAAAAACAAATTAATGGGATAACTTTGTGGTGGAGCACTTATCGACTAGGTAAACTTTAAAACTCGTCGAGGATTGATTAGTTGTTAAACAACAAGTGGGCTGCATCAAAGTAAGTTCAGAAGTTGTGGAAACTTTCACTTAGCAGAAAATGAAGAGGAAATACTATTAATCCAGGAATCATAACGGGTTCAGTAGTTTTGTGCATCTCTAAAACGAATAACTTTCAAGAATCAAGTTGAAAACTCGTTGAATTCCAAATAAATATATTTGTGTATCGGTTTCAAAGTGGCAAATCCACCCGTATTTTCGATGGGTTCATGTCACTTGGGATTAATGGAACGTACCTAGCTAGGTCACAATAAAATATAAGAGTGCTACCGCCATTTTTACATCAAGTTTTTACTTTAATCTTTCGATGGATCTTCTCATCGGTATCTAAAACATCTTAAATCTTACCAGAATCCCTCGAGACAGCTAGATAATTGAAACTGGTATCATCCTCGAGAAACCATATTTTGTGCCTCACTAACTATTCTGTTTTTTCTTCTATACCGAGCTTCAGGGACCCTGGAGGCAGACGAGTACTGCTCTTATCGATCTCAAGATTCAAACGCTACGGTTGCTACGATTTGACCAGTTAAAAGCTGCCGGTCCACACGGGGTACTTAAACCACGGAATCATGGGTGTCAGGAGCACTCCGGAATTTATATCGGGGCTGACTTGATGAGTTAGGCGCCCTTGTGGAAGTGTAATGGTGTCTATAAGTTATGGGTGCTGAGAACCTAAAATCAACGTCCTCAGCACGGGTTCCGAATTTGTATCAAAGTAATTGTTGGAGAGTGATGGCATGGCGTATACTTGTTCCCGTCGATGTATGGACCATCTGTTAGATTAAGTCCATTGATACAGGTGTTCACGGAAAACACTGGAGACTTTGTGTACACAGCTTCAATTAGTTCTAACACCATTGCGTAGAAAATTAAGGAGCAGAATATTTTTGAAAACATCTGCATCTTCCCTTTTTGTGGCAGTTACTGCGAGCTGATCTTACAAATTTAGTTAACTTAACCCTTTGATCATAAAGATTGTAATTTCAGCAGGGCAAAGCAAGTTGTTTGCCTGGAAATGCAGTGTGAACACAGCTGACTGCTTCCGCGAATGTTGATGTTTGTGACGTATCTAAAAATTCTCCTGGCTTTGGTAAAGTCTCGCTTAATTAATGGTCCTTTACAAATGACAACTTCGAATGGTATACCAAATCTGGATACCCAATTCGAGTATTGGAAAACGTAGAGATAACCTCTGAAATGGTCCCAAGATGACTTGAAACCTGAGCTCTAGTAGTTCTTTGCCAACTTTGTGGCACTTGTATAGAAGGTGTTGTAAACGGTATTGAATGTAGTCAAGCTTAGGTTTTCTCATTGGTAAGATCGGAGTCAATTCGCTTATTGTTTCCGATTTTGTAGCTAGAAACATAGGAGATTTGAAAAGCTATTTCCAGTCGTTATAAAAAAGAGTTTAATCTAAAGATCCTTTAGTTGGTTATCGCAAGTCATTCAAATTCGATGATCTTCAAGGAAAAAACCGTATCAATTCCAAGCATGGTATTGGCTATCAAATTATCTTTTCCAGAAGGAAGCCCATATAAAGGTATTTTGTTTGGCAAGGTTTGACTGCTTTGCAAAGGTGAGTGCGGTGTTCGATCAATTGAAAAAAAACAATAATGATTAAAAGAAAACGCCCTTCGCAGCCAACCGACTCGAATATTCATGTTATACATTGTTTTTTAAATATCATTAATCCCGTATATTTTTTTTGATCCGAAATGTATTATGGGTTTAATAGAGTGCCAGCGCTGGTTGGTTTACAACCCGTTCTTGTTACATAAGACGTTTCAGGTCTGCAATCCGATTCTATCAAATAAAAAGAATTTCGACGAAGACATCCTGTCTGTGTCTCGATGGCCTTGCTGTACTAGTATCCCCCATTGTTCCACATCTCGAATCCAAACTGTATCACCCGGCTGTCCTTATCGAAAACCCTGATATCGATTGTAGTCCTTTGATTTTTTTTCTTGTGTTTTCTGTTCAGTTATATAATGTCCCTCGTTGTTTATTAATTTTGGCTGTAGGTTAGCTGTCAATATAGAAATTAATGTTTAGATTCGCCTCCCATCAATAACTCGGTGGAGCTGTGACCATTCGGTGCAGGTCAATACCCTTTTTAACTGTGTTTTGATTGTTTTTATCGTTTCTTTATCACTGCGGACTGTTTCTGGCAGTCCTCGCCTAGTGAATATCGACTTAAGATGATTCACGACTCACCACGAATCCTTTGTTAACAATTTAGGAAGTAGCGGTTTGTTATCTATTTCAATCTCTTCATGTACATACACCTGTGATAAAGTCCTTAAATCTTTCTCATGCCCAAACAATTGCCAAGGCTTCTTTTTTTATTTGGACATATGTACTTGCGCTCACTCTGTGAAAGAGAGCGTGAAATGTAAGCGGAACAGCTCCCCATCCAATTGATGACTCATCAGGTGGTATTTTTGTCTTCCTTCTTAGGTCAAACATCTTTTTGATAATTGTCTATCATCGATGGCGATGGCTCGATAGTTAGCTCATTGGACTATCACGCAGACAGTCTGGGTTCGATTCCTGACTGGGTCACCAAACATTTTTCAAATCGCCATCACCCTTTCGGCGGGCAATGGCAAACTCCCGAAAGTAAAATTACCTACGAAAAAGATTTTAAGGAGTGCCGTTCGGACTTGGCGAAAAACCGTAGACAAAAAAAAATGACAAAAATGACAACATGAGCAACACAAATGAGTGTCAGGAAGCTAGGCCATGGCCCATACCGGGCTGCCGGCGCCACAGTGGTTTTTTTTTTTTTTTTTTTTTTTCTATCATCTTTCCCTCTGAAATCTCTATAACGATTGATTGATATCCATAAAACGGTCTAGAGGTAATTCTAGAATATCCGCAGTTCAACATGCCTACTGTTGTCGGGGGAAACGGCTCTCTCTATACTCATTAACTGGCCACTTCGAACGATCGACACAATGGTCACTTTCCTGGACATAGAAGGTGCCTTAAATAACGTCAACACATCCGCAATCACGACGGCGCTGTCAGCTCTGAAGGTAGCTGACTTACTTGGGGAGTTGATCAGCAGAACAATCAACTCCAAAGTGGGAGGGTACTCTGTCAAAGTGTCAGCCGAGATACGCCGCATGGCGATGTCCTCTCACCTCTTCTCTGGAACTTAGTGGTTAACGAACTGCTTATATACCTGGAAGCGTGTGGTGGATCTTGTGCTCTTCTCTAGGAAATATATAATTCCGATTATAGATCCTCCTAATATTGAATAAAGAGTAAGAAAAGTCTCAATAGCTTCATTTTCTTGCAGAAAAGTCATCGAAGGAAAATGGGCCATAGTGTATTTGCTCATTGGCTATAAGTCTCGGTTATAAGACCGATACCCACCTTGGGGGTGGTTGTGTCTTAGACAAAGCAGTCTACTGCATGAAATCAAGTTAAGATTAAAGAACAACATGTCTGGCCATAAGCGGAGTCTTACGCACAACTTCATCCTCTGCTCTGGATGTTCTGTTTCACTTGACATTTTCAGCAGACAAGTAGCTGCTAGCTCAGCTATTCGCCTTAAAGCAACTTTTTAGTGGACAAATAAACTTTTGGGCTACGCTAAATTCTTAACACACTAAGAATCCTACTAGAGACTACACCATACCAAAACACTGCTTTGACAAAAACATCCACGTAAGCATTCCCTCCAGATACTTCTGAGAGGAAAACGCGGAAAAAAAAATACGAATTCAAAGCCCGGGTTCAAAGCCTGACAATAGGGTTGATGGCGGTGTTTTCGTTGATAAGCTTAATTTAAGCCTCTACATTAGTTGGAAAGGCGAAAGGAAGAAGAAAAACGTCATATCTGCAATGGATATCCGCATGTTTTCCGACAGTCAGGCCGCTGTCAAATCCCCGAACTCATTTTCTTATAACTCAAAGCCCGCTATAGGCTGGCGATCATTTCTTATTAAGATGGCAGACTAGTTCAACATTTACCTTTGCTTGGTGCCGGAATATTAAGATTTTCCTGGGAAATGTAGGGCCGACGAACTTGCCAAAATTGGAACAACTATACCCATTCTACCAAAAAAAGGTAACATCGGTTTATCTACCGCTACATGCAAACAAGTACTAAAGCTGTATATGGATAAAAGAACAAACCTTAGTAGGGCGGTTGGATCGACATGTATAGCGACCAGACAAATGTGGCCAAAACTGGATCTACATCTCTTACAGCGATTCTTCAAAATAGAAAACATCTCAGCGCCATCATAGGTTCCATCACTGGACACTGTTTTCTAGGTTAACATGTCTGGCATGTTTACTAAGGACTTCTGCAGAAGCTGCATGGACGAGGAGGAGGTGGAGACAATCCCACATATCCTTTTTTCATGTCCAGCTGTCTGCCAAAAAAATAAACTCCACTCAGCAGCCTTCATCTACAATGACTTAAGCGGTTTAAGCAACACAGACATCAAAATCCTTCTACGCTAAAGCCACTCTAACATAACCCTAACATAGATCATACATCGTCAAGACCTGGGTCCCAGTAAGCAACAGTTTTGCTTTATCAAAACTTTCTCGTTGGGAAGGACCCATAGGAATTTACAGTTTTTTCAGCAACTCATTGAGTGGATGTAAAATGGTCGTTAAATGTGGTACAAACAAACTCCTCAAATAGTTTGCTAAGCCTAGGAACTTTCTTACCGCTACGACACCTGCTGGTACTGCTAGTTTCTCGATAGCTTTGATTTTACTGTATGAAACGAAGTTTGCGGGTAAATACCCTTTTCGTCACCCAGAAAAGTGACTCATGTTTTCGAAAATCTGCATTTCTCTTCATTAAGTGTTGCACCACTTTGTTGAAGTCTTTCACCTTTTCGCTTTCCTCTTGACATCTTGCATTAAACTTAGTCCTATCATAAATTACATTGTGTCGCACTATGAAATGATTTTCGAATGCCTTAGGCACTTCCGAGTATTTATTATTATTCTCCTCGCTTAGAGCGAATAATAAAAAGGTATCCTTAACTTGTTCGCCCACAATATAAATAAGAGAATTTACTTCTTGTGGTTTTTTAGCCAAGCTCTCAGCTATTTGGAATCTGGTTAATCGATTTTTCCATTTCGGCTATTCTTCCAGTGTGACAGAAAGGGGTGATGGTGCTTGAACATTGAATTGACTGGTTGCAGCTTGTTTGTCTGCATTTCGGAGGGTCGCTGGTATCTTGATCTGCAATATGTTTGATTTTGATTAGATTTTTTCCTTGCTTTATCCCACCGCTGCCACCACTCTGTGTTTAGATTTTTTTGTTTTTGAACGACTTTTTTACTAAATAAAAAAAAAAGATTTTATATGGAAATCTTAACAATTTTTTCTGTTAAGTTGAAAGGATGATATCCGCCAAGTAGCTACCTCCAGTGTCGATACACATTTGTGCCCGTTTTATCGCATTTTCCATGACCTTCCGCACGATTTCCGGTGATAACTGCCAAATATTCTCCTAAAGGGCTGCGATTGTCTTAAGCTTTTTGGCATAAACCCGCAACTTCAAGTAGTTCCAAAGAAAGAAGTCTGGGATGGTTAAATCGGGCGATCTTGCTGGCCATGCCAAATCGCCAAAACAGGAGACTACACGACCAGGAAACGCTTCCTTCACAATATCCATTGTGGCTAGTGCAGTGTATGCAGTTGCACCGTCTTGTTGAAACCACATGTTTGCCAAGCCCCGCTCATCCAATTCCGGCAGTTAGAAGTCCTTTATCATGGCCCTGTAGCGTTCGCCAGTAACAGTGACCGTATTGCCAATGGCGTCCTCAAAGAAAATACGGCCCAATCAGTCCTCCCGCGTGAACGCCGCACCACACAGTAGCTTTGAGTGGATGTAATGGCTCTTTGTGCATCACACGCAGATTTTTAGTGCCTCAGAAATGAAGATTTTGCTTATTGACGTAACCATTTAAGTGGAAATGCACCTCGCCGCTCATGATGATTTTCGACACAAAATCGCCCTCTCCGTTATTGAGATTGAGGATGGCTTGACAGTAATTCACACGCGCACCATTGTTTGTCTGTTTGTATTCTGCAGCTGTCTAGTTCACAAATGTCAAATATGATTAACGTACGAAGCCATTTGCAAAAATTATAACGTCTTCCGATAGGATGATTAATACTGCGCCGCCTTGTATATAATGCGGTTGGTGGGCTTATCGTTGCCATCTCTCACTGCACTGAGAAGTCCACGATCGTAGGTACAACACTTTTGTTATGTTTTGGTTAGTCGCTCAAAGTAAGACCTTAAGGGTTACCACATGTCGCCCATATCACTGTTATAGTACTACTTCAATCGCTGTATCGGATATATGACAGATTAACCTGGACTTCTGATACATAAGTAACGCTGCATTGCTCAAACGGTTCTTGTCGGAGATTTTCTTGCGATCCGTGGAATCTTTATCTTTTGTTGCTACTTTTAATTTCTCTGAAAAGCCAGAAAACGTTTCAGAGCATTTGATGTCTTTCAATACTTGAATCGCATCAGGTGATAGTATACTCGTAGTTACATCCTCGCTAATAAGGTAACCCGAATATAGATCTTTAGGATTACCTGAGAATTTGGCCTGGATCTATTTTCATATTTTCATATATAGATGGCGATGCTCTTGTGTGTCACAAGAAAAAATCAGGCAATATCTCAATATGGGCGAGTAAAGTTAAAATGTTAAAATCGTGATAATTTTGGTTTGGCATGTTTGCTCGTCACTCGATAGTCCGAAGTTGTTATTCCTATCCTCGATATGTGGATTAAACGACATACCATATATAGGGTTTTCCAATAAGGACTTGACAACTTTTTTTTAACTAAAACGCAAACCATTTGAGATATTATCGCCTTGAAGTACAATCAAAACATTTATGAATGGAACTCGACTTCGTTTATATGGCCACCGCGGACACGTTTGCAGCGGTCGATTCGTTGGACCCAATTTTCAGTTACTCGGCCACACATTTCGGCCGAAACGGCTGCTATTTCGCGTTCAATGTTGGCTCAGAGTTATTTTTTGTAGATGAAGTGGTTATTCATGAAGCACATGTGGATTTTCACCCGACCAATAACGCATATTTTGCTTATTGACCAACCCATTGAGCCAAAAATGAGCTTCGTTATGAAGATGATTTTGCGATGAAATTCTCCATCTTGGCGCATCTTCTTCAGAACCCAATCGGAGAACGTACGTCGCTTCAAATGGTCCATCAGCTTGATCTTGTGTGGGTGTAAGCCAAGGTCCTTCCGCAAAATACGCCATAATATGGTCTGAGCGATGCCCAATTCTTGAGAACGCCGTGGAATTGACTGATTTGGATCGTTTGCTACGGACGCCTGAACGGCAGCGATATTTTCGACACTTCAACCAACCCATTGTCTCACTGACAGAGCAACATCACACAACGAATATGTAGACTCAAATTTTTGCACTAAACTTGTTATTGCCTGTCTACTAGGGCAAGAATTACGACCGAAAATTAGAATTAACGCTCTTAAAATTGCAGTCACCGACTCCGAATTTCTGTAGAAATTACCATGATGAAAATGTTAAGTTTACTGAATAAATTGACAGTGACAGTTTTATGATTAGTGAAAGAGTGCGTTCACAAATTAAATTCAAAGTTGTCAAGTCCCTATTGGAAAACCCGATATATGTTGTAAGGATAATGTTGAAGTTTTTGTTCAAGTTATAAATCAATTCCTTAATGTGAACATCAACTGCTACAGTCGTTTTTGAACCTGACCTTAATCAATAAACATTTCCAAGTCTGTGTGATTTTTCAGTTGACCGAATCCAATTGAGAATGTCAAAAATGGTTGAGGTATACTTGACTAATGCTTCTAAAATCGGAGCAGCTTTGATAATCTTGTTTTTGCGGACAGGGTGAACGATACTATGTTTTCATTCGACAGGCATACCAAGTCATGTTCTCTTGCAGCTCGTCGAAACTGCGCTTAGTTATCCTCTTTTATTTTCAGTAATTAAACAATAAATACGTCCTTTATCGAAGTTCTTGTTTTTTACGTGGTTGGGTCAATTCATGTGCTCTATGGTGATAGGATTCAATTGACAGAGAATCAATATTTCAGCCTATTTATTGAATACTGTTCAGCTCTTTAATCAACCCAGATTTTCGTGCGTTTGCTTTGGTTAATAGAAATCTCCCTTCTTTCTCATTGTCATTCCCATGGTCATAGTTCTTGATGCAGAAACACAATCATTTTTAGTAAGTGTGGTGTTTTCAAGCGATCAATTGTACGTGCTTCATTTGAGAGCTAAGGCTTCCATATATTACGCGAGAGGCTGTGCAGTTTGTTTGTTTGAGCAAGCATCGTAGATGCTAAATCTGATATGTTCCTCATTTGGGACGTATCACTCTACAATGACATTGATTGTAGAAAATCTAGAGAGAATTGGGTCAAATATCTCTTCTGAAACAGATTTAAAATAAGACATTCTCAAAATATTTTACCTGGTTTTCTAGTGGTGCGTGTCGTCATCACATTCGGTGATGCCTTTGAAGTCAGTGAATTGAGAAATAATTTCACAAAATCAGTGAACTGAAGTCATTTATTGAAATTATCTTGAAGTCACTTGCAACCTCTTAAATATTTTATGACTTCAAAAAGGTTTCGGTGAACTGTTACTTTTCAATACGTTAATATCAGTGAAGCCAGAAAGGTTTCATGCAAGTGACTTCAATATGATTTTAAGGAACGACTTTAATTCACTGATTTCATAAAATTATTGCTCAATTCATTTACTCAAAAATAATTTTACTTATTGAAGCTGAAGAATATTGTGAAGTTATGAATTCAAAAAGTGCAGCATGATAAGATTTCAACACCCAAATGATTTTATACCCTTACAACTCTGTTCACTGCGTTCACGCCGAGCATTACGATTGCTTCTAATTTATCAGCAGTAATATCAGAGAATATAAGTAGCAGCAATCGAACCTTGTTAATACATGTGTCGAATCTCTGATTTGAGCCTCAGTATCTTTCCGTAGTAGCTCAATTTTCTAAATTTCTGTGCGGCTACGGAGTGTTCCATGCTAAAGTTGTTGATATCCACGGCCTTTAGTCCCGTGTCTTGTCCCAGTCGCCAAGACATATATACAACTCAAAGAGACCTTGTCAAATTGTTATTTGGGATCTGTCACTCAACCGAAGACTATTTATTTGGGAATCATTTCTGGTAGGTATAGTTTCAGCATGGGCAGGCGAATATTCTAACTGCTAGGAGCTTATAAACGTCCTTAGGAGTTAATGACATTTTTTCTCACTTACCTGTCAAGTCATAAATACTGGTACACACAAAAATCAGCGCCAAATGAAAACGAATTAATATTTAAACAATTTGTTTTTATTGGGTTATTCAATGGCTATTCGAAATAACTTCCATTTGCCTACCAGCACGACTTAAAACGATGTGGCCACTCATCGATTGCGAGACGCACTTCATGCATGGGGAAATTGTCCACTGCACGGACAAGGGCTCGCTTCAACGACTCAATATTTGAGTGTCGAGTAGAGCAAGCCATGCCCTCTAATACGGACCAGAACTTGTAATCCAACGGATTGAGGTCTGGACTACCACCTGTCCAATCATCCATTGATATGAAGTCCGGAAAGTTGTTTTGACCCACATTTTAGTCGTTTTTGCTTTGTGAGCTGGAGCAGAGTCTTGCTGGAAAGTCCATGGCTTGTTGTTGAATATTGATTGGTTGAGAGGCTTCACAATGGGTTCCAAGACGGTCGATTTATATACTTTGGCCGATGTTTTCACTCCTTTCTCACAAAAATGGAGCTTGGTAACGCCATCGTAGCACGCTTCCCACCATACCATTACAGACGCGGGATGGTAGCCTCTTTGAACCCTCGGGATGAGTTGGGATGCTTCTCTGGATGACCGACCATACCCACGATCGTTCTGCTTATTGAATGATTCTTCCAAGGTGAAGATTTTCTCGTCAGTAAACAGAATTTGTCTGTGAGCGTTCTTCGCGTACAGGCTGAGTAACGCTTTCGATCTTCGCTTGCGTTTTTCCTTCAATGCGGCCGAGAGCAGGTGTCCAGTGTCGCTTGTACGCGCTGAGGCCTAAATCTTCTTTGATAATGCGAGACATGGAGTTTTGCGAAATTTGCATTTCCCGCGACAAAATTTTCTGTTTTCGCACTGTCTCGTACTCCACCATTATCCTCAAACAACTTCACAGCACGATACACAAAATTGCGAGTGATTCAAAGCGGTCGCAACGTCCTAAAGATATCGCCTTTTCCCATGTTGCATTTAAGTAGGCCAACTAAAACAATACGATTTTCGATGTTGCTCCATTCCATGATTGTAAGCAATTAATGTCAAAAACTTTTTACGTCACAATGAAATATCAACTGTCAAACCGCAATCAATACGAAATGGATGCGCCCAGTGTTGCATTCGTAATGAGTGAGTTCAGTTGTGTACCAGTATTTATGACTTGCCAAGGTAAGGAAATAAAAAAAAAGGAAAATTCACCAAAATAAATAGAATTCGAGGACTGGATTTGATTTAGTGGAAAGAAGTGTCTTAGTACTATCTGAGGTATGCATCTACCTGCGTCTTCGGTGAAACAGATACATTAGAAGTACAAAAGGTCGATCTCTTTTGTTCAAAGAAATTTTCAAGAATTCAGAGATCCAGAAATGGTAACAAAATACTACAAATAAGTTAAAATAACTCAATGAGTTCAATGGTATACGTACACTTAAGCATAGGTGTATACGTTTCGTGAATATTTTGGATATTTTTTTTTATCTTCCACCTTCTTAAAGTTCACAAGAGGGAAAATACTCATAAATGTTAGATTATTACATTGTAATTCTACCATTAGAAATTTTCTACTCCTGTTCAAATTGTAACCTAACAAAGTTACACAATTCAAAAATAGAATTTACAATATTTTAGCCATGTTTCAGTATAGGTTTAACTTAATTTAAAGGTAGCATTTTTGTCTCAGCTTGGAGAGCACCTTCATTAAATTTTCATCTTTTAGCATCCTGCGGTAACCGAAGTGGAACCTTTACAACCGTCACATATTCATTGAGTCATCAACTGCAGGCATTTTGCTCCTTTAATGCCATGACTAATTTATGTAACCACAAGGAAAGCGCTTTGGGCTAGGTGTAAGGATCGAGACCGCTACAACATCATCTTCTATACCCATCATACCTACCTTGACGGCTTCATGGAATATGATTAATAATTCAGGACATGTCCATGCAGTGAATTGAGTGGATGTGGGTTGTAGCTATACCCACCCTGGCACAGTTATAAAGGTGTTGATACAGCAAAAACACAAAAAAATGATATGCTTTTACGTTTTAGGTATTTTTTTTATTTTTTTATTGAATGACAATGGATGTAACGTGCACTTAAGAGTTCATTTAACTTTAGTAAGATTCTAAATCAGTGACTGGGCCCGTGATGTGACAGTTGATTAGAAGTCATTGGTTTTGGAGTTATTAAAGAAAATTTTAAATTTCTGTTCGGTGTAGGAAAAGTCTGGTTTTAGCGACTGAGATACTTATGTATAAGACGCATTCGGCTGAAGATATGACAAGACAGGTTGAAGTAAATCTAACAGACTGTACCGATAAAGTGTTAAAGGACTATGGCAAAATTGACTATCTAGATTGATTGAATATTTGGATTTTGCAACACTGGAGATGGTAGTAAATTTGACTGGTTTGAATGGTCCGTCCGTGACACCCCATTTAAAAGAAACATTTCAAGCCATCTTCCATGATTTGACAGTCAGTTAGCCCCATAGAGGTGAGTGTTTGTTTGATTTTATTTTATTATCCAACCTCACTATTTGTAACAGGGGGAATTTACCCACTTTTGTGGTGAAAAACAGGCAGGAGGTGATAGACATTATTCTTGCCTAAGATACAGAAGGGTTAGAAATCATTGATTGAAAAGTAGTAGACAAGGCGTCAATATCTGATCACAGATGGATACGCTTCAAGGGCATGAAGTTTTCAAAGGAATCCGATGAAATGTGGTTGGGTCAGAAGTGGTAAACACACATCTGGTGACCCAATCAATCACCTGCGATAATATTGACAACTTAGATAGGGCGGTAGAAAATCTAAATAGGGTACTGACGTTGGCGTTCGAGGAAGCTTGTCAAGCTAACCGAGCACCTAAAAGGGCCCAGCCGATATGGTGGAATAGAGAAATAGGTTTTAAAAGGTAATGCAACTCTACAATAAAGCGAAGCTCATCAAATGTGACATTACGTGGAATGAGTACTATGATTGCAAGAGGTAATTCAAGTACCTAGTTAGGAAGTCGAAAAGGACGTCATGGCAGAGGTACTGCGAATCTATTATGGCAACAGACGAAGTTTCGAGGCTACGAAAATTGTTTTCAAAAGAAACGAGCGTCCCTAGCTTCCTCACAAAAAAACGACGGAACATGGGCTGAAAGCAGTCAGGAAGTCTTGATAACGTTGGTCGAAACCCATTGCCCTGGATCCACACTATCAGCTAACTCCGACTTGCCACGGCACACTGAGGACATTCATCTTTCTCTCCCCGAAGGACAGATTGGTGTTCTTGTTAAGAAGAAAAAGATATGGTGGGCAATTCAGTCCTTTAAACCTTTTAATCCCCCGGCCCAGGTGGTATTCTACCTATTATGCTGCAGAAATCGCCTGAGGTAGCAATCCAAAGAAATTATGGAAATTCTAAGACACAGTTTAAAAACAGAATATATCCCAAAAACTTGAAGAGAAGTTACGGTGGTTTTTATACCTAAAACCGGCAAGCAAGGGCACATAGCAGCAAAAGGCTAACCAATAAGTCTGTCATCTTTTATGCTTAAAACCCTGGAGCGTTCACTGGAAATTCACATAAGGAACAGATGCAGTAATGGTTTTTTGACCGGGTCACAGCATGCCTACATGAAAGGCAAATCATCCGTAGAAACCGCCCTACATGAGGTGGTGGGGAAAATTGGTGAGTTTGCGATGGCGTGAAGTTCAGCGCCATAAAAGGTGCTTTAGTAAACGCAAACATAGAACAAGGGAAAACAAATTGGATCTGCAACATGCTTGCAGAGTAATAAACTGTTCCATTGGACAAAGCTCGACTAGAATGTCAGTGACCAGGGGAACCCCTCAAGAGGGAGTCATATCTCCACTCCTTTGGGTACTGGTCATAAATGACACTCTCAAAAAGCTTAATTCAATGCGCACTTGCGCCGCGGCATACGCGGATGACGTGGTTATAATAGTGCAGGGAAAATACTTAAGCACTTTAAGTGAGATCGTGGAGCTTGCCTTGAAGATGATCAGCTGTGGTCTAAATGTCAACCCCTCCAAAACGGAACTGGTTCTTTTTACCAGAAAGTACAAGATACCGCAATTCACACTGCCAAAACTCGGCGGGGTGGATCTGCCCCTTTCGGATAGTGCGAAGTATCTTGGCGTGATTCTGGATAAGAAACTGAATTGGGATCTCAACGTAGCGAAAAAAATCAAAAAGGCATATAATGCTCTTTTCCTATGCAAAAGAACTGTGGGAAAAATTTGGGTCCTAAGACCTGCTAGGATGTACTGGCTATATACGGTATGGTGGTAGTATTGTGGAAAGCAACAACTCAGAAATCGACCTACGGAAAATTAGCGGCGGTTCAGAGAACGGCTTCTATTGAAGAAAAGACCATAAAGACCGCCAGCATAAGGTGGTCGAAACTGGAAGGGCATAGGGTATCAAAGGCTCTTTGGCCACTTCCGCACGGTAACAGATCTAGGAAGCTTACTAAGCTGAATAGAGATAAGCTTAGGACGCTAATAGGAATACTGACAGGACACTGTCTGTTGCTAATACACGCAAAGAGACAACAACTGGCAAATACAGACATAACACACATACTGTGTGCATGTGAGTCATCGCGTACCCGAAGGAAATTCTTAGGAAAATATTTTTTTGAAAACTTAGAAGAAATATAAAGCACGGATTTCAAAGGCCTTCTTAGCTTTTGTAGAGAAATTAGGTGTTTTAATAGGGAGACTGTTTAGGTTTTTGCCACTTTGAGTTGGTTTCACAGGGGATCGCGATGGGCCCGTTTTGGTGTCTCGTGTTGTATCTTATGGCACACCCTGTTTTACCTAACCTAACCTGGTCTCGTTCTCTTATTGAAGATTGTAATCATTTTCAGAGCATGAGCTTCCCTTGTTCGTCGAGACTTTCAACTATTAGAATTGTTTGTCTCAAATCAGTATCAGTGAAGAGCGGAAAGCTCAGTGGATTCTTTCATTTACTCATGTCGAGTTATTTGAGGTCAGCCTAAAAAGTACGACGCCATATGTTTGCCCAGCAAAAAAACTTTCATCAATTTTATAGAGTGTCTTTAACTCTGACCCATAAAATAGGGCGGAAATAACGAAGATCTTGCATTGCCTTCCTGCCCTATAGAAACAACAGTTGGTGAAGGTTGTTCGCTTAGTGTTTAGCTAAGATTAGACGACGTGTAAAAAACACATATGTAATTGTGTACCCGTGACGTCAAAGAAAAGTTCAACATACAAGTTGCTTATTTAGTACGTGGTGCGAATATGGCGAACTTCATAATGTGTGTACTACACGATATGTATAGTGTAAAATATAAAAAGCCGCATAAAAATATGTCAAGTCGCGATCGCATATAATGTAAACTTTTCACATTCGGTTTATATGCACACATGTGCACAGCGACGAAGAAGTGGGCTGCTGTTTCTGTTTTGGCAACGTATCTGGCTGAAAATGAGGAAAAACGCAAAGATATAAATGTTAAATGGAAACGCCGCATTTGGATAAAGAATTGGGTGCGACTTCGGGAAACGGAAGGTTTCTGTGCGAAGTTGCTGCTTGAATTGCGTGGCGACGAACCTCGCTTATATCAGAATTTCGAACGAATGACCGCTGAACAGTTCGGTAATTTGCTTCATTTGGTGCAACCGTATATAAAAGAAAGCGGGCACATAACAAAAATGTGTAGCTGCAGGATTTTAAGCGGGTACACAATTTTGACTGGGCACATATTTGTGTTACAAAACTTGTATGTGGCACTCGATTACACGATATGAAAAAGGGACATATTTGTATGAGCAATGGTTTCCACATATTGTCTACGAGTTTTGGAGTTTTCGTTAAAAACGTTCAATTACCGGATATCTTTACTAGATTTGAAACGGTGCAACCGACCCTACGAGGCTTAAGAAGGCTTTTCCATGAAACCTGATACTGCGTACCTTGTCATGGTTTTTGTTCAAATCATTTGACACATTAGATGATACAGAATGCGAAAGCACATAGTACACGCATATACATATGTGGCTGCATTGATAGAAAATTGTCACAAATCATAGGAATCAACTTTTCAGGAGAGCAATATCTGATCACAATATTCTGACACCCATTAAGGCCATTTGTGACCTGATAACTCAATGGGTTTGAGTTGTAACACTGTCAATGCAGCGATATATTGCCGAAATGCTGTTTGTTTCGTATGTGGATACCCCGACTCTTGCAAAACGCTCATCCCGAATAATCGAGACACAACAGAAGGTTTTAAACGGATTAGGAGGCACACGGATAAACGAGAAACAGTGATTATTATCGATTCACGAATAGTTGACCTTTTACTGTACTCATAACTGCGAAATCAACGATACCCCATTTGCTTTTTTTAATTTGAAAGGTGTACTTGGTGTAGTTGGTGCAGTTCAGAGGGTTTCCTTTCATGAGGATCGGACAAACAATTTTGAAATTCCAGCCATCGGGCATACTTCTTTCCGACCATATTCAACAGGTGAGTTTGTGTTTCCTCCTTACAAAGTCATCGCCATTCTAATTTGAAGCGCTCCAGCAATTTCGTTGGACTCAAGTTTAAATCGGGGTGACAGAATTGTTGGTCTCTTCGTCCAGATTGGTATTTGGTTCGTCATCGTCGTTACACAAAAAAAAAAAAAAAAAAAATTGTGGCGCTGGCAGCCCGGTATGGGCCATGGTTTAGCTTCTTGACACTCATTTGTGTTGCTCATGTTTTCATTTTTTTCATTCATTGTTGCTCATGTTTTCATTTTTTTCATTCATTGTTGCTCATGTTTTCATTTTTGTCACATCTAAGCGGGGCCTACGGTTTATCGCTGAGTCCGAACGGCACTCCGTTCAAGCTTTTTCGTAAGAAATTTTACTTTCGGGAGTTTGCCATTGCTCGCTGAAAGGGTGATGGCGATTTGAAAAATTGTTGGTGACCCAGCTAGGAATCGAACCCAGACTCTCTGCGTAATAGTCCAATGAGCTAACTATCGCGCCATCGCCATTGCCGTTACACAGGCTACTGCGACTCTATAACGATGTTCCTTTGTTCGTCTCTACAAGCGTCGATAAGGGTAACTCGAATCTCATTCTTAATGTAGAAGCTGCCAATTTTCTCGACAATTTGCTTCTAATGCTCCTTCTTCTTTCTCCAGAAAAGCAGGTGATAATTTGTTTGCTTTTGCTCGTAGAGCTCGTGAGCAGCTCTAAACTCATGTGCTTGCTGGCATTCATCATCAAACCAGGGGTGCATGAGTGAAACCCAGCACACTAGAGGCGGACTCTTTGATGACTTTTTGGCAGTGTTGCCACTGGTCTTCGATACTCAATGCTGGTGGCAGAGGTCTTCTTGAAATGTTGTGGAAGACTCAATCGTAAGAGGATTTAATTGCGACCCAGTTACATTTTTGATACCCAAAGGACGAGGGGTCAGTAAAGTGGAAGCTAGTAACCCGTTGTGGGAAGTAGACGTTTCCTTTGGTCAATTAAGGGCCATCATCCTTTTCCAAGATCCTGACTTAGTCTGGGAAACTCTTATGAGCCTTTACTTCAAATATGTTGGAATAGCCCGAATAAAATCTCACTTGTGTTGTTTTTCAGATTTTACTTCACCGTAAATTCGATTTGTAGTGCTGCAATATTTGTTTTCTCTTTAGCTATCGCGCTTTTGAGTTTAACAATTCAAGATGAGCATCAACCAGCACCCTGACCACTTGGATACCACTTGGAGTTAAAATAAAAATTGATGTATAGAAACAATTACAACACTGGGCAACGCCAAGTTGATGCTTCTTAGTGCCTAGGCAATTTTTGCAGGACACGACCACCGTGTGACTGGATTTGAAAACTTAAATTTGACCAGTCGTTTCCGGTTATCACACATATTAACTCGAAATCGAACATACTTTGACCAGAGTTATATTTGTCCATATAACTGCTGTGAAATTAAGATTGAAATGTCTCTTTTAATTTAATGAACAGAAGCAGAAATGTTTATTAAACATCAACGACATCTTATCACCTATAGCAGCGGAGGCCACGAAACGCAAATAGATTATCACCTCTGCAAAATGTCGATGAGAAACCGTGTTAAGGACTGTAAAGTAATACTTGGAGAATTGCTAATAAGCCAACACCGTCTGCTCATTACAGAATTTTTCACAGCGGAACCACCGAAAACACGGGCATCGTTTGGAAAGCCAAAAATCCGGTGGTATAATCTATCGAAGGAACGGAGCGCAAGATTTATCGCACTGGCTAAAGAAGTACTTCACAATATAAACGGTATCGCAGACTCACTTAGCCCGCAAGAAATGTGGAACAGCATGCACGAGGAATGCATAACACTCGCAAGGTCCCATCTAGGGACTATATCGAAATACCATCACGTCGGCAAAGAAACATGGTGGTGGAATGACGAAACCAAACGAGCTGTGGCCGACAAGAAGAGTGCATTCCAAGCGTGGACAAAATGCGATCGGAGCGACGATATCGAAAAAGCTCGACTGGCTCTTGAATACGAGCGTCTTAAAAAGATCGCAAAGAAAGTCCTGGCTCGAACTCGAGCGGCAGAAGCGGAAAACCTGTACCAGGAGTTGGAACAAATATCCTCACGATCGGCGGATAGAAGACAAGCTATCCAAGAAGTTCAAACGTCGTACAATACTAAAATGCCAAATATTTTTAAGCTCGCTGCACACAGGAGAAAAAATTCAATGGAAATAACCTCGCCGAAATACATCAAAAACGCAGACGGTCGCTTATTAACAAATGAAAAGGAAATTTGTGACCGGTGGCTTGAATACTGCGAGGAGTTGCTTAACAAACAGTTTCCACGTGATATCGTGCCGACAGCTGGTCTATTCGAGGAGGAAGTTTCGGACTTTTCAATCGAAGAAATAAGTATAGCAATCGGAAAAATGAAGCGGGGGAAAGCGGCGGGACCAGACAGCATTCCATCAGAGTTTTGGTCGAAGATGGAGTGGATCGGCAGCGTTTGGCTATCGAAACTTTTAAATAAATTAAAATGTGGACAACCTATGCCGAATCAATGGAGAAGTAGCTTCTTGGTTCCATTATACAAAGGAAAAGGCGATACTCGAGAATGCAACAACTACCGTTCAATTAAGCTTATGTCACACACAATGAAAATCGTCGAAAGAGTCTTAAACGAACGTCTTCGGCAAATAATAAAGCTCGATAATAGCCAGTGTGGATTTGTTGAAGGAAGATCGACGGTGGACGCTATCCAAAGCCTACGAATAATAATGGAAAAGCACCGAGATTCGTCCAAGGATTTACACATGGTATTTATCGACCTCGAGAAAGCATTCGATCGAGTGCCTAGGGATCTTATATGGGCCGCGCTGAGGTCTCAAAACGTACCGGAAACGTATGTTAGAATAATACAAGACGTGTACGGAAACGTGAAAACTGCGGTTAAAAGCTCTGCCGGACTAACGAGAGAATTTCCAGTTAATGTCGGAGTGCATCAAGGAAGCGTACTTAGCCCTTTCCTCTTTAACGTAGTATTCGACTATCTTTTAAAAGACTGCATGCGCGAAGCAAATGTAACGCCAATTCTCTTCGCTGGTGACGCAGTTATACTTAGCGATAACGTCGAAGATTTACAGAACGCCTTAGATTCATGGAGAAATGCGCTAGAGAGAAACGGGTTTAAAATAAGTCGTTCAAATACGGAGCATTTGACATGCCCATTTGCGCATCCGTTGCGACCTGTTCCGGATATAATGTTAGACGGAATAGTTCTTCCGAAAAGCACTATCTTTAAGTACTTAGGATCAATCGTTAACATGGAAGCGAAATGTGACGACGACGTAAACCGCAGAGTGAGTGTGGGATGGATGAAATGGCGGGAAAATTCGGGAATCTTTTGCGACCGAAAATTTCCACTTAAATTAAAGGGGAAACTCTACACCACGGTTGTTAGACCAGCTCTTATATACGGTTCACAGTGCTGGACAATGTACGAAGCGTTTAAAAACAAAATGACGGCAGCGGAAATGAAAATGTTAAGGATGTCTAGTGGAGTCACTAAACGCGATTGCATTAGATCTACGCGTATAAGAGGAAGTCTACATATAAAGAATTCGGTAACCGAACAGCTTGAGGCGAATAGAATAAGTTGGTATTGCCACGTTCAAAAAAGATCTGCGGAAAATCCGGTTAAAAAGGCACTATCAACTACGGTCACTCCAACTGTAAGAAAACGAGGTCGGAAAAAGAATTCCTGGATTTCTCAGATGGCAAATGCGCAACAACGTCTGGGGTTAACCACTGAAGCGATCCAGGACCGAGCATTATGTAGACGCGTTCTGCGGTCTGCGACATTAGCCAACCCCATAAGCGGAGCAGCAGCGATGCAGTAAAAATGGGAAACTCGTTACACATAAATTCGTATAACGAGGAAAGGGTTAATAAAAGGATAAGAAGAAGAAGCAGAAATCTTACTTAAACAACTGAAAGCCAGAAACAACGAACAAGTAGACAGACTTTAATAAACTCAAAACCTTTGCTATGCCACTTTTGAAAAAATTATTTCGGTCACATAAACTATTTCAAACATTTTAAGTACTTTCCAAGCTGGAAACACATACCACATCAATTATTGGTCAATATTGTGTCGAAAACCAAAATAACATTCTATGACCCAATAACCCTAATGGCATTTCATATATTATAGTACAGTGTGTCCGGCCAGATCGACATGAATGCTTACTTGCCCTCTCAATATTGTGATACTCTCACTTGCGATAATCTTACTTGCAATAACTCATGTAGACGCACTGAAATGAAAATGGTGTCATTTATAGCACTTGTCGCCTCGTTATAATTCATCATATCCCTTGCTCTGCACTGGATTTAATGTTGTTTTCTTTTGAAGGAGAAATCGCTTCGTCCATTGTAAAAATAAGTTTTACCCTTACTCTGTCCTTACTCTGTGGCGTATACGCGACCTTTTCGGGAGCAAAATCCAAAGGACCAGAGCTGTACATTATGGGATTTGTTAAATATATGATCGTTGAAAGATGTATTGCTTATTTGATAGTGACGGATGATAGTGATATTAAATTTAACGTTTTAAAATATTTCTGTTCTGTCAGTTCGAAAGAAGAAAGAAATATTTACAGTGGAGATGTTCTAAAGGTGAACGAGATGTCTGTTTTCAATGGAACACAGGTGATGGAATAACAATTTAAGCCGATTATAATGATAAATTCTTTTATCCTTCCTTATGATTGTTAACAGGGGAGGGGCATTTAAGGTAACTTTTTTCGAATGAAGGAATGGCTACGAAAAGGGTTTTCTCCAAAATAAAAGACTCGAAGTTTCCTATAAGCCTTGGGTCAAACTATTGCACATTTTATGTAATATTTTCAAATGTCAGTGTATCTTTGGTGACATATTGTTATGGCATGCATTATTCAGTTATTATTATTTTAGCACTTAATCTTTCTCGGGGAAACAAATTAAAAAATAATTAAAACCACACAGATTGCGTTTGAAATATTTATGGGAGGAAAAAACTTGTCGGAAACACACCAGGGAATCGCAATTCGATAGTCCCTTGAGGGTGCATTTAAAAAACCCACACATATCCTGCACAGCAGTGATGATGGGAAACTGACCAGAATTAAAGTCAAAGTTTTTTTTGTTTTAAATCTTCCCAGGATTCTGATATCGGATGAAGTGTTTTATTAACCTTTTAAATTATGTACTTATCCGCAGTAAAATTGTTGTTCTATGAGAATGGAATGGTTGATTTCACATTTAGCTTACTGGACTTATTTGATTATAAATATGGTTATACTCGTATGTGCTTTAAATTGAACGGCAAATGGTTTGTTGACCCCTAGGAAGCTTAGCTTTAGGCTTCTTTTGGAGGTTTTCCAATATTATTTTTTAAATTGAGCTTATGTGCGTTGGAAACGGCAATAGCGAGACCGATCATCATGTATGCAGCTGGCATTTGGTGGCATAAAGCAACGCTGAAGTTGCTAAATGGCTGAACCCAACAGAATACAGAAACTAGCGGCAATAACTGCACTTCATCTATAACTCATGAAAGAAGCAATGGTAAATGCTTGCTGCAGTCCTTTAAGATGTCAGAAAAGACGAACTACTTGGAATGCACCTAATAGACAAATGTCTACCACGATATAACTTTTGGCACAATCTGAAGGTAATATTTATAGACCGTCCAAACTGGGAACAGAAAAAACCAACATTTGGCAAGAACTTCATGTATGTATGTAACACGGATCCAAAACCAATGAAGGAATTAGAGCCGGAGTATACGGTTATCTCGTGCGAGGACGAGGACATCCCTACACGCCAGTATGGATACAAGCAGCGCCATAATTCTGGCTGAAATCCATGCAATAGAGCTTTGCATTCGAGCGAATCTTAACAGATATATAACAAACAAAAACATTTACATTCTCTCCGACAGCAGAGCAGCCCTAATTGCATTTTACGCCTTTGACTCCTTCAACTCCTACAATTAATGGCTATCACGAAAAATGTCATCTGATTTGGTTGTCAGGACATAGTAGATATGAAGGCAATGAAGAAGCAGACGTACTAGCCAGAAAAGGATCCGCATCTCAATTTATGATGCCAAGACCATTCTGTGGGCTATCAATGAACACCATAAAAGGAAGGAAGAAGCTCTATTTCTGGAGGGAAACCAAAGGAAGCAGACAAGGCAAAAACTTTACGGCAAACAGCTGCCACAAAAAAAACGAAACAACTACTACAATTAAGTAGAAGTCAGAGTCGACTCATCACAGGTTTTCTTACAGGGCACGCCGTGTGAAAAGAACACCTGATGACCATTGGCATAGCCCATGTCAACGTTATCTAGGCAAAATCAACTTCGATGTGGCGGACATACCTGCCAGCTTACCTAAAGACTAAGCCGCCTTTCTTAAAAATTGCGGCATAAAAGATTGGCAAAATAGGCTTATCTTTGGTCGTTTATTCCACAACATTCCAATCTAATATCATCCCTTCGCATTTTTTGTACTGCTATTATATCTCATCGCGATGGCGATGGCGCGATAGTTAGCTCATTGGACTATCACGCAGGGAGTCTGGGTTCGATTCCAGGCTGGGTCATCAACAATTTTTCAAATCGCCATCACCCTTGCGGTTAATGGCAAACTCCCGAAAGTAAAATTGCCTACGAAAAAGCTTCTAAGGAGTGCCGTTCGGATTCGGCGATAAACGGTAGGCCCCGCTCAGATGTGACCAAAATTACAACATGAGCAACACATATGAGTGTCAAAAAGTAGGCCATGGCCCATACCGGGCTGCCAGCGCCACAGTATTATTATTATTATTATTATATCGCCTTTGTATCAGACTTTACAAGTTTTATCGGAGGACGTGATCGGTTGAGAGCTCTAACGTACAATGGGCAAAGCCGAAGTTTGCTGTTCTCAATATGTTTCCTGGGTCGTCAATATTTTACCTGTCTGTTGGCCATGCACATGATTTTCTCCAAACTGCTTTCTTGGAAGTTCATGTGCCTTCAAAGTAAAAGGTAACATTAAGGACTTATTCTATGACATCGTATGACCAAACTATGATACCAAAATTGTGCTTTTAGATTTTAAAGGAAGGCTTGGGTGAAGCAGCAATTTTTAAGCGAATCATCGCAAAACACAGCCTGCATAACATCACCTTCTACACTGGATTACAATTGTAAGAATTTATAGCCAAGCATAATCTCTCATTGGCCAGTAAGCGGTTTCTACATCTCAATATCTATAAAGAGACTTAACTTCCAACGACCAATCGACCGTCAAGCAAATTTATCGAAGTACGTTCAACGCTAGCTTCCCCCAAGCTCTCTCAAAATGAAGGCTCTTATATATACAAGTATGCAAACCATAGAGCACCAAAGTAAAAGTGGTCAATGAGCTGTCAGTGAAGCTGCTTTGATGGGCATGGTTTCAAAGAGCCACCAGAATGCGAACATTGACACCTAGCAATAAAATCGATCGGTGCTGAGAATATGAGAAGTTACTTCTGAAAAATGGTATTGATATTGGTCAAAATAATGCTGACAGCTTGAAAGAAGTATTTATTTAGGACAAGGGTTTTCACCTCCATAGAAAATCCAAACTAGAGTCGAATAGTGCTGCTGGCGCAGACAGATTGCTTCTTGTGCTATTTAAAGCATCGAAAGATGACGTGGTTGAGCATAAGCTGTTTAATTATCCTATATTAAGACGACACATAATTCTGTTCCCCTGACCTGAACGAAGTTAAGGTTGATACACGCACTAGATCCTCTCTTAAATATCGCCAAAGAAAAGCGTGCTTACCCTTTTGATTGTGTCCACACTTCTTCTTCAGCACCCAGAATATCGACGATCGTACCGAACTTCCCCTTTCAAGTTGTAATGAAAATTCCTGAAATAAAAATAAGAAACACGACCGTATAATTTAAGAGTTCTCTTTGTGTTCTAATATTTAGCCTTTTTTACTTGTCAGATTGGTGGGTGATGTTACAAATCATGAATTCAAATTAAGAAAATTTCAGTCAGACAGACTGCTCCAACTTTAGAGACATAAGATTAATGTCTTAAATCTTTTTCATTCATTTACAATCCGATTGCTCCATACCAGTAGGGTTGTGGCAAGGAATGTCCTCCATTAAAAGAATATTCACACTACACCAGATCTGGCAAATACCCAGATATTTCAGTTAGACACTCATCATCTATAGTATTTGTCGACTTCAAAGCCGCATAATACGGCTTGTACAGGGACGAACTTAATAGCCCGTTTTGACATGCGGATGACATACAGTATTGTTGTGATTGTTCGAACAGGGAGTTCGAGGTGGAAACGGCCAAAATACGCCTGACAGTAAACAAGTAAACGAGGGCAAAACAAAGTACATATATGGTGTCATCAGAAACGGTCACACACAACCGATGCCTTCGCTATAATATCACCAATTATAACTTCAAAGTTAAAGACTTACTACTTACTTACCAACTTACCTGGCTCTGGAATTATGAACACCAATGACATCAGCGCCGAAATCAGACGCAAAATCCAACTGCTGTTTCCCTGAGGTAATGAGACAATTTCGTAACTGAACCCTTTCTCGTAAGGCCAAACTGGTTTTACACAATGCCCTTTTTAACCGCTCATTTAGTCGCTCGAGAGAAGGTAATTTTCAGTCCTATTTGTATTGACGGGGAATGGAGGATGAGATTCCATCACGAACTACTGGTATGCGGACTGTACAGCGACATCAGTCTATTCAGGCTTCTACGGATACAATGCCTCAGCGGAAATTCCGTCGTATCAAAAAGCTCAAAAAGTCTTTCATTTCTAACAGGAGGTCGCATAAGTTGGCGCACGCAAGTATAAATGGACAGCAACGGACTTAAGTAGAAGACTTAAGGCAGCTGGCAAGAGATAGTGCTAGCTGGAGCGGTTTTTTGCTTGGTTTACCATTTAAACAGTAAGAAAGTAAGTTCAAGAAGAACCAAACCTAGTATTAGTATGCAGTATGTTGCCATTGTCAACTTAATAATTGATTTGATGGCTACTGATCCCTGGCATTATCGGTGATGGTTCATGACGATTTAAAGCAACTTTCAAGCATTTGCTTCAATTTTTTTTTTAACTAGTTGCTTCCTTATAAAACCTTATCAGCGCTGCTGCTCTACAATATGCAGTTTCTAACATTAACACATTGTAGTTTCTAAATGCCATGACACCTATTTGCTTGTTCAGGGCTATGTATATACTAGGTGGGGTGAAAAGTAACCTCCTTGGGAATGAATAAAAATTATTTTTTAAATGTTTTTTTTATTTTATTCAATATGGTCCCCTTTTAGCTTGATACACTTATTCCAGCGATTTTCCAAGTTCTTGATCCCGTCCGAAAAGTAATTTTCCGGAAGGTCTGCAAAATACTCCTCCGTGGCGTCGATGATTTCCTCGCGTGAGCTGAATTTTTTATTGATGAGCCATCTTTTGAGGTTTGGGAAGAGATAAAAGTCCGACGGAGCCAAATCGGCCGAATACGATGGATGCAACAGCAATTGGAGCCGTAAGTCATTGATTTTAGCCGTGATTGCGATGCTCTTATGCGCCGACGTATTGTCTTGCAAAAACAAAATTTTTTTCGCTTCATGTGAGGCCGTTTTGCAGCGATTTCGGCCTTTAACCGCTCCAATAATGCACAGTTATACTTGCTGTTGATGGTTTTTCCTTTTTCGAGGTAGTCCACGAAGAGTAAGCCATGACAGTCCCAGAAAACCGACGCCATAACCTTTCCGACCCATTGAGCCTCCCTCGGCCGCTTCGGAGCACTCGTGCCGGCTTCAGTCCATTGCCGGGCACTCATTCTGTTCTCTGGTATATAATAGTGGATCCAGGTTTCATCAACAGTTACCAATCGACGCCAAAGGTCAGCCCGATTACGCATCAGCAAGTCCAAACAGTCTCTCGAAGTGCTCTCGCGTTCGTGTTTTTGCTCAGGAGTGAGCATGCGCGGCACTTTTTCATATGCAGAATATTGCCCAAAATATGGCGTGTGCGCTCAGTACTAATCTTTGCTAGCTCGCGCACCTCCACTTTTCGGTCAGCCAACATCATTTCATGTATTTTTTTTACCATGGTCCTCTGTAACCGCATCGGAGGGCCTGCCGCTGCGGACTTGATCGGTAGTGGAGTTGCGACAACCACGAAACTATCGAAATTAATATTTGACGGTGTTATCTGACGTAGCATTAGCCCCATAATATTTATCCAACTTTTCGTTTGTTTCCTTCGCCGTTTTGCCTCTCAAAAAATAACGTTTTATGAGAGAACGAAAATGGTTTTTGTCCATACTCAACATGATGCCAAACACGTTAACAACAATCAGCTGTCAAAACAAAACTAAAGACAGTATCGCACTGAAATTTGGCATGCCTGCCTAAATATGAACGGACTTCAAGGCACCATAACCTTTTCTGCAGTAGCAGCACATTCTAGCGGTCAAGGAGGTTACTTTTCACCCCACCTAGTATACCTTGGTCGACCTGGTTTTTTCCTATAGTGAGAAATTTCCGGATTCAATAGACTTAAGGTTTATCATCTTTTGTCTTATATACTCGTATTTCACGTTTAAAATTTTTTAAAGCCAAGAACAATGCTCAGTATGCTCGTATATCATGCACAACGCTTTTAAAGCATTGTGACAAAAGAACCCTGTTTAAGATGCTAAAGCAAGGATTCAACATTAGAAAAAAGCAACCTTAGCTTGGTATTTATAACATTGCTTCATCTTGTTTAATCCCCTTTGTAGGGCGGTAGCAACGCAATGGTGTGATACGAGTAGATATATGTGTGTACTTATATCACATGAAGATAATAAAATAAGAAAAAAAGGTCGCCTGTCTAGGACAACAATTTATGCAAATTTCATTTTTCTTATTCAGTTGGTTACATGTGGTTTAGTCCTTCGATAGAAACGATATCGGTGGCCTATTGGAAAGAATCTACACCTCTACCGGTTGCAGTTGAATGGTAAATTGTGTAAGTGGCTTAATGAAATTTGTTTCGGTCCATAATTAAGCTGTCATATAGCAGCAACTATTTCATGTAGAAAGTATCTTCAAGATGAATTTTTACATATTCGAGAGTGATGTTAATTTGGCAACCGAACATAACCTTTAACAAATATTTTCAGTTGCCACATCCCCCAACAGATCCTCTTTCTAAGGAAACTTACAAATTATTCACTTTTCCATTTCTTCAGAAGTATGTGCCTACTCAACTTCGTAGGACGTTTTTATCGAAGAATGCAGGAATTCTACAGATGTCGTTGGCACTGCATAAAGTAGTTCCGCAGAATGCCATTCTCATATTTCTAGATCCATTCACAGATATGCCACCTGCTAGTTCTTAGGAAATTCTGCAGGTTCTTTACTCCTCCAGCCGAACCATTGATGCCACAATATAAATCTCTTACTGTAGTCTGCCTCCACTCCTTGCCAAATATGTCTGTTTGTACGAGTAGCACCGAGTAACGTGAGTTTTTATTCGCCATTTGAGAGTTGGTACCATAAGAGACAGGCTCTTACCTTCTTTACGTCTTCTCCATATCTGTTTCGGGCATCAAGTATGTGCTTTTAAAATCGACAGTTAATTTTTTCAGTTTTTGCTTCCACTTTAGGTGAAACCAGGGTGGTTTTGTGAAAGGATTTACTTTCAAAAATCCATTCGGCATTGTCTTTCTACTGGCTTAGTTGTGGTTTCTCGTTCATATAATATGATGATACCTCCATTGGGTGCTCGACGGTTTACAAAAGTTGTCCCTTCTGTTCGCAGTCCTTGACACATGAAGCTGTGTAAGTTGACATTTCTGGAATCTGGCTAAAAAAAAAAACTTCATTGCTCTGTATTTGTGGTTGTTTCTGTTGAGTGAAGTGGGGCAGGATTATTATCTAAGGGCTTTTCTCTAACTACCATATAAATCCGCTTCGTGAACTGCAGCTTTATCTTGAATATACTTCTGTTGCATTCCCAATTGATAAACTTGCTTACATTTGATAAATTAAATTATGAATACGATACATCATAACGGATAAGTCCTAATTCCCGGCATGGAATCGGTGTTGAAAGAAAATAGATTTTAATTTCGAAACTAGGATTTGTAGGTTACCTTGACTAGAAGACTCTGATCTATCCGTATTTGTAGTTATAGCTTGGTTAAAGATTGAAAAGCTGTTTGTGTGTCAGAATAGATCCAATGTTCCAATGAACGTTCAAGAATTAGCAGATTTCCAATCCCTAACTTCTGATTCGATCTTGCCTCTGGCCAGTTTATCGCATGCTTTACTTCAATCTAGACCTAAAATATCTTTGCCAAGAATATCCTCTGTTTCAAATATTTTCTTTATAATAACGACATCTCTACAGAAGAAACTCAACTCCCAAAAAAGACATTCTTCTAAGTATTGATGAACCAAAGGAACTGTTAGGATCTGATGATTTGCGAGTGATTGTCGCGGCATGATTCCACAATAAACCGATGTCAGGCCCAGGGTTTTTTTGTACGCGGTCATCCATTTTGTTGTTCCGAAAGTAAATTTAAATAAAATACATATATGGATTAGATTTCGATGAAATTTTTATTTCAGTATATTGGTTGGATCTTGGCATTATGCATGGAATATAACATTACTCAAATGTCATCCATGGGGATTCTTGTAGGACTTGATTCAGGCATGTAACGGTCGATGACTTTTGCAATAACTCGGACATAACTTGGCAAATATTCGTTTTCAAAGCGTCAAAAGTTTGGCTATAGTATGTATAAATACGATGTTTTGCGACAAATTGCAGGATCTCTGTGGCTAGTTTACATCACCAAAACGTGATATTTTTCTTGCAATCAAGGTAAAACGGGTCGTGTTGATGTGGTACCGTCTTGTTGAAACCACATGCCTTCCACACTCATAACTTCGATTTGAGGCCAAACATTTTTGGTAAGCATTGGTAAGCAAGGCCAAATTGCACACCATAGAGTAATTTTTTTTTTGGATAAAATGGCCTTTCTACGATTACATGTGAATTTGCAGTTACATATGCAACGAATTTGTTTTTTAACATATCCACAGAGTGTATTGTGTAAAAATTGGTCATCCAAACAATGTTCTAGCACGGCGTATGTTCTACTTATTCCGTGATCAGCTAACTTCAATCGTTCAATCGAATTCAACTTTATAAATGTCTAGATACAAATCTTAATGCAAAATACGACATAATGCGCCGTAAAATAAGCCCAAATACTGTGCTCGAGTGAAATCGATAGACTTGGACCTTCTTCAAAACTTTTACTTGTGGCAGCCATATTTTTTGTAGAAGGGGCGTTTCAATGATGTATTAGTTTTAAGACATCTGTAATAGAGCCAAATAGAGAGTCAAATTGCTTGTACATTCCTTAGCACGCATACTTTAACGATTATGTCGAACATAATCTGATCGTCATGCGCGAAAGGTATTTACTACGGAATCACTATTTTTGTAGCAAATTTTCACAATTGTATCACATTTAGCGATCATTAAACGATCCAAATTGTAAAATGGCAGACCTTTAACTAAAGGTTTGACGTATATCATTGACACACGGATGTCAAATCCTGAAAACGAATTGGATAACCCTATACTTCTTGAAGTCAGCCCATTAAGCTGCACTATAACGTATCAGTTGAACACCAATTGTTCGTGAACCTATTTATGCTGTTCGTGTGGCTCCCATAAATAAATTGGCATTACAAAAATCATATTACAGTATAATCTCGTTCATTCGGACAATTACCATCAAGCAGTGTCCGAAATATTGAATGGTCTGGATTACCGAGACACAAAAAATTAGCTTGAAATAATAAAAATGTCCTATTGCTAAACTTATTTTTTTTACATAACATATATATATAACATATACAGACATTTTTAATGTTTTTAAACAAAACATTTAATTTTTACTTGTCGAAATTTTATCGAAGCTTTCTTTTTTATATTCAACATCTCTCAGGCCGACAAGTTTTAAAATATCCCCAGCGGTAAAATCCGTCTCTTCTGCATATTTAATGTGTTAAAAGCAGATATACGAATAGCTTCAGAATGCAAAATTTTTCGGTTTGGATTTTAACTTCATGATCCAAGACGTGACGTCATTCAACCGTTCATCGATTTCGTTATCATAATAGATATCCGGAGCTATTTCGACTAATAAATCAGCTATTTCTGTTGAACTACTGGAACGTAGCATTGCAAGAGATAGGTCATCATCTGAATCCCATTCTTCGTCATAAAGAATTTTATTGAAACATTTCTTAAGGACACCTTCATCCACCATATCCCAAGCGTTTGAAGCCAAAAAAGCAACATCATTCAACGAAAACTTGTTTAAAGAATCAGTTAAGCAATTTTTCGAACTGGACAAGAGATGATATAAAAAATGTTGGGATAATTCATTTTTAAAATTCGAATAGCATTTTGGTCCATAGGCTGGACTAGAGCCGTGCAGTTTAGTGGCAAAAACGTAACGCATACATATGTCCTTATCGGAATCTGCTAATAAGTATGGATGGCAAGTCGCGTTGTCCAGCAATAGAAATACTTTAGCTGGCAGATTTTTTTCCTTTTTGTATCGTTTTACTTGTTTGGCAAAAGAATTTCTAAACCAACTTTTAATCAGTAGCTCTGTCATCCAAGCATTTTTTTGTATTGGCATATTGTAAGGGTAGCTTTACTTTAATTACATTAAATTAAGTGTATGGTCTCCTGTTGCATTGCAGCGAACTAAAAGGGAGAGTCTTTCTTTACCGATTTTACACCCTGGCGTGGATTTCTCGGTACGCAACGCTTACGTTTTTTCTGGCGTCTTCCTCCAAAAGAGTGTAGTTTAATCCACATTATTGACTTGAAATGTGTACAATGCACATTTCTGCAAAGGGATTGTTAGACAGTTTGTCGCCAAATATTTTGAGAAATTTTATTCCAATACTAGCCATAAATTCTGCGTTTGGTACATAAATTTTGGAACAGAATATTTTTGCTTTTTCTTTCATGATTTCAGAAGAAATTGGTCATTATGTTGTCTTTTTTTTACAAACCAATTGTGCAGGCGTTCTTCCATGAGTTGATATTCAGCAGATCGCACAGTTTTTTGCTTACCAAGGCCTTTGTTTTCCATAGGAAGCCGCTGTTAATTTATGAAACCGGAATATCCCCGTAGAAATAGCAGAAAAAAAAAGAAAACAAAAAATAATTGTCCGGGCTCATGAGGTAAATAATAAGCCAACTGTCCGGATTACAAAGTCAACAATAGAAAACAATTGAGTGTCCGGATTAGCAAGTGTCCGAATTAACGAGATTGTACTGTAACCTCTGGCTTTCTCTCGCAATTGACACTGGAAAGGTTGGCATTGTCCATCACAGCATTAAAGGCCCGTGCTGTTTTCCTTGGAATCTTCCTTCAAAGATCTATCAGGATCGAAATTAAATTATGTTTATGATTTTCATTTTGAAAATTAATAGAGTAATAAAGCGCAAGACAATGGCAGTTCTAAGATAAAAGACAATCCTTCCACATATAGCGATAAATTTATTGTTTTGACTTAGCCCATTCTTTTACATAGCAAGTGAAATAAGTGTTTCTCCAATCGAACGTATCTGATAGTACATATTCTCTAAAATAATAATTTTCTTCTTCTTCTTATCCTTTTATTAATCCTTTCCTCGTTATACGAACTTGTGCGTAACGAGTTTCCCATTTTTACTGCATCGCTGCTGCTTCGCTTATGGGGTTGGCTAATGTCGCAGACCGCAGAACGCGTCTACATAATGCTCGGTCCTGGATCGCTTTAGTGGTAAGCCCCAGGCGTTGTTGCGCATTTGCCATCTGAGAAATCCAGGAATTCTTTTTCCGACCTCGTTTTCTTACAGTTGGAGTGACCGTAGTGCCTTTTTAACCGGATTTTCCGCAGATCTTCATTGAACGTGGCAATACCAACTTATTCTATTCGCCTCAAGCTGTTCGGTTACCGAATTCTTTATATGTAGACTTCCTCTTATATGCGCAGACCTCATGCAATCATGTTGACTCCACTAGAATTCCTTAACATTTTCATTTCCGCTGCCGTCATTATGTTTTTAAACGCTTCGTACATTGTCCAGCACTGTGAACCGTATATAAGAGCTGGTCTAACAACCGTGGTGTAGAGTTTCCCCTTTAATTTAAGTGGAAATTTTCGGTCGCAAAAGATTCCCGAATTTTCCCGCCATTTCATCCATCCCACACTCACTCTGCGGTTTACGTCGTCGTCACATTTCGCTTCCATGTTAACGATTGATCCTAAGTACTTAAAGATAGTGCTTTTCGGAAGAACTATTCCGTCTAACATTATATCCGGAACAGGTCGCAACGGATGCGCAAATGGGCATGTCAAATGCTCCGTATTTGAACGACTTATTTTAAACCCGTTTCTCTCTAGCGCATTTCTCCATGAATCTAAGGCGTTCTGTAAATCTTCGACGTTATCGCTAAGTATAACTGCGTCACCAGCGAAGAGAATTGGCGTTACATTTGCTTCGCGCATGCAGTCTTTTAAAAGATAGTCGAATACTACGTTAAAGAGGAAAGGGCTAAGTACGCTTCCTTGATGCACTCCGACATTAACTGGAAATTCTCTCGTTAGTCCAGCAGAGCTTTTAACCGCAGTTTTCACGTTTCCGTACATGTCTTGTATTATTCTAACATACGTTTCCGGTACGTTTTGAGACCTCAGCGCGGCCCATATGAGATCCCTAGGCACTCGATCGAATGCTTTCTCGAGGTCGATAAATACCATGTGTAAATCCTTAGACGAATCTCGGTGCTTTTCCATTATTATTCGTAGGCTTTGGATAGCGTCCACTGTCGATCTTCCTTCAACAAATCCACACTGGCTATTATCGAGCTTTATTATTTGCCGAAGACGTTCGTTTAAGACTCTTTCGACGATTTTCATTGTGTGTGACATAAGCTTGATTGAACGGTAGTTGTTGCATTTTCGACTGTCGCCTTTTCCTTTGTATAATGGCACCAAGAAGCTACTTTTCCATTGATTCGGCATAGGTTGTCCACATTTTAATTTATTTAAAAGTTTCGATAGCCAAACGCTGCCGATCCCCTCCATCTTCGACCAAAACTCTGATGGAATGCTGTCTGGTCCCGCCGCTTTCCCCCGCTTCATTTTTCCAATTGCTATACTTATTTCTTCGATTGAAAAGTCCGAAACTTCCCCCTCGAATAGACCAGCTGTCGGCACGATATCACGTGGAAACTGTTTGTTAAGCAACTCCTTGCAGTATTCAAGCCACCGGTCACAAATTTCCTTTTCATTTGTTAGTAAGCGACCGGAAATTAACATTTCCATTTAATATCTATTATATGCAAAATTTTCCATTTCGGAGTTATTGGTTGTATGTGTTCAATGGAGAAGTAGGTACTCGTTTGATCTCTAACATATACGCAACGAAAATGCTTTGAAGTACACAGAACCTAATAGGAGAACAATAGGGCATCAATATTCATTGAGAAATGCTTCGAGAAATTCCATACAATTCGTTTGTTTTTGCATCCTTTTCCAGGAATACTATTACTTTGAATTGACATATCTCCTGCCTGTCGGAACTAATTGGCTCTCTAGTTTTGAAATACGTTGGTCTTTTTGCTTACTTGGTTTATTACAGGCCAAGTGGTTTCGTTTCTAAAGAAAGTGATTTGTTTTTCCCGTCTCATCCTATTAAATCCAAATTAAAATAAAATCTTTTTGAGTCTTCAGAAAAAGCCTCGAGGAATCAATTCGCCCAAGACTTAGCCGCAACTTGATGAATTCAGAAATTTTGAATTCATACATTTTTGACGAAAAAAACTGGGAGTAAATGGGAGTCATAAAAAGTAGGAGAGATGAAAAAGCTATAGAGTGGTTTAGCCAGCGCGGAAGAAAGAATCTTCAAAAAAAGGGAAGATATTCGATCTAGATAAGCGGAACCGTTTATGTTAACACCATCTAGTACTTATTGATTGTTCCGTGATACGGCGTGTGCGAGCAGTGCCCGATCGGCATTTCTCCTTCCCTGTCTAACGGCTTCCGTAGCATAGCACAATCAATATTTAGCAGAAGGGATAGTTTCTAGGTATTGGAAATACTTTACAATATCTGATGATTTTCCAGGAAGTTGTGAAATTGAGTGAGGTATGAAGGCTGATGATTTAAGAAGTTATTCTGTAGTCCAGCAGTAGTTCCCTCTGCAAGCCTGTAAGCATTTAGTAGAGAACCAAAATTCTCGCTTCAACTCAAGGTTCGTTACCTGGCACATCACCCTTTACTTGTTAAATCATACTGCTATGATTGGTGTAAGACGAGCCCTTAGAAATTGAAATTCTATAATCAGTTTACAGACGTCCTCAGCAAGCTCTGTCAGCTTTCCCATGTTCAGACAATATCATCCACTCTGGAAATAAAAATATTTTGAACAGGAGTATAAAGTTTTTTTAATGGCAAGCAACTCCTTACTGCTGATCGTTTCCACTCGAAGATGTTCCTTAATTGTTGGGTCACGAAATGGTTTTTTTCTAAGTCGACGTTGTATCAGGGAATTGTTGTAATGTTTCGCATGCTTGTTGTTGAACAGATCGTAGTTTGAGAGTAGCAACCACAAGTTGAAGAAATTTTAAAAGACAACCTTTAACAAGCCATTTGAACTAACAGGACCCGATGAAATGTTAATATGTCAACAATGTGTACATTTGTATTTGTATTTGTATGAGCTCCTTTATGCAATGGATACTATTTTTTCCGACGTGAAGGTCAATTCAACAGTTGTCGAGATCACAACAAGATCCCTCACTGAATCCTTTTCTCCATTCTCCGTCACATAAAAATTGAGGCATACATCACACAAATAACTTGTTCAGGTTAGTTTTATCAGCCTGCGTCAGAGCACATGGTTCTACATAATAAAGGTGTATCCGGATTAAGAGGATCTTATATACTTTACTCTTAATGGGTAATATTTTAGTCCGCTGCCAAAGATATTTTAATTGCTTCCTTCTCGACCCCTAGTGCAGAAAAAATTCTTAAATATTTTAAGCGAGATTAAGGAGGTTGGCATGAAGATGACCAGCATTTGGAAAACAGCTGTGGTCTCAATGTCAACCCCTCCAAAACGGAACTGGTTCTTTTCACCTGAGAGTACAAAATACCGCAATTTAAAAAAGTTCGCAAAACTCAACGGAGTGGAACTGTCCCTTCTGGACAGCACGAGGTATCTGGGTGTAATTCTGGAGAAAAATCTGAAATGGAATCTTAACCTGGCGAAAAGAATCAATATGGCATTTAATGCTCTTTTAATATGCAAAAGAACCGTATGAAAAATTTAGGACTTAAAATCTCCTATGGTGTATTGGCTATATACGGTGATGGTGAGATCCATAATAACATATGCCGCAATAGTATGGTGGAAAGAAACAAATAAGAAAACATCTTAAGGAAAATTAGTGGCGGTTCTTAAAACGACTTCTATAGCTATTACAGGTTAGCTCCGTACAACCCCTATAGCAATATTGTACACCATTCTTCCACCTAACACCGCATGATTTACAGATCAAAAATCTGATTACCGGCAACTGTGAGTTACGACTCACTAATTTGGGTCGCTTCAAGAGCAGGATCTTCGGACACAACACGATCCCAGCGGAGCTACTGCCAGACAATTTCCTTTTAACGGATGAAATTGCTTCCTTGATCGACTTCGACATTCCGTTTGATATAATATATCCGAAAAGGGAGGATTGGCAGAAAATGCAGCAATCAGGCCAAATCTTCTTAGAAGACCCATAAATTAGAGTTTCCATAAGACTACCGGATACAAGTAGTGTCTTGCAATCAGAGGTTCGGGCAGTCCTCAGGGCGGCTGATGCAGATGAGATCGGTATCCGGTAGAAATATCGCTATCTACATCGACAGCCAGACTGCTCTTAAGGCAATAGAATCATCTAACATCAACTCTAATACAGTCAGGGGCTGTCACACAATGCTCAAAGCACTATGCATTCAGAACCAGGTGAGACTGTGCTGGGTACCAGGACACTAAGATATAGAGGGAAATGAACAAGCGGATGAGCTTGCAAGAAGAGGAGGGCTACTCCATAATAGTGAGGTTGCCAACATCAAACCACCCCTTTGCACAGTAAGGGGCACTATCGAGGAAAGAACCATAAAGACTCCTAACATAAGGTGGTCGAATCTTGAAGTATAAAGGGTATCCATGGCTCTATGGCCGGTTTTTCTGGAGAGAAACCGAAGGAAACAGACAAGCCAAAAACTTTATGCCAAACAGCTGCCACAAAAAAAAACGAAATAACTGCTACAACTCAGTAGAAGTCAGATTCGTCTTATCACAGGCTGTGGATGATGTGCTGCCGAAATAGTTGGAGTTTTTGAAAAGAACGAAATAATGAACCCAACTAATAGGGACTGATTTTTGATTGATAACCGAACATATTCCAGTATTCGTCGTCTACACTCAACAAATTATATTGCAGCTGTTGGGAAAAGTATCCGCCTAAACCCGAGAGCTCCAACGCGCTAAAGGTCTGAGTAACTGAACTTAAGTCGCACTGGCCTTGCGAGAATTTTGCATAAAGATCTCGGGGTAGTTACTAACAAGATCCAATTGATTTAGAAACTACAGCAAAGTGACTATCGGCTTCGTTACCGCCGATGTTTATTTGGGCTTTAGCTGCAAATTGCTTAACAACAATTTTGCATAAGAATCATCTGCTCAGATGAGGCACATTTCCATCTCGATGGCAATGTAAACAAGCAAAATTGCTTTATAAAGGGCTCGGCAAATCCAAAACTAGTCATAAAGAAGCCAATGCATCGATTTATTGAACACTGCATCAAGTAATCCGTCGCTTTGATGATGTTGCTTCGCCGCCACGGAGCTGCGATTTTACGCCATTTGACTCTTTTTTGTTGGGTTCCACTAAAGATCGATGCTGCATGAACCAGTTTTTCGTGAAATAGGGGCCGATACCGTATGTATAGGTACTAAAAAATTGAGTTGACAGGATGGCTGCTCCCAAACCAGCCAAGGCAGTCATTTGAATAAAATTTTGTTCCATAATTAAGGATGTCTTACTCAATTCAATAAAGTAATGATCGTTTAAAAATATTGTATACAATGTTTTTTTTTTTATAGGCTTTTTTAAAAACATACCAACAGAAGGCCCACCCTTTGCTTTTTAAGTCTGCCCTTTCTATAGAATTAAGTCGATTAATTGATGTCTTATTTTCATAACAAATATGTTAGCTGCTAGGAGCCAATATAATTGGAATATAAGTCGCAGGGTTTGTTACTGCCTCATGAAACGTATTCTGAGCATCATTTGAGAAGACCCATCATTGTGGAGTTATAACAAGAATTCGGATTCTACCTCTAATGATTTGTAGATACTATATACTCTCCACTGAAGTCCCGTTTTAAATTATTTATATGAATGATTCCAAACTCGCACCTTTCTGTTAAATCCTTTTTTTTATGTGCTACATAAAAAGGCCTTGGATTGCACTTGCACCTAGAAACTTGAAAAATAGGGTTATCCAACTCGCTTGACGGTAAAAAAACTAGGGAGTAAATTAAATTAATTAGAAACAAGCTTAGGAAATTAATAGGAATCCTGTCAGGATATTGTTTCCTGCTGAAACACGCAAAGAGACTCAAATGGTCAGATACTGATATTTGTAGATTCTGCGGCGATCTGCAAACATAACACACTTCTTCTTCTTATCCTTTTATTAACCCTTTCCTCGTTATACGAACTTATGCGTAACGAGTTTCCCATTTTTACTGCATCGCTGCTGCTCCGCTTGTGGGGTTGGCTAATGTCGCAGACCGCAGAACGCGTCTACATAATGCTCGGTCCTGGATGGCTTCAGTGGTAAGCCCCAGGCGTTGTTGCGCATTTGCCATCTGAGAAAACCAGGAATTTTTTTTCCGACCTCGTTTTCTTACAGTTGGAGTGACCGTAGTTGATAGTGCCTTTTTAACCGGATTTTCCGCAGATCTTCTTTGAACGTGGCAATACCAACTTATTCTATTCGCCTCAAGCTGTTCGGTTACCGAATTCTTTATATGTAGACTTCCTCTTATACGCGTAGATCTAATGCAATCGCGTTTAGTGACTCCACTAGACATCCTTAACATTTTCATTTCCGCTGCCGTCATTTTGTTTTTAAACGGTCCGTACATTGTCCAGCACAAAATGACGGCAGCGGAAATGCAAACATAACACACATACTGTATAAATATAAGGCAATATCGGATTTGAAGAAAATTCTTGGCAAAATACTATTTTGAAAATTTAGAGGCACTAGACGGCGCGGATTTCAAAGGCCTTTTTGACTTTTGCAAAGAAATTGGGTGATCTACCAGAGAGATTGTGTAGGTTTTTGCCTTTGAAGTTAAATCCAACTGGTCTCACAGGGATCCAGTGTTTGGTGCCCAGTGATGACACACCCCTGTTTAACCTAACCTTATCTTACTATCGAGGAGCTTGGAAAAACGTTACTTCGAAATTCTCAATATTAGCTACAATACTAGGTTTCAGTTTTGTGAGTCTTTTACGGTTTCTTGTTCTTGTTAAATTTTCCGAAAATCATTTCTGTTAAAGCCGAAATGCGCGTTTGAAGAAGTTGGTCTGCAAAATAGCTCGCCTGATGAAGCAGGACACAACACACAAAGAATTTTTCAAAATCTCTTGGCAATAATGCCACTGTTTTTTTTATGTGCGATACTGCTAGGAGATCAATTTTCCAATGTTAAAGGAATAACCGATCGGCAAAGTTTTTTGGGGGCTGCTGGGATATTCGTTGGCCTCTCGTGGTATCCTACGGTCTCTAGCGATTGTAGCCGTTTGAAGTTCTTAATTGTCTTTGACGCATTTCGTGGTGGTTGGGACATCCGCATGTGTAATCTGCATTTGAATTTCCATCGCAGAAATCCGCATATACAATATTTTAATTATCTGTGTCATTTTGTTTGCTTCTGTCTTGTATTTTAATGTATAAAAGATTCCTCAACATTTTGCACATTTGGATGTCAAAGATACATAGTTGGTAGTGTCAGCAATTAGTTTGAAACCGAGAGCTTAATCTGCAAGAATTTGTATCTTTAGCATATGGAGTGCTTTGAGAAAACAAAAAAAACATCATCAACGATCAAAACCAGTCTAAAATGCGTTGATGTTAAATGGCTTATTCCAGTCTGCTTGTGTTGCATGTATGGTGTACATTAACTGATAAAAGCTTGATAAAAAAAAATGTTCAAGACTCAAATTGCTTTATCCTTATACTTTGGATGTAGACGACATAGATTGCCTGTCTTGCCACAAAGAAGCATCTGCTGAAAAATTTTTCAAAGAAATGTTCATAAAAAAAGAAATGAAACATTTCAATTCCAATGGTGTAGATTTATAAATGTATTCTTCTTTTCAAAATGACTTTACCACACCCAGTTGCCTGACAGAGTTCAAACTCTAGCTCATATAAAGTGACTCTGCCTCGGCTATATGAGCAATCATCCACGAAAAAGGTCACTTCAACGAAAAATCTGTTGTTTTTTTTTCATTTAAAAAAGACCAAAGCTTCCTTTTAAACCTCTTAAACATTCCCATTATCCTTCGAATATCAATCATTTTCTTATTCTTTGGTATATCTCCCACCATTCGCACCCTCTTGGATCTAAGGGATGGAAAAAAAATAGAAAAATATTCTCCTTAGAGTTAGTTATAAATGCAAATCTTACTTTCCTCGCTTTTATTGAATTTCCCTTGGTGTACTCACAAAGTGCGAATGGTACTTTAAATTTTAAATCGATTTCACAAAATCCCCTTAACCATTTGGCAAATTCTAAATCCGACCCCGATTCCGTGTAGATAAATGTGTAGATACATAGAAAGTATGCGAAAAGTCACCCGCATTTGAAACACCAATATAAACATCAACACCAACATCATAGCACATCATTTTGTACTGACCTTCTTGACTTCATTCTTACCACAGTACGAATACATTTTTCTACCCAAGGATAAGCTTTAATTCCTTTCCCGACCATCCGTTCTACCTTCCTCTGTTTCCACCCCCACGCAATACACAGTAAACATAAACGTAAAACGTGTTTTTAATGTGAAGTTATTTAATCGTAACAGGATACCAGCGCCCCACATTGTGGCGGCTAGAGCTTACCGAGTTTCAACGGGATCGAACCAAGTCACCAGTCAGGCGAAGAAAAATCTATGCCCTATGAACTTGCACCAACATCATCAGCATTCGCATCAGCAACAGCAACAGCAGTCGTCGTCCTTCCATCATAACCATCACCACCATCATCACCAACAACAGTCACAACAGAGTTACCACCACCCTCTATTACTGGCAACGACACGACGGCAACAAGACGACGTTGGAAGTGGAAAATCATCTGGAGGAAGTGGCAGCGGTAGTGCTGCTGGCAGTGGTGTTCTTGTTGGTTCTGGTGTTAGTTTTATTGGCGGTCGAGATCGTGACGCTGGTGGTAGCACCAGCAGTGGAACGAGCTCAACCAACACAGCACTGTGTCGCCTTGTAAAGCTGTTGAATCAAACGACTAAGCCCGCAACCATGTCAAATAGCGATGGTCATTTTTCAATGATGGACACAGATGATCCGCCACGTCGTCTATCCTGGGAGAGGTACGCTTACTAATTCGTATTCGACTTATATCCGATAAAAAACAAAAAAAAAAACTAGAATTCCTTCATCGCTATTCAAATGCATGTCAAGAGGTCCTTTGAGAGGGAACGTCCTACATATTCCTGTATACAAGTACGAGTACATCCTACGTGCTTGTGTCGCTGTTTTTTTTTTTTTTTTGTTTTTCATTTATGCAAACAAACATAAATGTCTGTCAGGATAAGGCACATACCGGCACTCATTGACATTGGCTTCTGTATACTCCTTTGGCCCCATGCCCGTTTAAACACAATCCCAAGCATATACATTCCATTCCGACCCAGTGCTATCGTCCTTTTTCTTATACCCGCCCAACCCCAATACACAAGAACAAAACTTATGACCGAATAAAAAGGAAATCTACTTATGAGCTCTTCACATACTATAATGGTATTCAAGACGTAAGAATCCGTGCAGGAAAGAAAGCATTTTGTGTATGTGTGTGTGTGTGTGTGTTTGTGTGTTACAAAATTATCGCAAACATGAGTATGCAAACATGCACTTTTACTATGAGTTTATTGACAAGCGAGTCTACTTGAAAGGATGTGGATACTCATACAGATAAGTGTAGGGATGTCCTTTATTGGCTAATCATGGTCTTACGTCAATCAACTTGAAGTTTAGTCTATTCGTCTATTTTTTTTTTTTTGAAATGCGACCTGGAATCGATAACGTTTACCATGTAAATGCATTTGCCAAGGCTAGCATATCCTAACCTCATTTCTTTCATGTCTTGCACTCTAGCCAAATGGGCTCAGTCTGGAAAGAAAGTCAGAAGTGAAAAGATAAACCAGGTAATTTGGCATGCATCAAACAATTTTTTAAACCGCTCATTACCGCTATCTACATGTGTATGTATCTAACCAGGGCACATTCATTGTAGTACATGCCGTTCCATTCAACGTTTAGACTACAATATCATGCAACATCAACCAATCCCTTGAGCCTAATTAACAAAAAATTTGCTTTTTTAATGAAATTTTGGAAGGCTGATTGGAACCACCTACTAACGATACGATGCCTTGTGACATTGATGCAAGTTTTCCAATTTTATGAGTCCAAAACCTATGCCAAAACCAGCATTCAAGTATCTAATTTTTTGTATTTTTGCTAATTGGCTAGTGCCTCCAGAAAGTCTCCGTAATAATCCAATTAGCTGTAGTAAAAACATGCCACAAGGGTTTTACTAGCTCAGAGTAGAATTTTAATTGTGACGACAGTTTGTTGCCTCATATCTTAATTTGTCAGATAATTTATTAAAAATAATTATAACAACAAATATTTGAAGCATTAATTAGGACACAAACAGACTTGTTTAGTACATCATACGAGAACGAGGTAGGTAAAATATTTAGGAACCAAATTCTCAGAACCCTGGTTCATAGTTTCCAGGAAAACTGACAGTTCTGCTGAAAAAAATTCTAACAGACAACATTTTTTTTTATCTTTGCGATTCAACACGAGAGGTAGGAAAAGTTGATGTTTTTTTAGTCGAATTCAAATTCATATTAAAAAAGGTAGAGGTAAAATTTTATCTGGTGATACATTTTCCATGACTCAGCCGCCGATTCCGTACAGGTACCGATCTACTGCCCAACTTGTAGGTTTTGCTAAATTTCTGAACCTACTGGCCGATCTATTTTCTATCAATTTGAACAGTGAATCGAAGAGTTCACTGTTTTTGTATTGAGTGATTCAATTACTTTCTTTTGAGCTCTTCTTGACATCTCGGATGGAACTCAAGCCACTAACTGTGTTTTTTTTTGCACGCATGTCAGCGATCGTCACAAAAAAATCACCCAAATCTTCTTAAAAGCTCATCATAAAAACTTGTTAGCACCGACATGCTTATGACGTTAATTAATTCTGATAATTCTGATAATTCTGATAATTCTGATAATTCATTGGGAAAAAAAATTCACCCCAAACGAAGAAAATAGTATTTGGAAGCATTATTTTATATTCGCTCAATAGATAGCATATATAAATTGATTTAGCGTATATCGCGCGAAAATAAAATTTTAAGCGGATAGTGGATTTCAAAAAAAAAGCACGGCGTCTTTTGCTTTTTACAATTTTCTGGCGACATTTATTGAACACGTCAAATACAGATAATTTAGTCAGCCTGAAGTATTTCCATTTCAGATTTCTTAATGTGAAGACTTCTGCAATTGCACGTACCTTCTTCTTATTTTATCAATTTTTGTTGCACCCGTCGACATTCGTAACACAAGGTTAGGCAGCATGACAAACTTTAATACCAAAGTGTCATTTTTTGTGACAAAATGCTGCTGCGCTTTCGTGACATTAAACACACCCCACAATAACTCGTTGAACGACACCGTCATGAAAATGATTTGTAGGTTAAGAACCAAGTCCTAATACGAGTACTATACTATAGTGTTTTATATTTCAGTACGATAACTTTTTCTAAATGGATTGCAGGAGTAGAGTTTTGAAGTTCAGAGAACGATAAATATGAATGTATCTGTTTGTTATTAGTACAACTGATTCTCTATATCTTATGTTCTTCAGCACTTATTGAATTATTGTTGTAATGCCATTGCTGTTGGAAGAAGAAGGAGAAAATCGTATAGACTCGTCAATGTGACTTTGAAATCAATGGACCTCGTAAACTACCTAGGGTACTGCGACTTTTGCTTTAAACCCCCTGATTGTTTCCGTACTTTCGTTTTCACGTCGTTTTACCTTTCACCCACTATTTTTACACCTGTACATGTTAGAAGCATTTTCAGGTCCTAGCAGCGTCTAAAAAAAATCTCTGCGAGCCATTTAACTGCCATGGCTTACGACAACAGTTTCACCGATCTCTAAATGTTACGATTTTTCGGATCGAATTTGCCTTTATACAGTGAAAAAAGAAGAGTTGCATTTCCGCCTATACTTCGAAGGATATTTTAAATCCATCGTTTCCTTCATATGCACAGCGGCTGAGAGAATGTGTCTGCACGGGAATTTGGGCCAAAGTAATCTTTTTATTCATTGCAATTTACCAAGATCTCGCCATCATACATTTAATAAAGTTCCTTTTGTATATAATACTCTCTTTCTAAAGATTGTTTCTTTTTTTTACCTATCGGATCTTATTTTTGATTCACAACTGTCATGTGAAAGTTTAACTATTTGTTGGAATAAAATGCCATCTTGTGGAAAATAAGCATCCGCCACATACAAGTAGCTTTTCTCGATTGTGCTAAGACTTTACTAATTGCTCCAAGACTATGAAACTGAGATTTAAAAATTGCAGCAAATTAAAAAAAAAAGGGAGTTATAGTGGCTGCAGTTTCGACAATTTACTAATCACTTCATCCATTCGTATATGGCGTTCCTAATAATCATCAGTTGTGACTCCTTGCCTTAAGCGCCCTGTAAACGCTAAAACATGGTACTAGTAAACATGGTACCACTAAAACCCGCAGACGCTGAGACCAATTCACTCCAACATAATTGAACATATCTCTCCATTTGTCAAAAGCTGTCAAGTTATTCATTCCAAACATCAGCATTCGCCATTTTTTCCTGATTATTTTGTGTTTTCACAGGAAGAAATTCACTGATAAAAAGGCTTGCTGGAGTAAATGTTAACAGATGAGAGCGCAGACACTCAAACGTAGTACATCAACACAAAACTCCGCCCACAAAAATCGACAAAAATCAAACCAGTTTTGATTTTAGTGAGACCAAATTCTGATGTTGGTGAGACCAAAAAATTGGTACGCGTACCAATCGCCCGCAGACGATCAACATCAGCTTTGTTTTACATGTTTACTAATAACCATGTTTTAGCGTTTACAGAGCGCTTTAGATGAAATGCGTTTATTTTAAAAATTGTAATTAATTGGTTTTTCTTGTAAATTTCTCAATCATTATTGCCAGTAGTGAAGTGAACAATTGTATTTCAAGGAAGAAGCAACAAGTGCTATCTCTAATTCTTGGATCAGCAGCTAGGCCAAATGACCTAAATAATTCTTTCAGGCTTTTCATTCCTTCGGGAGAACAGCATACATTTACCAAAATAACTACAAGCTTAACTAAAAAATAATTGTAAAAATGTGTTATATTTCACATACTTTAATTATACACTCGTTTCTTAAGGTTTTTTCTCAGATTTATATTGATAATCTTAATAATGTGACAATATTTTTTATGAAACTTGAAATACGTAATACATTTAAGTGGTTGACTAAAGTTTAATAGAATACCTCCCACTCATTATCATTTAAGGCAGTCTCCGATCTTTATGTGTAAACAATTTAACTTGAGGAGACTTGAAAGTGCCCACCAACAGGATAGTGACGTCAAAAATGTACATAATTACACATTTGCATCTTTTCGATGTAAAAAAATGTTTAGATGCAAGCTGTCATACCTAATTATCAGCGAACGTACCTACCACAACGCTACTGAAATGGGACGCACATAATTTTGTTGGATGTCCTCATTACAGTAAAACGAACCACAGATTTCTCTACAACTAATTTAAAAACCGTTGTCTAATGCTTAAAGCCCTTATATTCACGCAATTTTTAAATACGCATCACCTATAAAAGCACTGAAGTCGGCCAAAAATTTGGAAAATGTGCTAGAACTATCGACATGCTCCCTCAATAGAAATTCTTGTACGCCTTTTAAAAATAATGCCACCTATATATTTTGCCAACGAAGCACAAATCCCGCAGACTTTTCTAGTTCCTAACTGTTTTCAAATCAAGTTATTCAAAACAACGCTAAGCACTTTCTCCAAACCGGTGAAGATGAATTAGAGAACTTTCGCTCCATTCCTGTGTTTCTTGATTACTTTTCGTAAGCTTTAATTTATTTCACAGGTTGATAAGCGTCCAACAAAGAAATCCAGTTCATATATCCTACGAACTCTCGGTCGTTCAATTTCATTGTCGGTGCCAAAAATTGTTTAGTAGTTGTTACTTTGCCTTTATAAAGAAGATGTAGGATACTTTAACTCACGCCAGATGAATCGACCTTTATCTTCAACAAAGCAATGACGTTTGTTTAGTAGACACTCTGACACTTGGTCGTAAATTTTTAGTCTTGATGGCGAAAACTTGTCGGTGTTTGTTACAGCATCTCATTTCTGTAGAACTAAGTTCTCTATTAAAAGCTAAGTATCCCACTTTGGTCCATCGTTTTGCTAAACAAAATTTATAGCAATTTAAAGCATGATTTCTGACTTATAGTTCATACTACCCGGAAAAGAATGTAATTCAGAACTTCCAAACCATTGACTATTACATGGTTTTTTTTCATTTTACACAATCTGCTATTTGTTACTCAAACACAATAGCAGAGGGGATTTCAATCGCCAAAATACGCTTCAATAATTTTTCGTCTATTGCAAGCCTCGTTGTTTTTTTGTTTGTGAAAGATTCTGCTTGTTCGGCGATTGACATGTGCTGAAACTGCTCGGCATTATACCGATTTTGATGAAATGTTTTCGAAATTTTCATACAACCACTGCACATGATTTAGTTACAGCATTCGTACCCAAATCACACCGAAATTGTTGCTTCTACTTAATTCACCTCTGGAAGGCTTGCATTTTGTTCTAAAAACCCAGCCTTTAACTTTTGTCGTTTCAGCATTAAGGTTATGGTAGATAATCAGTCACTACATTAAAACCCAACAATATGCGAAATGGTCCGCCAGATTCGAATACAATTTTCCATCTTAGAACAGATGGTTTATTTTTACTATTTTAAGGCCCAGCTTTGGAAGTAACTCCACTTTTGTATTTTAAAAAAAAAAAATTCTGAATTTACATTACTTACACACACATGCTGGGTTCTCTAAGTTGGACCAGTAAATCCTTTTAACTGATGCTGATTTTAGTCGGCTTAACCCTGCTTTATTTACAGAAAACTTTCAATTAATTCACTGTTGACTCGCAAGTAGTTCAAGCAAGATATCTTTATGATTTCTTATTCGCTGGGTAGATCTATCTTAATCTATCTAAGTTCAATATCCAAAGCTTTAATATCTAAATAAGCACAGCTCTTGCCCAATAAACTGCTAAGACTGGGTAAGTGTAAGTCAAGATACACTTCGAGGAGACCATTTCTGTCGTTTCGTTTGTAAAGGAGTAAAGATTGATGGGCAGTCTAACGCCCGCTCAACGTAGCCGCTTACAATCGGTCAGTGAATGCGATAGCAATTGTTGTTTCTTGCCGTGTGTATATGCGTTCAGTATATAATATATTGAATGATTGAACCGATTGAAGTCTAGTTCAATTTTCCCTCTTATAGTACGTTTACACCGACCCGAAATGCAGCATTTCGGACAAATTCAACATTTCAGCTGAAATGCTCCATACAATTTCCAGCATTTTGAAATGTTGAATTTCAGAGAAACGCTGAATTTCGTCTCAGCATTTAGAAGGTTGTAAAATCAAACAAACCTTTTTAGTTATTCCGCACGTCATTCAGCGCACTTTACAAATATCGCTTACAAAAACAACTTTGAAAGAAGTCAGCTGTTTCAATATTTACAATCACTAAGAACTATGTACCTCAACCAAAAAATTCTAAAAAAAAGGAGGAAGTGGGAGACACCAGCTGTCATATAAATGTTTTTCGTTCAATGTAAACGGTGAAATGAAATTTCGAAATGTTGAATTTCGGATCGGTGTAAACGTACTATTAGTTCGAATCTTTAGTATTGAAAACATTTTCTGTTTTAACAACCTTTATATTAAATTATTTGATTTCATATTTTTCTAACCAAACAAAAGCTTCTTCATTGAAAACATCAGGTCACTGGTTTTATACATATGCTAAAGGTAAAATATGATCATTGATAGGATGAAGGCCTTGTCCTGCATAATTTCTTGAAATATCGTCCTTCTCTTCTAAACCATTAGCACGAATGAGAAAACTCTTTCAAGTTCCTATTACACAGTCGTAATAAGGCCTTACTCATTGAAAATCCATACGCTCGGCTGCCTTTTAACTACTGTTGCCTAATACCACTCAACGTTTGCACAAATCCTCCAAGTGCAAACTGAGTTTTGGAAAAAAAAAAGTTTGGTCCTAAACATTTTTATTTTTCTCTGTTTTTCTCTTTTCCTGAGAAAAAGTCGTTGCAATCATGAGTGGGAAAGTTTTTCCACTAAGCCGAAAAGTTTTTTTTACTAGAAAAATCCTTTTGAACTCCTTTGGATCCCACCCCAATCCAAGACCTAGTTCCTTCTTAAGTTGTTGAGAAAACTTTTTACCCTCAATGCATAAAGGAAGGAATAACAGTTAACCAAATATAATAAACAACAACAATAACTAAATCTCTTAAAAACAAAAGATAAACTATAATAATCTCTCCTAGGCGAGACACTCTGGCTGGTAAACTCCCACGTTCGGCAAGCATCGACTCAGTGGCGGATGCAACTTGGAGCGATTCGCCAAGACCATCGTTGGTCGTGCCCAAGCATTTTCCATTCCATCATCGACCCTCATCCAGCAGTCTTTTTTCGAATTGCAGCAGTAGCAGCGGACTGCAACATCCATCGCAACTTAATGTCGATCTAGGGAGCAATCGACGAGAAAGTGTCCTCAGCCCTTCATCAACACGAAGGAATAAACTAACTCGCATAATTAACGGTAAGTTTGTTTTTAAAATTACTTCTTTGTGTGGGTAGATACATAAAAATAGATGTAGATGTTGTTTTACTGCTATATATGTAGGTACTATACATACATGAATACCCTTTTCTTGTTGCGCACAAGGACGTGAATTCGAGTGACTAATAGGAGGTGATAACAAGGTGTGAATAAAATCATTCTCTCCTTTAGAAAGCACAAGCCTCTAATTAGGACACGGCAATGTGAATATTAATGTACGAACAAGTGACACCAAAGTTGTCATCTTGTCAGATTAAGGAAAAGAAGAAGGAAGAGAAAAAAACCAACACAAGAACTGAAGCCCTTCCAAGCATTTCTGGGTTTAGGTATGGTACGACACGAATGCCATCATACCTTGCTGGCTTAAAGCGATAAATTTCAATCAACTTATTACCTGATTCTTGCATTAGGCAACACAAAAGCACAACAACGATATTAGGCGAACCATTTTTGACTGATGAGGTCCTGACACGTGTTTGCTTTTAATTATAAATTTATTAATATTTATTTTCAAGGTAAAATGTAAATTTTGTCATGAGCTTATTTGAGGGGCAAATGGATTAGTATTGCCATACATGTGTTAACAGTGCATAAATGTGCGAGTAGATGATTGGGGTTGAGTGTGTAAAAATGCTTGAATCAGTCATGTGTCAAAAGTTAGTAAACATATCCGTACGGTAGTAGGCACACACCTGTGCGTTTGTTTTTTTTTTTTTTTTTTTTGTCCTCCTTGATAATATTGGACCCTTGAAGAGGTATTCTTCCGTGTTAAGGGTCCTGGTAAAGCCGGCTGATGTAGGTTCTTCTTTGACAGTTTGTTGTCAGCTAAGTAACTGTAAAAGGTATATGAACTGTGCTTACTGTTGTAGTAACCTCTTCTTCTTAGAATTTACTTCTTTAATTGAGCTGTCTGTACTTTATTCCACTCACACTTTCTGTCTGCCTCAATCTGAAATCGCATTAAAGACTATCCGCCAACTTTCTTAACGTCTTTTTAAATCTTTGAAATATGAGAAGAAGGCAGAAGTTGTCACAATAGCGCACGTTTTTTACAAACGTTTTAAAACGAATTTTAACTGTCAAACTTTTTCTTCGTTGCTTATCCCATGATAAATTTTTAAGTGCGAAATCAATCCTTGGTATCTACACGAATGCACCCCTAAATGTCAAGTACTTCAAGATGATTTTAACATTCGGTTTCTTGTAAAGGGTGGCCCATCCGTTGGTATCTTTTTGAATCATACGTTGTTTTGACACGGACATCTGTTATGCGCTCAAAAAACTGACAAAAAAATTAGTATACTATATTTTCGCGGTGGATCAGTATATGCTTGAGAAAGGTGGGAAAATATTGCAAAGTTACTTTTAAAGTGAATCAAGTATTGCTGAAACAGTGAAAACAAATGTCGGTTTCAAAATTGTGTGAAGAAAGTTCGTGAGACTTGTTTGCTGATTGATAATATTGCAGCTGTTCCAGAAAGTGTGTGCCTGAACCCGAGAACCTCAGCTTGCCAGCTTGATTATTCGCTTACAAGATCCAAATGATTCAGGAATTGGAGTTTAAGGCCACCCTCTTCGTTAACGCTTTTCTGCTAGAACAGGTCGAAATTGACTATAATTGTGTTTAAAAAAAAATCATATTTTTAGATGAGGGGCATTTTTAACTTGCCGGCTAAGTAAAAAAGCAAAATTCCCATATTTGAGGTTCGGAAAATCCACACGTAGTCATAGAAAAGCCAATGCATCCTGAACTTGTGTCTATTTTGTGTGGTTTTTTTAATGATGGCAATATTGGCTTAATTTTCTCCCAAGGCAGCTGGAAGGAACCTTACGGTCTATGGAGATATGATAACCGAGTCTTTTGGCCAGAAATTGAGTATTTGGACTTGCGCCAACTATGGTTTCAGCAAGATGGGGCTAAGTGCCACACAAGATGTCTAATAATCGATTTATTGCACACTTAGTTCAATAATCGTGTAATCAGTCGTTTTGGTGATGTTGCTTCGCTGCCACGGAGTTGCGATTTGACGCCTTTCGAATTGTATTTTTGAGTGTTATTACAGATTGTTTCTATTCGAACATTGCAGAGGCGATTCAGGCACTCTGGAACAATATTGGACTAGTTATTTCAAAAGTAGGTGTCGAAACTATCGAAATTGTATTGAAAATTGAGTTGACAGTCAAATGAAACAGTCATTTGAATGAAATACTATTTCATACTTAGTCGCAAAGTCTATTCCTTTTAATAAACTAACAATTAATTAAAAGTCGATTTAAAAAAGATACCAACAGATGGCGCACCCTTTATATGGTGTCGAAAAAATTTTCCAACGCTCAATGCCGAAGAATGCTAATCCTTTTTTTTCCCTTAAGGGGATAATATTTCTAATAAAACCTGACCCACAACGATCATTTACTCTTTTAATTTTTCACGGTGGCATACCCGAGAGTTGAAATGCATTAGAAAAGAAAAAAGAAAAGCTAGCATTGACAAAAACAATGCCAACGTTTATATTCAAGGTACAATAAAGTGTGTCAAGGTAAATAGAGTCATTTCTAAGGAATCCTCAGTACCTTTCGTATCTGCCCCGATGACAATTATACGTTTTAAAGTGCAGCACTCTGAGTCTCTTATTCTTATTTTTCAAGTTCATGAATACACCACAACCACAACTTCGTCTGTATATTTTGACACCAATCTCTTGGTCCCACGCGAAATTGGACTAAACATGATTTTAACGATGTAGGAGATACCGTGTCTTAGACGACACAACACCTTGGAAGGAAGTGTTGTGAAGTTTTTGTTCAAATTGGTTGTCTCATCCACACTAATATAAAAGATTCCCGGACCTATGATACTCTGTAGTAAAAGAAAATCTCGATTACCATATTTAAAGTAAACTACAGTCTGCTTGATAAGATCGTATACGGCAAAATTCGTTTATGAAAACCGAATTGGTTACTACAAGAAGATAATGACCCGAAACATCGCAGTTTTTGTGCAGTGCGTGGAAACAAGAAAATGACATCAATGTTTTAGATTGGCCATCACAGTCGTCGGATGCAATTCCCATTGAAAATGTTTGGGCTTTCATGAAGCTAAAGCTCCAAGGAAAGAAGATCTCGACGGTCAAACAATTATCACGAAAAATACGAGTTTTATGGAGATCTTTGTCTCAAGATTATGCTATAAGATTAGTAGAAAGCATGACTGGAAGACATCAAGCAATTATTGATAATGGAGGAGAGTGAACAACATATTAAATGAAAAGCATTCAAGTAAATAAACATAATAAACACGTACAATTGATTTTTTCTTATTATTATTAGTTCTTCTTTAATTTTTGTCGTGTACGATGTTATCAAACAGACTTACTTCCAGGAGATCTCGTAACAAACAATTTCACCTGCACATCTTCCGATAAAGACTATGTACTTATTGCTTTTCTAGAGATTTAAGCAGCACTTAATAATGTTAACAATTTCATCGCAGTTAACCCACCCCAAAAGCAAGTATAGATACTCAGTACACGGTAACAAAGGTTATTGCCTGTATTATAAAAGCATCATTCAAAAAGAGTTTTACCTTTTCTATGTACCCAAATTCGGAACTTGAGACAGGAATGAAAATGAGAAACTACGAGTACTTATGAAGAATTGCATGCATTTTCACTGGATTTCTGTAGAGTCAAACTTGACCCGAACGTTTTCGTCTTAATCTTATGGAATGACCTGGGTGTATGTTCTAAACTTACTACGTATTAGCTTACGACGACTTTGAAAAAACATTCTCTTGTATATACCCAAGCGCAATCCAGTGCAACCAAGTGATAGACGACTTAATATTCATCTTTACAGGTGGGTCTAAGATTGAAGTAGTCGGCGATGTTGAGACGAATGCCGATCAATTGAATCCGTTTCCTATGCAAAAATCGGAGAAACTAGTGACAAGAAACGTAACACCCCGTAGGGGCATTTGCTACCGTTAAACGTAAGGTTGTTTACACTCAGCATAATGCCAAGCTGTGACGTGTCCGTAGGCGTAGAAAATTAACACAAATCGAAAACATAGGCTAGTCACAGCCGCAAAAGTAGGTGCTGACCTAGAACTGCCGGATACAAATCAAAGCTGACAGTATGTTATACAATACTTACAATCTGAAATCTCTTCCAATTATGCCTCGAATTTAATGAATCTAAATTGAGTAGAACTATCAACACTAGCCAAAGCGACCTGAGAGCACATGCAATGAAGTTTCGATTTAGCGACGAGGAAGTACATGGGTACAATGAAGTTGAAGATACACGGAGGATACCCTACACTTGACATTTCATTGTGCCAGCCCTAACAATCTGAGCCAAAAAAGCTTACGAAGATACCACTGGCATAACCCCAAAAAATTTTCTTGGAGTATCTACAATAAGAAAAAGTGTACTTATTGCTAGCCTTTATAACTCGCACCCTTATGTGCATAGCAAGAACGGAGCGGAGCTGAGGAAAAACAAAAAGTCATTGACTTCTTAGAGATAGGCAACATGGAGGGCCTTACTCTTTGCAGTGATCCTAGGGTGAAACTCAATTAACAATAAAAGCTTTAAACGAGAACTCGGGCAGTGTTAGCTGCATTGTCGTCACATTACCCTTCAAAAAGCTGTCACTTTTCGATTTGGCAGCCATCTCTGAAAAAACGACTGCATTCCTTTCTGAAGGAAACAATCCCTGCAGTCCCATAGTCATATGAATATCAAAGAAAGGGAGATTCATCAGTACGTCTACAGCAGGGCATGGCAGCGTTATTAGCATTATCGTTGTCGTGCAGCTCCATAGACCCATTACCCATTTCTTTTTTACATTGCCAGAGAAGCTTAAGTAACTACTTCTGAGATTTTCGACGTGACAAGTATAGTACAAGAAGTTTGTTATCCACGATGACACTTAAACCCTTAGCTTAGTTGCATTAATGAAGATATCATCTTTCGTTCTCTTACAACCTCAGTTGGATTTGCAAGCTGCAACTACGATTACCTGAGCTTTAGAGTATCAAAGCAGTAAAGCCAGAACGCCACTTTGCGGGCAAATCATGTTTAACTCCACCATCACATATTGGCCATAATCAACCTTTGAAATCAGCATTGTTTTTATCTAGAAAGCTCGTGATTCGTCTACACTGTGTTAAAAGTACCTTCAATGACGATAAAAATGGCCAGCGTATAC